>JAJOZX010000290.1:310000-910000 GCA_023014485.1 Bathynomus jamesi | reverse complement strand
CTTGCTTACTTCAAACAATACATTTCATTTTACAGAAAAAGAGAAGAAGAACTTGTTAAATATTTTAGAACAGAGGATAGTTTAGTATATTGCTGCGACATAGTTGGTTTGTTAAAGAAGATGGGGGTTGAGTCTTACGATGCAAATGATTGGCGCTTGTTTTTAGACAGTTCGAAAAGAAGTCTTAAGTGTGTGTTGTTGCATAATGGCAATCTATACGGCTCGATACCGATTGGGCACTCAACAAAAATTAAAAGAAAAGTATGAACATATAGAAAAGGTTTTAAATCTTATCAAATATAGGGAGCACGAGTGGATCATATGTGTTGACTTAAAATGGTTAATTTTCTGCTAGGACAACAAGGAGGGTATACTAAATATCCCTGCTTCCTTTGCTTATGGGACAGCAGAGCCAAGGAAGAACATTATTTCAAACAAATCTGGCCAGCACGAACATCACTTACTGTCGGAGAAAAAAACGTAATTAATCCACCTTTAGTGAGCAGAGATAAAATCATATTTCCTCCTCTGCATATAAAACTAGGCCTCATTAAACAATATGTAAAAGCTTTAGATACGAACGGCGAGTGTTTCAAATACATAACTTCAAAATTTCCAAGTTTAAGTTATGAAAAAATCAAGGCGGGAATTTTCGACGGTCCACAAATAAGAACAATGATTAAGACAGCAATTTTCCTAATGTCATGAATGAACGCGAAAAAAATGGCTGGTTCTCATTCGTGGACTTGATAGAAAACTTTTTAGGCAATTATAGGGCAGATAACTACGAAGAAATCGTAAAAAAACTTTTAAGGGACTACAAAGAGTTAGGTTGCAATATGAGCATAAAATGCATTTTTTGAATAGCCATCTTGACCAATTTCCAAGTAATTTAGGTGATGTAAGTGACGAACAAGGGGAGAGATTCCACCAAGATATCAAAATTATGGAGGAACGGTACCAAGGCCGCTGGGATTCCCACATGATGGCTGATTACTGCTGGTGCTTGAAAAGAGACCTGCCATCAACAAGCAAATACGCTAGAAAGTCTTACAAAAGAAAATTTTTGCCACAGTGAAAGCTTCATATCTGTTTGTTTTTTTATTTTAAGTCATTTCTATCGTTATAATGTAATTTTACTGTAGTTTGAACTGCTTGTATTCATGAAACTTGAAAAAAAAATTTAACACATGACTTAATTTTTTAGTCCTAATTTGAAAAATCTGGAAAATGGCACATAGGCTGTCGACAAGAATCAGGACCTGATAGAGCCAAACCGAGTTGAAATTCGTATTCAGCGCACCCAAATTACCTAGAATCAAGTGTCAGATATCATTCAATAAAATACGTGTTGCCCAGTGTTATAGATCATCTGCAGACCAGGAACTTAGCCATTTTAGTGTCTGTTTTCTTATCTGCATCACTAAAACACAACACTATAATGGTTTACTCATTCATATTGAAGCTTATGACATATGTTAAATTCAGATGCCCACAATTGAAGAAGGTGCACTATTTCTCAGATGGATGTGCTGGCCAATATAAGAACAGATACAACTTCACAAATCTCTGTTACCATGAAGAGGATTTTGGTCTGTCTTGTGAATGGCACTTCTTTGCTACATCCCATGGCAAAAATGCATGTGATGGGATTGGAGGAACAGTGAAAAGAGCTACTGCTCGTGCCAGTTTGCAGAGAACTACAGAGAGGCAAATTCTTACACCAGAACACGTGTTTCAGTTTTGTGAAGAAAACTTGAGCAAGATGATAAATTTTCTTTGTAACTACAGCTGATTTGAAAGATGCAGAAGAACGGTTGGAACATCGATTCAAGGATAGTAGGGCTATTCCTGGAACTCAGAAATATCATAGATTTGTTCCCCTAAACAAGGAAGAACTGATGGTGTATCCCATTTCAAGTGGCATTGGAGAAAAGAAAAGAATAAGGAAAAGTCATTTTACTAATGAACCTGCAATGCTTGGTAACCTAAAATGTGTCAAACCAGGAGAGTATGTTGGCTGCATTTATGACATGCAAGTTTGGTATGGAATTGTGGAGGAATATTGTGAAGAGTTTGATGATTTCACTGTGAACTTTCTACATCCCTCTGGGTCATCAGGATCAAGTGCATATTATTATCCATCAAACAAAGATTCATGTGCAGTGCCAGGACAGCATATATTAACTGTAATGAGTTGTCCTACCCTAAGAGGAGGCAGCAGAATTCAATACATTTTTCCACAAAAAGAAATTGATGAGAGCATCGAGCATGCAAAAATTGTATTAGGCTAGCACATGAATCCTCTAAGTAGGTCTTCCCCTTTCACTATTATAACTATTATTGCCAGTGTAGATTAGCAGTGAAATACAATTTTACATTTTTTGCCTTTGTTTTTATATCTATAAAAAAATGTAATTTTAATTTCTATAGGTCAAATTATGAGCTTAAGTGTGAAAAAATAGGTAGAATTGACGCACAACTTATGAATATGGTGTTCACTTATATGTTAGTTACATGAAAAATACTAACAAACAAACTTTTTTTTGCTGATTCTAATAGCCAATGCCTATGCCTTCATTTTTTACATTTAAAAAAAAAATTCTCATTTGATACCCCAGAGGTCAAATCGTGACCTCAAATTTTGGTTACAGTGTAACCTTTTTATTTTTCAACCTAGAGTTCTAAAACTTGCATATTTGAATTCCTTGTCATTTTCTGATTCTAAATATATATACTTTTATATAATTGTGACCACCATTACCCAAGTTATGGGTCGCCAAATGTTAGTGACCTCGCAAGTGACCTCAAATTTCCCGAGGTCATATCTCTTGAACTGTTGGTCGGATTGACCTTATAATTTCAGAAATGGATTCAGGGCCCACAAACTCCCTATAAACCAAATTTCAGCAAAATCTGAGAGATGAGGGTGTTAGGCACTGGTTGATCTGACAGAGAATGACCCTAGTATCTCCTGACATGTGGTAAATCCTGAATGCACAGGGCTAAAACTAACATGGCAAGACTGAGATCAAGGAACTTGAGGTGATCCGGGCATGGAATCAGTGAACCCAAGGAATGAATTCTCCAAAGTACTCAATGCATCATTAGCTAGGTCTAGAGACTGTTGTACAAGTCTCAATGATTGCTGGGCCAATTTTAATCCATCTAATGGAGCATCTTCTTCGTGTGTCCATATGTTCATGCAAATCTGTCACATTACCCTGGACTTCAGTTCCCCCCCCCCTTGACTCATTTTCAGAAACAGCACCCCACAACTGATTTTCTTGTAGTGGAGATATGGTTTAGGGACTCATGAGACAAGACTCACTAATGGGAGTACTGGAGAAAATTGATTCTAATGACCCTGCAAAAATCGGAGAGTTCTCATTAACTAAGTGAAAGTATATCATTACCTTCTGACTCCTGTGTAGTTCAAAAAACTTGCTCCCCCACTGGATTAGCCCCTACCTGAATCTCTTTAACTGGTATCTGAAAATCTGTCTCCCCGAATGCTGAGTTACTGGAGACATATCTCCACAGTTTAGCTCCACTGGCAGATACCCTTCCATTCCAGCAGTTGTCGCAGCACTAAAATTACTGGTCCCATCATACTCCCAACACTCTACCAAAGGGTCTCTCCAGGTAATACTTTGTTGCGCATTCAGGAGCGTATTCAACTGGTGATATTTCTCTGAAGTGTGTTCCTCATCTGTATCTGAACCACTGGTCCCACCACTGGGGTTCCCTATGAAAGCTACCTGGGATTCCACTTCAGGGGCACCAAAGTGCTCAAAGGAATTTTCAGAGCCATCAACTGACTCACCCCTACACCAGGCAAAAGGTATGCTTTTGGCAATTGTTGGTAAGTCTGGGATCCAGGTCTCAGGTGTCTCAGGTACTTTCTGCAATTCCTGTTCTCTCCTATGCTTCTGTAGATATTTTGGGGGTTCATGCCAGGCCTTCAAATGGGTATGATGTGCTTTTATAGCTCAGGGGGTGCCCTCAACAGTTGACGTAGTCAATTCATAGGATACTCCCAGGGGCGTCCGCAGGATTTTTTGCAAGGGGGTGCAAAACTAACTTATTAGTTCTTTATTAGGTAGAAAAAAAAATGCACTGCGACCACTACGAGTAAAAACCGTCATCTCCCCTTATCATAGCCTGCTTTCGGTGCTAAATTTATGTACTTAGTAATACTAAGTACATAAATTTAGCACCGAAAGCAGGCTATGATAAGGGGAGATGACAGTTTTTACTCGTAGTGGTCGCAGTGCATTTTTTTTTCTACCAGTCAAGTCCATTTTTTATATGTTATATGATACTATGATTAACTATAATCGTGTAAGTTTCAGTGAAATTGACCAAAAGGTTTTCGAGAGAAAAAAATAAATAAAACACTCAATATAATGATCTTTGCAAATAATTCCATTACTATATAATGTTATAATGTAATGTTATAATGTTTCAGACCAACAAAGACCCTAGGATCCACTCATGGCTGGTCTACCTAACTGTGTTCGTAATTGTGTATGTCCTCCGTGGTGGCGGAGGGGACCTACAATTTTATGTGGGTTCCGAACCACAAGAACATAAGAAATTTATGTAACAACTTCCTGTACAATGTGTACATTGGCAACGACCAATTTAGCAAAACTAATTAATTATCGATTTAAAACTAAAGATAGAATCTCTGGATCCAGAGGATCAAGTCATAATAGACTACTATCCACAAATATGTTACACTCTATATCTATTTATAACCAACATGCAAATATATCAGATCCAAAGAATCCAGTCAATTTCATTACGGTATCCATCAATACTAGTACCTTGTCACGAAAAATAAGTCATGGTCCATATCGATTGTGGACCAAGTCAAAATGTACAACCATATACATTACAATATATACACTTAGGAGGAAAAGTGTAGGTGTGGCTGTAAAGACTACAGTAATGTAGAAATGTGTGTGCACCCGTTTTGGGTCTCCCATTTAAAGGTGTTTGTGGGGCAAGTGAAGATCATGAGTTTTTCAATACCTCACAGTACTATGGGGGGCACCGCTCAGCAGAGGAATCTCTTTAAATGGGGTGTGTAAGGACAGAGTATCCCCTAACCCAAGACGCTGCCTCCCTATATCCCACAACACTTGTGTTGAGCTGTGGGATCTATCCCCACAAAGCCTTAATTTTACTACCTTAAACTATACCCAATCTATCAACATATGCGTCTAATCGATTTTTAAACATGTTTATAGACGTGCTACTAATTACTTCTACTGGCAAACTATTCCAGCTATTTACTATCTTTCAGTATAGTTTATTTAACACTTCTAAGTTCAATGACACGGCACTTCAGTAAAGTAAAGGTAAAGTAAACAACATTTCCTTGAATGTGGAAACACTGACTGAGCTGCAGTAGAATTATAGAAGTCGTTGCATGGGCAAACACAAATTTCCAAGGGAGGGCAACTGCCCCCTCTTGTCCCCCCCCCCTCCAGACGCCCATGGATACTCCATTACTTTGCACTTGACTAACCTTGTAAGGACCAGTATACTTGGGGGAGGATTTCCGTGAGGTGCTCTGGTCACTGGTAATGATCTTCTTAACTATTTTCTGGCCAACCTGGAAAGGTGCAAACCATGGATGGCCCTCCCCTCCAGCCTCAGAGCTCATTGGTTTAAAGGTCTCAGTTCTTGATTTGGCTCATTCCCACATGGGCTGGTCTGGTTAGGCCTAGGAAATGGTTCCCTTGAAATGGTAGGACTCGGTGCTCTTGAACTGGGCCTTCTCTGTGGGCATGATTGCTGGTTATCACCATACCCATTAGGTGGGTAAGGGCATTGTGACACCCAATGATCCAGCTCACCACACCGCAAACACACTCCTAAATGCCAATGGCAATCCTGTTCCAGGTGACCTCTCCTTCCGCAGTAATTACAGCTCACCCAGGGACGATCAGATGGTGGTGGTGGAGGGGTGGTTAGATGGCTGGCTGGCCCTGAACCCTGCTGCAGGGCCCAAAACTGAAGGCAAGACTGGTGATTTTGTTGGTTTGGGTTCCTTCAGGGCTGACCTTGATCACTAAATGACCTTGTATTCTGGCCACCTGGTGGTGGTTGGGGTACCAAAGGAGACATTCCTATGTTCCAGGCCTCTTGCAGGCTGGGTAGAGGTCTAGATAAGGTTAAAGATTCCACTGGAGGTTCCCTCTCACTAGCTGCCAATTCTCTCACTGCTGGCAGGGATGGGGAGTCGGAGTCGGGAGTCGGTAAAAACGACCGACTCCCGACTCTTTGATTCAATTTCTATATGCCAACAATTTACCAGAATACTACTCTGCCCTAAATAAATATCTTCCTGAACTAATTCTAGATTCACATTTCCACATTTGATTTATTGTTCTGGTAAATCTTAGCAAATGAATTTCATATTTCTATTTTCTATTTCAGGATACTAGGTACCATATAAAAATTAGCAATATATTAATTATTAATTTAATTAGCCCCTATTAGTAATGAGTCGTGGGCCTAGTAGAAAATCAGCAGTCTTTCAATATTTTAAGCTAAATGAGGATGAAAGTATTTTTATTTGTCAAGTAGAAAAGGATGGTAGAGAGTGTAATGCAAAAATTAGTGCTTACACTAGGAAACATGCTAATGCTCCAACTCGAGCCTCAAACTTGAAACGCCATCTACGAAACAAACATCCCAATATTTATAAGGTTGTAGATCAGCATGATAAGGAAATCCAGAAACCTACTTCTAGTCAGGCCAGTACCTCTATTTCAAAAAGCAAACAAGTCTCTGTTACAAAATTTTTCCACAGTGAGAGAATTACAATATCAATGACAAAGAAAAATTTTAAAAAATACCTTATAGATTTAGTTGTAAAGAATGGGGTTGCACTTACATTATTTTCCTCCCCAGCTTTCCGTGGATTAAATGGAGAAATGGCGGCAAAACTAGGAGTGTCATTAGAGAGACATGATATTCGAAACATGATTTTAAAGGAAGCAGAAAGCCAGAAAACTTTATTGAAAACAATGCTGCAAGGAAAATTCTTCTTTCTTAAGATGGATTCCTGCATGAGACAAAGAATTAATTATATGGCAATAAATGTTCAGTTCATTGATGATGAAGGAAAACTAGTTATACATACTCTGGCAGTGAAGGACACTGAAGCTCAACATTCAAGCGAATACCTGACCAAGCTAATTGAAACCATCTTGACAGAATATGAAATCACTAAAGAGCAAATATTATCAATTGTTACTGATAATGCTTCAAATATGACAAGTACAGTACAGAAACTTAATGATGGTGAAGTAAAAGGAGATCTTTTTGAAGACAGTAGTGAAGAAGATACGGATGAAACTACTGACAAACTTGACAGTGTTGACACTGTAGACAATGATTTTGCTGGATTCTCAAATATCCCCCATATGCGATGTGCAGTCCACACATTGCAACTGGCAATTCGTGATGGGTTAAAAGAAAGGAATGCTGCTAATGTAGTAGGTAGGTTACGCAACATAGTAGTGGCTGCAAGAATGCCTAAACTTGATGCAATATTAAAACGTCGATCTGGAAAAGGTGCAGTTATAGATCAAGCTACACGTTGGGGGAGTACCTATGAAATGATTAAGCACCTTCTTGAATTGAAGCCATACCTTATCGATATGGCAAACCCAGATGTAACAATGACTGATATCCAGTGGCAGCAGGCAAGTCAACTTGAGGCATTACTTAAGTACCCATATGTGGTTACAAAGAAGTTTCAAGCAGCTGAATTGACACCTGGCACATTTTACAAGGAATGGAAAAATATTAATTATAAACTATCTCAAATTGGCGGCATTGTTGCAGATGGTATAAGAATGTCTATGCAGCGTAGAGAAGAAAATTTACTGAATAATGACGTACTATTGGCTGCAGTTTATGTAGATCCTATGCACAGGGTACTTTTAACTGAAGAACAGATTGCTAGAGGAAAGTCAGCTCTGTGTGATGTAGCTGTGCGAATGAAAATGTTAAATGAAACAGATGCCGCAAGTAATTCAGAATTTGAAAGCTGCTCTAGTCCTGCCATTATGCAAAGCTCCCGCTCAAACTCTGAAGAAGAAATGGATTTTGAAAAATATCTCAATAATGAAGAAAAATCAAAAAAAGTTAAGCGATGCCGTTTGAGTCAAGATGATAAACCTATAAAAATAACCCCATTGACCAAATTCAGAGAAGACTTTAATGCAGCTTTAATAAAAATAGAGAAATTTGATCGTTCATTAAAACTTGATGTGATGAATGCCATACCAAAGTATCCTGAATTAGTGCAAGATGTAGCCAGAACTGTTACTGCATTGCCACCAACACAAGTCAGCGTTGAAAGATTATTTTCAGCTCTTCGGTTAATTAAATCCCACCTACGGGCTAAGTTGAAGGAAGACATAATTGATGCTATACTTTTCTTAAGAACAAATTCTCCTTAGAGAGTTAAATTATTAAGTATGTTTTTTTAGCCTTTTTTTAATATTTAGCTTCAATATTAGCATATCATAATATATAATGGAAACAAAATATTCTTTACCAGCTTTTTTTTATTTAGCTACGGTACCGTATGCAACATTAAAATTTTAAAATTGTTAACCAAATGAGGTTATAAATATTTTATATGAGATCAATTTCTTTTTCTGTTAATTTTTATTTTTGTGTAATACAACATTAAAATTGTATTAAATTACTAAACTGTATTATTATCGTACCTACTTTATTACATTTATTTATACTTATATATTTGAAGAGTCGGGAGTCAGAGTCGGTTTTTAAAAATACCGACTCAGGAGTCGGGAGTCGGTTGTTTTTGGCCGACTCCCCATCCCTGACTGCTGGCCAGTTCAACTAGGTCCCAGCTCCACATGTCAGTTGTGCCATGGCCAGGGCAACTTTAACCTTCTCAGAAAATGCATCAGGAACAGTGTTAAGAAATTTTGAAATCAGTTCTTGGCAATTATCCACTTCTGTTAGGATTTTATATTTAAATTCTTATATTTACATTTTTAAAGAATAAAGTCACTAGATTAGGTATCACTAAAATGGCAGCGCGTAATTTATTAATGGCAATGCGTGACGTCATTTTTTGAACCCACCGCCGAAACCAGAGTTTTCGGCTCATTCGTATTTTGACACTCGCGTTGTCAAGTTCTCTTTCAAGTTATCAAATTGTTTTCAAGTTATTATTCAAAGTTTCAGTATTTTCAAAGCTAAAATTACAACGAATTAGGATTAGTCAAAGACCTAAAAAACTAATTCGTTGACAAGCGCAACAGTTTGTCAATAGCCTTAAGCTGTGTTTACAGCCTATTTGTGTTTGTGTTCTTTTTCAGGTGTTTGGTATTAAACTTTTACTTCAACTGATTTGTGCCTGGATTGGTAAAGCCAGCATTATATAACCTTTTTTTCAGGTTCAGGTTGTTATTGGTTAGTTTTATATTTTAAGGTACTTTATACTAATATACTTGACAAACTGTCGCTGTAATTATTAGTCATCTGCATTAAATTTGAATATTTCCCCTATTTAAACTTTAAATATCTTCCCACTTAAAATTTGATTTTGAAGGTAATTATATACTTAAGCTCCTCCTCCTAGTTTAACAGATTTCAACTTTCAATCAAGTCTAATTATAGTCTACTATTAACGTGTTAACTTCCATTTGTTTCGCCTTGTTTATTTAACTTAAGATTTTGAAAGTTTCTGTTGTTGTTTACCTATAACGGTACAAATATTTATTCACTAATTTTAAGGCATTTATTCATTTGATTTAGGCTTAGTTAGATGGTACTGTACTTTAGTTTAAGGTTCTGTGTTATTTAAGTCAAGTTAGTTGATTGTTTTTGATTAATTAGTTAGATTAGGCTAGATTAATTCAAGTTTAGGATATTAGGACTTTATAGAGAATGTCAGATTCAGATTTTGAGGACACAGTAGTAGGTTATGTCACCCCTACTGATGAAGAAGAGTCCGCGGGCGCAGGCATTATTAAGTTGTGTAAGGCCACTGTCGGAGAGTTAGTTAGGGCGCGCGCTGTGCTCAAGCATCGCATCACAATAATTATTAAAAGATTAACTGCAATAGAAGAGCAAAATGAACTTGATTTAGATACCTTAACTACTCAACTTCACCCTGTTCAGGTTTCTTTAGAACAGATTAAGAGTTACGATGACCAAATCATACATAAATATCAAACTTTTAAATTATTCAAACTTGATGCTTCCCTTTTTGATCGCGAGTTGGAGTTGCAAGCAGACTACCACTTTAGTGTGAATAACCTATTAACTAAGTTGAAGCACGGGATTAAGACCTCAAACGTGAATTCTAATGTTGATGCTAATCAACATGACGCGAATCGCTCTCTAAATTCAGAAGCCGCATCAGTTGAAAATTTGTTAACTGGGTTAAAAGCTGTACTTAAAAGAGAGGCACAGCCACCCGACTTAAAGTGCGACACCTTTAGTGGAGTAAATGACAAAGACAATTACCAACATTTTAAGTCTCAATTTGAAAACTTGATCGGGTCTCGCGAAGATCTTTCAGATTCCACAAAGCTCTCGTATTTGAAGTTACCTTCGGGACTACGCTTTCACGATAATTAAACATTTGTCAAATACTGACGCAAACTACCCAGTTGCTCTGAAGCTCCTAAACGAAGAGTTCTTGGACATTCCACACGTCATAGATTCTTATTTCTCTAAGTTAATTGCCGCGAAACGTATTGACGAATATGATTACAACAATCTTTCAAAACATTTAAATAACATAAGATCAATCTTATTTGATTTGAAGGGTCTTAAAGTTGATCTTTTTGAAGAGTCTAGTGGAAATAGACTGCTGGCTCATATAATTTATCATGACTTGCCCTTGTCCTTTAAAAGAGAATTGAACCACCTTGTCAATAGCAATTACCCTTCCTTAAATCATATTTTAGATAATTATACTTCAGTTATCAGAGGTCTCGAGAGATTGAAACCTAAGTCTGTTTCCAGTAGAACTCAACCTGCTAAATCAATAAAAATTAAACCTAAAGTTAATATTAAAGAAGTACCCAAATCCACCCTCCAAAACTTTAAAACAGACATTGCCCCCGTGTTACTAGATTCAGTCAACCCTAAACAAGAGAGTTCCTCAATAAATTCCAAAAACATCCAAACCAAAATGGCTGAAGTTGATAAAACCAGGGTTGTGGAGTCGGTCCAAAATTTTCCGACTCCACACATTGTAAAAAATCTAAAAATCCGACTCCTCACATTTTAAATATACGACTCCGACTCCTCTAGTGTTTCACTTTATAATTATCATAATAATAAGACATTTCATCACCACCACACTAAGTGTGAAATTTTATATTTTATATTTTATATTTAAATAAATATTAATTGTATATTCTGAAAATGTAAAAAAAAAATATTAAAAAAACTTAATCTAGGGGCTGGGCTATCAATGAATAAGGTTTATTGACCAAAAAAACTAAATAACCTAAATGTTAGTATTTAGGATTTAGAAATTAAGGGTGACACAGGACACAGAAATTGGAGTCGGAGTCGGAAGTTTTTTACCGACTCCGACTCCGCCCTGAAACGTGCGACTCCACGACTCCGACTCCACAACCCTGGATAAAACCTTTCACAAAATATGCAAGTTCTGTTCAGGTAATCACTCAATGCTAAGGTGCCGATCGTTTGATACTTACGATAAACGCATGGTTCACTGCTCAGATTTGAACCTGTGTAAGTTTTGCTCTGGTTCCAAACATACGGAAGACAATTGTCCAGCTTCCAAATATTCACTAACATTTGAGTGTATATTTTGTAAACTATGGACACACATTTCAGCTTTATGTCCTCAGTTCCACAATAGGGACTTCTGACAAGGCCAGAATTGTGGCCTGATCGTGCACTCTAGTGTGTTCGCAGCTAAACAACTTAATTCAACTCAAAACAACAATGTTCTCGACCTTTTGCTCCCTTCTCTAACTCTTGACTTCGCCTTGCATGGAAAAGTTAGCTCTCTGCGTTGCCTATTGGACCCTTGTTCCCAAAGGTCATACATTGCTTCCGAGACTGTATGAAACCTGGGATATGATCTAAACCAGCTTCCTTATTACGCGTGTAACATAAAAACCTATGTATGCACACAAACAATCCACTTTAAAGAAATCGAATTGAACGTCAAAGTTTCTTCAAATTTTCAAACTATGAAGTTTCTGGTTGACGACAACCTTGACTTGGACTATAAAGTCGCTGGGTTGGATCACGCCATTGAAACTATCAAAGATGAGGGATACCAGTTGGCGGATAAAGAGTTTGCCAATCCCTCCTCTGATTCAGTCATTGGAGTGAAGGCTCTGTTGGGAGTCGATGTATTACAGCATATCCGCAAGTTGGACAAAATTCCTTCTGCAGGTGGATCTGCCATGCAATCAACATGGGGAGTAATTCCTTTTGGCAGTATATCAGCTTTCAAAAGTACTAACCCAAAGGGGGGCGGCACGATAGAAACCGTCGTTGATCGTTCCCTAGATTTTAACGTTACTAACCCCGATTTTAACCTTGAAAGTAACCCAACCAAGGATACTGAATCAGATGTTTCAAATGTCAAATTTCAAAATGTATGTTCAAATGATAATTCAATTTCTTTTAGCACTCTGCATCATAAACAGGTTACCCGTGATCATTTAGCACAAAGTTGTGAGGATCTGACCAGAGTAGAGCCATCATCCGCGCTGGTAGACGTTCGAGAATCAAATTTAAGTTTAAAGGATGAAAATCCCCGTAATGTTTCTGCTGCGGTTGATGCTATTTTGCATCCTCTGCCCACTTATCTGAACCTATTAAGCTTTCACAAAACAGAACCGAATTTAGATTTGGAATTAGAGTACCTATACAGTATGGAGTCAATTGGTATTCCAAGCGAATCGGTTGGCACTTTGGACGAGGTGATGATAGAACGGTTCAAAGATTCTATCGAACTCGAGGACAATCGATATTATGTCGAGCTCCCCTGGTTTCGTGAAAGAATTGAAAAAGTTCCATCCAATCACAAAATAGCTTTAGCCACGTTGAATAGAGTAACTCATTTCTTGGATAGGAAGAACTTGACTGAATCTTATAACCAAGTATTTCAAAAGCAGTTAGATGAAGGAATAATTGAAAGAATAGACGTAACTCCCTCAAATTATGATCAATATATATATGGATATCTCATAGACCCATTATTAAAGACGCTTCTCAGATAACGACGAAAATAAGGCCTGTTTTCAATTGTAGTCTCAAAGTAGGTGAAAACCCATCAATAAATGAAGCAGCCTATACTGGGATTGATCTTATGGGATCGTTGTTCAAGTTGCTTTGCCGATTTCGTACAAATCTGTTCGTCATGCTTTCCGACATCAAACAGGCATTCCTTCAAATTAGATTAAAGTCAGAAGCGGACCGAAACAGATTTTGTTTTTTCTGGTACCACAACAAACGGCTGGTTACCTATCGATACACTACTATAGTGTTTGGCTTGACCAGTTCTCCCTTTATCTTGAACTATATAATTCAACATCATCTCAACCAATACCATCGAGATTTTTATTCTCGAGTCCTCAAAGATTCATTTTATGTCGACAATCTTATTTTTACTCTCAGATCCAGAAATTTTAAAAGAACTTTACCTCCTAGCTAATGAGCGCATGCTCGAAGGAGGATTCGAATTAAGGTCATGGAATACCAACCACTCCGATCTCAAACAGAAAATGCAAATCGACAAGAGAGCCAAAGAGCATGGAAGTGGGGTAGAGCGCATCTTAGGTTATCATTATGCGGTTGAGACAGACGAGATTAAATTAATGGATTTCACGTTGGATGAAACTCCGAATACCAAACGTAAGGTTCTCTCTCAAATATCGAAGGTTTTTGATCCTCTTTCGTTGTTTCTTCCTGTTACCATCAGAGGCTGAATTTTAATGCAAAAACTTTGGTCTCAGGGTATAGGTTGGGATGCGGAAATTGGAGAGTCTGAGAAAAATGAGTGGGATGAAATTCTGAAGGACCTTTACAAGTTAAAAGATCTTAAAATTCGCAGATCAGCTTTTGGGTCATTCTCTGTCAGATCAACCAGTGCCTAACACCCTCATCTCTCAGATTTTGCTGAAATTTGGTTTATAGGGAGTTTGTGGGCCCTGAATCCATTTCTGAAATTATAAGGTCAATCCAACCAACGGTTCAAGAGATATGACCTCGGGAAATTTGAGGTCACTTGCGAGGTCACTAACATTTGGCGACCCATAACTTGGGTAATAATGGTCACAATTATATAAAAGTATATATATTTAGAATCAGAAAATGACAAGGAATCCAAATATGCAAGTTTTAGAACTCTAGGTTGAAAAATAAAAAGGTTACACTGTAACCAAAATTTGAGGTCACGATTTGACCTCTGGGGTATCAAATGAGAATTTTTTTTTTAAATGTAAAAAATGAAGGCATAGGCATTGGCTATTAGAATCAGCAAAAAAAAGTTTGTTTATGTTAGTATTTTTCATGTAACTAACATATAAGTGAACACCATATTCATAAGTTGTGCGTCAATTCTACCTATTTTTTCACACAAGCTCATAATTTGACCTATAGAAATTAAAATTACATTTTTTTATAGATATAAAAACAAAGGCAAAAAATGTAAAATTGTATTTCACTGCTAATCTACACTGGCAATAATAGTTATAATAGTGAAAGGGGAAGACCTACTTAGAGGATTCATGTGCTAGCCTAATACAATTTTTGCATGCTCGATGCTCTCATCAATTTCTTTTTGTGGAAAAATGTATTGAATTCTGCTGCCTCCTCTTAGGGTAGGACAACTCATTACAGTTAATATATGATGTCCTGGCACTGCACATGAATCCTTGTTTGATGGATAATAATATGCACTTGATCCTGATGACCCAGAGGGATGTAGAAAGTTCACAGTGAAATCATCAAACTCTTCACAATATTCCTCCACAATTCCATACCAAACTTGCATGTCATAAATGCAGCCAACATACTCTCCTGGTTTGACACATTTTAGGTTACCAAGCATTGCAGGTTCATTAGTAAAATGACTTTTCCTTATTCTTTTCTTTTCTCCAATGCCACTTGAAATGGGATACACCATCAGTTCTTCCTTGTTTAGGGGAACAAATCTATGATATTTCTGAGTTCCAGGAATAGCCCTACTATCCTTGAATCGATGTTCCAACCGTTCTTCTGCATCTTTCAAATCAGCTGTAGTTACAAAGAAAAAATTTATCTTCTTGCTCAAGTTTTCTTCACAAAACTGAAACATGTGTTCTGGTGTAAGAATTTGCCTCTCTGTAGTTCTCTGCAAACTGGCACGAGCAGTAGCTCTTTTCACTGTTCCTCCAATCCCATCTAGTGATGTAAGTCGTTTTTTATTGTGTCGTTTTTTTTGTTTTTTTGTCGTTTTTTTTGTTTAAAACGAAGATAGTCTGTTTTTTTTGTTTTTTTTGTTTTTTTTGTTTTAAACTTATTCAATATTTTTCTTCCTTTAATCTAATATTAGTATTACCTATAATTTACTCTACTACCATGCTTATACAGTTATACCTAGTATACATATATAGTCATCTTTTAGAAAAACTGAATCACGCAAAAAGTATATAATAGAAAGGAAAAACAAACCCTCATTTTTTATATGTATATATATTTTTTAACTAGAACATAAAACATTCTTCCTTGTTTCAAACAATATACATAATTGTGATTGGCAAGAGTACCAGTATATATATTCCAGATAGAAAAAAAAATATTCACCTTTTTTGAACCTTTTTGTTAACCTAATGTTGTTTAACCTTCATTTCCATGGAAGAATCATCACTAGATTGGGTAGAGCATATATGCTAGTTTCAATATCACAGGTACTGGTATAATATACATAATAAAAAATACATAATACTGGTATAAAACAATATATATAATTGTGATTGGCAAGAATACCAGTATATATATATATATATATATATATATATAATATATATATATTATATATATATATATATATTCCAAATAGAAAAATAGAAAAAAAAAAATATTCATCTCTTTCTTTAACCTTTGTGTTAACCTAATGCTGTTTAACTTTCATTATCTGATTCTATTTCCATTGAAGAATCATTATCACTAGATTGATTAGAGCATATAGTTTCAATATCATAGGTACTGGTACTTATTGCAGATTTGGATGTTGACGAAGCCAATGTAGCACCATGTTTTACTTCACTTTCTTAGAATTTTGCATTTTGGGATATAAATACTAGCTTTGCTGCTCTGTCTGTGCTTAATCGGTTTCTTTTGGCTGTATGGATATTACTGGATGTGCTAAATGATTTCGGAGGTAATGAAAGGGCGAAATAGAGGTGTATGAGTTTGTGTAGGTATATATGTGAGTATGCGTGCGTATGTATCTGGAATTCTGGATGTATGCGTGTGTATGGGGTATATAATAGATATAAATATGTATATAAGTATTTATGTATATATTGGTATATATGTATATGGGTGTATGTGTATGTATATATATGGATGGTCTCGGGGGGAAAATATGTCATCGCGGGTCTAAAGGATAGTTAAGTGGGAGATTCAAAATCCGAGGCATGGATGGGAGAGTCCTGGAAAGGTTGGACAATGGGCAGTCAGCTCCCAGCCAGTGTTCTCGCAAGTTTAATGGATCTAAGATACAAGACTTTCAGTGCAAGAAAGAGGCCAGTTTTTTTCTGTAAATAGGCTGAAAAGGACATTCTATACTGGTACCATATGGCCTATTTTATTATTTATTTATTTATTTTTATAATATATATCATTGCAAAAGTATACCTTATAATTAAATTGGCAATATCTATATTAATTATTAAAAAAAACAAAAAAAAACAATAAAAAACAATAAAAAACAAATAAAACGACAAAAAAAACAAAAAAAACAACATGGACATAAAAAAAACCGTTTTTTAACATCACTAATCCCATCACATGCATTTTTGCCATGGGATGTAGCAAAGAAGTGCCATTCACAAGACAGACCAAAATCCTCTTCATGGTAACAGAGATTTGTGAAGTTGTATCTGTTCTTATATTGGCCAGCACATCCATCTGAGAAATAGTGCACCTTCTTCAATTGTGGGCATCTGAATTTAACATATGTCATAAGCTTCAATATGAATGAGTAAACCATTATAGTGTTGTGTTTTAGTGATGCAGATAAGAAACAGACACTAAAATGGCTAAGTTCCTGGTCTGCAGATGATCTATAATAGATGACAAAAGGGTGAACTGTACACTGTGAATTGTCCCAGTGAAACCCTTGGGCAGCATCCTGGACAATGAAAGAATAATTCTCAGAGAAATCACCTACTATAACTACCTCGCTCTGAGGTGGTAGTGTTTCTTTCAACTGCTTGAAGTACTGTGATTGTTGCTGAGCAACAAAGTGATGACGAACCATGCAGGATATTTTCATGCTTAGGGATGATAAGTATTCATGAAGTGGCTCCACCTTATCAACCATTGTACAACGGTCAACAGTCACCCATTGCTTGTAAGATATTTCATTTGGAGCTGATTTCACACTGTCAAGTAACTCAAGAAAATCCAGGACACCCTCTTCTCTTGGGCAATCATTGCAAAGTTGCATCATGCAAGTCTCTCTTTCTGTACTGCAGACACTGTAATCCATAAGATCCTTGTATGAAAGACCTCTTTCTCCCAATGCAGCCAGCTGCAATTTTGGATTTTGATGGTATGTGCAGACACAGACAGAATGAGTCCCACCACTACCGGCAAGCACACAATATGATGGCCGTAATTTTGCAAATGTGGAAAATCCTATTTTGGGATTCTTTTCATCATTTTTATATAGTTCAAACATCTCTCTTAAATTCCCGAGGACCAATCGTTTTTGCACCTTCATTGCACCTTCAGCACTGATAACTTTCACGCAATCCTTTTGGCCAGGACACATACGACTAACCTCTTCTGACTCATAGAATCTTCTAACTATATCTTTGTGTTCTTCAGATATCACTTTTCCTTTGCTCATTAGTGGAATCTTCGGAAGGATTCCATGTTCTGATTTAAGTGAATGGCTTCTTTTCACCATGTATGTTGTAGTTTGAAAGAAACTAGCTGTTTTTTCAATTGTGTATGGTGAGAGTGTCAATATTTGTAGTTTGTGATGGTGACATTTGCTCTCCAGGAATGACTGTTTCAATTCATTCATTAATTTGTCTAGATGTTTTTCAGATTTAGTTTCAGGTTTTGAAGTATCACTTACCTCCTCGGTAATTTGAACACCATAACTGAGTTCTAGCCTCTCCTTCAGGTGTTTCTGAGCAGATGATAGCTTACCACAAGCCTTGCGCTTTTTCTGGCTTAATGACAGCCCTTCTGAAAAGAACAGAAAAAAAGGTTTCACACACCTGAATATTAGTAATTAAATATTAATTATAGTACCTTAAATGCTATATAATTGGCTATATAGTAGATCAAACAGACCTTGTAGTAAAGTATAAGTTATTATATTAATTTTTTACTTACTTTTTTTAACTGGTGTTTGGTCCAGAAATGCTAGAACTGGTTCAACTGAAGTTGAAGGATTTTCCTTTATCAAGCAATCACTGTCATTGTCCAGATCTTGAATTGAAGAGATGTTACTCAAGCCACTGATAGTAGATGATTCATTTGAATCCTGCTCAGACTCGTTGTTTTCAGTGGTACTAAGTATAGTGGGGTTTTTCAATATCAGTGTCCAGCAGTTCACACACAACAATGAGTCTTTTTTCACTCTTCCAGCACATTTTTCAACAAGTACATCAGTCACTTTTCTAAGATTGATTGTTATGCGTTTCTTGTGTTTTTGAATAGGGTCCTGGCAGTATTTCAAGTGCCGAACCATTGTATTTTGGTCTGTAAAGATATAGGATTTACAATTAGGTAATATATATTTTTTAGAAAATATATAGCTATACACACTTAATATTTTAGGCCTTGATAGTCTCTGAGACTCATTAAAACACCATACCCACCAGCCACCCACAGTGCTGGCTGGAACTGTACTAACCTGTAGACAAGGAATTTTGCAACTATCTGTGTTGATTCTGCACTTAGACAAGTAGCAACATGTTTCAACAGGTTTGTTTAGGCTACATGTAAGCTTAGTCTTCCCCTTTCACTATTATAACTATTATTGCCAGTGTAGATTAGCAGTGAAATACAATTTTTATTAAATTCTTGGAGCTTGAGGTCAAATTGATAGCTAAGATATAAAAATTCCTTGAAATGACAAGCAATTTATAAATATGGTGTTCACTTATAAGTTAGTTACATGAAAAGTACCAACATAAACAAACTTTTTATGATTGTTTCTATTAGTCAAGAACTCTGACTTTGTTTTTTATATCTATAAAAAATGTAATTTTAATTTCTATAGGTCAAATTATGAGCTTGTGTGAAAAAATAGGTAGAATTGACGCACAACTTATGAATATGGTGTTCACTTATATGTTAGTTACATGAAAAATACTAACATAAACAAACTTTTTTTTGCTGATTCTAATAGCCAATGCCTATGCCTTCATTTTTTACATTTAAAAAAAAAATTCTCATTTGATACCCCAGAGGTCAAATCGTGACCTCAAATTTTGGTTACAGTGTAACTTTTTTATTTTTCAACCTAGAGTTCTAAGACTTGCATATTTGGATTCCTTGTTGTTTTCTGATTCTAAATATATATACTTTTATATAATTATGACAATTATTACCCAAGTTATGGCTCGCCAAATGTTAGTAACCTCGCGAGTGACCTCAAATTGCCCGAGGTCATATCTCTTGAACCGTTGGTCAGATTGACCTTATAATTTCAGAAATTGATTCAGGGCTCACAAACTCCCTATAAACCAAATTTCAGCAAAATATGAGAGATGAGGGTGTTAATTTCAATTTTTTTTGGTTGATCTGACAGAGAATGACCCTTTTGAAGATGATGGCACAGTCGATCTAAAAATATTTTGTGATATGCAAGCAAATCTTGCTTTGGATTTTCTGTCTATGCTGTCAGCAATTCGGAATCTCACTTAGTATTTGCTAAGTCTAAAGTTGCTCCGCTTAAGGGACGTATGTTGCCTTCTTTGGAACTTTTATCAGTTTACCTAGCCTTTAAATGTCTACCCCAATTTTTGAGTAGTTTCAGATCAACTTTTAAATCTATTCAAGTATTTGTTGATGCTCAGATTGTTCTGTCATGGATTTTAACAAGTGAAATAGACACGAAATAAATCTGTATTTGTCCGTAATCGTTTGCAAGACATTCGAGACATGGCTAAATACATTGAAAAGACATTCAACTTATCAGTTAGGTATGATTATGTCGCGACGCGGGAAAATCCGGCGGATCTAGTCACACGTAAGATATCTTTCAAAGAATTTCAAAGTCGAATGAACCTATGGCTTCATGGCCCAGATTGGTTAAAGTTAGACTCTCTTTTGTGGGAAAAGAAAGAACTTAAATGTCTCTCAGACACTCATAAAATACTAACTCAAACTGCCATCATATCATCTATTACGGTTTCAGCGGAAGTGAACAAACCCGAACCCATTTTAGACATCGAACGTTACTCAGATCTCAATAAATTGTATCGTGTCACCAGTTATGTTATGAAATTCATTTTTAAGCTCAAACGTAAAACAGCGGACACTGATTTTGCAGCAAAGTTGTACTGGCTGTCTGTAATGCAACTTCAATCCTTTGAGAGGGAAAATCACTTTCTCGAAAACTACGATCAGAAAGCTAAGAATAGTTCTAAGGTTCCCGAACTTGTCAAGAACCTTGACTTATTCCTCGACGATGTTGGACTCATACGGAGTCGAGGAAGAATAGCCAAATCTCACTACTATGATGAGAATGTGATTAATCCTATTCTCTTGGGAAAAAAACACCGCTTAACTACCTTGCTAATTAGAGACGCCCATCTTCGCTGTAAACATCTTGGCATTCAGAGTACCTTGAATCTGTTAAGGATGCAAGGCTACTGGCCAACCCGTCCCAGACAGATGGTTAAATCTGTACTTTCAGAATGTGTAATTTGTCAAAAGTTCAATCAATTTGCATTCAAATATCCCAAGTTCACAAACTTCACTAAGGCTGAAGTTAACTTTTTCCGGCCTTACAAACATGTAGGCGTGGATTTCACTGGTCATTTTTATGTCAAAGACTCTTCGAACACCTCCACCAAAATGTACATGCTCATTTTCACTTGCTTGAACATTAGAGCTGTTCATATTGAACTACTTCCAGATATGACATCAAAGTAATTTTTAATGGGATTTTTAAGATTTTCAAATTTGTATGGCATTTGCGATGTCCTGTACAGCGATAATGCTGCCACATTTAAAGTAGGTGGTAAGTTTTTACAGGAATCATTGAACTCTATTGAGTTTCAAGAGCATATGCGTAGCAATAATATCAGCCATGTCAAATTGCGTGTATTCCGCATGGATGGGATCCGCGTGGGAGAGACTTATCAGAGTCATAAAGAGCTGCCTGTATAAAACTATAGGTAGGTCTAAATTAAGCTATTTTGATTTGCTTACTTTACTTTCAAGCATTCAAAATGCAATCAATTCAAGACCACTAACTTATATGGCCTCTGACAAGGATCTTTGCCCGCTAACCCCTAATTCCTTTCTAAAGATGCACACTAATACTAATTTGGCTCTCAAAGTCCTTGATGACTGTTCTGATGATCCCTTGTGGACACCAGATCAACCTTCACATCAACAATTAAATGAATCATTTCAAAATTTGCAGAAAAAGTTCGAGCATTTCAGGACACTTTGGTATGAATCCTATTTGGTGAGCCTCCGTGAACACAGTCGAGATCTTTTTCAGTCGAGTTGGATTAACCATATCAAAGTTGGAGATGTCATTTTTGTAAAAAATCCTGCTAAGATTAGACCATTCTGGCAAATGGGAAGAATTTTAAATTTTTTCTTTGGTCAGGACAACAAAGTTAGAAGCGTAATGCTCAAAAGAGGAGACAGGCAGGTGGTAAATTATCCCATTTGTCATTTATATCCTCTGGAAATTTCCATCACCCATTCAGGATCTCAAAGTTCAGACGATTCCTCCAACAGCTCAAAAGGGCCTGCTCGGGATTTGGACAAAATACCGGATTCCCAGCGGAGCACTGTTCAGTTTCACACAACCCTCTCACCCTAACATCTTAAGCAACACTCCAAATGTCCAGAGACCTAGACGACAGGCTGCCTTAAGATGCCAGAATCAAATTATGAAGCTTTCTAAGGATTCAGATTAAATCAACTAGCAGCAGGAGTCCCATTAAAGGGATAACTGCTGTTGTCCCCCGGGAATGTGTTACGATTTTATATTTAAATTCTTATATTTACATTTTTAAAGCAAAGTCACTAGATTAGGTATCACTAAAATGGCAGCACGTAATTTATTAATGGCAACGCGTGACATTTTTTGAACCCACCGCCGAAACCAGAGTTTTCAGCTCATTCGTATTTTGACACTCGTGTTGTCAAGTTCTCTTTCAAGTTATCAAATTGTTTTCAAGTTATTATTCAAAGTTTCAGTATTTTCAAAGCTAAAATTACAACTAATTAGGATTAGTCAAAGACCTAAAAAACTAATTCGGTGACAAGCGCAACAGTTTGTCAACAGCCTTAAGCTGTGTTTACGGCCTATTTGTGTGTGTGTTCTTTTTCAGGTGTTTGGTGTTAAACTTTTACTTCAATTGATTTGTGCCTGGATTGGTAAAGCCGGCATTATATAACCTTTTTTTCAGGTTCAGGTTGTTATTGGTTAGTTTTTTATATTTTAAGGTACTTTATACTAATACTTCTACTTATGGCATTGCAGTCATCCACACAGTTTCTAACCTGGTTCCATACTGGTATAAGGTCTCAATGGGTCATAAATGAGCATTAGTAAATGCCTCTCGCTTGTCTCTCATCATGGTAGAATGGAGTTCTCTGTAGTAAATCTGCAGTCTTTTCCTGACAACTTCATATGGCATCCCTGGTCAGTCAATTAAATCAAAGCCCCCTCTGAGACTCCCTCGCAATGCCGCTTTTCAGTAGTTGTGTCCTCCTGCCACTGTATTCTCAGCATAATCCTCAAACTCC
The DNA here is from genome assembly GCA_023014485.1 of Bathynomus jamesi. Lineage (NCBI taxonomy): Eukaryota > Metazoa > Arthropoda > Malacostraca > Isopoda > Cirolanidae > Bathynomus > Bathynomus jamesi. Next base: position 886,762 of record JAJOZX010000290.1, on the reverse strand, counting down.
TTCCTAAATTCTGCAAACGCTCTCCCATCTGATATATCAAATGGCAATGGTCAAGGAAAGCAGCACCCATCTAGTTTCGGGCATTAGCAAGGCATTCCAGGAGATTCTCTGTTGCCAGTGTTGGCAGTGGTTGGGGCCCCTTTCTTGTGGTAAACGTCCCTGGTTCATCCTCCCCAAGCTCTTGTTGAAACTTCATAGGAGGTCTCTGGTTGACTGTTGGTCTGGGCTTCCTTTCTGAGGCCCAAGAGGTAGGGGTTGATTTGGCCCACCTTTGGGCTCCAGGTAGTCTGTTCAGGTCTTTGGCTTCAGTCCCAGGTGAATCACTCTCCTGTGAGGGACCCATCATTCTCTTTTCTCCCCAGTTCATAGCATGGCAATTGGTTCCACTTTCTGTTCGAAACCTGGACTGTTCAGGGCTGCTCACTTGTTCTAACCAGGTGGCTACTGTCAATGCCAATCTTCTGAGAGCATATACATCCTGGTCAGAGGTTGTACCAGCAGTGGTAGACCCAGGAGCGGCTCGCAGGTAGGCACTGTGGAACTGCAGCACCCCCATGATCTTATGATCTTTATATTTAAAATAGCCTCTCTGATTATTTTTTTTTCAATGAACTTTGAGTTTTTAAATCAGATTATATCTTTTCCTTAAACTATTTCAATGCTGAACGAATGAATCATGAAAATAGCTTCAGCCTTCCTGTGGAACTGCATACTTAACAGTTCCAGATTTTGTTTGAAATGCTTGAAACCTCCGTGGCAGACGTACAAAGAGTGAGTCAGAATCGCAGGTCTAAAAGGATCCAAAGCACTGTGGACAGAGCAGTGCCGATATGTGTGTTTGACGTGGTAGTTGTGCTGCTGTATCGTCTGCTAATTCAAAATTTAATTTCTGAATTGCATTTATCAATGATTCATTATCATTTATTTTTTGTCTTGAGATTGAAGTTAATTATATAATAATTGGATTATTTACAATATATAGCCTTCATTTCTTAGAATATTTTTTTGCTCAGAATAAAAACAGAAGGGAATTTGTTTATAAATAAAATTTTTGCCAAATTCAAAATTACCCATTAAGCGTAAGTACCCTATAATTGATTTTATGATACTATTTTACTTATTTTTATGACTGAGTAGTGAGTAGTTATCTATTTATCTATTCGATTATCTCTCTCTCATATATATATATCGTAAAGAAACACGCTTGTATAGGAGATATTCCGCGCAAGACGAGAGAGAGAGAACGAAACAAATTAAAAAATGAGGTAACCACCTGGGAATCGAACCCGGGATCTTCCGATTGCCGGTCAGACGCGATACCATTACACCATGGACCTCACTCTTCCAAATGCCGTAATTCTTCTACATACTCGCAGAAACCAATGCCCCAAGGGGGCACCTCCCGCAACATTATATACATTCAACTGCAAAGAACACGCAGTATAAATAACGTAAAGAAACGACGCTTGTATAGGAGATATTCCGCGCAAGACGAGAGAGAGAGAACGGAACAAATGAAAAAATGAGGTAACCACCTGGGAATCGAACCCGGGATCTTCCGATTGCCGGTCAGACGCGATACCATTACACCATGGACCTCACTCTTCCAAATGCCGTAATTCTTCTACATACTCGCAGAAACCAATGCCCCAAGAGTGAGGTCCATGGTGTAATGGTATCGCGTCTGACCGGCAATCGGAAGATCCCGGGTTCGATTCCCAGGTGGTTACCTCATTTTTTCATTTGTTCCGTTCTCTCTCTCTCGTCTTGCGCGGAATATCTCCTATACAAGCATCGTTTCTTTACGTTATTTATACTGCGTGTTCTTTGCAGTTGAATGTATATAATGTTACGGCATGCGGGAGGTGCCCCCTTGGGGCATTGGTTTCTGCGAGTATGTAGAAGAATTACGGCATTTGGAAGAGTGAGGTCCATGGTGTAATGGTATCGCATCTGACCGGCAATCGGAAGATCCCGGGTTCGATTCCCAGGTGGTTACCTCATTTTTTCATTTGTTCCGTTCTCTCTCTCTCGTCTTACGCGGAATATCTCCTATACAAGCGTCGTTTCTTTACGTTATTTATACTGCGTGTTCTTTGCAGTTGAATGTGTATATATATATATATATCTATATCTATATCTATATATAAATTTTATATATATATATGTGGGAATGAACTCAGAATGGTCCCCTGAGTTTTTTATGATACACACAGACAGTGCATGGAACAAGGAACTCTTCTGGGATAATTAAATCCACTATAGTCCGAATAAGTAATGGTAAATGACAAATACCATAGTTTTTCTTTTTCATGATGCTAGCCCGACGTGGGCAATGGGTCACTCGCAAAGAGGTCCCATAAATATAGCTTCCCTCACCAGCTATCTGCAAAGCAAACAGGATCCAGCTTTGGGACATGGATCTAGGGTTTAAAGCACCTAGCCATGCTACATTTAGGACCTCAATATAAGCATCATGAAAAAGAAAAACTATGGTATTTGTCATTTACCATTACTTATTCGGACTATAGTGGATTTAATTATCCCAGAAGAGTTCCTTGTTCCATGCACTGTCTGTGTGTATCATAAAAAACTCAGGGGACCATTCTGAGTTCATTCCCATCTTGAAACGGACATGTTATGTGCCTTGAAAAGTGGACGTTCAATTCTGCCAGTTGAGGTTTAAGTTTTGGTTTTTGGCTAAAAATATAATAGTTACCCCTTTTTCTTTTTCTTTGATGCATTCAATCTGACGTGAAGGCAGCGAGTCTTTTGCTTATATTGAGGTTCTAAATGTAGCATGGCTAGGTGCTTTAAGCCCTAGATCCATGTCCCAAAGCTGGATCCTGTCTGCTTTGCAGATAGCTGGTGAGGGAAGCTATATTTATGGGACCTCTTTGCGAGTGACCCGTTGCCCATGTCGGCTAGCATCATGAAAAAGAAAAACTATGGTATTTGTCATTTACCATTACTTATTCGGACTATAGTGGATTTAATTATCCCAGAAGAGTTCCTTGTTCCATGCAGTCTGTGTGTATCATATATATGTGTGTGGCGTGTGGTGATTTTTCGTCAAGGGGAAGCAATTCAAGCAAAAACAACAAAGATTATATAAAATAAAAATAAAACTTTAAAATACTTGTATATAATAAAAACAAAACACACAATCATCTACTTACTTTACTTATAGGTTAATTCTATTCTTCTTTCTTTTTTATTAAATATATCTATTATTTCTTCGTAAAAGGCATCAGTTTTCATATCCTTAAGAAGCTTTTTCTCAATTGAGATTAAAGCTAAACTTGCAAGCCTTTCTTACCCTTGCGCATTTCTAGCATAGTTACGTATTCGCTTTAAATGAGAGAATGACAGCAGACAGCACGGAAAGTTGCCAGATATTTCAAAAAAATTAACTATAAGATCTGGACAGCGATTTCTAAATTGCTTCCTTTTTGACATAGGGAAGGATAAAATAACGATAAATATATATTCTTTTTCGCTTAACATGGCCATGGAATTTTTTAGTAGAAAAACTATATATGAAATGTTGTATTCAATAAATACTACATTATTAAACATTAAATGAGTTTTTAGAATGGAAAGAAACAATGTAACAGTAAAAAAAAAGCGAGTCATTGGGAAAAAGGATGCATTTCGTCAATTGTTGTCCAACTCGAGATTTTTTGCGTCGGCTTTCTTAAAGGTTTTTGCACGAACGGCAACCAATGTATATACTATGTATCCACCTGATTACCAATCAAGTGCTATAAATAGTATAATAAAATGATTTTGTACAAATTAACACATATTGAACTGTTTAAACTTTAAAGTATAATACAGCATTTTCTTCTTTCTTTGAATAGGGAAGCATTGCTTCCCTTGCTTCCATGGACCGCACGCCACTGATATATATATATATAATCAACACAATTGTTCGCAATTTCTGAGGCAGCACCCCCATAACTGAAAGTCACGAGCCGCCACTGGGTAGACCAGTAATTTAAAAGTTGATCCTCAATATCTCTCAGTGGGGATGCCACTGCTCCCTCACCAAGCTGTCCACTAACTTCTTCAGCAACATCTATACTCTGGGTCATCTCTGGATTAGACATTCTCCCCTGTTCCCCTTTTAAACTTGACTATCTCCAACCATTCTCTCAACTTATCCTGCTGGGGATGCCAAAAAGTATGCTGCAGGACTGCATAGGCTGTAGTCCCCAAGTACCTGTATTGTTGAACCACCCAGCACCTTTTCACGTTTCTGGGTTTGGGATAGTCAAGAGACTGGGCAAAGATGTAATCTCCTGTGGTATCTAGGAATGCCTCTCTTGTCAATGGTTGATTTCCAGGAGATTATTCAGGTCTGACTCGCACGCCAACTGTAAAGGACTTCCCCCAGTTCAGGTATCTAAATCCGACTCTCCAATAAGTAGGAGAACCAACCACTCAAGAGTCCAAGAAAAGGCTGGAATTCAAAGGTAGATCTAATAGAAGTAAACTACTCTGTTTTTCTCTATTATATCTGAAATAAACAATTATTCAGCGTGACAATATAAACATAGCAAAATGACTGGCAATGAATCACAATTAACAACCCCTCTGGAAAATCAATAACACAGTGAGATTTGGCAGAAAGGATAGAAAGCAAGTGGAAGACAAGTACTGGAAAAGACTTGCACAAAATGTTAACCCCTGTCCCAGCCTAGCTACCCCCCAAACTTGACCCCCCTCTTATGACCTGAGTTTCAATTTTGTTATACACTGGCTAGTTAGTAGGGTTAGGGTCACCAGCCTGATTCCAGGGCAGATCCCAGTGGCCCACAGTGGTTGACACAACCTCAATGGACTGCGTAGCTCCCACTGGATTTGATCCACAATCCAAGCCTGATGAAGCTGGACCATGTGAGTTGAATCCCAACTGGTTGCCTAGACAACACAAGATTATTAGTTACATGCACCAGGCACCATTAATCACAACAACATAACAGGCGATTAATCACAAACATTAACGGAATCATGACTTCAAAATTGATCACTGGAAAACATAATTTACTCATGAAATCAAAGCACATAAATAATAAACAACCAACCTAAAAAATAATAACTATAAACATTGACAATTATGGCAAACCTATCTCACATGAGTTAATCAACCTATAATCAGTGCCAAACAAGCATGGGCAAAAACATAACTCTGGAATAATATGACTAGTGACCTATAATAATGACAACACTAGGGAACAACATTTTTGTTTCTTGAAAACTATTTGGTATTTCTTATAGAACTTTTGATGCTGATTCCAAATATGGTTTCAGAATTTTTCTATCACCCATAGTTTTTGAGAAAATAATATTTCCTTTTACTCAGAGTTTTCCCAAAATATTAGTCAAAATTAAGTGTACTAATTTAATTTTACTTTCTTTTTTTTCCAGGTTAACTATATTTAATAGTATTTTTTGCATTAAAAAAATATAGCTATTTAAGCAAACAGATTTTTAATAAAAAGAAAAAAAAATTTCAAGTTTTGCTCAAATTTTAAAATTTTTCATAGTAGAAAATATTGGTTTTTCATTCAAAAAAGTTTTCCGTGATTTCAATAATTTTCCGCCAGCATGAATCAAAACTGTATTAATCCCAGATACACATTTTGCTATGTATGTGGAGAACTGACCACAATGGCACAGAGGAAGACGATGACCCCACTCGTGAAGAAGGCTTACAAACTTTATTTTGGATGTAAGGTAGGCAACCAAGACAAATCCTGGGCACCTCATATCTCATGCATTTCCTGTGCCATCACTCTTAGGGGTTGGATTAAAGGTACCCACAAATCTATGCCATTTGCCATACCAATGATTTGGAGAGAGCCCAAGGATCACCTAACGGATTGCTATTTTTGTATGACTAACGTTTCAGGATTCTCTGCCAAAAATAAACAAAATTCAATACCCAAATCTTGCATCTGCCATGAGACCAGTACTACATGACGATGATAACCCAATTCCAACTCGCCCAAAGTCATGGACATTGGATGAAGAGTCTGAAGTTGAACCAATGGAAATTGATGATACTAAAGATATAGACTTTCAGCAACCTGAATCAAATAAACCACGTATGATAACGCAGGTTATGCTGAATGATCTCGTGAGAGATTTGGACCTTCCGAAAAAGAAAGCAGAATTATTGGGCTCCAGGTTACGTGAATGGAATTTGCTGGCAAAAGATACAAGCATATCGGCATTCCACACTCGCCAAAAAGATTGAAGCATATAGGTTATTGGGATGTAATATGTCACTAAAAATCCACTTCTTGCACTCCCATTTAGATTTCTTCCCTGAAAACCTTGGCATGTAAGCGATGAGCATGGAGAAAGGTTCCACCAAGATATAGCTACTATGGAGAAACGCTACCAAGGGAGGTGGGATCTGGCAATGTTAGCTGATTACTGCTGGACATTGATGCGAGAAGCTCCTAATGAAAACTACAAGAGAAAATCAGTGACAAAGAAGTTTTAAGAAGAATATTTTAAATGCCAATCTGCCACTAATATAATTTTTATGAAGTATTTTTACTAACTTCTATACACTTTTTGAATAAATATTAAAATACAAATTTCTCAGTAACCTTGGGTGATAGATATATTCTACAGCTATATTCAGAATCAGCGGAAAAAATCCTATAAAACCGACCTGTTCACGTCCAAGAAACAAAAAAAAAAAAAAGTTAAAATTTGTTCCCCAGTGTAATCAGTTCTCTAGCTAGTTACATGACAGGGTGGCAAACCTATCTATACTCAGTCACAGTTTCAACAACCTATATACCATATGTCTACTTTTAATAATAATTAATAACGATGGTGAAATACAAATGACACCACCATAATAACTAGGAATAAGGATTATGAACAAGTCTTTATTCCTATTGTATACTGGCCAAGATTACAAGCTAGAGACTTAACATCATACCTTTAAAGGCTTTTCAAACTCCCTTGGCTTCCAACCTTCTATTCCAGTTTCATAGCCTTTTCATAGGCTTCTCAGATCAAATAGTCTGGATGTTACCCTCTAGGGATTTACAAATTAACAGGCTTACTAACTAGACTCCTGTGGAGAAAAACTTTTGAGAAGAACCAGATAAGACTTGAAAATTAGGGTGGTTTTTGTGAAAAACTCCACAACCCCAAAAGGGGGACTTGAAAATCAGAGGGGGTTGTAAAAAACTTCACAACCCCCACAATATGCTACTAGAAACTCCTCCAGTACATTAGATACACTATGAAAAAAGGCTACTTTAGCAGGTAGAAGACTATCTTGCACAAAGTTTTTCAGTTGTTTATAGGACTGACTTATGGGTAACTCCTTCAACAAACCTTTTCATTTTAGGAATTAACTCCAATCCTCTAGCTGCGACTCTACCATTCTCCACCCAGCGAGTTGCACAAAATTTTAGTGGAAAATCTGACTCTGACACTTGGTTGTGTGAGAGAAGCAGAGCTCTTCGCATAGGCGAATCCTTGAAGACATTATACATTGACATTAGGTATTTGCCTACTTGTAAGTCACTTCTGGTCTGCATCTTTGAGACTACTACACACGATATGGAGTGAGCACATCCCACAGTCTATTAATGAAGGCACATCTTCTGAACAGGAGTCCTTCAATAGACGCAGAAACTTATGGTTCATGTTAGGTCCATCCATACTGATTTGAAGAACTTTGTGCATGTCCAGATCTTTCATTCCCAAGTTGAAGGCTTCCAGGATGTCTTCAGATCAAGCACATCCAAGGAATACAGATGAGATATCTAGTTTGAATCTTTGTGCCATCAAAGAAACAAACATGTAAATCCATTTGCCCTTTCTGGGCAATCTTAAGGGCCTCATCAAATAGTACAACAAAGAAATCACGTTGATTGCTTTTTTCAATTGATCTTCGAAGTATGGTGACAAGCCATAATTTATCATGTATCTAAATTTGTCCTTTGATGCTGTAAATTTTTTATCTATATCACTATCTTTGAACATCCTGCTGAACAAAGCTGCTCCACTACCTCCACATTGAGAGGACGAGTGAGTCATCACAACGTGCATGCACCACAGTATTTCAGCTTCAGTCACTGAATCATGCAAAACACTTTTGAAGACTTTGCCCTGATCAACCTTGTTTCTCCTTAACAGCAGCAATATACTTTGCAGATTTTTGATGGCTTTTAACTGAAGCTTCACCCATAGTACTCAAATTAAATAAAAGTTTTATTACAGAGCTTGCAGTGGGTGTCATTCTCATATCAGGTTTTGGCAATCCAGTCTTTGTAAGGAGAATCCTCTACCAACCATGATGACTTGAATTTACACTCAGATTTAAATGACATTATTTATAGTATTGTACTAATCATAAATATTCTGAAAAGAGAGAAGAATAATTAATATTTTGTAAACAAAAGTAAGTATCATGCTGACTTATGTATAATAATTCATTATAATAATATTTTGTAAATAAAAGTAAGTATCATGCTGACTTATGTATAATAATTCATTATAATTGTCATGTTATTATTGCTAACATATATTTTACCAGCCAGAACAGAACATGAGACTGGGGGAATATTCATTTTCCCTTAAAGGAACAGTTTCAACCCCCTGCAGGATATTCTGTAAATTTTAATACATATACACTGAATTAAGGCCTGATTTTAAGGGTAAAACTCAAAATAAATAAAACATTTCAATAAGAGATTTTGGAAAATACATGGGACTCAGAATGCAACTTAGACTTTTACTTCATTTTTGACATGTCCTATTTGTGCAAAATTGTCAACTTTTTCCAGGCTCTCAATCAAATTCCAGGCATTTTTTCAGGTTTCCCAGGTGCCAAATGAAATTCCAGGCTGCTATCCACCATGTTACACCTAGTTTAGTATGAATATTATTGTTGTAGTATGACTATATGATAATGCAATGCTGTAATCTATCTACTTGCGAGTTGCCCGGTTAGGTCAACTGTACGCCCGGTTAGGTCAACTGTACGCCCGGTTAGGTCAACTGTACGCCCGGTTAGGTCAACTGTACGCCCGGTTAGGTCAACTGTACGCCCGGTTAGGTCAACTGTACGCCCGGTTAGGTCAACTGTACGCCCGGTTAGGTCAACTGTACGCCCGGTTAGGTCAACTGTACGCCCGGTTAGGTCAACTGTACGCCCGGTTAGGTCAACTGTACGCCCGGTTAGGTCAACTGTACGCCCGGTTAGGTCAACTGTACGCCCGGTTAGGTCAACTGTACGCCCGGTTAGGTCAACTGTACGCCCGGTTAGGTCAACTGTACGCCCGGTTAGGTCAACTGTACGCCCGGTTAGGTCAACTGTACGCCCGGTTAGGTCAACTGTACGCCCGGTTAGGTCAACTGTACGCCCGGTTAGGTCAACTGTACGCCCAGTTAGGTCAACTGTACGCCCAGTTAGGTCAACTGTACGCCCAGTTAGGTCAACTGTACGCCCAGTTAGGTCAACTGTACGCCCGGTTAGGTCAACTGTACGCCCGGTTAGGTCAACTGTACGCCCGGTTAGGTCAACTGTACGCCCGGTTAGGTCAACTGTACGCCCGGTTAGGTCAACTGTACGCCCGGTTAGGTCAACTGTACGCCCGGTTAGGTCAACTGTACGCCCGGTTAGGTCAACTGTACGCCCGGTTAGGTCAACTGTACGCCCGGTTAGGTCAACTGTACGCCCGGTTAGGTCAACTGTACGCCCGGTTAGGTCAACTGTATGCCCGGTTAGGCCTAACTGAGCATTCAGTTGACCAGGGAACATTAATAACAACAAAAATTACTGTTTGTGTGAGTTGTATGGAGAAGCTGGCACTATTCCTGCAAACAAACGCCAATAAAATGTTAAAATATTTATTTCCGCAAAAAATGAGTTGCATATTTAGAATCGGCATAAAAAACTGTACTAGTGACAAAATTTTCAAAAACATTTGACAGTCCAAATTTTTAATAAGATCTGTTTAGTCATATTTTTGTCAAAACCAACAAAAATCATACCAACTCAAAAATGAGTGATTTGCTATAGAAACAATGGGCAAAATCATTTGAATCACCTAAAAACACTGTCCACTGGTCCAGTGACTATAAAAAATTGACCTATTTTTGTTAGTTTAAACGAAAATGACAAGAGTAAACTTTTCTGGTTAATTTTGGTGTTTTGCACTTTTCCTGTGGTAATGCGTCATTTACAAGATCTCGTAACCATGAACATATCCTAAATGTTTATATTATGATATCTCAAAAACTATGGTACGCATTTGCACAGGAAACCAATGGCAGATTCGTGCAAAGCACCTCAAAATTGACCAGAAAAGTTTGCTCTCATTATAAAACCAGACAGAGTAAAATCAAATATTCACCTATTTTGGCTATTTCCCTCTTCCACCACAAAGGTTTCCTAATCTTGTTATTCCTAACAGTTCTAAAAGGATTACACCTACAGTGTACATCCTCTAAAACTTCTTTTTGGCAAATTCACTATCCCACTTTACTGATCCTAACAACTCCCTAAATCCAAGGGTGCCAGAAGTGGGGGGGGCACTTGCCCCCCAAAAGTTAAGGGTAAGGTGTACGCCCCTACACCATACATACACCCTCCATAAGATATGGGAATTGTATTGTTTTTACAGATGAATGCCGTGCATCTGGTGCTGAATGTCAGAAGTTGAAGAGAAAGGAGGATCAGATCCAAAGAATCCAGTCAATTTCATTACGGTACCCATCAATACCAGTACCTTGCCAACCAAAAATAAGTCAGTCCACATCAATTGCGGACCAAGTCACAATTTACAACCATATACTTTACAATATATATACTTAGGAGGAAAAGTGTAGGTGTGGCTGTAAAGACTGTACAGTAATGTAGAAATGTGTGTGCACCCATTTTGGGTCTCCCATTTAAAGGTATTTGTAGGGCAAGTGAAGATCATGAGTTTTTCAATACCTCACAGTACTATGGGGGCCCCACTCAGCAGAGAAATCTCTAAATGGGGTGTGCAAGGACAGAGAGTATCCCCTAACCCAAGATGCTGCCTCCCTATATCCCACAACACCTGTGTTGAGCTGTGGGATCTATCATCCAAATGCACATAATATATATGAAATAAACTAGTACCATTCATGCAATAAAAATTGGCTTAAACACCATCACCAGATGTCCCTTGCAGACATCAAACTAACCAACCTTCTTTTGAAAGAATCAAGTGTATCTGAAGTCACCAGTTCTTCTGTCAGACTGTTCCAAAACTTAATTACTCTGTTTGTAAAACTATGTTTTCTTAAATTTGTTCTACATCTTTGCTTAAATAATTTCATACTATGACCTCTAGTCTGGTTATTGTGATCTTTAATGAAGGGAGACTCAAAATCTATCTTATCCAACTTAAAACTTTATATTGAAAAAAATGCCCCTTACTGAGATTGCCCCCCAATATGAAATTGCTTCCAGCACCCCTGCCTAAATCTACTATACTAATCAGGCCAAAAAACTGGACTTGCACTGAATGAACCCCTAGATCTCTCCAAATACTGAGTTAAATTAAGCTTAAAACTTCAGAATTGAGCTATTTGTACTTTAATAATCCCAACAAAGCCAAATCTACAAATTAATATAATACTTTAACAATTTGTAAAAAAGCTTAGAGCACAGCAAAGGTATTGCCACTTTCACTTCCAACTTTGATGAGTATATTATTTTGTCCCGGTGCGGTCCAATGAGGTCTGGTGTGGTAGTTAGGCACACCCCCTCGATAGGCCCCAGTGACCTTATGTTTTCGAAATGAAATATGCTCAATCAACTGACAAAATGCAGGTCCATCTCAGCCAAGTTAGGTAGCAATTAATTTCCTTCATAAATACTATTAATTAATAAAAGAGTTAGTAGGGAGCGTGGGCCAAGCTGGACTGTTACCTCATCACAACTCTCACATGTATAGGTGTATAAAATGATAAAAGGGTTGGATAAGATAGATTTTGAGTCTCTTTTTATTAAAGATCATAATAATCAGACTAGAGGTCATAGTATGAAATTATTTAAGCCAAGATGTAGAACAAATTTAAGAAAACATAGTTTTACAAACAGAGTAATTAAGTTTTGGAACAGTCTGACAGAAGAACTGGTGACTTCAGATACACTTGATTCTTTCAAAAGAAGGTTGGTTAGTTTGATGTCTGCAAGGGACATCTGGTGATGGTGTTTAAGCCAATTTTTATTGCATGAATGGTACTAGTTTATTTCATATATATTATGTGCATTTGGGTGATAGATCCCACAGCTCAACACAGGTGTTGTGGGATATAGGGAGGCAGCATCTTGGGTTAGGGGATACTCTCTGTCCTTGCACACCCCATTTAGAGATTTCTCTGCTGAGTGGGGCCCCCATAGTACTGTGAAGTATTGAAAAACTCATGATCTTCACTTGCCCTACAAATACCTTTAAATGGGAGACCCAAAATGGGTACACACACATTTCTACATTACTGTACAGTCTTTACAGCAGTCTTTACAGCCACACCTACACTTTTCCTCTTAAGTATATATATTGTAATGTATATGGATGTAAATTGTGACTTGGTCCGCAATTGATATGGACCGTGACTTATTTTTGGTTGGCACGGTACTGGTATTGATAGGTACCATAATGAAATTGACTGGATTCTTTGGATCTGATATATTTGCATGTCAGTTATAAATAGATATAGTGTATAACATATTTGTGAATAGTAGCCTATTATGACTTTGATCCTCTGGATCCAGAGATTCTATCTTTAGTTTTAAATTGATAATTAATTAGTTTTAAATTGATACTTAATTAGTTTTGTAAAAATTGGTTATTGCCAATGTACAGGCAGTTTTCACATAGTGGAGCCACCTTGATGGGCCGAAGTGGCCCCTAGTGTGCCCACTATAAAAATTTCTGGTTATTATTCGTTTTTTGACCCAGTCACACCCAGCTATAACAGCAATATATATATATTGAATAACCAATCAAAACTGAATAAGAAAATATATATATTATCTTGTGCAAATTTGTATAAAATATATTTTTTTATTAAAATATATTTCCTATTTTTGGTATTTTTTCAAAATATATATATATATCAAGTATTTTGTGAATATTTCTTATATTTGGTGATTCTGTCTACTTCTTCATAATTCAATTTGTCCTGTTTTACAAGCAAATCATTTTTAGCAATTTTTCGTCTGTTCAGTTTGGTTTTTTTATGACGAAGTATGACGTGTTAGTTATGCATATTTGATTTTTAAGACGTGATCCGCCATATTGCCCTTGATGAAGACAAGAGTTTAGACCTTTTTTTCAATCACAGAATAATTAAGACATCCGTGACCTGCCCTAAATGCAATAGTGCTTGTATTTTAACAAAAGACCAGGTCTTTAGGTGCCGTAAAAAAATCTTAAAAATAACCGTGTGTCATTTCAGTTTAAGGGCACGCGAAATTTAGTTGACTACTCATGCAAGGTTGGCATATGTTATTACATTATCATTTGTATAATTTAGGTCTTGGGGGGGGGGGGGGGGGGGGGGGGGGGGGGGGGGGGGGGGGGGGGGGGGGGGGGGGGGGGGGGGGGGGGGGGGGGGGGTGAGGAGATAATTAGTGTTAAGTAACTCAGTCATTTTACACACCAAAATACATTTTTCTAGTAGTATTTGATATGATTTGTTCAAATATGACCTCCATTTCCGTCGGAAATGAGGTCCAACAAAGTTATAGTCCAACAAAGTTATAGTCCAACAAAGTTATAGTCCAACAAAGTTATAGTCCAACAAAGTTATAGTCCAACAAAGTTATAGTCCAACAAAGTTATAGTCCAACAAAGTTATAGTCCAACAAAGTTATAGTCCAACAAAGTTATAGTCCAACAAAGTCCAACAAAGTTATAGTCCAACAAAGTTATAGTCCAACAAAGTTATAGTCCAACAAAGTTATAGTCCAACAAAGTTATAGTCCAACAAAGTTTGGCTCATTTTCAAGGGAAATGGAAGTCAAAATCTAAGCAAAACACATCAAATATTACTAGGAAAATGTATTTTGGTATGTATTAATTAACCTAACCTAGAGTATATTAAATCCTCAAAATAATATTCGCACCGTTCACATGTCATCGCCACAAACATCTATCAAAAACTAACAGAAGTAGACTAGCAACTTAAAAGGCCTAAGAACTTAAAAAATCTAGCTCATATATCATGTTCTCATGACGTCACCAATCAAAATATTGGAAGGGCGGGGAAAAAAATGCAAAAATGTCATAATATTCAAATGTACATAATTTGTTAAGTATGCATCTGCGAGCATAGTGACTTATATGAAAATGATGAGAAAATTATGCTTTAATATTTTATAATTATATTTGCTTTTGATATTCTGAGTGCGATAAAACTCATATTAACCCTCGGGGGTACGGGGGCAAAGATCACGCATCACAAATTGATCGGTCCTAATGTTTTGCGGACAGTTCAGTACGTTACACCAGTTAGGTCAACTGTACGCCCTTGATGATTGGTTAGGTTGTCATGATATTTTCGTTTAAATTCATTAGTTTAAACGAAAATGACGAGTGCAAACTTTTCTGGTTAATTTTGGTGTTTTGTACGAAACTGCCATCCGTTTCCTATGCAAATGCGTAGTTTTCAAGATGACGATATCTCGAAAACTACGCATTTGCACAGGAAACGGATGGCAGATTCGTGCAGAACACCTCAAAATTGACCAGAAACGTTTGCTCTCATTATAAAAAGAGACTGGGTCGAAAAACGAATAATTACCTAAATTTCTTATGTTCTTATGTCACAGCCTTATCCCTAAGCTTAACTGCTTTCTTACAAACCTTAAAATCAGTCTAAATTTCGTCTTAAATACTATTTTTTTTTAACTCGGTTGAAAGCTTTATGGGTCAAGTCAGGGTATTTTTTTTTACAGAGTACATTAGAAGCTTTTGAGGAATTTTGGAATTTCACAGCAAACACAGAAAAACGTGGAAAACAAAATTCCCATATCCTGGACCTATACTCTGACTAAACGGAAAGCTAGCAACTACATTATTGACTGCAGGCAATTTTGAGTTCCAATAATGCAGTTTCAATTTCCATTCTAATTACTATTTTGTTACTGCGAAGACTTAATAGTAAAGGGAATAAAAAATAATAATGTACTAATTTTTACATATCACAGTATTAATTTTTAAACTCCAATACTATAATTACTGAAATTAAATCAAGTGTCTTAAATATTTATTTTATACTGAACTGCCATTTTCATTCTTGCCATCAACTTGTTCGCAGGTTTTGACTGCTTTTCAGGTTAGTCAGCAGTGGTGGCGAACCTTTTTTGCTGGCGGGTCATTTTTGTTACTTTTGATTTTTATAAAAACGAAATTGGGTCACAATAATTTATTTACTTATTATTTTTAGTGAGAAACTTCTTGTTGGATTTTAGCTGCTAATGTTTTGATCCGAGGTTTATATTTAGTTGTCTTTAGTCTCACACATGCAGCACTCATATCTGTGCCAAGGCGATTCCTAGTGGTGGATTTGACAAAATTCATGGAGGAAAACAACCGTTCACATGAATAAGATGAACCAAACATTGTTAGCAGAGCTAATGCTAGCTTTTTGAATGATGCAAAAGAATTTGGTAAAGAGTTCCATCCTGCAAGAATAAGATTCTCTACTCTTTCTATTGATTGTTGTTCTCTGGTTACACCCAAAATTGCTGCCTCCAATTCCTTTCCTTGCAACTTCAGATTAAAATCAATAAATTTAGTCTTCCATACTGCACTTTCTTGGAAGTCAACTAATTCCATTTCTAAATTACCAATGTCAAGCCAATGAAAAGCTGATAACTGAAGATCTTCAAATTGAATAGTATGGGGGAATTAGATGAATTGTAATGTTGCATCAATTTGTCGGAATTGTGAAAACCTCTCTGAAAGTGATTATGGAAAACTGATACATGTGGGTGGTTGGGAGGCAACCATAGTGGGTGCATGCTTACTGAAAGAAAAGAACAATGATTCAACAACAAATATCATTTATTTTGGATGTGATCACAAGGAAACCTTTCTGGCTTTCATAGTGGCAAATTCGGCAATGAGGTCTGTATAGTCACAGTTTCTCGCAATGTCGTTTTCAATGGAGAGGATCGCCAGATTACTGAGTCAATCTTGCAGCATCGTCAACCGTAAATACGTTTTTATTAATTTCAACTTTGAGAAACTTCTTTCCCCAAATGCAACAGTAACTGGAATAGTCAGTAGTATTCGCAATGCAGTTGTGAAATTCGGGAAATCCACAGAACGATTGTTTAAAGTGATGAAGCCCAATATCTTCAGTAGATCACTTTGTATATCTTCTGGAAGAATTGGTTTCGAGGCTTCCATTTCCTCAGCAAGCATGAATCCATCAATGTCGCAGTCTTCTCCATCAGTCAGTTCAAGTTCGAGATCTTTGCTGTGCTTACATAGGTCTGTCTTGGACATCTTTGTGAACATGTACATGAAGCCAAACTTTGAGTGATGTTCTCTCAGTTGTTCGAATTGTCGTTCCAGGGAGGATATGGCAGTGTCTAAAATTGCGTTAAACACAGAAATTTTAAAATTTTCTTCAGCATCTTCAATTGGCTGGTCTTGACCTTCATAGGAAAACATCTTCTTCTTTCGTCTGTTCTGTGTTGTCTTGAATTCTGGCTCGATTTCAAGCTGTTCTGCAATCTCTTTGGCATCTGTTACAGCAATTTGAAATCCACTCTCCCGATATTCTTTCATCCACTTACATGTTCTTTCCAAACTCTCGATGGCACTTGCCAGATGCTTTGAATCACGCTGAAGATCTTTACTCACGTAGTTCACTTGAAAGAGGAGGTCATACCAGAATATGACAGCAACAATGAATTTAAAATTCTTCATTTCTTTGCAACGTGATTGTGCTTTGCTTCTTCCTTGAGGATCTTTTGCTTTTTCAGCAATTTCGACAAGTGAATCATAGATCTCGATAGCTTGATATCGTACAGCTTTGACACTTTGCACACAGCATTCCCATCTTGTCTCGCTCAAGGGTTTCACTGAGAACTCTTTCACATACTTGCAGAAAACTGACCATCGATGGGTTGAGGCTGAGAAGAAGACATACAGGCGTTGAATAACCCCGAAAATGAGAGGGCTTGAACACATGTTTTTGCCATGTCCCCAAGTAGCAAATTGTAGTTGTGGCATGTACATGGAGTGAAGAATGCTCTTGAATTCATTTCCAGAAGTCGAGCTTGAACGCCTGATGAGTGTCCCTTCATGTTCGCACCATTATCGTATCCTTGTCCACGAATATCACTCATTTTCAGTCCAAGTTCGTGAAGTTCTCTCATCAATACTTCTAGTAGGTTTTCTCCTGTGGTCTCCTTCATTTCAATGAACTTGATGAAGTGTTCAAAAATTCCACTTTCAATACCTGATGATCCATCAGGGACATATCGCAGAGTAAAGGACATCTGCTCCTTGTGATTAATGTCGGGTCTGCAATCAAGGATCACAGAGAAATACTTTGCCATTTTAATTCTGTGTACAATGGTTGCTCGAACTTTGTTACCCGTGAGCGAGATGAGTTCATTCTCGATTCGTTTTCCCAGGTAATTCTTCTAAGATGGTCTTACATGACGGGATCAAATCTTGAGATAAGCTCAACCAGTCCAAGGAAGTTGCCATTATTCCGTCTGAAGATTGTATCTACTGATCCTCGGAATGCCATGTTGTGTTCAGCGAGGTACTGTACAATGGCGAGGAGGCGTTCAAACACATTTTTCCACCTAAGTTTCTCCGTATTGATTCGTTCCTGACTGAGTTGATCCACAGTGCAACTTTTGATCAAACGCTGTTCGAGTTCCATCCATTGGAGAGTCGCCTTCAGATGGCCCTGTGATCTTTCGTGCTCAGACAGTCTGGAACTAGTATTCACCCAGTCACAGAATCCTCCACACCCCAAGACATTGTTGGAGTTTCCAAATAACTTGCAACAGAAACAAAATATCCGATTCTTAGATGTTGAATAAATCAGCCATTTCCGTATACCAATTTCTCCATTTTCCATCCGTCTCTTGTAATGACTTTTTGAAAACTTGCGGCCATTGTCATCTCTGGGAAAGTTATAGTCTTCCTTACGCTGTGGTGTTGCCTCTACTCACTAGTAAATCTCTGACTTTTGTGCTGACAGTTTCCGGCCATTGACCTGGATCTTTGAGTGCATCCAGAGGCTGATTTTGCAGAAGTGGAGTCTGATCCATGGGTTCTTCTTCCCTCTGAATATCACTTTCATCTATCAAAGCTGGTGATGACGCATGTGACGGCGCAGGTACATCTAGTCAGGGCCGGATTAACCATTAAGCAAAATAAGCCCGTGCTTAGGGCATCAAGGGAAGGGGGGCACCACAGAAATTTTCCATTGTCGGATTTACCATGGATTTATTATACTATTATAATCGCGGCTTATAGCCTATAAGCTGTTGAAAACTGAATTATATATATTCATATATAGTATTTATTTTTTTTCATTGTTTGAATTTGTAGTGAACAACAACCCTTTTGAGAGAATAAATATATTTCGTTGTAATCACACACTTTACGCTTTGCGTTATTATTTTGTTTATATCAAATCTTTGAGCGCCATATTAAAAATACATATAGATTAAATATTTTCGTGTGCTATAGTAAATGTAAAAACAAGATTCAGTCATGCTGAACTTTATAAAATAATTGTAGAAGACAATATTGAGTGTGCCTTCCCAAATGTAGAAATTGCCTTTCGTATATTTTTAACATTAATGGTCACAAATTGCTCAGCTGAGCGTTCATTTTCTCAGTTGAAGTATATTAAAAATACCAACAGAACAACTATGCAACAAGGCAGGCTGGATGCCTTATCTCTACTAAGTATAGAAGCAGATGTGTTACGTAAGATTAGTTTTGAGGATCTGATCAAAGACTTTGCAATTAAAAAAAGTAGGAGAAAACTTTTCAAATATAAATGAAGTGGAAGTATACAAAAATAAACATTATTTTCCATCTTACTGTAAGTTTTGTTTCATTTCAAAAAATAAAATTTTATTTTATGGTTTATTTTTGTTTATATTTTGAATTACATATATATGGGGCACCAAAATCTTTTAAGTGCTTAGGGCCTCTAAAGGTCTTAATCCGGCCCTGCATCTAGTTCACTTTCATCTCTCAAAGCTGATGATGATGCATGTGACGGCGCAGGCACATCCTGTTCAGTTTCAACCTGTGGATCGCGTTTCTCTAGAAATTTTTCAAATGACCTATACATACGCTCAAGTTCTAAGTTCCGCTTCGCTTCACGCTGTCTCTTCTGGTGACCGCTGAGATATTTCCGAGCAGTATCTCGCAATCTCTTTGGAGGCATCACAGTCAGTCGATATCTGAAATATAACAAAATATATAGTTAATACGGAATACTATTGTATATGAATACTACTGTATATGAAGAGTTATTATGACAAGTTGTATTTAATTTACCACTCAAACCCAAAATATTTTTTTATACTGTACTCATATATTTGCGGGTCCCCTAATAGCGCGGGGCCCAAAGCAGTCGCTTTGCTTGCTTGGTCCAAAGTCCGGCAGTGATACTGTGTGATAGAGCGTACTCGGTAGTAAACATACACTACCGACAGTGATGGGCATCGATACATGAAAATCGCTAAAGCGATACCGATACATCGATACATGAAGAACGTCGTAGGCGATACCGATACGCCGATACTTTCTAGATGTCTTAAGCGATACCGATACCGATACATGCATCGCCGGTACATTTTTATAATTATTCATTTAATATGTAGGTATTAGATATTATCTTTAATTTTATGGAAATGATTTTCTGTCGCGTCATTTTCACCAGGTTGTTCCTTTTGTGGCTCATTCCCTGACGCGTTATTATTACTATTAATATCTTCACTCATTATCGCACAACTACTCGGCGTGACGTCTACTTAATGAGTGACTGATTGATAAGAAATGCCTCGGGGGACCAAGAGGAATCGCTACGTTACAAGCAGTGTTGCTATTTCTACAGATTTATCTGTGCATCTACAGATTTTATGCTTTGTTTCAGATTTTCAGATTTTTCCCCCAAAATGGGCGAAATCTACAGATTTCTAAAATTTATTATTTTTTTTTATGCTTCTTTTCAGATTTTCCTTCAAAATGGGCAAAATTTGCTGATTTCTAAGATTGAGGTTTTTTTTACTAACCACTACGGACTACACTGGATATTACAGTAATATTACTGAGTTTCTCCATGAGAACCAACAAATTATTTTCGTGCACCACCTGTCAGTAGAGAGTGGCAACATAACATAAACATGCCACACTCAGCTGACTGTGCGTCGGTTCTTACTAAGTCATCAACAAAACACACTGCTAAAGAAAGCAAAAGGTGGAATCTACAGTACAGATAAATAGCCCTGTTGTTGTTAATGATAATGTTCATTCCATAATTCCAGTACAGCACAAAATTATGTATTTTATTGAATTCCTTTTTCCATTTTCTATATAATTTTTATACATCCTTATTTTGTTGCTGTATACTTGTTCTTTCTATTTGCTGCTTTTTGTCTAGATCATTCTTAAACTGGCCTATAGACGTAGCTTGAATAGTATTCTGGTTTAAAATATTCAGTTTATCTACCTTTCATTCACTAAATTTTGTGTTTAATTGACCATTTTTGTATTTCTGTTTGGAATTATGAATATTATTGTATATGTTACTTACAAAAAAAAACTTTAAAATCAAATGGTAGTTTACAGATCTTGTCTACAGATATTTTTATTGAAACCAGATTTCTACAGATATTTTAACATCAATCTTCAGATTTTCATTATTTTTGGATGGCAACGCTGGTTACAAGTATGAACCTGTTTAAACTCAACACCGAGTGGGCGTGGCCAATAGTGTCGCAACACCAATGAGCGTTTCTATATTATATGAGCGTTTCTATATTATGAGCGTTTCTATATTATGGTTAATTAATCTCAATAACACAAGTACAAACGTGTTTAAACGTTGCGCCGTACTGTGTGACGTGACCAGTAGAGTAGTACTGTCATTAAATAAATATTTAATAATATTATTATTTATGTATATTCATAAATATAACTCAGTAGTGTCATATTATAACATCTATTTAAATATTTAAAAATTCTTATTAATGTATCGATGTATCGAAGTATCGATTTTTTTCGATACATTTAAGAAAATTGACCTTAGCGATACCGATAAGTCGATACTGTTGTCAAGTAGCTAAAGCGATACCGATACCGATACAAAAGTATCGATCGATACGTATCGGCGATACATGTATCTAGATACTGCCCATCACTGACTACCGATCATAACGTTCTGTCCCCCCTCACTAGCAACACATACACACTGGAGAACAGAAAAACAACTGTCATCAGACCACTTGCCCATCATCATTACAACACGTCCTACACTCTGCCCCAACAGCCTTAGGCACACTTACAGAAGTTACAAGAAAGTTGATTGGGAACAGTTCAAAATACAGACTGAAGAACAATACACCACATTAAACAGCACATCCATCATAAACATTAATACAACACTCAAGACATTTAATCAGATCATCAATAATGCAAACAAATACATACCCAAGGGCAACATTAGGAAATACAACCCAACTTACAATAAAGAAATAACTCACCTCATAAGGCAACGTAACAACCTCAAACATAACACACAAACACCACACACAGAAGCCATAAACCAGCAGATACAACAGCTCAACACAGAAATAAACAACAAACTTAAAGAAAAACAAACAGAAACATTTAGGGAATTCATAACACTAAACCACTCCACAGATACATCCAGGCTATACAAGACTATAAACAGCATTACCCACTGTAACAGTGGCATCCACACCTCACACGCGGCTATTTGTCGCAGCCAAAATAATATCCCAACATATACCCAACAAGCTAACATTCTAGTCAATCACTACGCAAAGATAAGTCACTTAAACAGAGACAACAACCAGAAACACGCAGACAGACAAACAGCCAGACACAAGAAAACCCTACAGACTCGACATGACCATTACACCCTTCAATACAGACCAGACCACCAAGATCATCAAAAACATTAAGAATTCGAAGGCTACTGGACCAGAAAACATATCTATCATAATATACACCTTAAACACTTGGGCCCACAGGGAATACTAGCTCTCACAAACACCAGCACATATTCATATCAATACTGTATTGGGTCATTCCACACAACTGTCATCCTAAGGGCGAAATTTCAAAATTTACCTGAAAATATCATACTATAGCTCATTTGAAAGGGGAAATTGTCTGCTTTCTTGTGCAAGTTACAGAAATAAGCTAGCTTTTACGAAAAAATAGTTAATGGTGATTTAGTCGAAGGGTGTAAGCGGTATGATTTACATGTGAATAAATGAAGGTATATTCAATGTCAGTTATTGTGGAAGATGGAATTATATTAGACATTGTTTACGTATGTGGGTTTTATTTGACTATACTATAGTTCTATTATACCACTTTCTCAGAAATGTAACACACTTCAGGCTTAGATGGCAGAATTTCAAAGTTACCCAAAAAATTCTGTGATCACCGTTACATTTTAAATTTTTTTTTGTCAAATCCACAGATTTTGGTATTTTTTTAAGCCAACTCAGATCCTTTTTTAATTTACCCTTAGGTATGTACAGCACCCACTAAATTGGCTGGAATTGGCTACACACCTGCACAAGAAGAAAAAACATTTCTTGTGATCACCATTACGCTCCATAATGGTGATCACAGCCTACCAGATGTGATCACCATTACCGGACATAATGATTAGAAATTATGACAATGTAGTACGTATATACAGTATATCTTAGAAATTGTGTCTACTAATGTTCCTTTACTATTTCAGAGTTGTCTTTTGATATTTTGACTGATTTTTAATATTTACCAAAACGAAGTAATGGCTGCTCATTGGGTACATAGCACACTCAGCACAGCCAACACTGTTACAATTTACACCACCATTGTATACTACATGTCACCTGATACAAACACACTTACAGACATATCCTTTGCTGTGATCAGTGACACTTCCTCACATGGCAGCCTCGAAGTCCAGGTTTTCAATCAACACATTCTGTATTACCTTCGAACAAAGTTAAATCTTCAAATCAACCATGTGAACATTTGGACGGATGGTGCTGCTGCCCATTTTAAAAACAAACACTCAACGGTAGCTCTAACTCACTACACTACTGCATTTCACTCATGCACAGCAGATTGGAGCTTTTCAGAAAGCTACCATGGAAAGGGTGCACATGATGGGATAGGGGCAGTTGTCAAGTACAACATTTACAGGAGAGTGCTTCAGGAGCGAGCTGTTGTATAAACTGCTAAGGATGTCTACATGACAGTAAAAGAGCTCACCAAGAAAACTGTGCTTGTATGTCCCAACTGAGGATATTGAAAGCTCTAGACAAGTGTATGAGAACTTGTGGAAAGGATGTAAGGTAGCCTAGCAAATCCAAAAATGTCATCATGTTAAAGTCAAGGCTCCTTATGTTGTTGCATTGTATGCTAACACTAGGGTTGCCAACTCCATGAAGTTTGAAAAAAAGGACAAGAACATCAATTCCAATATACTGTCTACAAGGTTAGGGAAAGAAGTAAAATTTTATTTATAATTTATTACAATTTATACTGCATGCTTTTTTATTGCATATTTTCTTAAAGTAAATATTTTTATTGATATACAGATATTGACCCATTGAGTCATACATTGACAAAATTTATGGTAACAATATTTATTTTTAAATTTATACTTTTCCGCTACACGGAACGTTAACATTTAAGACTTATTTTAAGTGAAGAAATGAATTTATAAAATGTTACTCGACTTAAGACTTTATAATTATTTCCTTTTAAACAAAAGTTTTGTTATAAAACTGTTGTTTGGAACAAGATTGTTATCAGAAAAGGACAAATGGCGTCCTTTCCGAACTCAGGAAAGGACAAGGACAAAAATCTACAAAAAAGGACTGTCCTTTTCAAAAAAGGACGGTTGGCAACCCTAGCTAACACTTATGATCCGACACCCTACAAAGAGTGTGACATGCAGCCAGACAAAGGTGAAGAAGACAATAATGACAAATGAGCCATTATGTTCCCCATTACCTTCTGAAAATGTTTCTAGTGACAGCTCAAGCAGTGAGTCTGATGAGGAGAGTGATTCAGCTAGTAGCGATGACAAACAAAGAAACAAAGCAAAACAAGTACAAGAATGATGATAGTGCTGAGACTTTTACCAATGTAAAGACAACCAAAAACATTGCATCCAACATTCCTAGCACTTTGAAACAAGTTACTATATCGAGTAATTTCAAGGAAATTAAATTAAATGACTTTGTTATATCATAGTTGAGTATATTAAAAATCAACACTATGTTGCCCAAGTTATTAACATAAAAAATTACAAAGCATATGAAAGTGAGTACACAATTTCATATATGAGAAAACGCAATGTGTCATTCAAAGGTGATGAGTATACATTTGTATTTCCAGAGAGAAATGACATTGATAATGTTTATATGTCAAGAACCATTCATTTGTTGCCCAAACCTAATAAAGATAGAAATGGCTTCAAATGGAAATGGAGCTCTCTGTTTCCACAAAATATGTACTAAAATTATCAAAAGTTCTTTTGTATATATATATTTCTTTGAGTTAAGGATAGTTACGTGTCATGTTGTCTTCACAGTACCGTAATGAATTTATTTTAATTTGGTAATTGATTGTACATCAGATTTGAAACATCGGTGAATAATACGTGATCATGATTTGAAGAGTTCTAAACTAAGTTTTGTCAATATATACAATAAGTAGTTAAAGACGATCATTGAAAACTAAATTGTGTTCATGGTATTATCATGAAAATGTGTTCAAATATTGTTAGAAAATCTAGAAGAGGAAGAACCATTGTTGTCCCAAGGCGATATGATGACTAAGCTGATTGATGCAGCATTGCTTGTATATATTAAGTTAAGGTGTGTATATATATCCATCTCATAATTGTAAGGTTAGTGAAAAATTCACTTAATTTAGAGCTAGCATTTTTGGGCTCTTGTGGCATCAGTGTTTGGGACTCTGGTGGCATCATTTTGGGGCGCTGCGCGTCCTTTCTACTCGTTTGTGGGATGTCGTACGTACAGGGTGTGGTCTGATAGAGAGCTCTCTTGCAATTCAGTTTGGTTGTTTAGATACAAGATTGTTGCATCGTGTGCAATAGTCCAGGTTGCGTTGTTGTTGCAAGGTTGAGAAAGAAGACCATAAATAGTACCCTTTTTTGTTTTATATTAAATTCATGTAACTAAGGTCTAAGGTAGGCCCGCATCGAGTCAGCAACCCTGAGGTAGGACCTAATAGGATCTCAAATCCGTAAGTTTTAATTTAGCTTAACTTGGGCTGTAGGTACTGGCCCTTTAGAATTTGGCCGTTCACGGCTCAGCTGGGATTTTGAACCCAACAAATAAATAAAATAACATGGTCCTTCAGAACCGGATTCTACCCCAAGACTGAGTCAGTGACTATTTTTCGGCAAAGTTCTGATTGTGCAAATTGTAGCCCAAGTTAGGCCTAGACGGGTTGAGTATTATTGAGTTAAGGTCCCAGGGTAGAAAGTTTGGTCGCCCAATTGCGAAACTTGGCCAGTCGTCTGTCGTTGTTTTGGCCTACATTTTACCGGTTTGGTTAATTTTGGGTTATTATTGAATTAAGGTCCCAGGGTAGAAAGTTTGGTCGCCCAATTGCGAAACTTGGCCAGTCGTCTGTCGTTGTTTTTGGCCTACATTTTACCGGTTTGGTTAATTTTGGGTTATTATTGAATTAAGGTCCCAGGGTAGAAAGTTTGGTTGCCCAATTGCGAAACTTGGCCAGTCGTCTGTCGTTGTTTTTGGCCTACATTTTACCGGTTTGGTTAATTTTGGGTTATTATTGAATTAAGGTCCTGGGTGGAAAATTTGGTATTCCATACTGGTGTTTGGTTAGTACCCCACCCAGCAATTCAGTTTATTTGAAAGTAAAATTTGCGTTTGATCAGTTTGGTTAAGTATTTCTGCCAATTCAGCTCATTTGGCATTGAGCCCAATTGTTGTTTGCATTGAAGATGAGTGCATCTGAATTGAACAAATTTATAAAAAGGAGAAGCGCCTACAAAGGTCTAATTACAAAGGTCATTGCCACTATAGATTCTGCCATAGAGCAAGAGGATTTACGCTTAGTGACTGCGCAGCTTTCCATATTAGAAACTAAAAAGGTTGCTCTAAGTGAGGTAAATGTTAAAATTGAGGCTCTTATAGAAGAGGATGAAATAGAAAATAACATAATTTACTTTGAAGAGATTATTGATGTATAATTAAAGTAGGCCTCCGAGCAAAAGTTTAGCAGCTCAGTACAGTTAGAGACCATGTCTAATAATGAAACAAACACTCAACAAATGATGTTTGTGAGTTAAGGTTAACAGATCTGTATTCAATTACCGAGGCTTGTACTCAACCATTTTCTGGGAGTATTCAGGAATGGCAGGATGGGCAGACAGTTTTTCATCAGCAGTTCATTCTAGTCAAGTGTTAAGTGCCGTGGAGAAGTTTAATTATTTGCAGTCCCTCTTGGAAGGGGAGGCAGCAAAGACTATAGCAGGATTAGCATTAACAGAGGCTAATTATAATGTGGCTTGGGATATATTAAAGAAACGGTTTGGTAAGCCAGAGATCTTAATTAAAAGCCACCTCCTGCACTTTTAGCTATACCTCCTGTTAATAATCCTAATAGTGTCAAGGAGTTACGGCAGTTATATGAATTGAATTAGAACTAGGTCCCTGGATAACTTGGGTGTAGGAATGGAAAGGTATGGTATAATGTTGGTTCCTACACTGGAATCTAAATTGCCTAGCTCAATTTTGCTTAAATTAAGTAGGGGACACTCTACAGAACATGTGTACATCCCCCTTCAGCAGATGTTAGTCTTTTAGGTACAGAATAGCAAGACGAGAGGGAATTGAGTTTGACAGTGGGATGGTAAACAAGGGGACAAGGCAGGCACAGCACCAAGTTTTCCACAAAAAGGAATAACCCAGTACAGTGTCAGCGCTACATGCATCCTCTGAGAATAAATTAAAGGGAATCAGGAATGTATATTTTGCGAAGGCAACCACAAGTCATATAAATTGTGAGGTGGCTGAGGCATTACCCTTTGAGGAGAGAAGGACAGGGTAACTAGTCCACAGCATGTTTTAAATGTTTTTTTGAAAGTCACAGAGCAAGGTTTTGTAGTTTAAAATTTTGTGCAAAAATGTCTGGTAGGCATCAGCCATTATTGTGTGAAACACACTCCTAGTAGGCCTACCCCGAAGTAGAGACATCAGTGCACATGCCACTGCTATGCAAGGGAGTAAAAGTAAAGGGGGATTATTGCAAACAACTGCAGCCTTATTAATTGGGAATGAGGGAGAGCTACTGTAGAGTGTTGTTTGATAGTGGTAGCCAGTGTAGTTTTATTAAGACCGAATTTCCAGAAAATTGAAGTTTAAAGAACTTAAGAGGGAAAATTAAGAATTTCTGGGTTTGGGGGTTCCGTTCAAAACCGAACCAAGTTTAAGAAGGTAGATTCTGGTTAAAGGGTTGTTACCGCAAAGTCCCACTATCAAGGTCCAAGCTGTAGAGATTGAGGACTTTGTGCTCCAGTCACTACTTGTTTAGATATGGCATGTGTCCAAGAATTGCAAGTTAAAGGCATTAATTTGGGCAATAATAAGTGAGGAACAGAGATATTAGTCTTTTGATTGGAGCTGACTATTATTGGGACTTCATCACTGGTAATATTGTCGCACATCTCGAGCCCGGTAGCTATTGAAAGTAAGCTAGGCTGGATGCTACATGGTAGTTATTGCAATGAAATGAAAGTTAAGGCTCTTTTTGTTAGATGAGGAGAACAGCCATGGTCTGGAAAGGCATTTGAAAGCGTTTTGAGAACTTGAATCTATTGGCATAAATGACAAACAGGCAAGTACAGTGAACAATGATGTTTTAGAGCAATTTGAAAAAGGGATTGGGTTTAGAGATGGTTGCTATGAAGTTGCCTACCATGGAAGGATTCTTGCAAACCCGGTTCAACCTTCAGCTAAGCTAATCGGAGGTTGGAGACTTCATTGTACAGCTAAGAAAAAATGAGGAGTGTTAATTGAATACAATGAGGCCATCCTAAGTTATGTAAGGGAGGCTATGCTGAAAGGGTGCAAGGTGAGCTGGTGAGCCAGGAGGCACATTATCTGCCACACCATGCAGTGGTACGGCGAGACAAAACTACCACCAAACTGAGGGTAGTTTTTGATGGCTCAGCCAAGGACAAAGGTGGTGTGTCCTTGAATGACTGTTTGGATGCTGGGCCAAATTTAAATGCAGATTTATTTTCCTTGTTACTGAGATTCAGGTTTGGTAGAGTAGCATTGACTGCAGATGTGAAGCAAGCCTTTTTGCGGATAAAGTTAAAACCAGAGGACAGAGATGCAATAAGGTATCTGTGGTTGGATACGAAAGGCTTGTTGGAAAATGAACCTAAGGTTCAAGCATATAGAATGAAGTCAGTGTTGTTTGGCCTCAGCTCTAGTCCATTTCTGTTGGCAGCTACTATGCAGTACCATTTTAAGAAATATTCTGAGTCTATCCTAACACTATTGAACACATAAGGAAAAATTTTTATGTTGATGATTTGCTGTGTTCCGTGGATAATACAGAAATGGCTAGACAGATATTCATGGAGGCTAGAGCCAGAGCTGGGCAATAAATACATTGAATGTATTTAAATACTAAATACTAAATACATGGGAGAAATGTATTTAAATACTAAATACTAAATACATTTTACGAATGTATTTAGATACTAAATACAAAATACATCATTGTATTTAAATACATTTGTAAATACATTTTAAATACATACAAATTTTAACATATGCATTCACTAATTCATGTTTTGATAAATTTCTACTTTAGTGCACTTTACCTTATTACAGTCTTTAGATTTAATTTTAAAGTATTTTCCATCAAACAGAGGGTGCATTAAGTTGTTATCTGCAGATATATCACTGTTTGATTCACCGGATTTGCTTGTTGAAGCCATGACACGCACACGATAAAGAAATCAACCGCTTTCGACTAAGAGTGGCACACAACTGATTGAACTGACACGTTGAAACATGAACCATGCTGTACTACACTGTCGACGCGTCGTACTGTGCTAGTACAGAACGTGTATTAAACCAGTAAAAGTATTTACATTTTTATATTTGAGTATTTAAATACATTGTATTAAATACTCATTAAAGTATTTTAAATACTATATTTAAATACATGAAAAACAATGTATTTATAAATACAGTTCTAAATACACAAATGTATTTAAATACGTATTTAAATACAATGTATTTAAATACTGCCCAGCTCTGGCTAGAGCTATAATGAGGAGGCTGTCATGGAGCTTAGAAAATGGCAGACCATCATTCGCAATTACAAGAGTTTATGAGTCATTCCTGTGTAGTACTTGATGCAGCAGAAAGTATTGAGGATTCTGGTATTAAGGAGTTGTGGCAATAGACCAAAGGTGCTAGGCATTGTTTGGCAGCAAGATGATGATTTGTTTACCTTCAATGGGAAATCTTTAGTAGAGCTGCTGAGAATGAGACATGGTGGACAAAACGTACAGCTCTTAGTTTGGCTTCAAAGGTCTTTGATCCTTTTGGATTCCTGGATCCATTTGTGATAAAGTCAAAATTTGGTTTCAGAGCCTCTGGGAAATTGGACTTGGTTGGGACCAAGAGTTACCTGATCATATGGTGGTAAGGTGGAAATATTGGTTCAAAGAATTGGCACATCTTGGAGACATTGAAATCCCAAGATGGTACTTTGGAGAGTTGAACAATAGTCCAGACAATTTGGAGCTGCACATCTTTTGTGATGCAAGTGAGGAAGCCTATGCAACTTGTATTTATATAAGAGGCGCATTGCAAGAGGAAGTAAGTTGCAGGTTGGTTGCTGCAAAGAGCAGAGTAGCACCTTTGAAAAGGCTTTCTGTTCCAAGGTTGGAATTGATGGGTGCAGTTATTGCTAGTCGGCTTGCAGTTATAGTGCAAAAGTCTTTGGCCCTCTCTGAAATTCCAAGCTATTATTGGACAGACTCCACTATAGTTTGGCACTGGTTAAGAAGCCAGGCAAGGAAATGGAAACCATTTGTTGCCAATAGGGTGGAGGAAATTCAACGCACACAGATCCCAAGCAATGGAAGCATTGTCCAGGCACCCAAAACCCCGCTGATTTACCAACACGAGGAATTTCAGTGAAAGATCTTGCACAGTCAAGTTTGTGGTGGAATTGGCCGGAGTGACTAAAACTTGGAAGTGAAAACTGGCCTTCTAATCAGCCTATTGTAGGAGAATGCCAGGCTGAAGAAGCATGGGTGAGTGAGGTGAGAAAATGCACTGTGAACAGTTGTCAAGTTATGCAGCAGGACCCCATATTGAGGCTTGAGGACATTAGCAGTCTGAAAAGATTGTTAAGAGTGACAGCATGGGTATATACTGTAGATTTACCAACAACATTAAGGGAGAAACAAAAAGGGAAGGAATTCTGAACAGTAATGAGATTCAGCAAGCCAGGAAATACTGGGTGGTATATATGCAGAAGGAAAAATTTGGTGAAGAGAGAGAATTGCTCACCAGCCATCCATTACAGGTTCTACCAACACATTCTGCACTCAAGGGTTTGGATGTGTTTTTGGATCAGGATTTATTGAGAGTAGGAGGTAGACTGCAGTTTTCTGGGCTTCCAGAGGAGAAAAGACATCCAATTTTGCTACCTTCTGGGGGGCACTTTGTGGACCTTTTGATCCTGGATACTCACAGAGCTGGGCAGTATTTAAATACATTTGTATTTAAATACGTATTTAAATACATTTGTGTATTTAGAACTGTATTTATAAATACATTGTTTTTCATGTACTTAAATATAGTATTTAAATACTTTAATAAGTATTTAAATACAATGTATTTAAATACTCAAAATATAAAAATGTAAATACTTTTACTGGTTTAATACACGTTCTGTACTCGCACAGTACGACGCGTCGACAGTGTAGTACAGCATGGTTCATGTTTTCAACGTGTCAGTTCAATCAGTTGTGTGCCACTCTTAGTCGAAGCGGTTATTTCTTTATCGTGTGCGTGTCATGGCTTCAACAAGCAAATCCGGTGAATCAACAGTGATATATCTGCAGATAACAATTTAGTGCACCCTCTGTTTGATGGAAAATACTTTAAATTAAATCTAAAGACGGTAATAAGGTAAAGTGCACCTGCTTGCTGTGTAAACACGAAGTCTCTGCTGCAAGCATGCTACAACGAATCTGTACACTCATCTGAAGGTAAGTGTTTTTTTAGACATCAAAAAATATCTTGAATTGACCGAATAATCGTACAAAACGGCTCTGCCTTAATTGGGCCTGTGTAACTAACTCGTTGCAATAAATCCAATTTGCGATGGAAAATTCATTGATGAAAAAGCTTTTAAAATCGTCTGATCTATCGAGTGGTGTATTTATTTCGAAATTCACCGTGTCCCCTAAAGTAGAAATTTATCAAAACATGAATTAGTGAATGCATATGTTAAAATTTGTATGTATTTAAAATGTATTTACAAATGTATTTAAATACAATTGATGTATTTTGTATTTAGTATCTAAATACATTCGTAAAATGTATTTAGTATTTAGTATTTAAATACATTTCTCCCATGTATTTAGTATTTAGTATTTAAATACATTTTTCCCATGTATTTAGTATTTAGTATTTAAATACATTCAATGTATTTATTGCCCATCTCTGGATACTCATCAAAAGCTGTTACATGCTGGAGTTAGAGAAGTGATAATAGAGATTAGACAACAATTTTGGATTCCCAAAATTAGACAAGTAGTAAAAAAGGTCTTGCATAAATGTGTGGTTTGCAAGCGTTGGAGTGCAAAGCCTTATTATGAAAAGGTGGCTCAGTGGCGGTTCCTCATATGGCAATATGGGCAGCTGCACAGGGCGGCATTTGTGGAGGGGCGGCATGAGCGCCTGCAAAAAAAATAAAAATAAAAATAAGAATAAATAAATAAAGAAATAAATAAAAATAAAAAATAAAATAAAATAAATAATAAAAGATCAATAAATATATTTTTATTAATAAAAACCATCTATTGCATTTCCATAAACCTTCCCATAAAAGACCTAAACAATGCAAAATGCTTCCAGATTAATATTATTGGGAATAAAGGCCCATACTTTAACATATGTAATGTTATTTTTCTGGGTTTGGTTAAATAGTGAAATGTATATTATTTATTACAGAACGAATCTTCACACTAAGCCACTAAGGTCTGTCAAATAACCGCAAATGGATAAGAAGAGGTCAAAGCTATCAGGTGCTCAGTTTAGAAAAAAGAGGAAAGAAGAAGAGGAGAAACGAGCAAAAGATAAAGGTATAGAGCTATGTCATCTACTCTTCACTGCTATATTGCACTGCTATTTTGTGATATAGCTTTCTGAGTCATTTGAAGTGTACTATTATGTATATAATTAGCCATTAACCAAGGAGGTTGTATTATTCATTTGTTTCCTATTCTAAAAGTTTAATAAATTGTGCTTAATAACATGTTAAATTAATTGTACTAGCCTATTCATGCATTGGTCTGTTATGTTCTATTTTACTATTTGCAGGGGCACTTTTGAAATATTTTGGAACACCCTCTGCCACTAGCCAGGATGAGAAGCCGTCTACTTCTGCCATTATTGAGGCTGAGGAGCCATCTACCTCCTCAGCCTCACATATGTCTCCACAAATGCAGTCTGATCCTGAGGATGACCCATTTGCTTCTACTTCTCCCAGGCAGGACTCTTCAGGTGAGTTTGTGTGCACATATGTCTGTGAGTGTGTGCGTGTGTGTGTATTGTATGTGTGTGCATCCCTGCAAAGCATTTTGCAAACAGTTATAAATTATAATGTTATTATCACTGGGTCTGGGTTACTGGGTATGTGTGGTGTTTCACCACCATAATTCCATAACACCACCACCATAACAAAGTGCTGTGAATAATGTTATCTAACTTAGGTGTGTATACTAATGAGTAATGCTCTTGTTCTTTCTATTAGAAAGGCTTGGAGCAGAATCGCCTCCTGAGGATGAGTCTCTGTCCACCGACCCTGCTAACTGGCCTTCAGTTCTGACTGAGAGAATTCGGACACAACTGGTTTCCAGGGGACCAAGTCAAGTACCATCTGACTTTGTATTCCCTAGAAACGACAGTGACGGAAGTAGTTTCCACCATCAATACTTCAGGAAGTCATTGGTTAGTGGGGAAAATATAACCAGAAGTTGGTTGGTCTATTCCTTAAAAAACAACAGCCTTTTCTGTTTCTGTTGTACATTATTTTCCAAGAGGAAAATAAATTTAACAAGTTTGGGACTCTCGGACTGGAAGCATGCAAGCTCATTGCTCACATCACATGACAACAGTTCAGAACACCTAAATTCTATGAAAATCTGGAAAGAACTGGCAGTGAGGATGAGAAAGGGGGAGACCATTGACAAGCAGGAGATGGCACTTCTGGAGGCTGAGAAGTTGAGATGGAGAGCGGTGCTGACACGTCTCACTGCTATGTGCATTCTCTGGCAGTTAGGAATTTGGCACTAAGGGGACATACAGAAAAATTGTTCTCACCATCAAATGGCAATTTTCTGAAAGAAGTTGAACTGATGGCACAATTTGATCCTATAATGCAAGAGCACATTAACCGTGTCCAAAAAGGGACCTCCAGTCACACCAGCTACCTCGGCCCACCACATACAAAACGAACTCATTGATTTGTCGAGCAAACAAGACCATTTCAGCAATGGTGAGCGACATCAAACAATCAAAGTTTTTTCAATAATTCTAGATTGCACTCCAGATATCAGCCACACTGAACAGTTGTCAGTTGTGATTCGGGTTGTGTCACTGGAGGGGAAGCCCCATATAAAGTAACATTTCATGGGGTTTTTGGAGGCAGAGGAGTCCACTGGTCAACATTTGGCATCTCTGATTCTGAATAGACTGGAGGAGCTAAAAGTTCCTTTCATGGATGTAGAGGACAATCATACGACAACGGGGCCAACTGAGGGGAAAAAACAAGGGTGTTCAATCCAGGCTCCTAGAAATTAATCCAGAGCTCTGTTTGTTCCATGTGGGGCTCATTCTCTGAATTTGCTTGTGGCCGATGCTGCTAAGGGATCTATTGATGCCACAAGTTACTTTGGCATCTTGCAGAAGCTTTACAACTTGTTTTCAGCTCCACACAACGATGGGCCATTTTGAAAAACATGTGAACATCACATTGAAGATGTGGTCTGATACAAGGTGGGAAAGCAAGATCAAGAGTGTGGAGCCCCTGAGATATCAGGCAGCTGCAGTGAGAGATGCACTGATCGAGGTGAGGGACCACACCAAAGACTCTGTAATAAAGGTCGAGGCTCAATCTCTGTCAGAGGAGGTTGGGTCATACCGCTTCGCCATTTGTTCAGTGGTGTGGCATGACCTGTTGTGCCAAATTCAGCATGTGAGCAAGCAGATGCAGTCTCCTAGCATGCACGTTGATGTTGCAGTAAATCTCCTAAAAAAAAGAGAGGTCTCGCAATTACAGGGCAACAGGTTTGTGGCTGCACAAATGGCAGCCACAGATATCTGTGAACAAATGAATGTGGAGGCTGTGTTAAAACAAAAACGGCTGAGGTCCACAAAGCGGCACTTCTCCTATGAAGCATCTGATGAGCCCTTGATTGATGCTTGAAGAAGCTGGAGGTGACATTTTTCAATGCAGTGGTTGATGCTGCAACATCAGCCATTCAGGAAAGATTTTCCACGTTGGAAATTGTGGGAGAGAAGTTTGGAGTGCTGACACATTTCCAAAATCTCACATTTGAGGAGCTGACAGAACAATGTGTGAACCTTAGTACTACACTACACTTTAAGGGACAATCTGACTTGGATGGCAGAGAGCTTGCACAGGAGCTGAAGAACTTGCCTGACTTGCCATCAAAGACCATATCCTTGCTTGAACTGCTGACATTTATCCATGAAAGGGAGCTCTCTGAAATATATCCAAATTTGGGACTGCTCTCAGAATTGGTCTTACTCTTCCAGTCACTGTTGCTGAAGCAGAGAGGAGCTTTTCAAAGCTGAAGCTCATCAAATCCTACCTGAGGTCAACTATGTCACAGGAACGCCTTACCGGTCTGGCCATCATCAGTATAAATCATACAATTGCTGAGCAGATTTCATATGATGATTTAATTCATGACTTTGCATCAAGGAAGGTAAGAAGAGTCAGGCTTTAGATGCAGTTTGCTGGTGCAATTTATTTTTTCTTGTTCAAAGTGTAGCATAATAATTACCCTCTCTTAAGTGTCTTATTCTATTTTGTGATAGAGCATTTGTACAATTTAGAAATTTGATTCTCTAGTTTATTTATGGCAGTTGCAATTTAATTTGTATTTTTCCTGTTCATAGTATCATAATTACATCTCTTAAGTGAGTTATTCTATTTTACGTGATGAAGGATTTGTAAATTCAGAAATTTGAGTCTTTGTTTTGGTTCTGAAGTTCCAACAATTAGTCCAATAAAAAGTTATTTTGTGTGAGTTATGTCTGTCCTTTATTTTGGGGGGATTCGAATGTGTGTGTGTTGGCGAACAGGGGGGGGGGCGCTGAAGGTGAGGTTCGCCCAGGGCGTCATGTAAGCTAGGACCGCCACTGGTGCTCCACTTCCAAGAGAACGGTGTGTCTATACTGCCCCATTTGATGTAGTGGGAGTAGACTTTGCAGGGCCAGTCTATGTGTATGAGCGAGGGGAGTCTAACAAA
Organism: Bathynomus jamesi; assembly: GCA_023014485.1. NCBI lineage: Eukaryota > Metazoa > Arthropoda > Malacostraca > Isopoda > Cirolanidae > Bathynomus > Bathynomus jamesi. The sequence goes on along the minus strand of JAJOZX010000290.1, from coordinate 850,660 downwards.
GGTTATATATGTCTTTTCACCTGTGCTACCACCAGAGCAATCCATTTGGAGTTGGTAAGCAACTTAAGTAGTGATGTATTTCTTTTGGCCTTTAAAAGGTTTGTGAACAGAAGGGGTTTCCCAAATAAAATCATATCGGATAATGCAAAAACCTTCAAAAAGGCTGCAAAGGAACTCCAAGAAATTTGGTCCTTGCTAAAAGAGGAAGGATTCCAATCCTACTTTTCACACCAAGGGGTACAGTGGGAGTTTATTGTTGAGAGAGCACCATGGTGGGGAGGATTTTGGGAAAGGCTAGTGAGAAGTGTAAAGTGTCCATTAAAGAAACTTTTAGCTAATGCTCATTTGAGCAAAGAAGAATTCTGCACTGTTTTATGTGAAGTAGAAGCAATGGTGAACAGTAGGCCTATCACTTTTGTTTACAACAGTATGCAGGATGCAGAGCCATTGACACCAAATCATTTTCTTTGTGGTAAACGATTAACATCAAGCCCCAGTGTGCCAGAAGACTTGCAGCCTATCCAGAGCACTCAAGGAGAGTTAACCAGACGGTTTCAGGTACCTTGAAGAGCTACAAGATCAGTTATGGAAGAGGTGGCAGATGGAATACTTGCCAGAACTCAATTATTACCCATCAGGCAAGGTAAAGGGCTCCAATGCAAATTGTATCAAGGTGGGAGAAGTGGTAATGATTGGGGATGAAAGACCAAGGCAATGCTGGAAGCTTGGCATAATTGAAGAGTTGTTTGTTGGCAAAGACAATTTAGTTAGGTCTGCACTGGTAAAGACTTCAGGAGGAAAGTTAAAGAGACCTATACAAAAACTCTATGCTTTAGAAATCAGCAAAAACACAGATAGTCAAGATGAAACATTTGAGTTACAGCCTCATGGAGAAGGCTTGGCTAACCTTGCAGAAGGTAACGACAACAATGCCTCTTCGGTGGGGAGTGTTAGAAAATCTAGAAGAGGAAGAACCATTGTTGTCCCAAGGCGATATGATGACTAAGCTGATTGATGCAGCATTGCTTGTATATATTAAGTTAAGGTGTATATATATCCATCTCATAATTGTAAGGTTAGTGAAAAATTCACTTAATTTAGAGCTAACATTTTTGGGCTCTTGTGGCATCAGTGTTTGGGACTCTGGTGGCATCATTTTGGGGCGCTGCGCGTCCTTTCTACTCGTTTGTGGGATGTCGTACGTACAGGGTGTGGTCTGATAGAGAGCTCTCTTGCAATTCAGTTTGGTTGTTTAGATACAAGATTGTTGCATCGTGCAATAGTCCAGGTTGCGTTGTTGTTGCAAGGTTGAGAAAGAAGACCATAAATAGTACCCCTTTTGTTTTTATATTAAATTCATGTAACTAAGGTCTAAGGTAGGCCCGCATCGAGTCAGCAACCCTGAGGTAGGACCTAATAGGATCTCAAATCCGTAAGTTTTAATTTTAGCTTAACTTGGGCTGTAGGTAGAACTGGCCCTTTAGAATTTGGCCGTTCACGGCTCAGCTGGGATTTTGAACCCAACAAATAAATAAAATAACAAATATATACTAAAAACAATAAGCGCTCACTTGAAACCCCTTTATGATCTATATATCTATATATCATATATCTCTCTCTCTCTCTCTCTCTCTATATATATATATATATAATATATATACACGCTAAAACATGTCTACAGGTATGTACAGTGCTTACAAGAAGTCTCACGCCTCTGTCTCGTCCCAAGCTAGTCTGTTAGGTATAAAATGGGCGGTCCTTATGGCAGCGGAGGTGTGTTCGGATTGGTGCACATAACTGCTCTAACCCAATCAATGACGTCATTATTAGGTCACTTCTGCTACATTTTAGTGTTTAAAATACGAATGATTAAGAAGCAGAATGAGCAAGTTTCAGAATGTTGGGATGGTTATGGAGCAATCCTAGTCATCATAATATTAGCTGGGCATTACATTATACCGTCTCAATATATATTGTAGACTGTAGAGAACGACTAATTCGGTAAATATCCCAAATCATGGCATGATACCTAAGTTATTTTGACGCAGGTCTAAATTATTTGCTCAAATGCAATTATTGATATTAAGTAATTGTTGGGAATTGTTGTCAATATTGTTGTTTGTGATATATATCCTACGTGAGGAATCTAATGACCAAATTCCTCAGTGAACCTCTCACGCGCTCGCATTTCGAGGAAGTCACGGTCGTCTCACTAATAGATAGTTTATCATTGTTTTAAGTGGTAACCTATTAAGCGAACTATGTTAAACCTATTCCATCTTATGAAAGTCATTAGTCTAAAGCAAGTGTGAAAAATGCTCTGTATGAATTGGTCCACAATTAACCCACCCCTTATATCTCCAGTCTAACTATAGAGTAGATTAAGTCTAGCCCTGTAGGGGTCAGCCTAGAGATTCCGGAAATGGTCCAGAGCGGGCAGATAAATTGAGGTCCACAGTAGGATTCCTCACCAAATTAGGTTAGGGCAATCTACCTTCACCTTTGTTAAGCTATGAGTTGATGCTAGGTTTCTTAGGCCACAATGTAGGCCTAATTTGTCTGACCCAGCTTAATTAATGTGATTAATTTGCTGGGTTAAAAACACAATTAGTCCTTACTGCTAGTTATTAGAGAGTCTCTTTTCCTCCTTGTATAATTGTCGAGAGCGCACTTGCTGGTGGGGATCTTTCTTCCGTGTCTGTTCTCGTCCCTTCTGCAGTTGCGTCCTCTCGCCCCGTTCTTCGTTTTCGTTCTCTTTTGTTCTCCTCTTCGCGGGGCTTTTTCCACCAGCGTTGTCTTGGTTTTTTCCCCGGTTGGTTGATCGGTAATGTATATCTATTACCGAGCACGCTCTTCTCACACAGTATATAAATACTAGTGTGGAGAATAACTCTGGTGAGCAACCAATTGGTTTCATCCACCCAGTTATTGACATAAAAGGAATTTAATAATTGTTAGATTAACTACCTACCTACTCAGTGAACCATTTTCGTTACCTCCCAACTACCCACTCATCAGTTTTCCATATACTGGGGGCCCCGGGAGATGAAAATTTTGGTGTCATTGTCACCAATTTTTATGTCTGAGTGTAGACTAGCTAACTATTTGACTGTAAATGCCTGTTAATCTGATTAACAGTGCCTATCCTCACCTTCTCATGGAGAAGGTGTAGCATTTAATTAGAAGAGAAAATATACATCCATAGGATGAAACTATCTATGGTCTTTACCATAAGAAAAGAAAAAGTGAAAGTTAGAAGATAAAATTACAATTCCCAGCATCTATTTTTTGTTGTAAAAATAGTCGCGCCTTTAATGCTGTTTGTCGCTGAGGTCTTGTGTCTGTCAATGTTGTAGTAGGATGCGTTACCACTCATACTGTCAAAGGAATAGTTACTGGAAGTTCAGTGTCTCCAGTTGTTACTGTCAGTGGAGAAGGTTCTCCAAAGTCCATTGTTTTGGGTCCAGACTCTAAAGGGTACAAAGAGAAATGTCTCTTGTGTCACCCGTTGAAGTCCTTAATTTGACCACTCTTGTTACCCCGTCTGCCCCTGGTCTGAGTTCTGAAACTCTAGCCAGAGGCCAGTATTGTCTTGGAGTACTGTCATGTATGAGAACAAGGTCCCCTACCTTAATTGTGTCAGACCAATCCTTCTTAGTCATTTGTTTATGTCTCTCCCTTAGACCCATCAAGTACTCAGTTTTCCACTGTTTAATGAAATGACCTTTAACTCTAGTTAAATGTTGTAACTTAGTCTGGAGCTCATCATGTCGTTGAGTCCAGTTTGGGTCTTCTGAAGAGTCTATATTGTAGTCCGGCAGGAGACTAACTTGTTCTCCCCGAATCAAATGATTTGGAGTTAATGGTTCCGGGTCATTAATGTTGTCACTCACATAAGTGAGTGGTCTATTGTTAATGATGTTCTCAATCTCAGCCAGGAGAGTGAGCAACCCAAATAAGTGTATTTGTTTTTTGCCAATTGCTTTCTTCAAGCAATTCTTTACTGTTTGTATATTCCTCTCCCAGATAGAACCATACCAAGGAGAGGCAACCGGAATATACTTCCACTTTATGTTTGAATTTTGTATATATAATTGTGTGATTTCATCGCTTAACAAGTCGTGGATGACTTGTTCACCAGCCTTGAATATGTAGCATTGTCAGTCCAAACTGTCTTGGGTACTGAATGTCGTGCACAGAATCTCTTAAAGACAGCAACAAAAGATTCTGCTGTAAGGTCCTCCACAACATCCAGATAAACAGCTCGTGAGGCAGCACATGTAAACAGTACAATGTACATTTTTTGTTCAGTGTCACCCACCCCTACAGTCAATGCTCCTGTATAGTCAATACCTACAGTCTCAAAGGGTCTGTTGAGAGTAACTCTCTCCTCTGGCAAAGCAGGAGGATTTGGTTTCCTATAGGGCCTAGCATGAATACGTCTACATGTGACACACTCACTCAGGACTGTTTTAACAGTGATCCTTCCCTTGGGTATCCAATAAGTTTTTCTTAATGTAGTTAGTGTCTGTGGTACCCCCATATGATATACATCATTGTGTGTTTTTCTGATGATTAATGTTGTCAAATAGCTAAATCTAGGTAAAAGGATTGGATGTTTGCTTTTGTATGACAGTTTTGATTTGTCTAATCTCCCTTTACACCTTAGAAGGCCTTCCTCATCTCTGAACAAGTTTAGATCCACAACTACTGATGGTACAGGTTCTTTTGTTTGTTTCCCATTAGTTAAGAATTCTAACTCTTTATTGTACTCTTTTTGTTGTGCATGGCCTATCCAGTATTTGGTTGCAACTTCTGTATAATTATGATTGTTTTTATTTAGCTGTTTGTTAATTGTAGTTAAACAGTTGTGAGCAAACCTCAAACAGTAGGCTGTAACCCTGACAAGTTTGTTGAAATCAGAATAAATTTCATAATTAGTGATTGGTTCAACCTTTTCATTTGAAAAGATTAAATTTAATGTCAAGTTAACTTGTTCCACAGGCCATTGGTCTGTATTACAGAGCCACTTAGGTCCCATAAACCAAGTTTTGTTTGACTTCAACAACTTGTAGGATAAACCTCTGGTCAGAAAGTCTGCTGGATTTTGTTTAGTTGGAACATAGTGAAAGTTTACTTGTAGGCTTTCAGTAGCTTCAGCTATTTCTTTTAGCCTATTTCTTACAAAGATATTCTTACTATTAATGCTATCATTCCGTATCCAGGCAAGACAAATCTGACTGTCAAGCCAGATGTGGATATGAGTTATGTTCACATCATGGTAAGCATCCTTAAGCAATGAAATGGTTTTAATGGCTAATGCAGCAGCCAATAGTTCCAATTCAGGTATGGTTCGGGTAGGTTTGAGAGGTGCAACTTTCCCTTTTGCATAAATTAGATGACTTTCTGTAGGACTTACAAGATACACAGCACCCATAAGCTTGTGTGCTTGCATCAGCAAACACATGAAGTCTCTGGGGCTTATCCCTAAACCCACAGCACCTTTGAATTTTAATGTTCTGCACTTTTGTTAAATCAGCAGCTAACTTCTTCCAAGATTTTTGATTTTCATTTGTTATTGGATCATCCCACCCAACATTTGTCCTCCAAATTTCTTGGAGGAGAATCTTTGATTTTATTGTTGAAGGCAGGAATAGACCCATAGGATCAAAAATTTTGGAAGCCTCTGATAATATTTGTCTTTTAGTATTTGCTTCCTCATCAAGTTTAAAACCTTTAGTACAGATTGAATCATGACTGTTAGAAGTTGCATCCAAATACCAGTTCATACCTAAAGTTTTAACTCTGTCTGATGGCTCAGTAAGACCATTATTATCCTTTAAAATCTTTTTGTTTAAATCCTCATCATTTGAAATCCACTCTCTAAGTTCAAAGTTATCTTGTTGCATAATGTTTTGAGTGTTCATAGACTTCAGATAATTCAGATTTTGTTGTTGTTAAGCCTATTAGATTGTCTACGTAAAAATGTTCCTTAAGGAAGTTCAATGTTAGAGAGTTATTAAACTGGTTTAAATGATGTCTAATTGTCAATGCTAATAGGCTAGGTGAGCAATTGGCTCCAAACAACACAACATTAAATCTATAGGTTATGAACCCTTTATTCAAATCAAATGGATCCTTGAACCATAAGAACCTAAGTTGGTTCTTATCATATTCATTTTTAAGATTTATTCTCAAAAATGCCTTTGAAATGTCACTTTGTACGGCATATTTATCTAACCTGAACCTCAGTAAGATCTTCACAAGGTCAGAAATGAGATTAGGACCCTCAATCAGGCAATCATTCAAACTGTGTTTATCACTGTCTTTGAGGCTACAGTTATATACTACTCTGAGTTTTGTTGTTGGGGCATCTTGTCGATAGACCCCCCTGTGGGTTAAATAATGACAACCATCTTTTTTAAAAGGGTTATTTGTTACTTCTTCAATGAAGCCTTTCTGTAGCTGTTCTTTGAAGACATCATTATATGTTTTTATATTATTATCTTGTTTGAGTTTTTTCATTACTTTATATAAATGTCCTTTAGCTACTTTGAGATTATCTCTTAAAGTTGGACAATTTATTTTCCAAGGTAACTCAATAAAATAACTATTGTCTTTGCACTGAATGGTGTCTTCAAATCTTTCTACCATTAACTGATCTTCTGAAGTTTGATTTGTGTCATGTATACCCACAGATTCTAGCAACCATAAAGTTTGAATTGCCTCATCCAAAGTTTCATTTGATAATGATGAATTAATGTTCTCAGTTGAGATAATATTATTCAAAGTGTTGCTATTCTTACAGGTGTTATGTAGGACTGAGTTGAGGCACATAGTATTTGTTGGTCATGAACTATTTTGGTTTAGGTTCGGTTGTATTGGATAGATCACCCAAAGGGGCTATCCCTGATGGAGTCTGAATAGCTATACCCATTACCATATCTTCACTATGCCTTATGAATAAGATTAATATAATCTGCCCCCATTAACATTTCAATGTTAGCTACTGTGTGTTTAGTGATATGTCTATCAGCCATTTTGTAGTGTTTTCCCAAATGATTTATGTTTGTTCTAGTTTGGGTATAACCAGTTTGTTTTGTCCTACTTTAGAAATATAACTGCTTCAATTTCTCTAATTTATTTTCTAACTGTAGTTCCAGGTCAATTGTTATAACTATTTTTGTCCGAGTTATCCTTAAAAAGGATGCAATATTGAGTTTTTGTTCATTCGGGTTTGGTGTCAAACCCAATTTATTTACTACATTTTGTGAAACAAATGTTTGTTGAGAACAACAGTCTATAAGACATCTCACTGGGAGTGGTGCTACCCTCACTATTCACTAAGTCCAAAGTAATAGTTGGTTAAAGAATCTCAGTGTTTTTTTGTTACGTTGTTTGAACAAACAGAATGTCCCATGAAAGTGGCTTTCTTGATTACCTTTGTTTGGTGGAGGTATCTTTTGAGTAGTTGAGTACTAATTGTTGGACACTTTGGTGAATCACACATGATGAGACATGTCGTAAACTTTTACAAAACTTACACTTGAATCTTAACCTAGATTTACAGTCTTCTTATAATGTCCCTGGCCAGTACACTTTTTACATAGGTTCAACTGTTCACATCTTTAGCTCTTTGGTTAAAGTCTGAATATTATCACACCCAGTACTACTGTGTTCATTACTTGCACAAAATTTGCAATGTAGTGTGTAAGTTGAGGCAGCAGTTACATTAAAGTTCTGTGATGTAGTGTTCGTGTATTACAGTTGGTCACAATTTGATTCTACATTATCAGTTTTGTCTGTTTGGCTGTAGCTAGTTGTCTTGGAACAGTCTTTGGTTATCCATAGTCTGGGTCTTATTTTGTGTTGGAATATTTCTCAATTTGTAATTAGTTAGGATATTGGGAAGTGTTTCTTATATCTTCAAGATTAGGATAAATTTTCTCCCGTCTTTAGAATTAAAATATCTTAACCCTCAAAGGAAGGCAGAGAACTATGCCTTGTATAATCCAAGATGAAGCTTTAATATCTATCTCATTGCTAACCAGTGTCCTATAATAGCTTCTAATTTTGTATAAAAATTTTCCATATCACTATGGTTATCTTTTATGGGTGCAAAATCAAAAATTTTTGAGATAATTCATATACAATCTCATTTTATTAATGTAATTACGTTTTAAGAGATCAATAGCTACTTCATATGAATTCCTACAGCTGGTAATAGGCTTATCAGGTTTATAGCTGGGTTGGCCTAAGGAAACTAGTTAAGTAGCTAAACTTTTCAACAGTTGAAATATAAGGTTTATTACCTATTTAAACTCTCAAAATTTGTCAATGAAAGATGGGAATTGTACCGTGTCCCCTTCAAATGTTGGTACTAGCAAAATGGGTAACTGAGCCCTCAATTCTTGTGACTCAGGATTTAGCATGCACTTAAATTTTGTTGAAGGTTAGCTCTACTTTGATTAAATCAGAATTAGGTTATTTGGTGTTAAGTCAGTCAAACGAGACCGTAGTCTCCTTATTTGCTGTTCAATTGAGATTACCTGATCATCATTATCAGCGTAAAGGTCTATCAATTGTTCTTCAGCCATTTCGGATTCAACTAACTCTGAAATACTCTCATTAATGGCTATTATTTCCTTCTTTTTAGTTTCAATTTAAGAATTACACACTCTAAATCTCCCTTACCTGGTTGTGTAATATTGTTAAAAGTGTTCACAGCCTTTGTAACAGCTCCCAACTTTTCCCCCTTTTCTTTTTTAAACTTTTTCAATTCCGCACTGCCATGTCTAAGTCAAAATTGTTTAACTGGGGATCGTAATGAAATAGAGGACAAGAAGAAGAACTTACCAGAGAAGAGAGAGCACAGACAAAACCAGTCAAGTTTAAATTGGTTTAATCCCCCCCAAGTACTTATGTGTCACTCGGGTCTAAGCTTATAAGAGAATGAGACTCCTTAAATGTAAATGTTTCCTAGTTAGGCCCTAGGTTGTCGACCTAATTAGGCTTGATTAGGTTAGGCTTAGGGTTAGGCTAGACCATTTAGCCTAATTCTGCAATTTTGTTAAGTAGGTTAAGGTTTGTAAATTCCCCACACACGGACCATCACTGCGAAAAATGCTCTGTATGAATTGGTCCACAATTAACCACCCCTTATATCTCAGTCTAACTATAGAGTAGATTAAGTCTAGCCCTGTAGGGTAGGGTGTGACAGTTGCCCCAACTTTGTCCTACAATGCTGTTCAAAATTTGGTGTTGCTATTGACATAAAAAAATACCCACGCGCAATTTTTTTGGAGATTCTGCATATTCGAGTTAGCACCAGCAATTTGAAAAATAGCGATTTGCTTATACGGCATACGCGCCTATATATGAGATTACACAACATCATAAGTAGGCTGACCATATTTCCTTGAGACAAAAAACGGGACAATGGGATGGCAAAAAAGGACGGGGTTATGTAATATTCTGTATTCATGAAAAGTAAGTACATAAACATATTGAGCTTACAATTATTCTTCAGTGACAGAACCCATACAAAAATTTAGTAGACGTAGTACTGTCCCGTTCAAAACGGTACGTATGGTCAGCCTAATCATAAGGGATATTACACAAATCATTTGCCTGTCTTAATAAAAGCTGTATCACTAACACAAAAAAGTTAATCATTCTTATTCTCTCATGGTACATTAAGGGTTTTATCATATATTCACAAGGTATTATTTCTCTAGAGCAAGAAACCATGATTTCTGTTCGGAAACAGATGATCGTTGCGCTGATTAGGAACGCGGAGGTTGTCATTTTCAAACTACTTGAAGGACTTCTTGAAAGCGCTCCTCATCCCTGGCAACATTAAGAAAGTCATGGCAAGTTTTACACCACGCTCTGCAGCCTCATTGACGACCTGAAGCTTGTCCACAACCCGTTTCATGTTCAGGTAGTCGTCATGACCCCCATTCATTGGCTGACTGTGGAGAAACTGATAGGGCATGCCTAAAATGGTGTGAAGAACCGGCTTGAGTCAGGCCCAATTAGGTCCACCAGGGCAGTGCCACTTTCTGGGACAGGGGAAGATATGGCTTTCCATAGCCCCCATGATTGAGCCCCACTCTCTTAGTAACTTCAGTGCCTTCATGCAAAGAAGGGCCTTCCTCATCTCCTCTTTTGTCCTTTCTTGTACTTCGGACGAGAACAAAGCCAGTGGGGCCAACTCCTCAGTTAGGTACCAAGTGTGTCTACCGAGTGCCACACGTGTTTGTCAACTATTGTGGCGTCATATGGGGCAAATTCAGCCAAGGTTTCGACCAAATTCAAGTCATTCAGTGGCGCACTTGCTGGAACGGGGCAAACAATCCACCATGGGACATAAACAGCGACTGTGAACACAGCAAACCGTTCTAACTTGCTGATTTGACTTTTAGTCACAACCTCGGCTTTGGAAACTGCTCTTTGATCTGGCCTGACAAAAGAACAATCTTGAGGGTATAGAGCAGTTTAGCCATCCACCTTGCTTTGTGAAGTGCGCCGGGGTAGACCATTGTGAAGTTCACTGGCTCGGATCCTTTAGTTACAAGCAGCAGACAAAGCTCTACCAGCTCCTTGTAGTCGCCACGTGTAAATGGTTGGGCTAGAGATTCACGGAAGAAGCAGCCATCTCCTGCTGGCGCTCCTCAAACACTCCATGCATTGCGGGGGTAGTAGTATTTCTTTTTTCATTGTACGCCAGTTGAGAGAAATGGTTCTTGAACCTAGAAATGCAATTATTGGGATTATTGTATTCGTACTAATCTATAATATTGTTTTAGGGGTATTAAGATTGATATGATCGATCATTTGCTTGGTGTAGTATATCTTATAAGTCTAATAAAAGAAATTCCACTAAATTTGTTCATTAGATAATAATATTCCTTGTTATTTTGTAAAGCTTATGACTCACTCTGGAAAACCATTATGTTTGGACTTGAAGAGCCCTCCACTTTCAAGCAATCCCAGCAAACACCTAGGATGACTTCGCCCACATGCCTGCGACAGGCGCACCAGAATACGACACGCTCTAATTCCTTTTGGAGGGAGACGCAAGCAGCTGTTTTTTGTCCTGAAAAAAAAATGGAATTGTAGTTTAAGGCCACCATTTCAGGCACGTGCTTTTTGCAGATTTCTGTTAAATCATTCATGTATTTTGGTATTAATGTCGTGATAAATTCACGCTGATGTTTGAAATAGGTTTACCTGTATTGGATGAAGTTGTGTCGAAAAACCATACCAACGACATTCTGTTCACACTCCCAATCGACCAGAAGTTGTTTGGTTTGTTGATATCAAGTCTCCTTGAACGAGGCCAGCTTTTTGAGTCAAATGCGGAAGAGGTGGGACTCCAAGAAGCTTTGGCCATTGACACCAGACACAAGAATGGGCAGGCGGTCACAAGTGCCTTTGGAATCCAGCGTGTCCATAAGTTACCATCCCAGTGCACCAGTACTTTGTCTGATGGTTGCCATTCATCCATGATTTTTAAACTTATTTCTGACACGATGGAAGCTCGGTATCGGTGGGCCGTCCTTGCATTTAGACTCAGCTTTGATGTACCTCCACCACATGCAGATACAAGGGAGTACACAATTGCACTCAGCTGGGTCGGCGAGATGTGTTTCGAACACTGCATGAAACAAGTTCTGCCGACTTCAGAATATCATGGGGCACAAAAATTGAAAACTCCCTCTTTCACTGTTCTCCGATGTTTTTTCTTTGGTTCAGCAGTGCTGGCCTCATCAATGTCATCGTCCTCATCAGAGCTAATAAGTGAATCATATCAGCCTGTACATTCTCAGCATGATCACATTGCTCTCTCTCTTGTCGCTTCTCTTCTCGCATCTGCCTTTTCTGTCGCTTCTGAACCTTTTCTGTGAGTACGTTGTTTACCCAGAGTAGGTAGCTACTCTCTCACTTAGCATGCTTTTCATAAAGAGTATGTCAGTATCGATGGCAGCTTGTTCGGCCATGAGTTTTCCCCTTTTTCGCAGCCGCCATGTCTTTCAACACTGTGTTCTTATAAAATTTCATCGTCAGGCTCAATTCTGATTTAAACTTCATAATTCCAGGATCATCAGCCCGTCTTCTATCCTCATTTTTTCATAAGCATATGTAGTCTGTCATAGTAAGTTTTAATCACTCGGCCAATATTGTTCCTGCCTGTAATGGTCGGGACATTCGCCTGCTGGTAATGCAAAAGCACATTGTCAATGGTGGCAGATAAAGCCTGTGGTCCCAATGCATATCCCGAAGGTTTGCTAACAGACATAGTAAGACCTGCCTATTAGTTGGCAGTTTGCAGCCCTTTATTTCCTTTTCTTCTTCTCGGGGTACGGTGCCCAATAACATTCTGACATACTCATCATCTTGCCGTGTATCCATGATTAAATTCTCTATTCACAACATCAAATCACTGTCAAGGGAAAAGAAAAGAGCATCATTAAAATTAAATGCAATAAAATAATACGTGGAAAATTTGTGGGTCAGCGTTCCAGACCCGGAAATGAAAATCTGATAAAATGTGCTATTTTCACGCTTATTTATGAAGTTCATAAGCTGAAATAGCAATACTTGCTGGTACGAAGGTGCTAGCTCAAACATGCACCGATCTCCAAGAAAATTTACAGGGGTGTTTCCTAGATAAATACACAACACTAAAACTTTGAACAGCATTGTAGGACCATTTTTTGATTTTTGGAGGGCAACGGTCACACCCTACTGTAGGGGTCAGCCTAGAGATTCCGGAAATGGTCCAGAGCGGGCAGATAAATTGAGGTCCACAGTAGGATTCCTCACCAAATTAGGTTAGGGCAATCTACCTTCACCTTTGTTAAGCTATGAGTTGATGCTAGGTCTTAGGCCACAATGTAGGCCTAATTTGTCTGACCCAGCTTAATTTAATGTGATTAATTTGCTGGGTTAAAAACACAATTAGTCACTTACTGCTAGTTATTAGAGAGTCTCTTTTCTCCTTGTATAATTGTCGAGAGCGCACTTGCTGGTGGGGATCTTTCTTCCGTGTCTGTTCTCGTCCCTTCTGCAGTTGCGTCCTCTCGCCCCGTTCTTCGTTTTCGTTCTCTTTTGTTCTCCTCTTCGCGGGGCTTTTTCCACCAGCGTTGTCTTGGTTTTTTCCCCGGTTGGTTGATCGGTAATGTATATCTATTACCGAGCACGCTCTTCTCACACATTATATAAATACTAGTGTGGAGAATAACTCTGGTGAGCAACCAATTGGTTTCATCCACCCAGTTATTGACATAAAAGGAATTTAATAATTGTTAGATTAACTACCTACCTACTCAGTGAACCATTTTCGTTACCTCCCAACTACCCACTCATCAGTTTTCCATAGCAAGACTGGTGGGCCGTGAATCAGAGAAATTTGCATTTGATCTGTTCATCGTAATTATTACGTAATATAGTATACTGTATATAGTAGTATATAAGAGTTTATTGGTAGCATATCATATGACAATTCCCATAAACATGTGATGACCTCGATGTTGCCAGTTTTTTTTTTTTTCTGAAACTATTACCTTTTCATAGTTTGTTTCAACAATGCATATATTATCATCTCCACGAGCGTAGACATTGCAAGAAAAGATTCTAACTAAGGATAAGTAAAGTTCTTTCATGGTCACAATATATACTTTTATAGATGTCAAACATAAAAATATAATAAAATTCTATATTAACATAAATATATATTCGATACACATTTACGTCATAGCTTTAACATCAATATTTCGTATAGCTTCCTCCAGCATCAATAATTTCTTGCAATCGTTGCGGCATAGAAGAGGCCAGACTGTAGGGAATGTTTGGTGTTTGGCGTAAGCTCTCCCAACTATTTCTCGTGTGAGCTAAAAGTGCTTCAAATGTTCTTTCATTGCGTTACTCCCATTCGTTAACCATTATTGCCCAAAGGTTTTCAATCGGATTCAAATCAGGAGAACGTGGTGGCAGAATTAGATTAATAATCTCTGGGTGATCTTCGTACCACGCTCTCACAACGTTACTCCTATGAATGGGACTGTTATCTTCCATTAAGTAAAATGGTTCCGGTGCTGGAACCAGATATGCACGAACACTGGGTAGCAGCACCTCTTCCAGTATCTGGCAATATTGCTGTCCAGTAAAGCGTCCATCTGCTTGAGTCAATTCTCCGACACCATAGCCTGACATCCAGCCCCACACACCGAGATTGATGTGACCACTACGTTTGCTCGGGAAAACATTTCCTTCTTCATAGCGTTTTCCGCGCTGCCCCCAACAATGCAGGGAACCATGACTATCTGTTGAAAATGTTTTTTCGTCACAGTACACAACTTTTCTCCAGAATTCTTCCTCCTGCGGCAAGTATTGCAAGGCAAATCCCATCCGCGCCTCTTTATGCTCAATCGTCAATGCAGGTTTTATTATAGCTGGACGGCGAGAAAAATACCCTGCCTCGTGAAGTCTGTTGTTCACTGTATTTGCGCTACAACGAAGGTTCAGGTATCTGTAAATATGCGTCACTGGAACAAACGGATGCTCTCTGGCATGATTAACAATCGCAGCATCTTCCTCTTGAGATGTTGAACGCTGAGGACCAGACCTCGGCAAAGTAGCGATTGAGTTTTCTGCTTCATACCGATGAATCCACCGTTCCACAGTGCTTCGATGAACGTCTAGTCGTCTTGATATTTCTTTTATTGGCACACCATATTCATGCAATGTCACCATTGCTCCCCGCATTGCCTGGGTCGTCTCGTGGTGCACAGACAGCCTTTCCATCTTTGTGTAAATGGCTTATGTGAAGCGTGCTGGGACGATAAAGGAAATGAGGATACCATGCACCCCTTCTGAAATTGATTTCGGTTGTGAAGGGTACCAACCCTTCGAATGGTAATAATAATCAGCCAATTTCCTATTTTGTTGAACATATGCATAAAAAATTCGTCTTAAAAGCCAAGGATCCAAAGATTGTCAGCAATAGTTTATATCCCAACTGAATATAGTCAGCCATCAACAGTATAATCATATTTTATTTCCATAACTACTCATCACTACTCTGTCATAGTAATAACCTTATTATGACTTAGGTAGTAGTGGTAATTCTGAGTGGCGGCCTCTAGCCACATAGTTAAACCTATCAGTGCGTCTAAGACCAGACTCTTCTGTTTCTGTCAATTCATTGTTAGTTTAAGGTATTTTGCTCTTTGTCTTTCTAGGTCTAGGGCATTAAAATAAATATTTGAGTTTGTGTTTAGCATTTCATATGAATTTCTCTCCTCTCCCTTAACCCATCCCCGCGTTCATTTTAGCCCCCTCTCTCCCTTTCCTTCTCCCTTCGTAATTCCCCACCCAACCTCGTTTCCTTCGACAAAGCAACGCTTACCTCCATCCTCATTCCACTTCCTTCATTAAACCTATTATCGCTTTTACTGTCCCTTCCTCCCATCCTTCAATGCCAGCGTTCTTAAACTTAGCACATAAATTATGTAATATGGAATCTAACACCTTAGATCTCTACGCATTCATGTTACTTGAAGACGCCTGTGTCTTAGGGGAATCTAAGTGTTGAGAGTGGGCTTGGGGGTAGTCTATAGATTATTACAGATGACCTTGAACGCTCCAACTATTTAAAAATGATTATTTATTACGCACATCATATAGCATAATACACACATGAATTTAAGCATCTCTTACACTATAGGAATGGAAGTGAATCCTACCAGAGTTAAAAAGTCGCAAAATATGATAGATTAGTTTGTATTAAGAGGTCACTAAGAGAAAAGGATTTGGGGTAGAGCGGAAGGCAGAGAGTATATTTTCCCCGAGTTTCGGTTATTATTAACGTTATATGGATACATTGCCGATGTCCCTGCTGAAGACCATTGATGAGATGCGGTGTGATCAGAGAGAGAGAGAGAGAGAGAGAGAGAGAGAGAGCTTTTACATCACACCTTTTAAATGGTTTGTGGGTAAGGGCTTCACGTATGTTATTTTAGTCCAGGGTAGTTTATGTGGAGGTGTTAACGTAACTTGCACTTGGGACTGTTAATTGTAAGACAACTACCATAGCTGGGACTGAGACAAGTTATCCCCTGCATACTCTATATATATCTATATGCAGTATGTCTCTATATATAAATAGATAGAGTGATCAACACAAAAATAGATGTGAACGTCATTGATGGGGTTAGAGCAATTATGTGCACCAATCCGAACACACCTCCGCTGCCATAAGGACCGCCCATTTTATACCTAACAGACTAGCTTGGGACGAGACAGAGGCGTGAGACTTCTTGTAAGCACTGTACATATATTTTACAGTGCATGCAGGTCATAACATAAGACGTACATGTATTTCTTAAATGCTTACTTAATATAAATCGCACGGTGATCACCATTACATTTTTCTTGTGATCACCATTACGGCGTATTTACTAAAAAAAAAAAATGAAAACCGGCAATAACCAGGTAGGCTAAAGATAACTTAAAATGTCATGTAACTACTAAAAATAGCGACACTTGATTATTCTTAATGAATTCATAGGAATTGAGCAAAGTATGAAGGTGGGAGAAACATGAGAATGCATCGCTGTGATCACCGTTACGACGCACTTGAATTATTATATATAAAATCTGAATAGGTTTTTTTATGCTGATTGTATCAACACCATTTACTAACATCCCTTCATATTCACTATAAATTTTATTCTGGCACGTTCATTACTTCATGAGCAACAGCAACAAATGTCAGCTTTTTTTCCTGCGACTGTGATCACCATTACGCTGGAATGACCCTATTCAGGGCCGGCCTTAGCAATTGCGGGGCCCAATTTGGACCATTTCGGTGGGGCCTCCTGGACTTAAGATTATTTAAAATTAGGTATCAGGAATATATGCTATTACGTTGTATTAAAAATAAAACAATATCTATATTTATTAGCTTATATTTTGACATAAAACGTGTTAAAACAAAACTATACTTATAAAGAAATCTTTCTTGCTTTCTGTTCTGCAAAATCTTTCAAAATTTTGTTGAAGTTTGTTTTTTGCTTCATCACATTCATCACATGAGCTTGACATCTGTTAGCGCAATTTCCAAATCTGCAGCATGTTTTTGTAATTCCTCCTTTGGAATTTGTTGAAATTTACTCAAAAAGCCAATTAAATCAACATGTTTTTCAACTGCTTTAACCGTGGCTCCAAAGACTGCATTCCTTATTTTTCAAAGCTGGAGGTGGCAACACTAGTGCGGGGCCCATGTGAGCACGGGGCCCAATTTTGTCAAATAGGTTCAATTGGCCTAAGGCCGGCCCTGACCCTATTATTCCTAACATATGGAAACAAGGTAAAATTATTACATTACTCAAACCAGGAGCGGATTTAGGTTTCCTGGCGCCAAGGGCCATACTGATTTAACCGCCCTTCGGACACTTACGAAGTTACCATTTAGCAATAAATAGTTATTTCATATAAGGGTTTTCAGTAAAATGCAGTCAAATGATTTAGGCATTTACTCTATATAATATATATATATATATATATTATATATAATATATATATATATATATATATAATCTATATATAATATAAATAAAATATATATATAATATAATACAATAATATATATACAGTAGACGCCGGATATTGTGTCTCGCCGCTTATAGTGTCTCAAAACTAGGAAACAGTTACTTTTACTTGGCAGCTCTAATTTACACTTGTATTTGTGATGCTGTGCTGTTTACAGGCTTACTAGATGACCATGGAAAGAAAATGTTTTGTTTTAATGTAAAGTGAACGCTTCTTTACGGGCTCACCATCGAGTGTCTGATAAGCTCTTTAGCGTTACATTTTCAGATTTGGTAAAATGATTTTGTAGTATTTCCCAACGGTGAGTGGAGGTAGTGAAGAACGCGTAAAGATTTTGGAGAAATGCGAAAAAATCAATAGCTTCCTTACAGCAACTTGCTGCACACTGTCCAATCAAATTTAATGAGTGTACAGAGTAGGGTACGTAAACTGCTACTGGGGACGCTTCTTTTATTCTGGCTTGCAAGCCAGAGTAAGTCCCTGACATGTTGGGAGCGTTATCATACGACTGTCCTCTGCAGTTTGCAATGTCGAGATCATGCATTTTTAATATGCTTGAAACCGAGTTGAAAAGCTGCTCTGATTTGTGGCCTACGCTGGGAAGGAATGCCAAAAATCGCTCTACGGGATGCCCATCTTCTTTTACGTATCTCAGAATAACTGCAAGTTCATCGACATGTGATATGTCTGGGGTGGAGTCCACAATAATGGAATAGTACTTCGCACATTTCACATCCTCAGTTATTTGTTTGGTAACTTTGTCAGCCATTAGTTTGATGAATTGCTCACATGTAAACGAAGACAGGTATGAGGTATGACCTCTTCCTGGAGTTTTGTATTTTGCAATATGTTCCGCCAGAAAAGGGTCAAATTCAGCAATAAGTTCCAAAGCCATTATAAAGTTTCCACTGTGGACAGAACCAAATTTCTCAGTGTGGCCCCTAAAAGGTAAACCATGAGATGCCAGTGACCGGACCACTGCAACAACTCGTTGTAAAACATTCCTCCAAGTCCAATACTTCTTCTCATCAATTTGATAGAAAAGTTGTCTGTCAATTCTTCCGAGAGTTGAACTTCTCATTTTCATAGCTAACACAAATGACTTACGTTCAGAGGAATTTTCATGGCTTGTTAATGCTTCACTGCCATGCTTCCAGTCATCAAAGCCTTCCTTACCAATTTTAGTAGTTCCACCAAATAACTGACATGGAACACAGAAAACTGAGCCTGTGCTCTCAGAATACGTTAAATATGTTCTCTTCACCTTCTCTCCGTTGACAAGCTGTGTTTCAAATAAGGTTTTACAAAAATATCTGAATCGTTCACCAAAACGTCTCTTTGATTGAGAAAAGTTCATGTTTTCTAGGTCCTGATTTATGCCATGCTCTAACACATAATGACGTGTAGCATCATTAACTTCCCATAATGCTGGGTCTTGTCCAATAGAAGTATTGCTGGAGGTAGTTGTGATGCTACCTACATCACAAGACTTAGTATAGGGTAGGCAGGATTCTTGAACTTCTCTACCAGATAATCTAAAATTACTAGGACCTTCATTAACATTTTGATCTTCTTGGAAACTCCTAATCTTGGTACATTCTAATTCTTTTAAAAGAACATTCGGATTTGTTTCAACATTTTTGCTCTTTATATCAGATTTCTTGAAGAAAGTATCAATTTTCACAGTTTTGTCAATGACATCTCGTTGTTTTTCAGCTTTCTCCAGAGCTCTCTTCTTATACTCCGAGCCGCTTAGTCTTTTTCTCCCATCACTCATCTGAAAAAACAAATACATCTGAAATTAATTAAAAATATAAATAATAATATATTTTAAAATAGAAATATATTATTAAAATTAATAAAATATATTACAATTATATATTTAAAAAAAATAGCTCAGCCAGGTTGAGTAGGTCTCTAACAGCTAACTACATATAGCAGTTAAGTTAATATAAAAAATTCAAAATTGTCTTAAAAACTGCCTTCTTCTTACCTTGTATAAATGCCATTACTGTAGTACTAAACTGAGATAAGCACAATCTTGTCTTTAAATTTTAAATGTTGTCCAGTTTCAAAGTTCAAAGTTGCAAAATAGAAAAAATATAAATTCAATTTTATAGAGAAAACCTTAAACAAAATAATTGGCCAATTTTTGGCTTGATCAGGGCCGTTTCCTGGCATTAGTCCAGGCAATCTAGAGCAAAAATAGCTTCAACCTGGGAAAAATTGCTTCAGAAGCTTTCTAAACTGTTTCCAGCTCAGGAACCATTGCAGAATAACATATCCAAAATCCGACAAAATTGGACCCCGGGAACACCCCTAAAAATTAAATTCAAAATGGCGGACTGGCAGTTTCCTACGAAATACAATAAATTTTAATTTCGCTTTGTAGAGAGAGTTATGACGTTTTTCTTGATCAGTAAAATGTTTTAAAACACATTTTCGTTTCTAAATTAACCTATATGACACTAAAAATTGTATTAGGCGGCTAGTATTAAACTATGACGTCACGTAATGTAAATAAAATATACTGTATGGAGTGTATGTGAGAATGGACATTGCTACATCTTTATAAACTTATATTATATACAACTCTTTAATTCCTACTACCCACTATCAAATCTGCGTATTTGTGCTTGTCATTTTCTTTAAAACTGTTGTTATGTACTCCTTTTAAATACTGCAACACAGTTTATTAATTTGTGTTTTCTGTTTCAGACTGACTCGGTATACGGCTGACTCGGTGTGCGTCCGCCTTCAAGAATGCAGACCCCTGAAGAATTGTGCGTGATTTGTAAGGAGAAATTGGACAGCGGACAGGAAGTGGTTCACATCTCGCAAAAAGGAGCAGATGGTATAAATGCATCCAGCCGCAGCCGTGGAAGCGATGTTGTTGCAACAGCTGGAATAAGTGTTCACGTTGTATGTAGGAAAAGGTTTACGGATAAAAAGACCATTGAAATAAAGAAGCGACAGACCGCAGCCGAGGCAATACCAAGGAAAAGTGCTCGTTTTCATGAATACGCATTTTCCAGTGCTACTCACTGTTTGTTTTGTGATACCTTTGTGGACTTTTTTTTCCAAACACAAACCAAAATCAGAGCATGTCAAAATAAGAACTACAGAGTTCTCCGAAACCATAAAAAGGTGCTGTGAAAGCCGCTGCGATGAATGGTCGTTTAATGTAAAAGGCCGTCTGGAGTATTATCTTCGTGATCTTCCTGCTGCAGATTGTGTCTACCATCACACCTGCAGCGTAAATTTTCGAAGTGGAAAAAACATTCCTCGCGCATACTCCTCCGACGATCATGATTCGAAGAAAGGGAGACCAACTAATGAAGAGCAACACCAAGCATTCCTTCAGACCTGTGCTTACCTGGAAGAGAATGATGATGAACAACTGTTGATTGGAGACCTAATTTCCAAAATGGAGGAATATCTTCAAGGAAGTCAGAGCTCTGTCTACGAACGCAGGCACATGAAGAGAAAGCTTTTAGAACGTTACGGAGACAAGATCATAATCAGAGATGGGCAAGATCACCAACTTTGGTGATCTTGAAGATCAAGATCAGATCACCAGAAAAATGTGATCTTGAAGATCAAGATCAGATCACCAGAAAAATGTGATCTTGAAGATCCAGATCAAGATCGTGATCTTGAAGATCACTTTTCAAGATCACTTTTTAAGATCACTTTTATATGAATTGAAAAAAGTTGTACTCTTGTAGAGTAAACAAAAACAAATTATTTTGTTAATCACTCCTGAAAAGTATCACTCCTAATACTCCCCTGAGGGCTGAGGCAATACAAGCATCGCATCCTACCCATGTCACCTGATCTAAACCACGGGGATTGACGATTCCCCTTTCAGTTTTTCAGGTGGTAAACTTAAAACTTAGTATTATCATAACTTATCAGCAAAGAAAAAACTATTAAATGACCTACATATAGTTTTTAGTTCTATTTTTCTCAATTCTCATTTCACCAGGTCCATAACCCATATCAATGAATGGTCAGCATATATAAGTAAACATTTTTTACATAGAATTTAATTTTACAGTTTTACTGCAGTACGCAATTACTGACAATATAAGGGTAAAAACCGCAAGTTAAGAGTGTTAATTTAATGTTCAACCGCTGTAAACATTTGCTTTCAGCAAAACCAATTGTTCAAAGTTACCATCCGAGAGACGACTTCGTTTGGGGCTATGAACCATGCCAGCAAACGAAAACAACCGTTCCACTGGTGCAGAGGAAGGTAGCGTGGTGTTATACCTCTTGAAGATCTTCTTTATAGCAGGATACCTATCTAAAGAGTCGAGTGCCTTACTGGTGTCCTGCAAATAATTGAGGACTTCCAAGTCTTCCTTGTTGTTAGGAGCAGAGAATGAGCCGTCCATAGTTCTGAAGAAATCGTCTTCAGATGATGAGTCTGAGTTCATCGAACTATTACCACTGCTGTCAGAATTACAATTTCTTACAGCCATTTGCAGCTTGTCTTTTACTTGAGACTTGATTGCTTCATGATCGCCGAAATTAGGCCCTTGCAACAATGATATCCATCTAAGTTTGAAATACGGATGAGATACTGAGGCCAAAACGGCATCAGTTACCTCGGGGCTCAACGACAAAAAATGACCAAATCTGGCATTGAAGCCAGAGACGACTGCTGCCAGTAATGGCATGCAGTGTCTCAAGCGCAGGTCGTTTGGTTGGATAGGCTCCAATCTTGCGAGGGCATCTTGAGTCACTAGGACTGTTGGAAGAAGACAACCGTAGTAGCATTCTTTCTCTGCCTGTAATTTGTTGAGGGCTGCTGCAATTGGTTTTAGAACAGACAAATATTCTTAAATAAATTCCAATTCATTGTCTTTGAGGATGGGTAGATTCAGTTCTTCAAGAGCTACATTCACGTCGTTCTTATGTTTATATATTTGGCTTAATGAGTCGTACATTGAGTTCCATCGGGTGACGCATGGGTACCTAAATTGGACGCAGTGGCGGTTCCTCATATGGGCAATATGGGCAGCCGCACAGGGCGGCATTTGTGGAGGGGCGGCATGAGCGCCTGCAAAAAAAATAAAAATAAAAATAAGAATAAATAAATAAAGAAATAAATAAAAATAAAAAATAAAATAAATAAATAATAAAAGATCAATAAATATATTTTTTAATAAAAAACCATCTATTGCATTTTCCATAAACCTTCCCATAAAAGACCTAAACAATGCAAAATGCTTCCAGATTAATATTATTGGGAATAAAGGCCCATACTTTAACATATGTAATGTTATTTTTCTGGGTTTGGTTAAATAGTGAAATGTATATTATTTATTACAGAACGAATCTTCACACTAAGCCACTAAGGTCTGTCAAATAACCGCAAATGGATAAGAAGAGGTCAAAGCTATCAGGTGCTCAGTTTAGAAAAAAGAGGAAAGAAGAAGAGGAGAAACGAGCAAAAGATAAAGGTATAGAGCTATGTCATCTACTCTTCACTGCTATATTGCACTGCTATTTTGTGATATAGCTTTCTGAGTCATTTGAAGTGTACTATTATGTATATAATTAGCCATTAACCAAGGAGGTTGTATTATTCATTTGTTTCCTATTCTAAAAGTTTAATAAATTGTGCTTAATAACATGTTAAATTAATTGTACTAGCCTATTCATGCATTGGTCTGTTATGTTCTATTTTACTATTTGCAGGGGCACTTTTGAAATATTTTGGAACACCCTCTGCCACTAGCCAGGATGAGAAGCCGTCTACTTCTGCCATTATTGAGGCTGAGGAGCCATCTACCTCCTCAGCCTCACATATGTCTCCACAAATGCAGTCTGATCCTGAGGATGAAGACCCATTTGCTTCTACTTCTCCCCGGCAGGACTCTTCAGGTGAGTTTGTGTGCACATATGTCTGTGAGTGTGTGCGTGTGTGTGTATGTGTATGTGTGTGCATCCCTGCAAAGCATTTTGCAAACAGTTATAAATTATAATGTTATTATCACTGGGTCTGGGTTACTGGGTATGTGTGGTGTTTCACCACCATAATTCCATAACACCACCACCATAACAAAGTGCTGTGAATAATGTGTTATCTAACTTAGGTGTGTATACTAATGAGTAATGCTCTTGTTCTTTCTATTAGAAAGGCCTGGAGCAGAATCGCCTCCTGAGGATGAGTCTCTGTCCACCGACCCTGCTAACTGGCCTTCAGTTCTGACTGAGAGAATTCGGACACAACTGGTTTCCAGGGGACCAAGTCAAGTACCATCTGACTTTGTATTCCCTAGAAACGACAGTGACGCAGGCCCGGATCTAGAAGAATGGGGGCCCGTGGCTAATTATTTTTTTGGGGGCCCCCTTGGCTACAATTTTTATTATATAAGGATTATATATAAGCTTTGTTTACGAGGAAAATTAAAGGTTTTCAGAACAAACATATTACTTTACTTTATTTATTTAGTTTTCAGAACAAACATATTACTTTACAAATATTCTACTTTATTTTACATATTATATTTTCCTGAATTAATAATTTTATACACACCTACCTACTGATTATGAGCTGGCAACCGATTGAACCGACGAGCCTTTTTTTGTGCAAATTCATTAATAATATTTCGAAAATCGACTTCTTTGGCCAGAGCATGTTCAACATAGAGAATTGCCAGTGACTGTAATCGCTTTTGCTTCATTGTTGAACGTGTGCAACATTTCAATCGCTTTAACTTAGAAAAACTCCGTTCGTCGGTACAATTGGTCACCATCAATGACAAGTACATTCTGTATGCATTTAAGACATTGGGGAAAACTTCAAGCTGATACTGCATAAGCATATTGAATGTAATAATAGATGTAGAAACCTAAAATTAAAATAAATAATGTAGAAAATTTGGGGGCCCCCTCAAATGCGGGGCCCGTGGCTGCAGCCCACATAGCCCACCCCTAGATCCGGGTCTGCAGTGACGGAAGAAGTTTCCACCATCAATACTTCAGGAAGTCATTGGTTAGTGGGGAAAATATAACCAGAAGTTGGTTGGTCTATTCCTTAAAAAACAACAGCCTTTTCTGTTTCTGTTGTACATTATTTTCCAAGAGGAAAATAAATTTAACAAGTTTGGGACTCTCGGACTGGAAGCATGCAAGCTCATTGCTCACATCACATGACAACAGTTCAGAACACCTAAATTCTATGAAAATCTGGAAAGAACTGGCAGTGAGGATGAGAAAGGGGGAGACCATTGACAAGCAGGAGATGGCACTTCTGGAGGCTGAGAAGTTGAGATGGAAAGCGGTGCTGACACGTCTCACTGCTATTGTGCATTCTCTGGCAGTTAGGAATTTGGCACTAAGGGGACATACAGAAAAATTGTTCTCACCATCAAATGGCAATTTTCTGAAAGAAGTTGAACTGATGGCACAATTTGATCCTATAATGCAAGAGCACATTAACCGTGTCCAAAAAGGGACCTCCAGTCACACCAGCTACCTCGGCCACCACATACAAAACGAACTCATTGATTTGTCGAGCAGCAAGACCATTTCAGCAATGGTGAGCGACATCAAACAATCAAAGTTTTTTTCAATAATTCTAGATTGCACTCCAGATATCAGCCACACTGAACAGTTGTCAGTTGTGATTCGGGTTGTGTCACTGGAGGGGAAGCCCCATATAAAGGAACATTTCATGGGGTTTTTGGAGGCAGAGGAGTCCACTGGTCAACATTTGGCATCTCTGATTCTGAAGAGACTGGAGGAGCTAAAAGTTCCTTTCATGGACTGTAGAGGACAATCATACGACAACGGGGCCAACATGAGGGGAAAAAACAAGGGTGTTCAATCCAGGCTCCTAGAAATTAATCCCAGAGCTCTGTTTGTTCCATGTGGGGCTCATTCTCTGAATTTGCTTGTGGCCGATGCTGCTAAGGGATCTATTGATGCCACAAGTTACTTTGGCATCTTGCAGAAGCTTTACAACTTGTTTTCAGCCTCCACACAACGATGGGCCATTTTGAAAAAACATGTGAACATCACATTGAAGATGTGGTCTGATACAAGGTGGGAAAGCAAGATCAAGAGTGTGGAGCCCCTGAGATATCAGGCAGCTGCAGTGAGAGATGCACTGATCGAGGTGAGGGACCACACCAAAGACTCTGTAATAAAGGTCGAGGCTCAATCTCTGTCAGAGGAGGTTGGGTCATACCGCTTCGCCATTTGTTCAGTGGTGTGGCATGACCTGTTGTGCCAAATTCAGCATGTGAGCAAGCAGATGCAGTCTCCTAGCATGCACGTTGATGTTGCAGTAAATCTCCTAAAAAAAACAGAGAGAGGTCTCCGCAATTACAGGGCAACAGGTTTTGTGGCTGCACAAATGGCAGCCACAGATATCTGTGAACAAATGAATGTGGAGGCTGTGTTAAAACAAAAACGGCTGAGGTCCACAAAGCGGCACTTCTCCTATGAAGCATCTGATGAGCCCTTGATTGATGCTTTGAAGAAGCTGGAGGTGACATTTTTCAATGCAGTGGTTGATGCTGCAACATCAGCCATTCAGGAAAGATTTTCCACGTTGGAAATTGTGGGAGAGAAGTTTGGAGTGCTGACACATTTCCAAAATCTCACATTTGAGGAGCTGACAGAACAATGTGTGAACCTTAGTACTACACTACACTTTAAGGGACAATCTGACTTGGATGGCAGAGAGCTTGCACAGGAGCTGAAGAACTTGCCTGACTTGCCATCAAAGACCATATCCTTGCTTGAACTGCTGACATTTATCCATGAAAGGGAGCTCTCTGAAATATATCCAAATTTGTGGACTGCTCTCAGAATTGGTCTTACTCTTCCAGTCACTGTTGCTGAAGCAGAGAGGAGCTTTTCAAAGCTGAAGCTCATCAAATCCTACCTGAGGTCAACTATGTCACAGGAACGCCTTACCGGTCTGGCCATCATCAGTATAAATCATACAATTGCTGAGCAGATTTCATATGATGATTTAATTCATGACTTTGCATCAAGGAAGGTAAGAAGAGTCAGGCTTTAGATGGCAGTTGTGCTGTGGTGCAATTTATTTTGTTTCTTGTTCAAAGTGTAGCATAATAATTACCCTCTCTTAAGTGTCTTATTCTATTTATGTGATAGAGCATTTGTACAATTTAGAAATTTGATTCTCTAGTTTATTTATGGCAGTTGTGCAATTTAATTTGTATTTTTCCTGTTCATAGTATCATAATTACATTCTCTTAAGTGAGTTATTCTATTTACGTGATGAAGGATTTGTAAAATTCAGAAATTTGAGTCTTTGTTTTGGTTCTGAAGTTCCAACAATTAGTCCAATAAAAAGTTATTTTGTGAAAGAGTTATGTCTGTCCTTTATTTTGGGGGGATTCGAATGTGTGTGTGTTGGCGAACAGGGGGGGGGGGCGCTGAAGGTGAGGTTCGCCCAGGGCGTCATGTAAGCTAGGACCGCCACTGGCAACGACCTAGTCTAAGTCACTGTGGAGTAGGTTTAGAGTAGTTAAGTTTCCAGTAGTTTAGAGTAGCTTGTTAAATTTTTTAAAAAAATGCAAAAAAATGCAAGTGTTTATTTACTAAATGATGTTATATATTATAATATCGCATCATAATTTATGACTATGGTTACAAAAGTGGACCTTTCCTGTCAAGTTGGGTTGGTCGTTCGACTTCCCCCACTGGCTACGGACCTGCATAAAATTCTTTGCACTCTTTTCCCTTTTTTAATAAAATTCCACTGTTTAGGATAGTCGTTGCTAATGTGTACCTGCGTTTCGGCATAATTAATAATTAAAAGGGTGAACAGAGTTCCAGCCAAAAAATAAAAATAAAATAAATAAATAAATAAAGCAATATGTTACTGACACGCCACAGGTGTATTCTAACAATACCAGAATTATACTGACGAGTGATAATTTGCACTGGGACACTGTCTGACAACTTTGATTTGCAGGTGGCAGCTCCTCACTGCTTCGAGTACTGAGTTTTGATTATCTCTTTGATTGTGTATCGATTTGTTTAATATTTTTCGCGTCAAGGTATCAAGGCCACTCAGTACAGGACAATATGTCGGGACAACGGGGCAAGGCAATGAAATAAGGAACAGACCCATATAAACGGGACGTCTGGCAACCCTTGGTAATATATATGCAAAAGCTAATAGGATGCAAAAGCTAATAGGATGTTAGGCTTCATAGCGTGTAATTTCGAATTTAAATCGAAGGATATTATATTACCCCTTTACAAGTCCCTAGTCAGGCCTCATTTAGAATATGCTGTTCAGTTTTGGTGCCCGTACTTGCGTGAGGATATTGATAGGTTAGAAAGGGTTCAGCGTCGTGCCACGAAACTGATTCCGTCATTGCGCAACAAGCCTTATGAAGATAGGATTAAAGAGTTAGACCTGTATTCACTCGAAACTAGGAGATTAAGATAACATCGATAAGGTAAATTTTGACAAATTGTTCACTTTCGATAATAATAATACTCGTAATAACGGATTTAAGTTGCGTGTCAGACATTTCATCACTAATATCGCTAAAAACTTCTTTACGTTTAAAGTAACTGATAAATGGAATAATCTTCCCGCGTCAGTCGTGAACTCTACCAGTTAATATGTTTAAGAACCGTTTAGATAGGCATTTTAAAAATATTAACGTTGTTTAATATAATAATAAAACAATCCCCCTTTTCCCTCTCAGCCTCCCCCTTTTTTCTCTCAGCCTCACCCTTTTCCCTCTCCCTCGTTAAAATTATTAACGTTGTTTAATATAATAAAACAATTAGCAACAGGAGCTCTAGAGGTGGTGATCGAGGATGAGTCTGTTGACAATAATGCCAGCTTGTGACATGCCAGTGTGTGATGCCAGCAAAAAAAAAAAAAAATTAGACTAACACGATCGTAGATGTAGCTCGTAGCGTAAACTAACCCACTTTTTGTTTTACTTTACCTACTTTTTTTTTTTCCCTTCTTATCCTCTCCTTACTTGCATGTCTGTAGTTTGCATGGTATGATAGTGAGTTAAGACTGTGTTTGCATGGTTTGTAAGCGTTCTTATTTTACTTCTTTTCATCTTTCACCCCTTTCCTATTCTCTCCGACTATTTTTCTGACTTGTCGGCAGTGGCCGACTGATGATGATGGTGAGCCTTTCTTTCTCTTTTTCTGAATGAATGTTAACCCATGAGTGATAGGTGTTGCTACTTAATTAACCCCTTATTCTCTTCTCTTAACCTCCTACTCTTTCCTTTCTCTCGGGCTAACCTTAGAGTGGATCTTAGGGTCTTTGTTAGCCTTAGCTTCTGTAGATCTGTAGATGACTTTACATTTATCTACTGTTATATTTTATTTTATTGGGTTCAGAATCCAAGCTAAGCCATGAACTGCCAAGCTCTGAAGGGCCAGTTTAACCTACAGCCCAAGTTAAGCTACACTAAAACTTACGGACTTGGAGGTCCTATTAGGTCCTACCTCAGGGTTGCTGACTCGATGTGGGCCTACCTTAGGCCTCAGTTGCATAAAATTAAGATAAAAAACAAAAGGGGCACTATTTATGGTCTTCTTTCTAAACCTTGCAACAACACACGGTAAGAGTCAGTTTTATTATTATAGACCTTTACGTAAATTATTAATTACCAGGGTCACCAGCGCCCAAATACTAGATTGACATCCAGCACTGCGGCGCAAAATTAATTTTAATAAAAGAAGGGAAGGACTGATTATAAAATCATCAATATGAATTTTGTATTTTATTGACAACAATTAATAAATTATATGCAACAATTATTTATAAATGCAAAGGGGATTTTTACCCGTAACAACTTTGACATATAATGGAGAATTAAATAGTGGCACCGTTTAGCTAATATATAACAGTCTGCAACTAATACTGATAAACAAGTAATGGAACTAATATTAATATACAAATAATGTTGTGCAAATAATATACAATAATATTAATATATAAATAATGTTGTGCAAATAATATACAATAATATTAATATATAAATAATGTAACACTAATAAAAATAAACAACTAATAATAGCCACAATGACAACCTTGTCTGCAAAGAGAGAGACAAGATTACTGTAAGTGATATTTCAGAGAAAAAGAATAATAAAAATGGCAAAAATTAATAATTAATATACATATGCTATATAGGCCCAGTAACCTGTGGATGATAAATTACAGTTGATTCTCATTATGGGATTGTGTTAAGTTGAATGGGAAAACTAAGGAAGTATGTAGGCCACCTGCTAAGAAAATACATGAAACATAATAGGCTTATATTATAAAGTAAAATATACTAAGAAAATTAATAGGCAGGCCTATGCCTCTTCAATATAATAGAGCTGAGGTTAATCTAAAACAAAGGCTACGGTAGGCCTCAGCTAGGCTAGAGTTACAATTTGGCTTTTGTAGGCCACCTGCTAAGAGAATACATGAAACATAATAGGCTTATATTATAAAGTAAAATATACTAAGAAAATTAATAGGCAGGCCTATGCCTCTTCAATATAATAGAGCTGAGGTTAATCTAAAACAAAGGCTACGGTAGGCCTCAGCTAGGCTAGAGTTACAATTTGGCTTTTGCCTAGATAGACCTAACTTAGCCTAAGGTAATTATTGTATGAATTGTACAGTATTATTTATAGTATGAATCTTACAGTACTAATCACAAACACTATAAGGCTTGTTAATCTCTGCAGTATGCGGTATTGCATACAGATATGCATAGTAAAGAATATACATTTATAAATAGGAACTTACCACGAAGAACCTTTGCTTGCTGGCGCCGTGTTTTCAAATAATAAAATGTGTAAACGCGGCGTCCTTTGTGTTGTTGTACATAAGCTTGTTTTTACTATACAATTTTACCAACAAGCCAAAATAATCCTTAAAAGCCAATTCATGTCTAGTCACACCACACTGAATGCTTAAGAATTAAATTTGATCACTGGACATGTTTAACTTGTATTTATTTATTTATTTAGATTTAAATATTTCACTCATGCCAATTTGTGGCAGTTTTCACTAATAAAATAATCTTGTGGTGCAAGGCACTACAAGTACTGCCCCCCAAAAACATGGTTGTCAGGGGTAAAAAAAAAAAAACACTTAAATGTCAAAGCGCACTGGCTTACGAATGACTCTTCCAGAACGAGTCATTGTTTGCTTTTGGACGGCAATATCCTGCAGCACTGGTTCTGAAGGCATGGATGGTGCTACAGGTGCAGTAGGGACATTGGGGGAAGGGGATTCTTGGTGCCTGTGCAATGGGGCCACTGGCTGGTTCAAAGACAGTTGGTTGCGATAATGAAGGAGAATTGGAAGAGGGATGATAGATTGTTGTACCCTCGGATGAGGTGGTGGTACATAGGATTTAGGAAGGGTAGATTGCTGTACCTGTATATGAGATGAAGGTACAGAAGATTGAGGAGGGATAGGTTGCTGTACCTGTATTTGAGGTGGAGGTACAGAAGATTGAGGGAGGATAGGATCTTTTGTTGGAGAAAAATCAAGGTATGCTGGTTTCAAGCGGTCCACAGAAACGGTTTCACGCTTGCCCACCTTGTCAATGATGAAAGTTTTGGGTCTACGGTCTAGCACAAGGAAGGGACCATCATAGGGACAGTGAAGAGGGTAGCGGTGAGCATCATGTCTCAAGAAAACATGTGTGCAAGTTTGTAAATCAGGGGAAACGAAGGTAGTTTGTGAAGTGGAAGTTCTAGGTGCTGTGGGGACGAATTTGCTTCATAACAGAGCGTAATGTCTTGACATACGAAGCAGGATCACATGTGGGGTTAATGGGTGTAGGTGTGAAAAATTCTCCGGGTAACCGGAGTGTGGTACCGTAAACTAATTCTGCTGCAGAGCATGCAAGATCAGTCTTCAGAGCAGTACGAATTCCGAGTAGGATTAGGGGTAGCCTGTCCACCCATGTAGTAGATGGATCAGTGGCTCGCAAGGAACTTTTAAGTTGACGATGGAAGCGTTCTACCACCCCATTGGATTGCGGGTGATAGCTTGTTGTTCTGATGCGCTCAGTCCCAAGAAGGAGCATGAGTTCCTTCCATAAGGCCGATTCAAACTGGGCACCTCTGTCTGTGCAAATGGTTGCAGGTATTCCAAAACGGGAAACCCAACATGAAACAAAGGCATGAGCTACTGCAGAAGCAGTACAAGAAGTCAAAGGAACAGCTTCTGGCCATCTTGTGAACCTATCAATGACAGTGAGAAGATAGGTATAACCTCGAGAAGAATAGAGGGGGCCGACTATGTCTAGATGTATGGCCTCAAAACGAGCCTTCGGCAAAGGAAAGGTACCAATTTCTGACTTTGTGTGTCGGTGAACTTTGGCACGCTGACATTGAAGGCAAGATCGAGTCCAATTGCGGATATCTTTGTTCATACTTGGCCATACAAACTAGCTGCAATTAATTTTTGGGTGGCCTTAATTCCCGGGTGAGAAAGGGAATGGAGTTTAGCAAAAACAGCTCTTCGCAGCCCTTGTGGGACCAACGGTCGAATATGCTCAGTCGAGACGTCACACAAAATTTGTAAGTCTGACTTGGGTTCAACTGGTAAAGAGCGGACTTGCAACGAAGTGGGTGAATTAATAAGAGCTTGGAGGTCTGTATCCGTGGACTGAGCCTTAGCCATCTCTGAAAGGTTGATGTGAGAGAGTCCAGGGTCAGAAATTGCTGAGATGCGAGACAGCGCATCCGGCACAACATTCAAAGAACCTGAAATGTGTCGAATGTCTGAAGTAAATTGAAGAATAAAATCAAGGTATCTTCTCTCAGTAGGAGCATGAGAGTCTGATTGAGAATGGAGAGCAAATATTAACGGACGATGATCCGTAAAAATGCTAAAGTCACGTCCTTCCAGGAATGACCTGAAATGACGGATGGAGAGGTATATCGCCAGCAACTCTCGACCGAAAGTGCTGTACCTCATTTGTGAAGCTTGCGTGAAAAGAATGTTCCCAAACGCCTGAAACAAGCTGCTGGAGCACTCCTGACACGGCAACGTCAGAGGCATCAGTGGCTAAGTTCAGAGGAGCGTCTGGTTGAGGGTGAACAAGGCATGTAGCTTGTGCTATAGCCTCTTTTGCTTGTGAAAAAGCATTGGTAGCTTCGGGGTTCCACAAAACTACAGTGGATCTGCCCCTTTTTGATTGGCGAAGAAGAGAGGTTATGGGTGCAAGAATGTTTGCACACTGAGGAATGAAGCGATGGTAGAAGTTTACCATCCCTAAGAAGCGGCGAAGTTGCTTTTGAGTTTGCGGTTGTGGGAAAGACCTTATCACAGATACTTTATTTTCGAGAGAGAGATGCCCTTCGAAGTAACCTTGTGTCCTAAGAAGGTGAGTTCATCTACAGCAAAGACACATTTTTCAGGGTTTAGCAATACACCATATTCTGCCAACCGAGAAAAAACTAAGCGTAAATGTTGAATATGTTCTGAGGGAGAAGAACTTGCGATGAGAATGTCATCGACATATGTGAAAGTGAAGGAGAGACCTCTCAACACTTCATCAATGAAGCGTTGAAAAGTTTGGGCCGCATTACGCAGTCCGTATGGCATTTTTGTCATTTCAAATAACCCAAAAGGGGTTGTTATAGCAGTTTTATGTATGTCTTCAGGGTGTACAGGAATTTGATGAAAGGCTCGCACCAAGTCAAGGCGTGAAAATACTGTGGTGCCATGGAGAGCAGAAGTAAAATCGTGTAAGTGAGGAAGGGGATAGCGATCTGGAATCGTGTTGTCATTCAAAGCACGATAATCTCCACATGGACGCCAGTCTCCAGGTGTAGGTTTTGGGACCATGTGTAAAGCAGAGGCATACGGGCTACTTGAAGGCCGTATAATACCGAGTTCGAGCATGTGTTCAAACTCTCGTCTCACAATTGCAAGACGATCTGGAGCTAAGCGACGTGGGCGGGTGAAAACAGGTGAGCCTACCGTATCAATACGGTGGACAACAGAGTGTTTAATAGGGGTATCCTTAGAACAGGGTTGAGTAAGGGAAGAAAATTCATTTAGGAGCTGCTCTATAGCAGGTGAGCACTGTGGCAGAGAACTTGCCAATAATGAAGAGGGGTGCGCGGTAGGAGAACCAATTACTGAAAGATGTGTGGCATTATCAATTAATTGTGCTCTACGAACATCAACTAATAAATCATTAGCAGAAAGAAAATCAGAGCCTAACATTGGGGTATATACATCCGCGACAAGAAATATCCAGCGGAAAACACGTCTAAGTCCAAGAGAAACTGAAATAGAACGACGTCCATAAGTGTGAATAGATGAAGAATTAGCTGCACGTAAAATGAAAGGAGAAGGTCCGTTTGCACGGTCTGCGGCTGTTGCAGGAATAACACTGTATTGAGCTCCAGTGTCAATAAGGAATGCATAGCCTGAAAGTGGATCATGCAAGGTGAACGTTGGACCAGGTGGTGCAGTAGTTTGTGAATCATTAAATTTTTGTGGAGGAAGGTTAGTATTGCTGTGGGAAGGAGTTTGTGTTGTATTTGAAGGATTAGTTGTAGGTATTAAATTAGTTGTGGTTGAATAAGTAGGTTGCAATTCTTTAACTTTACTTGCATACGTATGTGTTGGTTTGACAGTGTTAAATGAGGTAGTTGAGTGCGTAGTAATAGGTTGTTGATTATTTGTGGTAAAGGTTGGGTTGGTTGAGCTAGAGTAATACTTAGTTAAAATTGAGGTAGAATTAGATGGAGTAGTGGTAGGGTTAGTTGAAGAAAGGATAGGTTGAGAGGCTTGAGAGGCTGTAGCGTCAGACGCCTGTGACACTAGCCTAGTTAGTTTAAAGGAGGATTAGGAGTCCATGGACAAGGTGTGAGACAGCGCGTTGCACGATCTTTAAACTTTTCATGATACCAGCAAGGGGGGTATGAACAGTAGACTGAGGTAAGGAAATAGGTTGAGAATGAGGCTGAGTAGTGGGGATTGAGGATTGAGGATGAGGTAAGGCTAATAGATTTGAATTAGGAGCAACCAACTGACCTGTTTGCGGTGGCTGTGGTTGTAGTAGAACGAGGCGTTGTCCAGGTTCATATTGGGAGGCTCTATTTGGACCAGAGGGTCGTCCTCGTCTTGAAGAACTTCTCTCTCGTTCCCTGTTGTTAGCTAGCTCTATTCGGAGAGCTTTAAATTCATCTTTAATTGTTTGTAGAATTTCGTTGGATACTTTAAGACATTGTGCGGCCAGACTCTGAGTGTCGTCCTGCGTGGCACAGATTTGGGGGTGATGGGTGTGGTTATCTACTTGGCCAAGGTGGATTTCAATCATCATCTTATCAGCTGTTTTGGCCATAGTGAGGAGGTCTGTATCATCTGGCATACAACGGAGCATTGGTCGTAGGGCAGTGGGGAGACCATTGAGGAAGCGGCGTCGCATTAAGGGTGAGTTTTTATCGTCTTCATTGGTCTGTCCAGCCAGGTCTTGCAGATGCCTCAGGAAGGCTGTTGGCGTTTGATCCCCAAGAACTTGGTCCTTGAGTAGAGCATTGAGTCGCTCTTCTTCTGATTGGCCGAGTCTCCTGACTAACTCGCTGAGGAGGCTCTCAAAAGCTTGGTCAGACGGAGGCAATAGAGTCACATCCCGCACTACTTTGTATACTAGTGTAGGCAGGAGGTTCTTTGTGATAAGGAACTTGGTTCGTGGGTCCGTAATTCCTTTTATCGCGAAATAATCCCGCAGTTGACTCACAAAGATTCCAGGCTCTTCAGCGGTGAATTGTGGAGTGGTAGGCTGATACATTGTTAGAAGGTCTGTTATAGGTGGTGAATTTGGAGTACCACCGTTGGATGATCCTAGGTTGTTGTTGTTGTGGGTCATTGTGGCTATTATTTTGTTACAAGGTACTAAAAAAATTAAAAATGTGTCAAAAACTGACAAGATTTCAACAAATGTTGTTGAATGTAAATAATGGCTTCAGGTAAGCTTGGTTGAGTATGAGACTCAATTGGAGTTATGAATGCCAATAACAAAAAGTTACGTAAAAATTTTTTTTTTATGATGTAGCCCAATATTAGCAGAAAAATAGTCTGCGTATAGGCTGTTTGCAAAATATAAGTAAATTTGCACAAAAAAAACTTTAGAAAACGCTGATTTTATAAAAAGGCAAAATAAAAGGAATATATTTTGCAATAGAATACACTTCCAGTACAGGTGAGTGCTTAGTACTAGTGAATTTAATAAAATTATAGATGCAGACTGAATATATTGACAAAAATTGAGAAAAAACTTTTAGAATTTTTTTTGCATAAATTACGGTGTTTGGTCACTCCAGGAGGGTCACCAATTGTAAGAGTCAGTTTATTATTATAGACCTTTACGTAAATTATAATGCCAGGGTCACCAGCGCCCAAATACTAGATTGGCATCCAGCACTGCGGCGCAAAATTAATTTTAATAAAAGAAGGGAAGGACTGATTATAA
The DNA here is from genome assembly GCA_023014485.1 of Bathynomus jamesi. Taxonomy (NCBI): domain Eukaryota; kingdom Metazoa; phylum Arthropoda; class Malacostraca; order Isopoda; family Cirolanidae; genus Bathynomus; species Bathynomus jamesi. The sequence goes on along the minus strand of JAJOZX010000290.1, from coordinate 814,553 downwards.
AATCATCAATATGAATTTTGTATTTTATTGACAACAATTAATAAATTATATGCAACAATTATTTATAAATGCAAAGGGGATTTTTACCCGTAACAACTTTGACATATAATGGGAATTAAATAGTGGCACCGTTTAGCTAATATATAACAGTCTGCAACTAATACTGATAAACAAGTAATGGAACAAATAATGTTGTGCAAATAATATACAATAATATTAATATATAAATAATGTTGCAAATAATATACAATAATATTAATATATAAATAATGTAACACTAATAAAAATAAACAACTAATAATAGCCACAATGACAACCTTGTCTGCAAAGAGAGACAAGATTACTGTAAGTGATATTTCAGAGAAAAAGAATAATAAAAATGGCAAAAATTAATAATTAATTAATTATGCAACAATTATTTATAAATGCAAAGGGGATTTTTACCCGAACAACTTTGACATATAATGGAGAATTAAATAGTGGCACCGTTTAGCTAATATATAACAGTCTGCAACTAATACTGATAAACAAGTAATGGAACTAATATTAATATACAAATAATGTTGTGCAAATAATATACAATAATATTAATATATAAATAATGTTGTGCAAATAATATACAATAATATTAATATATAAATAATGTAACACTAATAAAAATAAACAACTAATAATAGCCACAATGACAACCTTGTCTGCAAAGAGAGAGACAAGATTACTGTAAGTGATATTTCAGAGAAAAAGAATAATAAAAATGGCAAAAATTAATAATTAATATACATATGCTATATAGGCCCAGTAACCTGTGGATGATAAATTACAGTTGATTCTCATTATGGGATTGTGTTAAGTTGAATGGGAAAACTAAGGAAGTATGTAGGCCACCTGCTAAGAAAATACATGAAACATAATAGGCTTATATTATAAAGTAAAATATACTAAGAAAATTAATAGGCAGGCCTATGCCTCTTCAATATAATAGAGCTGAGGTTAATCTAAAACAAAGGCTACGGTAGGCCTCAGCTAGGCTAGAGTTACATTTGGCTTTTGCCTAGATAGACCTAACTTAGCCTAAGGTAATTATTGTATGAATTGTACAGTATTATTTATAGTATGAATCTTACAGTACTAATCACAAACACTATAAGGCTTGTTAATCTCTGCAGTATGCGGTATTGCATACAGATATGCTATAGTAAAGAATATAAACATTATAAATAGGAACTTACCACGAAGAACCTTTGCTTGCTGGCGCCGTGTTTTCAAATAATAAAATGTGTAACGCGGCGTCCTTTGTGTTGTTGTACATAAGCTTGTTTTTACTATACAATTTTACCAACAAGCCAAAATAATCCTTAAAAGCCAATTCATGTCTAGTCAACCCACACTGAATGCTTAAGAATTAAATTTGATCACTGGACATGTTTAACTTGTATTTATTTATTTATTTAGATTTAAATATTTCACTCATGCCAATTTGTGGCAGTTTTCACTAATAAAGAATAATCTTGTGGTGCAAGGCACTACAACACAACCTGCACCATTGCACGATGCAACAATCTTGTATCTAAACAACCAAACTGAATTGCAAGAGAGCTCTCTATAAGACTGTAAGAGTCAGTTTTATTATTATAGACCTTTACAAGTTTACGTAGATAATTAACTAAATGCCAGGGTCACCAGCGCCCAAATACTAGATTGGCATCCAGCACTGCGGCGCAAAAATTAATTTTAATAAAAAAGGGAAGGACTGATTATAAAATCATCAATATGAATTTTGTATTTTATTGACAACAATTAATAAATTATATGCAACAATTATTCATAAATGCAAAGGGGATTTTTACCCGTAACAACTTTGACATATAATGGTGGAATTAAATAATGGCACCGTTTAGCTAATATATAACAGTCTGCAACTAATACTGATAAACAACTAATGGAACTAATATTAATATATAAATAATGTAACACTAATAATAACACTAATAATAAACTAATAATAATAGCCACAATGACAACCTTGTCTGCAAAGAGAGAGACAAGAATACTGTAAGTAATATTCTAGACCAAAAATGGTAAAAATTGATAATTAAAATATATATGCTATATAGGCGCAGTAACCTGTGGATGGTGAATTACAGTTAAACCTCATTATGGGATTGTGTTAAGTTGAACAGGAAAACTGAGGGAGTATGTAGGCCACCTGCTAAGAAAATACATGAAACATAATAGGCTTATATTATAAAGTAAAATATACTAAGAAAATTAATAGGCAGGCCTATGCCTCTTCAATATAATAGAGCTGAGGTTAATCTAAAACAAAGGCTACGGTAGGCCTCAGCTAGGCTAGAGTTACGATTTGGCTTTTGCCTAGATAGACCTAACTTAGCCTAAGGTAATTTATTGTATGAATTGTGCAGTATTATTTATAGTATGAATCTTACAGTACTAATCACAAACACTATAAGGCTTGTTAATCTCTGCAGTATGCGGTATTGCATACAGATATGCAATAGAAAAGAATATAAACATTATAAATAGGAACTTACCACGAAGAACCTTTGCTTGCTGGCGCCGTGTTTTCAAATAATAAAATGAGTATACGGCGTCCTTTGTGTTGTTGTACATAAGCTTGTTTTTACTATATAATTTTACCAACAAGCCAAAATAATCCTTAAAAGCCAATTCATGTCTAGTCACACCACACTGAATGCTTAAGAATTAAATTTGATCACTGGACATGTTTAACTTGTATTTATTTATTTATTTAGATTTAAATATTTCACTCATGCCAATTTGTGGCAGTTTTCACTAATAAAGAATAATCTTGTGGTGCAAGGCACTACAACACAACCTGCACCATTGCACGATGCAACAATCTTGTATCTAAACAACCAAACTGAATTGCAAGAGAGCTCTCTATAAGTCTGTAAGAGTCAGTTTTATTATTATAGACCTTTACAAGTTTACGTAGATAATTAACTAAATGCCAGGGTCACCAGCGCCCAAATACTAGATTGGCATCCAGCACTGCGGCGCAAAAATTAATTTTAATAAAAAAGGGAAGGACTGATTATAAAATCATCAATATGAATTTTGTATTTTATTGACAACAATTAATAAATTATATGCAACAATTATTCATAATGCAAAGGGGATTTTTACCCGTAACAACTTTGACATATAATGGTGGAATTAAATAATGGCACCGTTTAGCTAATATATAACAGTCTGCAACTAATACTGATAAACAACTAATGGAACTAATATTAATATATAAATAATGTAACACTAATAATAACACTAATAATAATAAACTAATAATAATAGCCACAATGACAACCTTGTCTGCAAAGAGAGAGACAAGAATACTGTAAGTAATATTCTAGACCAAAAATGGTAAAAATTGATAATTAAAATATATATGCTATATAGGCGCAGTAACCTGTGGATGGTGAATTACAGTTAAACCTCATTATGGGATTGTGTTAAGTTGAACAGGAAAACTAAGGGAGTATGTAGGCCACCTGCTAAGAAAATACATGAAACATAATAGGCTTATATTATAAAGTAAAATATACTAAGAAAATTAATAGGCAGGCCTATGCCTCTTCAATATAATAGAACTGAGGTTAATCTAAAACAAAGGCTACGGTAGGCCTCAGCTAGGCTAGAGTTACGATTTGGCTTTTGCCTAGATAGACCTAACTTAGCCTAAGGTAATTTATTGTATGAATTGTGCAGTATTATTTATAGTATGAATCTTACAGTACTAATCACAAACACTATAAGGCTTGTTAATCTCTGCAGTATGCGGTATTGCATACAGATATGCAATAGAAAAGAATATAAACATTATAAATAGGAACTTACCACGAAGAACCTTTGCTTGCTGGCGCCGTGTTTTCAAATAATAAAATGAGTATACGGCGTCCTTTGTGTTGTTGTACATAAGCTTGTTTTTACTATATAATTTTACCAACAAGCCAAAATAATCCTTAAAAGCCAATTCATGTCTAGTCACACCACACTGAACGCTTAAGAATTAAATTTGATCACTGGACATGTTTAACTTGTATTTATTTATTTATTTAGATTTAAATATTTCACTCATGCCAATTTGTGGCAGTTTTCACTAATAAAGAATAATCTTGTGGTGCAAGGCACTACAACACAACCTGCACCATTGCACGATGCAACAATCTTGTATCTAAACAACCAAACTGAATTGCAAGAGAGCTCTCTATAAGACTGTAAGAGTCAGTTTTATTATTAGACCTTTACAAGTTTACGTAGATAATTAACTAAATGCCAGGGTCACCAGCGCCCAAATACTAGATTGGCATCCAGCACTGCGGCGCAAAAATTAATTTTAATAAAAAAGGGAAGGACTGATTATAAAATCATCAATATGAATTTTGTATTTTATTGACAACAATTAATAAATTATATGCAACAATTATTCATAAATGCAAAGGGGATTTTTACCCGTAACAACTTTGACATATAATGGTGGAATTAAATAATGGCACCGTTTAGCTAATATATAACAGTCTGCAACTAATACTGATAAACAACTTGGAACTAATATTAATATATAAATAATGTAACACTAATAATAACACTAATAATAATAAACTAATAATAATAGCCACAATGACAAGCTTGTCTGCAAAGAGAGAGACAAGAATACTGTAAGTAATATTCTAGACCAAAAATGGTAAAAATTGATAATTAAAATATATATGCTATATAGGCGCAGTAACCTGTGGATGGTGAATTACAGTTAAACCTCATTAGGGATTGTGTTAAGTTGAACAGGAAAACTAAGGGAGTATGTAGGCCACCTGCTAAGAAAATACATGAAACATAATAGGCTTATATTATAAAGTAAAATATACTAAGAAAATTAATAGGCAGGCCTATGCCTCTTCAATATAATAGAGCTGAGGTTAATCTAAAACAAAGGCTACGGTAGGCCTCAGCTAGCTAGAGTTACAATTTGGCTTTTGTAGGCCACCTGCTAAGAAAATACATGAAACATAATAGGCTTATATTATAAAGTAAATATACTAAGAAAATTAATAGGCAGGCCTATGCCTCTTCAATATAATAGAGCTGAGGTTAATCTAAAACAAAGGCTACGGTAGGCCTCAGCTAGGCTAGAGTTACGATTTGGCTTTTGCCTAGATAGACCTAACTTAGCCTAAGGTAATTTATTGTATGAATTGTGCAGTATTATTTATAGTATGAATCTTACAGTACTAATCACAAACACTATAAGGCTTTTAATCTCTGCAGTATGCGGTATTGCATACAGATATGCAATAGAAAAGAATATAAACATTATAAATAGGAACTTACCACGAAGAACCTTTGCTTGCTGGCGCCGTGTTTTCAAATAATAAAATGAGTATACGGCGTCCTTTGTGTTGTTGTACATAAGCTTGTTTTTACTATATAATTTTACCAACAAGCCAAAATAATCCTTAAAAGCCAATTCATGTCTAGTCACACCACACTGAATGCTTAAGAATTAAATTTGATCACTGGACATGTTTAACTTGTATTTATTTATTTATTTAGATTTAAATATTTCACTCATGCAAATTTGTGACAGTTTTCACTAATAAAAAATAATCTTGTGGTGCAAGGCACTACAAGTACTGCCCCCCAAAAACATGGTTGTCAGGGGTAAAAAAAAAAAAAACTTAAATGTCAAAGCGCACTGGCTTACGAATGACTTCCAGAACGAGTCATTGTTTGCTTTTGGACGGCAATATCCTGCAGCACTGGTTCTGAAGGCATGGATGGTGCTACAGGTGCAGTAGGGACATTGGGGGAAGGGGATTCTTGGTGCCTGTGCAATGGGGCCACTGGCTGGTTCAAAGACAGTTGGTTGCGATAATGAAGGAGAATTGGAAGAGGGATGATTGATTGTTGTACCCTCGGATGAGGTGGTGGTACATAGGATTTAGGAAGGGTAGATTGCTGTACCTGTATATGAGATGAAGGTACAGAAGATTGAGGAGGGATAGGTTGCTGTACCTGTATTTGAGGTGGAGGTACAGAAGATTGAGGGAGGATAGGATCTTTTGTTTGAGAAAAATCAAGGTATGCTGGTTTCAAGCGGTCCACAGAAACGGTTTCACGTTTGCCCACCTTGTCAATGATGAAAGTTTTGGGTCTACGGTCTAGCACAAGGAAGGGACCATCATAGGAACAGTGAAGAGGGTAGCGGTGAGCATCATGTCTCAAGAAAACATGTGTGCAAGTTTGTAAATCAGGGGAAACGAAGGTAGTTTGTGAAGTGAAAGTTCTAGGTGTTGTGGGACGAATTTGCTTCATAACAGAGCGTAATGTCTTGACATACGAAGCAGGATCACATGTGGGGTTAATGGGTGTAGGTGTGAAAAATTCTCCGGGTAACCGGAGTGTGGTACCGTAAACTAATTCTGCTGCAGAGCATGCAAGATCAGTCTTCAGAGCAGTACGAATTCCGAGTAGGATTAGGGGTAGCCTGTCCACCCATGTAGTAGATGGATCAGTGGCTCGCAAGGAACTTTTAAGTTGACTTTGGAAGCGTTCTACCACCCCATTGGATTGCGGGTGATAGCTTGTTGTTCTGATGCGCTCAGTCCCAAGAAGGAGCATGAGTTCCTTCCATAAGGCCGATTCAAACTGGGCACCTCTGTCTGTGCAAATGGTTGCAGGTATTCCAAACCGGGAAACCCAACATGAAACAAAGGCATGAGCTACTGCAGAAGCAGTACAAGAAGTCAAAGGAACAGCTTCTGGCCATCTTGTGAACCTATCAATGACAGTGAGAAGATAGGTATAACCTCGAGAAGAATAGAGGGGCCGACTATGTTAGATGTATGGCCTCAAACGAGCCTTCGGCAAAGGAAAGGTACCAATTTCTGACTTTGTGTCGGTGAACTTTGGCACGCTGACATTGAAGGCAAGATCGAGTCCAATTGCGGATATCTTTGTTCATACTTGGCCATACAAACCTAGCTGCAATTAATTTTTGGGTGGCCTTAATTCCCGGGTGAGAAAGGGAATGGAGTTTAGCAAAAACAGCTCTTCGCAGCCCTTGTGCGACCAACGGTCGAATATGCTCAGTCGAGACGTCACACAAAATTTGTAAGTCTGACTTGGGTTCAACTGGTAAAGAGCGGACTTGCAACGAAGTGGGTGAATTAATAAGAGCTTGGAGGTCTGTATCCGTGGACTGAGCCTTAGCCATCTCTGAAAGGTTGATGTGAGAGTGTCCAGTGTGAAAAATGCTCTGTATGAATTGGTCCACAATTAACCCACCCCTTATTTCTCCAGTCTAACTATAGAGTAGATCAAGTCTAGCCTAGAGGGGTCAGCCTAGAGATTCCGGAAATGGTCCAGAGCGGGCAGATAAATTGAGGTCCACAGTAGGATTCCTCACCAAACTAGGTTAGGGCAATCTACCTTTACCTTTGTTAAGCTATGAGTTGATGCTGGGTCTTAGGCCACAATGTAGGCCTAAGTTTGTCTGACACAGCTTAATTTAATGAATCTATGTAAACCTGGGTTAAAAACACAATTAGTCACTTACTGCTAGTTATTAGAGAGTCCCTTCTTCCGTCTGGTTTAACTGTTAAGAGCGTACTTGCTGGTGGGGATCTTTTTCGTTGTCTGTTCTCGTCCCTTCTCCAGTTCCGTCCTTTCGCCCTGTTCCTCGTTTTCGTTCTCCTTTTCTCCTTTTAGCGGGGCTTTTTCCACCAGCGTCGTGTTGGTTTTTTTTTCGGTTGGTTTATCGGTAATGTATATCTATTACCGAGCACGCTCTTGTCACACAGTATATAAATACTAGTGTGGAGAATAACTCTGGTGAGCAACCAATTGGTTTCATCCACCCAGTTATTGACATAAAAGGAATTTAATAATTGTTAGATTAACTACCTACCTACTCAGTGAACCATTTTCGTTACCTCCCAACTACCCACTCATCAGTTTTCCATATACTGGGGGCCCCGGGAGATAAAAATTTTGGTGTCATTGTCACCAATTTTTATGTCTGAGTGTAGACTAGCTAACTATTTGACTGTAAATGCCTGTTAATCTGATTAACAGTGCCTATCCTCACCTTCTCATGGAGAAGGTGTAGCATTTAATTAGAAGAGAAAATATACATCCATAGGATGAAACTATCTCTGGTCTTTACCATAAGAAAGAAAAAATGAAAGTTAGAAGATAAAATTACAATTCCCCAGCATCTATTTTTTGTTGTAAAAATAGTCGCGCCTTTAATGCTGTTTGTCGCTGAGGTCTTGTGTCTGTCAATGTTGTAGTAGGATCCGTTACCACTCCTACTGTCAAAGGAATAGTTACTGGAAGTTCAGTGTCTCCAGTTGTTACTGTCAGTGGAGAAGGTTCTCCAAGTCCATTGTTTTGGGTCCAGACTCTAAAGGGTACAAAAGAGAAATGTCTCTTGTTGTGTCACCCGTTGAAGTCCTTAATTTGACCACTCTTGTTACCCCGTCTGCCCCTGGTCTGAGTTCTGAAACTCTAGCCAGAGGCCAGTATTGTCTTGGAGTACTGTCATGTATGAGAACAAGGTCCCCTACCTTAATTGTGTCAGACCAATCCTTCTTAGTCATTTGTTTATGTCTCTCCCTTAGACCCATCAAGTACTCAGTTTTCCACTGTTTAATGAATGAGCTTTAACTCTAGTTAAATGTTGTAACTTAGTCTGGAGCTCATCATGTCGTTGAGTCCAGTTTGGGTCTTCTGAAGAGTCTATATTGTAGTCCGGCAGGAGACTAACTTGTTCTCCCCGAATCAAATGATTTGGAGTTAATGGTTCCGGGTCATTAATGTTTCACTCACATAAGTGAGTGGTCTATTGTTAATGATGTTCTCAATCTCAGCCAGGAGAGTGAGCAACTCAAATAAGTGTATCTGTTTTTTACCAATTGCTTTCTTCAAGCAATTCTTTAATGTTTGTATATTTCTCTCCCAGATAGAACCATACCAAGGAGAGGCAACCGGAATATACTTCCACTTTATATTTGAATTTTGTATATATAATTGTGTGAGTTCATCACTTAACAAGTCGTGGATGACTTGTTCACCTGCCTTGAAATATGTAGCATTGTCAGTCCAAACTGTCTTGGGTACTGAATGTCGTGCACAGAATCTCTTAAAGACAGCAACAAAGGATTCTGCTGTAAGGTCCTCCACAACATCCAGATAAACAGCTCGTGAGGCAGCACATGTAAACAGTACAATGTACATTTTTTGTTCAGTGTCAACCACCCCTACAGTCAATGCTCCTGTATAGTCAATGCCTACAGTCTCAAAGGGTCTGTTGAGAGTAACTCTCTCCTCTGGCAAAGCAGGAGGATTTGGTTTCCTATAGGGCCTAGCATGAATACGCCTACATGTGACACACTCACTCAGGACTGTTTTAACAGTGATCCTTCCCTTGGGTATCCAATAAGTTTTTCTTAATGTAGTTAGTGTCTGTGGTACCCCCATATGATATACATCATTGTGTTTTCTGATGATTAATGTTGTCAAATAGCTAAATCTAGGTAAAAGGATTGGATGTTTGCTTTTGTATGACAGTTTTGATTTGTCTAATCTCCCTTTACACCTTAGAAGGCCTTCCTCATCTCTGAACAAGTTTAGATCCACAACTACTGATGGTACAGGTTCTTTTGTTTGTTTCCCATTAGTCAAGAATTCTAACTCTTTTTTGTACTCTTTTTGTTGTGCATGGCCTATCCAGTATTTGGTTGCAACTTCTGTATAATTATGATTGTTTTTATTTAGCTGTTTGTTAATTGTAGTTAAACAGTTGTGAGCAAACCTCAAACAGTAGGCTGTGACCCTGACAAGTTTACTGAAGTCAGAATAACGTTCATAATTAGTGATTGGTTCAACCTTTTCATTTGAAAAGATTAAATTTAATGTCAAGTTAACTTGTTCCACAGGCCATTGGTCTGTATTACAGAGCCACTTAGGTCCCATAAACCAAGTTTTGTTTGACTTCAACAACTTGTAGGATAAACCTCTGGTCAGAAAGTCTGCTGGATTTTGTTTAGTTGGAACATAGTGAAAGTTTACTTGTAGGCTTTCAGTAGCTTCAGCTATTTCTTTTAGCCTATTTCTTACAAAGATATTCTTACTATTAATGCTATCATTCCGTATCCAGGCAAGACAAATCTGACTGTCAAGCCAGATGTGGATATGAGTTATGTTCACATCATGGTAAGCATCCTTAAGCAATGAAATGGTTTTTAATGGCTAATGCAGCAGCCAATAGTTCCAATTGAGGTATGGTTCGGTAGGTTTGAGAGGTACAACTTTCCCTTTTGCATAAATTAGATGACTTTCTGTAGGACTTACAAGATACGCACAGCACCCATAAGCTTGTGTGCTTGCATCAGCAAACACATGAAGTCTCTGGGGCTTATCCCTAAACCCACAGCACCTTTGAATTTTAATGTTCTGCACTTTTGTTAAATCAGCAGCTAACTTCTTCCAAGATTTTTGATTTTCATTTGTTATTGGATCATCCCACCCAACATTTGTCCTCCAAATTTCTTGGAGGAGAATCTTTGATTTTATTGTTGAAGGCAGGAATAGACCCATAGGATCAAAAATTTTGGAAGCCTCTGATAATATTTGTCTTTTAGTATTTGCTTCCTCATCAAGTTTAAAACCTTTAGTACAGATTGAATCATGACTGTTAGAAGTTGCATCCAAATACCAGTTCATACCTAAAGTTTTAACTCTGTCTGATGGCTCAGTAAGACCATTATTATCCTTTAAAATCTTTTTGTTTAAATCCTCATCATTTGAAATCCACTCTCTAAGTTCAAAGTTATCTTGTTGCATAATGTTTTGAGTGTTCATAGACTTCAGATAATTCAGATTTTGTTGTTGTTAAGCCTATTAGATTGTCTACGTAAAAATGTTCCTTAAGGAAGTTCAATGTTAAAGAGTTATTAAACTGGTTCAAATGATGTCCAATTGTCAATGCTAATAGGCTAGGTGAGCAATTGGCTCCAAACAACACAACATTAAATCTATAGGTTATGAACCCTTTATTCAAATCAAATGGATCCTTGAACCATAAGAACCTAAGTTGGTTCTTATCATATTCATTTTTAAGATTTATTCTCAAAAATGCCTTTGAAATGTCACTTTGTACGGCATATTTATCTAACCTGAACCTCAGTAAGATCTTCACAAGGTCAGAAATGAGATTAGGACCCTCAATCAAGCAATCATTCAAACTGTGTTTATCACTGTCTTTGAGGCTACAGTTATATACTACTCTGAGTTTTGTTGTTGGGGCATCTTGTCGATAAACCCCCCTGTGGGTTAAATAATGACAACCATCTTTTTTAAAAGGGTTATTTGTTACTTCTTCAATGAAGCCTTTCTGTAGCTGTTCTTTGAAGACATCACTGTACTATGGAAAACTGATGAGTGGGTAGTTGGGAGGTAACGAAAATGGTTCACTGAGTAGGTAGGTAGTTAATCTAACAATCATTAAATTCCTTTTATGTCAATAACTGGGTGGATGAAACCAATTGGTTGCTCACCAGAGTTATTCTCCATACTAGTATTTATATACTGTGTGGGAGGAGCGTGCTCGGTAATGGTGATACATTACCGCTAAACCAACCGAGGAATAAACCAAGACAACGCTGGTACAAGAAGCCCCGCGAAGAGGAGAACAAAGGGAGAACGAAAACGAAGAACGGGGCGAGAGGACGTACCAGCAAAGTACGCTCTCGAATGAGACAACCGGAGAAGGGAGAGACTGTAATAACTAAAAGTAAGTGACTAATATGAGTTTTAACACCAAACAGTTAAGAACATTAAATTAAGCTGGGTCAAACAAGTTAGGCCTACATTGTGACCTAAGACCCAGCATCAACTCATAGCTTAATAAAGGTGAAGGTAGATTGCCCTAACCTAATCTTGTGAGGAATCCTACTGTGGACCTCAATTTATCTGCCCGCTCTGGACCATTTCCGGAATCTCTAGGCTGACCCCTCTAGGCTAGACTTGATCTACTCTATAGTTAGACTGGAGATATAAGGGGTGGGTTAATTGTGGACCAATTCATACAGAGCATTTTTCGCATTGGTGGTCCGTGTGTGGGGAATTTACAAACCTTAACCTTACTTAACAAAAATTGCAGAATTAGGCTAAATGGTCTAGCCTAAGCCTAACCTGAGCAAGCCTAATTAGGTCTACAACCTAGGGCCTAACTAGGAAACATTTACATTTAAGGAGTCTCATTCTCTTATAAGCTAAGACCTGAGTGACACATAAGTACTTGGTGGGGATTAAACCAAATTTAAACTTGCTGTTTTGTCTGTTCTCTCTCTTCTCTGGTAATTTCTTCTTGTCCCCAATATTTCATTAAGATCCCCAGTTAAACAACATTAGTGAACAAGCATTTAAAATGCATACAACTCCAAGCATCCAATTCTTCTTTTAAGGAAGAATCACTCAACAGATTTTTTCAACAGGCACATGCATTCCTTGCAATCTGTGTATATATATGTATATATACACTGTACTCTTTACATGTGCCACAAATACACTCAACCTATCTGAACATAAGCAATGATTGCATGGGTTACTCAAAAGGGTCTTATGGCCTACTTTGGCCATAGCCCAAACACTGAACCTTGGTCTTGTGGCCTACCTTGGCCATGGGCCAAACAATAAGGGTCTTATGGCCTACCTTGGCCATGGGCCAAACAATAAAGGTCTTATGGCCTACCTCAGCCATGGGCCAAAACAATGAGCCTTGTTCTTTTGGCCTACCTTGGCCATGGGCCAAACATTAAATGTCTTATGGCCTACCTTGGCCATGGGCTAAACATTTTCTTATGGCCTACCTTGGCCATAGGGAAAACAATTACAAGGGTCTTATGGCCTACCTCAGCCATGGGCCAAAACAATGAGCCTTGGTCTTTTGGCCTACCTTGGCCATGGGCCAAACATTAAATGTCTTATGGCCTACCTTGGCCATGGGGAAAACTATTTGGGTTACTCACTCTCCTGGCTGAGATTGAGAACATCATTAACAATAGACCACTCACTTATGTGAGTGACAACATTAATGACCCAGAACCATTAACTCCAAATCATTTGATTCGGGGAGAACAAGTTAGTCTCCTGCCGGACTACAATATAGACTCTTCAGAAGACCCAAACTGGACTCAACGACATGATGAGCTCCAGACTAAGTTACAACATTTAACTAGAGTTAAAGCTCATTTCATTAAACAGTGGAAAACTGAGTACTTGATGGGTCTAAGGGAGAGACATAAACAAATGACTAAGAAGGATTGGTCTGACACAATAAAGGTAGGGGACCTTGTTCTCATACATGACAGTACTCCAAGACAATACTGGCCTCTGGCTAGAGTTTCAGAACTCAGACCAGGGGCAGACGGGGTAACAAGAGTGGTCAAATTAAGGACTTCAACGGGTGACACAACAAGAGACATTTCTCTTTTGTACCCTTTAGAGTCTGGACCCAAAACAATGGACTTTGGAGAACCTTCTCCACTGACAGTAACAACTGGAGACACTGAACTTCCAGTAACTATTCCTTTGACAGTATGAGTGGTAACGCATCCTACTACAACATTGACAGACACAAGACCTCAGCGACAAACAGCATTAAAGGCGCGACTATTTTTACAACAAAAAATAGATGCTGGGGAATTGTAATTTTATCTTCTAACTTTCATTTTTTCTTTCTTATGGTAAAGACCATAGACAGTTTCATCCTGTGGATGTATATTTTCTCTTCTAATTAAATGCTACACCTTCTCCATGAGAAGGTGAGGATAGGCACTGTTAATCAGATTAACAGGCATTTACAGTTAAATAGTTAGCTAGTCTACACTCAGACAAAAATTGGTGACAATGACACCAAAATTTTTATCTCCCGGGGCCCCCAGTATATGGAAAACTGATGAGTGGGTAGTTGGGAGGTAACGAAAATGGTTCACTGAGTAGGTAGGTAGTTAATCTAACAATCATTAAATTCCTTTTATGTCAATAACTGGGTGGATGAAACCAATTGGTTGCTCACCAGAGTTATTCTCCATACTAGTATTTATATACTGTGTGGGAGGAGCGTGCTCGGTAATGGTGATACATTACCGCTAAACCAACCGAGGAATAAACCAAGACAACGCTGGTACAAGAAGCCCCGCGAAGAGGAGAACAAAGGGAGAACGAAAACGAAGAACGGGGCGAGAGGACGTACCAGCAAAGTACGCTCTCGAATGAGACAACCGGAGAAGGGAGAGACTGTAATAACTAAAAGTAAGTGACTAATATGAGTTTTAACACCAAACAGTTAAGAACATTAAATTAAGCTGGGTCAAACAAGTTAGGCCTACATTGTGACCTAAGACCCAGCATCAACTCATAGCTTAATAAAGGTGAAGGTAGATTGCCCTAACCTAATCTTGTGAGGAATCCTACTGTGGACCTCAATTTATCTGCCCGCTCTGGACCATTTCCGGAATCTCTAGGCTGACCCCTCTAGGCTAGACTTGATCTACTCTATAGTTAGACTGGAGATATAAGGGGTGGGTTAATTGTGGACCAATTCATACAGAGCATTTTTCGCAGTACTTTTTAATATTATTATCTTGTTTGAGTTTTTTCATTACTTTATATAAATGTCCTTTAGCTACTTTGAGATTGTCTCTTAAAGTTGGACAATTTATTTTCCAAGGTAACTCAATAAAATAACTATTGTCTTTGCACTGAATGGTGTCTTCAAATCTTTCTACCATTAACTGATCTTCTGAAGTTTGATTTGTGTCATGTATACCCACAGATTCTAGCAACCATAAAGTTTGAATTGCCTCATCCAAAGTTTCATTTGATAATGATGAATTAATGTTCTCAGTTGATATAATATTATTCAAAGTGTTGCTATTCTTACAGGTGTTATGTAGGACTGAGTTGAGGCACATAGTATTTGTTAGTCATTAACTATTTTGGTTTAGGTCTAGGTTGTATTTGGATAGGTCACCCAAAGGGGCTATCCCTGATGGAGTCTGAATAGCTATACCATTACCTATCTCTACTATGCCCTTATGAATAAGATTAATATAATCTGCCCCCATTAACATTTCAATGTTAGCTACTGTGTTGTTAGTGATATGTCTATCAGCTATTTTGTAGTGTTTTCCCAAATGATTTATGGTTTGTTCTAGTTTGGGTATAACTATAACCAGTTTGTTTTGTCCTACTTTAGAAATAATAACTGCTTCAATTTTCTCTAATTTATTTTCTAAATGTAGTTCCAGGTCAATTGTCTTATAGCTATTTTTGTCCGAGTTATCCTTAACAAAGGATGCAATATTGAGGTTTTGTTCATTCGGGTTTGGTGTCAAACCCAATTTATTAACTACATTTTGCGAAACAAATGTTTGTTGAGAACAACAGTCTATAAGACATCTCACTGGAGTGGTGCTACCCTCACTATTCACTAAGTCCAAAGTAATAGTTGGTAAAAGAATCTCAGTGTTTCTTGTTACGTTGTTTGAGCAAACAGAATGTCCCATGAAAGTGGCATTTTTTTGATTACCTTTGTTTGGTGGAGGTATCTTTTGAGTTTGAGTACTATTGTTTGGACACTTTGGTGAATCACACATTGATGAGACATGTCGTAAACTTTTACAAAACTTACACTTGAATCTTAACCTAGATTTACAGTCTTTCTTATAATGTCCCTGGCCAGTACACTTTTTACATAGGTTCAACTGTTCACATCTTTTAGCTCTTTGGTTAAAGTCTGAATATTTGTCACACCCAGTACTACTGTGTCCATTACTTGCACAAAATTTGCAATGTAGTGTGTAAGTTGAGGCAGCAGTTACATTAAAGTTCTGTAATGTAGGTGTTCGTGTATTACAGTTGGTCACATTTGATTCTACAGTATCAAGTTTTGTCTGTTTGGCTGTAGCTAGTTGGTCTCTGGGAACAGTCTTTGGTTTATCCATAGTCTGGGTCTTATTTTGTGTTGGAATATTTCTCAATTTGTAATTAGTTAGGATATTGGGAAAGTGTTTTCTGATATCTTCAAGATTAGGATAATTTTCTCCCGTCTTTAGAACTAAAATATCTTTAACCCTCAAAGGAAGGCACCTAAGAACTATGCCTTGTATAATCCAAGATGAAGCTTTAATATCTATCTCATTGCTAACCAGTTGTCCTATAATAGCTTCTAATTTTGTATAAAAATTTTCCATATCACTATGGTTATCTTTTATGGGTGCAAAATCAAAAATTTGTTGAGATAATTCATATACAATCTCATCTTTATTAATGTAATTACGTTTTAAGAGATCAATAGCTACTTCATATGAATTCCCTACGGCTGGTAAATAGGCTATCAGGTTATAGGCTGGGCCTTTAAGGAAACTAGTTAAGTAGCTAAACTTTTCAACAGTTGAAATATAAGGTTTATTACCTATTAAACTCTCAAATTTGTCAATGAAAGATGGGAATTGTACCGTGTCCCCTTCAAATGTTGGTACTAGCAAAATGGGTAACTGAGCCCTCAATTCTTGTGACTCAGGATTTAGCATGCCACTTAAATTTTGTTGAAGGTTAGCTCTACTTTGATTAAAATCAGAATTAGGTTTATTTGGTGTTAAGTCAGTCAAACGAGACCGTAGTCTCCTTATTTGCTGTTCAATTGAGATTACCTGAACATCATTATCAGCGTAAAGGTCTATCAATTGTTCTTCAGCCATTTCGGATTCAACTAACTCTGAAATACTCTCATCAATGGCTATTATTTCCTTCTTTTTAGTTTCCAATTTAAGAATTACACACTCTAAATCTTCCTTACCTGGTTGTGTAATATTGTTAAAAGTGTTCTTGGCCTTTGTAACAGCACCCAACTTTGCCCCCCTTTTCTTTTTTAACTTTTTCAATTCCGCACTGTCCATGTTTAAGTCAAAATTGTTTAACTGGGGATCGTAATGAAATAGAGGACAAGAAGAAATTACCAGAGAAGAGAGAGCACAGACAAAACAGTCAAGTTTAAATTTGGTTTAATCCCCCCCAAGTACTTATGTGTCACTCAGGTCTAAGCTTATAAGAGAATGAGACTCCTTAAATGTAAATGTTTCCTAGTTAGGCCCTAGGTTGTAGACCTAATTAGGCTTGATTAGGTTAGGCTTAGGCTTAGGCTTAGGCTAGACCATTTAGCCTAATTCTGCAATTTTTGTTAAGTAAGGTTAAGGTTTGTTTATTCCCCACACACGGACCACCAATGTGAAAAATGCTCTGTATGAATTGGTCCACAATTAACCCACCCCTTATTTCTCCAGTCTAACTATAGAGTAGATCAAGTCTAGCCTAGAGGGGTCAGCCTAGAGATTCCGGAAATGGTCCAGAGCGGGCAGATAAATTGAGGTCTACAGTAGGATTCCTCACCAAACTAGGTTAGGTTAGGGCAATCTACCTTTACCTTTGTTAAGCTATGAGTTGATGCTGGGTCTTAGGCCACAATGTAGGCCTAAGTTGTCTGACCCAGCTTAATTTAATGAATCTATGTAAACCTGGGTTAAAAACACAATTAGTCACTTACTGCTAGTTATTAGAGAGTCCCTTCTTCCGTCCTGGTTTAACTGTTAAGAGCGTACTTGCTGGTGGGGATCTTTTTCGTTGTCTGTTCTCGTCCCTTCTACAGTTCCGTCCTTTCGCCCTGTTCCTCGTTTTCGTTCTCCTTTTCTCCTTTTAGCGGGGCTTTTTCCACCATCGTCGTGTTGGTTTTTTTTTCGGTTGGTTTATCGGTAATGTATATCTATTACCGAGCACGCTCTTGTCACACAGTATATAAATACTAGTGTGGAGAATAACTCTGGTGAGCAACCAATTGGTTTCATCCACCCAGTTATTGACATAAAAGGAATTTAATAATTGTTAGATTAACTACCTACCTACTCAGTGAACCATTTTCGTTACCTCCCAACTACCCACTCATCAGTTTTCCATACCAGGGTCAGAAATTGCTGAGATGCGAGACAGCGCATCCGGCACAACATTCAAAGAACCTGAAATGTGTCGAATGTCTGAAGTAAATTGAAGAATAAAATCAAGGTATCTTCTCTCAGTAGGAGCATGAGAGTCTGATTGAGAATGGAGAGCAAATATTAACGGACGATGATCCGTAAAAATGCTAAAGTCACGTCCTTCCAGGAATGACTGAAATGACGGATGGAGAGGTATATCGCCAGCAACTCTCGACCGAAAGTGCTGTACCTCATTTGTGAAGGTGAGAGCTTGCGTGAAAAGAATGCGAGAGGTTCCCAAACGCCTGAAACAAGCTGCTGGAGCACTCCTGACACGGCAACGTCAGAGGCATCAGTGGCTAAGTTCAGAGGAGCGTCTGGTTGAGGGTGAACAAGGCATGTAGCTTGTGCTATAGCCTCTTTTGCTTGTGAAAAAGCATTGGTAGCTTCGGGTTCCACAAAACTACAGTGGATCTGCCCCTTTTTGATTGGCGAAGAAGCGAGGTTATGGGTGCAAGAATGTTTGCACACTGAGGAATGAAGCGATGGTAGAAGTTTACCATCCCTAAGAAGCGGCGAAGTTGCTTTTGAGTTTGCGGTTGTGGGAAAGACCTTATCACAGATACTTTATTTTCGAGAGAGAGATGCCCTTCGAAGTAACCTTGTGTCCTAAGAAGGTGAGTTCATCTACAGCAAAGACACATTTTTCAGGGTTTAGCAATACACCATATTCTGCCAACCGAGAAAAAACTAAGCGTAAATGTTGAATATGTTCTGAGGGAGAAGAACTTGCGATGAGAATGTCATCGACATATGTGAAAGTGAAGGAGAGACCTCTCAACACTTCATCAATGAAGCGTTGAAAAGTTTGGGCCGCATTACGCAGTCCGTATGGCATTTTTGTCATTTCAAATAACCCAAAAGGGGTTGTTATAGCAGTTTTATGTATGTCTTCAGGGTGTACAGGAATTTGATGAAAGGCTCGCACCAAGTCAAGGCGTGAAAATACTGTGGTGCCATGGAGAGCAGAAGTAAAATCGTGTAAGTGAGGAAGGGGATAGCGATCTGGAATCGTGTTGTCATTCAAAGCACGATAATCTCCACATGGACGCCAGTCTCCAGGTGTAGGTTTTGGGACCATGTGTAAAGCAGAGGCATACGGGCTACTTGAAGGCCGTATAATACCGAGTTCGAGCATGTGTTCAAACTCTCGTCTCACAATTGCAAGACGATCTGGAGCTAAGCGACGTGGGCGGGTGAAAACAGGTGAGCCTACCGTATCAATACGGTGGACAACAGAGTGTTTAATAGGGGTATCCTTAGAACAGGGTTGAGTAAGGGAAGAAAATTCATTTAGGAGCTGCTCTATAGCAGGTGAGCACTGTGGCAGAGAACTTGCCAATAATGAAGAGGGGTGCGCGGTAGGAGAACCAATTACTGAAAGATGTGTGGCATTATCAATTAATTGTGCTCTACGAACATCAACTAATAAATCATTAGCAGAAAGAAAATCAGAGCCTAACATTGGGGTATATACATCCGCGACAAGAAATATCCAGCGGAAAACACGTCTAAGTCAAAGAAACTGAAATAGAACGACGTCCATAAGTGTGAATAGATGAAGAATTAGCTGCACGTAAAATGAAAGGAGAAGGTCCGTTTGCACGCTCTGCGGCTGTTGCAGGAATAACACTGTATTGAGCTCCAGTGTCAATAAGGAATGCATAGCCTGAAAGTGGATCATGCAAGGTGAACGTTGGACCAGGTGGTGCAGTAGTTTGTGAATCATTAAATTTTTGTGAGGAAGGTTAGTATTGCTGTGGGAAGGAGTTTGTGTTGTATTTGAAGGATTAGTTGTAGGTATTAAATTAGTTGTGGTTGAATAAGTAGGTTGCAATTCTTTAACTTTACTTGCATACGTATGTGTTGGTTTGACAGTGTTAAATGAGGTAGTTGAGTGCGTAGTAATAGGTTGTTGATTATTTGTGGTAAAGGTTGGGTTGGTTGAGCTAGAGTAATACTTAGTTAAAATTGAGGTAGAATTAGATGGAGTAGTGGTAGGGTTAGTTGAAGAAAGGATAGGTTGAGAGGCTGAGAGGCTGTAGCGTCAGACGCCTGTGACACCAGCCTAGTTAGTTTAAAGGAGGATTAGGAGTCCATGGACAAGGTGTGAGACAGCGCGTTGCACGATCTTTAAACTTTTCATGATACCAGCAAGGGGGGGTATGAACAGTAGACTGAGGTAAGGAAATAGGTTGAGAATGATGCTGAGTAGTGGGGATTGAGGATTGAGGATGAGGTAAGGCTAATAGATTTGAATTAGGAGCAACCAACTGACCTGTTTGCGGTGGCTGTGGTTGTAGTAGAACGAGGCGTTGTCCAGGTTCATATTGGGAGGCTCTATTTGGACCAGAGGGTCGTCCTCGTCTTGAAGAACTTCTCTCTCGTTCCCTGTTGTTAGCTAGCTCTATTCGGAGAGCTTTAAATTCTTCTTTAATTGTTTGTAGAATTTCGTTGGATACTTTAAGACATTGTGCGGCCAGACTCTGAGTGTCGTGCTGCGTGGCACAGATTTGGGGGTGATGGGTGTGGTTATCTACTTGGCCAAGGTGGATTTCAATCATCATCTTATCAGCTGTTTTGGCCATAGTGAGGAGGTCTGTATCTTCTGGCATACAACGGAGCATTGGTCGTAGGGCAGTGGGGAGACCATTGAGGAAGCGGCGTCGCATTAAGGGTGAGTTTTTATCGTCTTCATTGGTCTGTCCAGCCAGGTCTTACAGATGCCTCAGGAAGGCTGTTGGCGTTTGATCCCCAAGAACTTGGTCCTTGAGTAGAGCATTGAGTCGCTCTTCTTCTGATTGGCCGAGTCTCCTGACTAACTCGCTGAGGAGGCTCTCAAAAGCTTGGTCAGACGGAGGCAATAGAGTCACATCCCGCACTACTTTGTATACTAGTGTAGGCAGGAGGTTCTTTGTGATAAGGAACTTGGTTCGTGGGTCCGTAATTCCTTTTATCGCGAAATAATCCCGCAGTTGACTCACAAAGATTCCAGGCTCTTCAGCGGTGAATTGTGGAGTGGTAGGCTGATACATTGTTAGAAGGTCTGTTATAGGTGGTGAATTTGGAGTACCACCGTTGGATGATCCTAGGTTGTTGTTGTTGTGGGTCATTGTGGCTATTATTTTGTTACAAGGTACTAAAAAAATTAAAAATGTGTCAAAAACTGACAAGATTTCAACAAATGTTGTTGAATGTAAATAATGGCTTCAGGTAAGTTTGGTTGAGTATGAGACTCAATTGGAGTTATGAATGCCAATAACAAAAAGTTACGTAAAATTTTTTTTTTTATGATGTAGCCCAATATTAGCAGAAAAATAGTCTGCGTATAGGCTGTTTGCAAAATATAAGTAAATTTGCACAAAAAAAACTAGAAAACGCTGATTTTATAAAAAGGCAAAATAAAAGGAATATATTTTGCAATAGAATACACTTCCAGTACAGGTGAGTGCTTAGTACTAGTGAATTTAATAAAATTATAGATGCAGACTGAATATATTGACAAAAATTGAGAAAAAACTTTTAGAATTTTTTTTGCATAAATTACGGTGTTTGGTCACTCCAGGAGTGTCACCAATTGTAAGAGTCAGTTTTATTATTATAGACCTTTACAAGTTTACGTAGATAATTAACTAAATGCCAGGGTCACCAGCGCCCAAATACTAGATTGGCATCCAGCACTGCGGCGCAAAAATTAATTTTAATAAAAAAGGGAAGGACTGATTATAAAATCATCAATATGAATTTTGTATTTTATTGACAACAATTAATAAATTATATGCAACAATTATTCATAAATGCAAAGGGGATTTTTACCCGTAACAACTTTGACATATAATGGTGGAATTAAATAATGGCACCGTTTAGCTAATATATAACAGTCTGCAACTAATACTGATAAACAACTAATGGAACTAATATTAATATATAAATAATGTAACACTAATAATAACACTAATAATAATAAACTAATAATAATAGCCACAATGACAACCTTGTCTGCAAAGAGAGAGACAAGAATACTGTAAGTAATATTCTAGACCAAAAATGGTAAAAATTGGTAATTAAAATATATATGCTATATAGGCCCAGTAACCTGTGGATGGTGAATTACAGTTAAACCTCATTATGGGATTGTGTTAAGTTGAACAGGAAAACTAAGGGAGTATGTAGGCCACCTGCTAAGAAAATACATGAAACATAATAGGCTTATATTATAAAGTAAAATATACTAAGAAAATTAATAGGCAGGCCTATGCCTCTTCAATATAATAGAGCTGAGGTTAATCTAAAACAAAGGCTACGGTAGGCCTCAGCTAGGCTAGAGTTACAATTTGGCTTTTGTAGGCCACCTGCTAAGAAAATACATGAAACATAATAGGCTTATATTATAAAGTAAAATATACTAAGAAAATTAATAGGCAGGCCTATGCCTCTTCAATATAATAGAGCTGAGGTTAATCTAAAACAAAGGCTACGGTAGGCCTCAGCTAGGCTAGAGTTACGATTTGGCTTTTGCCTAGATAGACCTAACTTAGCCTAAGGTAATTTATTGTATGAATTGTGCAGTATTATTTATAGTATGAATCTTACAGTACTAATCACAAACACTATAAGGCTTGTTAATCTCTGCAATATGCGGTATTGCATACAGATATGCAATAGTAAAGAATATAAACATTATAAATAGGAACTTACCACGAAGAATCTTTGCTTGCTGGCGCCGTGTTTTCAAATAATAAAATGTGTATACGGCGTCCTTTGTGTTGTTGTACATAAGTTTGTTTTTACTATACAATTTTACCAACAAGCCAAAATAATCCTTAAAAGCCAATTCATGTCTAGTCACACCACACTGAATGCTTAAGAATTAAATTTGATCACTGGACATGTTTAACTTGTATTTATTTATTTATTTAGATTTAAATATTTCACTCATGCCAATTTGTGGCAGTTTTCACTAATAAAAAATAATCTTGTGGTGCAAGGCACTACAAGACCACGCCCTGTAAGTGCCGCATTCAACAAACGAGTAGGAAGGACGCGCAGTGCCCCAAAAAAATGATGCCACACGAGTGCCTAAACAATTATGCCACAAGAGCCCAAAAATGCTAGCTCTAAATTAAGTGAATTTTTCACTAACCTTACAATTATGAGATGGATATACACACACACCTTAACTTAATATATACAAGCAATGCTGCATCAATCATCTTAGTCATCATATCGCCTTCGAACAACAATGGCTCTTCCTCTTCTAGATTTTCTAACACTCCCCACCGAAGAGGCATTGTTGTCATTATCTTCTGCAAGTTTAGCCAAGCCTTCTCCATGAGGCTGTAACTCAAATGTTTCATCTTGACTATCCGTGTTTTTTGCTGATTTCTAAAGCATAGAGTTTTTGTATAGGTCTCTTTAATTTTCCTCCTGAAGTCTTTACCAGTGCAGACCTAACTAAATTGTCTTTGCTAACAAACAATTCTTCAATTATGCCAAGCTTCCAGCATTGCCTTGGTCTTTCATCCCCAATCATTACCACTTCTCCCACCTTGATACAATTTGCATTGGAGCCCTTTACATTGCTTGATGGGTAATAATTGAGTTCTGGCAAGTATCCCATCTGCCACCTCTTCCATAACTGTTCTTGTAGTTCTTCAAGGTACTTGAACCTTCTGGTTAACTCTTCTTGAGTGCTCTGGATAGGCTGTAAGTCTTCTGGCAAACTGGGGCTTGATGTTAATCGTTTACCACAAAGAAAATGATTTGGTGTGAATGGCTCTGCATCCTGCATACTGTTATAAACAAAGGTGATAGGCCTACTGTTCACAATTGCTTCTACATCACACAAAACAGTGCAGAATTCTTCTTTGCTCAAATGAGCATTAGCTAAAAGTTTCTTTAATGGACACTTTACACTTCTCACTAGCCTTTCAGAAAATCCTCCCACTGTATCCCATGGTGTGAAAAGTAGGATTGGAATCTGAGGTGACGTGTGTGTACAGTATATATATGTATATAGTCTAAAGTCACTAAAAGAAAATATCACTAAATCTAAGCTGAATGGCAACACGAAAGGATAAACGGACCAACGCGGGTGTTCGTTTTGTTTTGGGGTAGCCTAGAGATGCTCTTTCCTATCTGATCTAATCGTTGGTGCTAAGTGTTTATTTGGTGGTGTTTCTAAGGTGACAAATGGGGTAGGAAGTTCTCAGTACTTAAGTACAGTTAGGGGTAATGTCTATAGCTTCTAAATTAGTAAAGTTAGAGAGAGTTAGGTAGGCTGTTTGTGGGACGCAGGAATCTATGGTAGGCCCAAAGAATATCTAATTCAACGCACCGGGTAAGTGCCTTTGTTTGTTTGCTAGAACCTAAATAACTTAGTGGGGTGTCTAACCCCAAGTTATCGCAGAATCCCTCCTCTTTTAGCAAGGACCAAACTTCTTGGAGTTCCTTTGCAGCCTTTTTGAAGGTTTTTGCATTATCCGATATGATTTTATTTGGGAAACCCTTTCTGTTCACAAACCTTTTAAAGGCCAAAAGAAATACATCACTACTTAAGTTGCTTACCAATTCCAAATGGATTGCTCTGGTGGTAGCACATGTGAAAAGAAATATATAACCTTTGTTAGACTCCCCTTGCTCATGGAAGTGTTCTACTCCCACTACATCAAATGGGGCAGTATAGACACCCCATTCTCTTGGAAATGGAGCCACCTCTTCATAATAAGGCTTTGCATTCCAACGCTTGCAAACCATACATTTATGCAAGACCTTTTTTACTACTTGTCTAATTTTGGGAATCCAAAACTGTTGTCTGATCTCTATTTTCACTTCTCTAACTCCAGCATGTAACAACTAATGATGCGTATCCAGGATCAAAAGTTCCACAAAGTGCCCTCCAGAAGGTAACAAAATTGGATGGCTTTTCTCCTTTGGAAGCCCAGAAAACTGTAGTCTACCTCCGACTGTCAATAAATCCTGATCCAAAAACACATCCAAACCCTTGAAAGCAGAATGTGTTGGTAGAACCTGTAATGGACTGCTGGTGAGCAATTCCCTCTCTTCACCAAAATTTCCTTCTGCACATATACCATCCAGTATTGCCTGGCTTGCTGAATCTCCTTACTGTTCAGAATTCCTTCCCTTCTTGTTTCTCCATTAATGTTTTCTGTAAATCTATATACCCATGCTGTCACTCTTAACGTTTTCACACTGCTAATATCCTTAAGCCTCAATATGGGGTCCTGCTGCATAACTTGACAACTGTTCACAGTGCATTTTCTCATCTCACTCACCCATTCTTCTTCAGCCTGGCATTCTCCTACAATAGGCTGATTAGAAGGCCAATTTTCACTTCCAAGTTTTAGCCACTCTGGCCCATTCCACCACAAACTTAAGTATGCAAGATCTTTCACTGAAATTCCTCGTGTTGGTAAATCAGCTGGGTTTTGGGTGCCTGGACAATGCTTCCATTGCTTTGGATCTGTGTGTGCTTGAATTTCCTCCACCCTATTGGCAACAAATGGTTTCCATTTCCTTGCCTGACTTCTTAACCAGTCCCAATCTATAGTGGAGTCTGTTCAATAATAGCTTGGAATTTCATAAAGGGCCAAAGACTTTTGCACTGTAACTGCAAGCAGACTAATAATAACTGCACCCATCAATTTCAACCTTGGAATAGAAAGCTTTTTCAAAGGTGCTACTCTGCTCTTTGCAGCAACCAACCTGCAACTTACTTCCTCTTTGAATGTGGCTCTTATATAAATACAAGTTGCATAGGCTTCCTCACTTGCATCACAAAAGATGTGCAGCTCCAAATTTTCTGGACTATTGTTCAACTCTCCAAAGTACCATCTTGGGATTTCAATGTCTCCAAGATGTACCAATTCTTTGAACCAATATTTCCACCTTACCACCATATGATCAGATAACTCTTGGTCCCAACCAAGTCCAATTTCCCAAAGACTTTGAAACCAAATTTTTTACTTTATCACAAATGGAGCCAGGAATCCAAGAGGATCAAAGACCTTCGAAGCCAAACTAAGAGCTGTACATTTTGTCCACCTTGTCTCATTCTCAGCCAGCTGTACTAAAGATTTCCCATTGAAGGTAAACAAATCCTCTCCTTGCTGCCAAACAATGCCTAGCACCTTTGTGTCTATTGCCCACAACTCCTTAATACCAGAATCCTCAATACTTTCTGCTGCATCAGGTACTACACAGGACTGACTCATAAACTGTTGTAACTGAGAATGATTTGTCTGCCATTTTCTAAGCTCCATGCCAGCCTCCCTCATTATAGCTCTAACCTCCATGAATATCTGTTTAGCCATTTCTGTATTATCCACGGAACACAACAAATGAGGGTTCGCGCGTCTTAAGGTGCCTATGCGCCACCACAGTCGAAAACGTGTTTTTGATGGATATCACTATTTTCACCCTTCCTCTATCGCGTGGTTTGGGTTATAATGACCTTACGACACTGGAAGTATGGTTGAAAACCTTATGAAGCGAACTACTTTTTTCACCTCTATCGCTCGGTCTCTGGGTGGCGGGAACAGCAGGAGAAGCGTGAGCCAATGAAAACATGGCAGCCACGCCGCTCTGCTTTCTGATTGGCCACCCGCTCCACGCGCCGAGAGGGACACAACACAACCATCCCGCCAGTACCTTAAGACTCGCGTTGCTGTTAGCAGGCGTCCTGTGTTCGTGCTCATATTGCTGAATATTGCGTGGATTATTCTATTCACCCGGATTCTAACTATTATCAACGTGTGCAGCAATGACTCACCGTGCTAGTGATAGTGATGAAAAATCATTGGAATCATTCTGTGCCAGAAATCGCACCCAAAGTTCGGCATAAGAAAATCAAAAAATTTAAAAAAATATTTATAAAATATAAAATATGAAAATCTAATCTATTCCAAACACTCTTCAACATCTTCATTAGCATACTTAGAACCCTAATTTAGCCAAAAATGAACGTTCTAGCTCAATTAATAACAGAGATACTATTGCCAGAATATTGCTGAACTTTGGAGGCGATTTCTGGCGAATTTTAATTTTGGCGCTTAGGTACCTTAAGACGCGGAACCCCTCAAATCACCAACATAAAATTTTTTCCTTATGTGTTCACTAGTGTTAGGATAGACTTCAGAATATTTCTTAAAATGGTACTGCATAGTAGCTGCCAACAGAAATGGACTAGAGCTGAGGCCAAACAACACTGACTTCATTCTATATGCTTGAACCTTGGGTTCATTTTCCAACAAGTCTTTCGTATCCACCCACAGATACCTTACTGCATCTCTGTCCTCTGGTTTTAACTTTATCCGCAAAAAGGCTTGCTTCACATCTGCAGTCAATGCTACTCTACCAAACCTGAATCTCAGTAACAAGGAAAATAAATCTGCATTTAAATTTGGCCCAGCATCCAAACAGTTATTCAAGGACACGCCACCTTTGTCCTTGGCTGAGCCATCAAAAACTACTCTCAGTTTGGTGGTAGTTTTGTCTCGCCGTACCACTGCATGGTGTGTAGATAATGTGCCTCCTGACTCACCAGCTTACGTTGTACCCTTTCAGCAGAGCCCTCCTTTACATAGCTTAGGATGGCCTCATTGTATTCATTTAAAAAATCCTCATTTTTTCTGAGCCTGTGCAATGAAGTCTCCAACCTCCTATTAGCTAGCTGAAGGTTTGAACTGGGTTTGCAAGAATCTTTCCAGGGGAGGCCAACTTCGTAGCAACCATCTCTAAACCCAATACCTTTTTCAAATTGCTCTAAAACATCACTGTTCACTGTACTCGCCTGCTTCTCCCATTTGTCCTTTATGCCAGTGGATTCAAGTTCCCAAAAGGCTTTCTAATGCATTTCCAAAGCATGGCTGTTCTCCTCAATCTTAACAAAAAGAGCTTTAACCTCCATTTCATTGCAATAGCTACCATGTAGCATCCAGCCTAGCTTACTTTCAATAGTACAGGACCTTGAGATGTGCGGACAATGTTACCAGTGATGAAATCCCAATAATAATCAGCTCCAATCAAAAGACTAATATCTTCTGTTCCTTCAAACTTATTATTGCCCAAATTAATTCCTTTAACTTGCAATTCTTGGGCACATGCCACATCTAAACAAGTAGTGACTGGAGCACAAAGTTCCTCAATCTCTATAGCTTCGACCTTGATAGTGGGACTTTGTGGTAACAACCCCTTAACCAGAACTTCTACCTTTTTAACTTTGGTTTGGTTTTGAACGGAACCCCCAAACCCAGAAATTTTTAAATTTTCCCTCTTAAGTTCTTTAAACTTCAATTTTCTGGAAATTCTGGTTTTAATAAAGCTACACTGGCTACCACTTTCAAATAACACTCTTACAGTAGCTTCTCCATCATTCCCAATTAATAATGCCGCAGCTGTTTGCAATAATCCCCCTTTACTTTTACTCCCTTTCATAGCAGTGGCATGTGCCACTGATGTCTCTACTTCAGGGGTAGGCCTACTAGGAGTGTTTTCACACAATAATGGTTGATGCCGGCCATGACATTTTTTGCACAAAATTTTAAACTTACAAAACCTTGCTCTGTGACCTTTCAAAAAACATTTAAAACATGCTGTGGACTTAGTTACTCTGTCCTTTCTCTCCTCAACAGGAAAAGCCTCAGCCACCTCACATTTATATGACTTGTGGTTGCCTTCGCAAAATATGCATTCCTTGATTCCCTTTAATTTATTCTCAGATGATGCATGTAGAGCTAACACTATACCTGGGCTATTCCTTTTTGTAGAAACTTTGGTGCTGTGCCTGCCTTTGTCCCCTTGTTTAACATCCCACTGTGCAAACTCAATTCCCTCTCGTCTTGCTGATTCTGTGCCTAAAAGACTTAACATCTGCTGAAGGGGATGTACACATGTTCTGTAGATTGTTCCCTACTTAATTCAAGCAAAATTGAGCCAGACAATTTAGACTCCAGTATAGTAACCAACATTATACCATACCTTTACACTCCTGCACCCAAGTTGTCCAGGGACCTAGTTCTAACTTCAAATTCATCATATAACTGCCGTAACTCCTTGACACTATTGGGATTATTAACAAGAGGTATAGCTAATATATCATCAATAATCTCTTCAAATAAATTATGTTATTTTCTATTTCATCCTCTTCTATAAGAGCCTCAATTTTAACATTTACTTCGCTTAGAGCAACCTTTCTAGTTTCTAATATGGAAAGCTGCGCAGTCACGAAGCTTAAATCCTCTTGCTCTATGGCAGAATCTATAGTGGCAATGACCTTTGTAATTAGACCATTGTAGGTGCTTCTTTTTCTAAACTTGTTCAATTCAGCTGCACTCATCCTCAATGCAAACAACAATTGGGCTGAATGCCAAATAAGCTGAAATGGCAAAAATACTTAACCAAACTGATCAAACTCAAATTTTGCTTTTTTCAAATAAACTGAATTGCTTGGTTGGGGTACAGACCGACCACCAGTATGGAATATCAAATTTTCCACCCAAGTAACTGGCGCACTGAAGTCTGCAACATTCGCCTACGAATAATAAACCAAAATTAACCAAACCGGTAAAAATGTAGGCCCAAAACAACGACAGACTAGAGGCCAAGTTTCGCAATTGGGCGACCAAATTTTCTACCCTGGGACCTTAACTCAATTATGCTCAACCCGTCCAGGCCTAACTTGGGCTACAATTTGCATAATCAGAACTTTGCCGGAAAATAATTACTGACTCAGTCTTGGGCTAGAATCCGGTTCGAAGGACCATGTTATTTTTTTATTTTATTGGTTTCAGAATCCCAGCTGAGCCCTGAACGGCCAAGCTCTGAAGGGCCAGTTGAACCTACAGCCAAAGTTAAGCTAGACTAAAAACTTACGGACTTGGAGATCCTTTTAGGTCCTACCTCAGGGTTACTGACTCGATGTGGACCTACCTTAGACCCAGGGCCGGATTAAGACCTTTAGAGGCCATAAGCACTTAAAAGATTTTGGTGCCCCATATATATGTAATTCAAAATATAAACAAAAATAAACCATAAAATAAAATTTTATTTTTTGAAATGAAACAAAACTTACAGTAAGATGGAAAATAATGTTTATTTTTGTATACTTCCACTTCATTTATATTTGAAAAGTTTTCTCCTACTTTTTTTAATTGCAAAGTCTTTGATCAGATCCTCAAAACTAATCTTACGTAACACATCTGCTTCTATACTTAGTAGAGATAAGGCATCCAGCCTGCCTTGTTGCATAGTTGTTCTGTTGGTATTTTTAATATACTTCAACTGAGAAAATGAACGCTCAGCTGAGCAATTTGTGACCATTAATGTTAAAAATATACGAAAGGCAATTTCTACATTTGGGAAGGCACACTCAATATTGTCTTCTACAATTATTTTATAAAGTTCAGCATGACTGAATCTTGTTTTTACATTTACTATACCACACGAAAATATTTAATCTATATGTATTTTTAATATGGCGCTCAAAGATTTGATATAAACAAAATAATAACGCAAAGCGTAAAGTGTGTGATTACAACGAAATATATTTATTCTCTCAAAAGGGTTGTTGTTCACTACAAATTCAAACAATGAAAAAAAATAAATACTATATATGAATATATATAATTCAGTTTTCAACAGCTTATAGGCTATAAGCCGCGATTATAATAGTATAATAAATCCATGGTAAATCCGACAATGGAAAATTTCTGTGGTGCCCCCCTTCCCTTGATGCCCTAAGCACGGGCTTATTTTGCTTAATGGTTAATCCGGCCCTGCTTAGACCTCAGTTGTATAAAATTAAGATAAAAAACAAAAGAGGCACTATTTATGGTCTTCTTTCTAAACCTTGCAACAACAACACAACCTGCACCATTGCACGATGCAACAATCTTGTATCTAAACAACCAAACTGAATTGCAAGAGAGCTCTCTATAAGACCACGCCCTATAAGTGCCACATTCAACAAACTAGTAGGAAGGACGTGCAGTGCACCAAAAAAATGATGCCACAAGAGTAGGTTGACCATACGTACCGTTTGTTTTATATTTTCTGGCCGTCCCGTCGTTTTAATAAAATGTCAATTTTGTCCCGGTTTATGTACTTACTTTTTCATGAATACAGATATTACATAACCCGTCCCTTTTTTGCCATCCCATTGCCCCGTTTTTGTCTCAAGGAAATATGGTCAGCCTACACAAGAGTACCCAAACAATGATGTCACAAGAGCCCAAAATTGCTACTCTAAATTAAGTGAATTTTTCACTAACCTTACAATTATGAGAAGGATATATGGTAATTATATAGAAAACGGCGCAACCCGAAGTATGATGTAAAAACATTTTATTAGGTCAATTTCGATGTGCTGAAGCCAAATCTGTTAACCATTTGGTGTGCAAATGCTTCAAATTAGAGTAAATGTTATTTATATTTTACTCTTATTTTGAAGCATTTGCCTAAAAATGGCTAACAAGCACATGAAAACTAACCTAACGTAACCTAACCTAACCTAACCTAACCTAAGAGTAAAATAATCAAATCAACTTACCTTAACTTAAACATTGGGAGGATACACTTTGCAGCAGCTTTGAGGAAAAAATGAAGTCTCTGATCACTAGGGACGTTATGTAAAAATAAATATCTAGCAAAATATTTAAAATAATGTTCCTTTTTATTCCCTGCTCTCAATACCCAACTTTTTATGTCTTTCCACAAGCGTTCAATATTTTGAGTATGTGCCCCGATTCTGGATTTACAAAATTCACCGAATGATTTACCGTTAAATGAGTATAATTTAATTTTTTAAGGAAGAGTACCCTTTCCACTCGTCACTAATAATGATTGATCGAGGCAGAATAATTTTTTTAATAAGGGGGATAAGTGTTTCGGCAGAACGATTTTCAACTGGCACAACAAACATTTTTTTAGAATCTCTTTCTATACCGCCAAATGCCCAAACCCCATCAACACGGCGCCCTCTATGGTATTTAGTTTTCCCAAATTTGGATTCGTCTATCTCCACAATAATGTTGTCACCTCCAATAGGTTCTTGATTATCGTGCCAAAATTCACATACCTCCGCGCACATCGACTTCCAATCGACCACTGAATTTGGGCTAAGCTTGAGTTGAGACTCGCAGTATTGTTGTGAAAAATGTTTCATTAGAAAAACATTTATAAATAATAAATTTTTCCAAGGAGGAATATGTACGCATTCTAACCACGTGTTTTTAAAAATCTTTGATAGAAAGAACATTTGCGTTTTCTTTTATTTTTAGGATTAGTTTTTTTGCTTGCGGCATTCAAATGATGTTTATCACGACGTATGTTGCAATTATAACCCACACGTTGGCACGACAACTCAGAAAGCAAACACCATGTTTTTGGAAAAATAGAATTGCTTCTTCATCATTTTCGTAAAACTTTACAATAGCTTCAATGTATCTAACAGAACACCCTTCACACTCCATTGCTATACCAACATTAAAAGGGCGCATTTTAAAAGGGTTATAAAATTGCTTCTGTTAAGAACTACTTTGACTCGCGGAGCAAAATTATTGGAACCAAAACATAAATGATGGGCAAATGATGAACTTCAAAAATTTGTAATTTTATTTATAATCTGTAAAAATGTAATTTGCACACCAAATGGTTAACAGATTTGGCTTCAGCACATCGAAATTGACCTAATAAAATGTTTTTTACATCATACTTCGGGTTGCGCCGTTTTCTACATATTTTCCCAACAATGGCTCTTCCTCTTCTAGATTTTCTAACATCTACATTAAATTTCATTTGCCACTTATGAAACCACTCTGCTAAATTTTTAAGATCATGCTGTAGATTTTCTCTATTTAGTAAACTAATTGCTTTACCCGCAAATTTAGTACCATCGGCAATTTAGAAATTTACTTACTAAATTAACAGCAAGATCGTTAACATATATTATAAAAAGGACTGGTTCCAACTTCCAAAACGGACCCTTGCAGAACGCCGCTAGTTACATTAGCCCACCCTGACTCTTCCTTGTTAAATACTATCCTCTGTTTTCTCCCAGCTAACCAATTATCAATTCAATTAAGAACTTGACCCCTTATTCTTTGAGCTTTAAGTTTTTTTTAACAATCGTTTACGCGGAACTTTGTCAAACGTCTTTTGGAAATCTAAATATATTATATCTACCACTCATTTTTTTTCTCACCCGCTTCTCTTACGAAAGCCGTCTAAGCTACTTTTCCGTGCCACGTTTTATGTTAAGCATACTTAAATAATTAGTGAACAGGGATGTCTTTCCTCCTTTATTCTGGCTTAAGACAGACAGCGGAATTCCGCTGGCGGAGTTACCACCCCTACGCCCAACCATCCACCCAAAGCGCGTTAGTATTTTGTTGTTACTACTGAAAGGCAAATTCCTGTTCTTAAGTGAAACTTTGGTGTGTCCTCTTCCTTTGTCGCTTGTAGGATGACGAGCTCTCCTTCTGCAGGAACCAACAATAATCTCCCATCATATTTGGGTTGAAATTACCTTGGTATCTGTTTTCCATAACTGAGATCTGTTGGTGGAAGCGCTCACCATGCTCGTCACTTACAGCCCCAAGGTTGGCCGGGAAGAAGTCAAGATGAGAATGTAAAAATGAATTTTCAAAGACATTCTGCATCCCATTATTTCATAAGATTTAAGCATGTTTTCTACGAGTTTACGGTGGTTTTCAGCTTTGTGGTTTCCAAGAAAATTTTTGACAACTTCAACGAAAGATGTCCATGCTCCTAGTTCATTCTCATTTAGGTTAGATGGAAATGATGAGTCGTGGATGCAGTGGCGGTTCCTCATATGGGCAATATGGGCAGCCGCACAGGCGGCATTTGTGGAGGGGCGGCATGAGCGCCTGCAAAAAAAATAAAAATAAAAATAAGAATAAATAAATAAAGAAATAAATAAAAATAAAAAATAAAATAAATAAATAATAAAAGATCAATAAATATATTTTTATTAATAAAAAACCATCTATTGCATTTTCCATAAACCTTCCCATAAAAGACCTAAACAATGCAAAATGCTTCCAGATTAATATTATTGGGAATAAAGGCCCATACTTTAACATATGTAATGTTATTTTTCTGGGTTTGGTTAAATAGTGAAATGTATATTATTTATTACAGAACGAATCTTCACACTAAGCCACTAAGGTCTGTCAAATAACCGCAAATGGATAAGAAGAGGTCAAAGCTATCAGGTGCTCAGTTTAGAAAAAAGAGGAAAGAAGAAGAGGAGAAACGAGCAAAAGATAAAGGTATAGAGCTATGTCATCTACTCTTCACTGCTATATTGCACTGCTATTTTGTGATATAGCTTTCTGAGTCATTTGAAGTGTACTATTATGTATATAATTAGCCATTAACCAAGGAGGTTGTATTATTCATTTGTTTCCTATTCTAAAAGTTTAATAAATTGTGCTTAATAACATGTTAAATTAATTGTACTAGCCTATTCATGCATTGGTCTGTTATGTTCTATTTTACTATTTGCAGGGGCACTTTTGAAATATTTTGGAACACCCTCTGCCACTAGCCAGGATGAGAAGCCGTCTACTTCTGCCATTATTGAGGCTGAGGAGCCATCTACCTCCTCAGCCTCACATATGTCTCCACAAATGCAGTCTGATCCTGAGGATGAAGACCCATTGCTTCTACTTCTCCCCGGCAGGACTCTTCAGGTGAGTTTGTGTGCACATATGTCTGTGAGTGTGTGCGTGTGTGTGTGTGTGTATGTGTGTGCATCCCTGCAAAGCATTTTGCAAACAGTTATAAATTATAATGTTATTATCACTGGGTCTGGGTTACTGGGTATGTGTGGTGTTTCACCACCATAATTCCATAACACCACCACCATAACAAAGTGCTGTGAATAATGTGTTATCTAACTTAGGTGTGTATACTAATGAGTAATGCTCTTGTTCTTTCTATTAGAAAGGCCTGGAGCAGAATCGCCTCCTGAGGATGAGTCTCTGTCCACCGACCCTGCTAACTGGCCTTCAGTTCTGACTGAGAGAATTCGGACACAACTGGTTTCCAGGGGACCAAGTCAAGTACCATCTGACTTTGTATTCCCTAGAAACGACAGTGACGCAGGCCCGGATCTAGAAGAATGGGGGCCCGTGGTATTTATTTTTTGGGGGCCCCCTTGGCTACAATTTTTATTATATAAGGATTATATATAAGCTTTGTTTACGAGGAAAATTAAAGGTTTTCAGAACAAACATATTACTTTACTTTATTTATTTAGTTTTCAGAACAAACATATTACTTTACAAATATTCTACTTTATTTTACATATTATATTTTCCTGAATTAATAATTTTATACACACCTACCTACTGATTATGAGCTGGCAACCGATTGAACCGACGAGCCTTTTTTTGTGCAAATTCATTAATAATATTTCGAAAATCGACTTCTTTGGCCAGAGCATGTTCAACATAGAGAATTGCCAGTGACTGTAATCGCTTTTGCTTCATTGTTGAACGTGTGCAACATTTCAATCGCTTTAACTTAGAAAAACTCCGTTCGTCGGTACAATTGGTCACCATCAATGACAAGTACATTCTGTATGCATTTAAGACATTGGGGAAAACTTCAAGCTGATACTGCATAAGCATATTGAATGTAATAATAGATGTAGAAACCTAAAATTAAAATAAATAATGTAGAAAATTTGGGGGCCCCCTCAAATGCGGGGCCCGTGGCTGCAGCCCACATAGCCCACCCCTAGATCCGGGTCTGCAGTGACGGAAGAAGTTTCCACCATCAATACTTCAGGAAGTCATTGGTTAGTGGGGAAAATATAACCAGAAGTTGGTTGGTCTATTCCTTAAAAAACAACAGCCTTTTCTGTTTCTGTTGTACATTATTTTCCAAGAGGAAAATAAATTTAACAAGTTTGGGACTCTCGGACTGGAAGCATGCAAGCTCATTGCTCACATCACATGACAACAGTTCAGAACACCTAAATTCTATGAAAATCTGGAAAGAACTGGCAGTGAGGATGAGAAAGGGGGAGACCATTGACAAGCAGGAGATGGCACTTCTGGAGGCTGAGAAGTTGAGATGGAAAGCGGTGCTGACACGTCTCACTGCTATTGTGCATTCTCTGGCAGTTAGGAATTTGGCACTAAGGGGACATACAGAAAAATTGTTCTCACCATCAAATGGCAATTTTCTGAAAGAAGTTGAACTGATGGCACAATTTGATCCTATAATGCAAGAGCACATTAACCGTGTCCAAAAAGGGACCTCCAGTCACACCAGCTACCTCGGCCACCACATACAAAACGAACTCATTGATTTGTCGAGCAGCAAGACCATTTCAGCAATGGTGAGCGACATCAAACAATCAAAGTTTTTTTCAATAATTCTAGATTGCACTCCAGATATCAGCCACACTGAACAGTTGTCAGTTGTGATTCGGGTTGTGTCACTGGAGGGGAAGCCCCATATAAAGGAACATTTCATGGGGTTTTTGGAGGCAGAGGAGTCCACTGGTCAACATTTGGCATCTCTGATTCTGAAGAGACTGGAGGAGCTAAAAGTTCCTTTCATGGACTGTAGAGGACAATCATACGACAACGGGGCCAACATGAGGGGAAAAACAAGGGTGTTCAATCCAGGCTCCTAGAAATTAATCCCAGAGCTCTGTTTGTTCCATGTGGGGCTCATTCTCTGAATTTGCTTGTGGCCGATGCTGCTAAGGGATCTATTGATGCCACAAGTTACTTTGGCATCTTGCAGAAGCTTTACAACTTGTTTTCAGCCTCCACACAACGATGGGCCATTTTGAAAAAACATGTGAACATCACATTGAAGATGTGGTCTGATACAAGGTGGGAAAGCAAGATCAAGAGTGTGGAGCCCCTGAGATATCAGGCAGCTGCAGTGAGAGATGCACTGATCGAGGTGAGGGACCACACCAAAGACTCTGTAATAAAGGTCGAGGCTCAATCTCTGTCAGAGGAGGTTGGGTCATACCGCTTCGCCATTTGTTCAGTGGTGTGGCATGACCTGTTGTGCCAAATTCAGCATGTGAGCAAGCAGATGCAGTCTCCTAGCATGCACGTTGATGTTGCAGTAAATCTCCTAAAAAAAAGAGAGAGGTCTCCGCAATTACAGGGCAACAGGTTTTGTGGCTGCACAAATGGCAGCCACAGATATCTGTGAACAAATGAATGTGGAGGCTGTGTTAAAACAAAAACGGCTGAGGTCCACAAAGCGGCACTTCTCCTATGAAGCATCTGATGAGCCCTTGATTGATGCTTTGAAGAAGCTGGAGGTGACATTTTTCAATGCAGTGGTTGATGCTGCAACATCAGCCATTCAGGAAAGATTTTCCACGTTGGAAATTGTGGGAGAGAAGTTTGGAGTGCTGACACATTTCCAAAATCTCACATTTGAGGAGCTGACAGAACAATGTGTGAACCTTAGTACTACACTACACTTTAAGGGACAATCTGACTTGGATGGCAGAGAGCTTGCACAGGAGCTGAAGAACTTGCCTGACTTGCCATCAAAGACCATATCCTTGCTTGAACTGCTGACATTTATCCATGAAAGGGAGCTCTCTGAAATATATCCAAATTTGTGGACTGCTCTCAGAATTGGTCTTACTCTTCCAGTCACTGTTGCTGAAGCAGAGAGGAGCTTTTCAAAGCTGAAGCTCATCAAATCCTACCTGAGGTCAACTATGTCACAGGAACGCCTTACCGGTCTGGCCATCATCAGTATAAATCATACAATTGCTGAGCAGATTTCATATGATGATTTAATTCATGACTTTGCATCAAGGAAGGTAAGAAGAGTCAGGCTTTAGATGGCAGTTGTGCTGTGGTGCAATTTATTTTGTTTCTTGTTCAAAGTGTAGCATAATAATTACCCTCTCTTAAGTGTCTTATTCTATTTATGTGATAGAGCATTTGTACAATTTAGAAATTTGATTCTCTAGTTTATTTATGGCAGTTGTGCAATTTAATTTGTATTTTTCCTGTTCATAGTATCATAATTACATTCTCTTAAGTGAGTTATTCT
Source organism: Bathynomus jamesi (assembly GCA_023014485.1). Lineage (NCBI taxonomy): Eukaryota > Metazoa > Arthropoda > Malacostraca > Isopoda > Cirolanidae > Bathynomus > Bathynomus jamesi. The sequence continues at coordinate 776,328 of JAJOZX010000290.1, read as the reverse complement.
ATTTACGTGATGAAGGATTTGTAAAATTCAGAAATTTGAGTCTTTGTTTTGGTTCTGAAGTTCCAACAATTAGTCCAATAAAAAGTTATTTTGTGAAAGAGTTATGTCTGTCCTTTATTTTGGGGGGATTCGAATGTGTGTGTGTTGGCGAACAGGGGGGGGGGGCGCTGAAGGTGAGGTTCGCCCAGGGCGTCATGTAAGCTAGGACCGCCACTGGCAACGACCTAGTCTAAGTCACTGTGGAGTAGGTTTAGAGTAGTTAAGTTTCCAGTAGTTTAGAGTAGCTTGTTAAATTTTTTAAAAAAATGCAAAAAAATGCAAGTGTTTATTTACTAAATGATGTTATATATTATAATATCGCATCATAATTTATGACTATGGTTACAAAAGTGGACCTTTCCTGTCAAGTTGGGTTGGTCGTTCGACTTCCCCCACTGGCTACGGACCTGCATAAAATTCTTTGCACTCTTTTCCCTTTTTTAATAAAATTCCACTGTTTAGGATAGTCGTTGCTAATGTGTACCTGCGTTTCGGCATAATTAATAATTAAAAGGGTGAACAGAGTTCCAGCCAAAAAATAAAAATAAAATAAATAAATAAATAAAGCAATATGTTACTGACACGCCACAGGTGTATTCTAACAATACCAGAATTATACTGACGAGTGATAATTTGCACTGGGACACTGTCTGACAACTTTGATTTGCAGGTGGCAGCTCCTCACTGCTTCGAGTACTGAGTTTTGATTATCTCTTTGATTGTGTATCGATTTGTTTAATATTTTTCGCGTCAAGGTATCAAGGCCACTCAGTACAGGACAATATGTCGGGACAACGGGGCAAGGCAATGAAATAAGGAACAGACCCATATAAACGGGACGTCTGGCAACCCTTGGTAATATATATGCAAAAGCTAATAGGATGCAAAAGCTAATAGGATGTTAGGCTTCATAGCGTGTAATTTCGAATTTAAATCGAAGGATATTATATTACCCCTTTACAAGTCCCTAGTCAGGCCTCATTTAGAATATGCTGTTCAGTTTTGGTGCCCGTACTTGCGTGAGGATATTGATAGGTTAGAAAGGGTTCAGCGTCGTGCCACGAAACTGATTCCGTCATTGCGCAACAAGCCTTATGAAGATAGGATTAAAGAGTTAGACCTGTATTCACTCGAAACTAGGAGATTAAGATAACATCGATAAGGTAAATTTTGACAAATTGTTCACTTTCGATAATAATAATACTCGTAATAACGGATTTAAGTTGCGTGTCAGACATTTCATCACTAATATCGCTAAAAACTTCTTTACGTTTAAAGTAACTGATAAATGGAATAATCTTCCCGCGTCAGTCGTGAACTCTACCAGTTAATATGTTTAAGAACCGTTTAGATAGGCATTTTAAAAATATTAACGTTGTTTAATATAATAATAAAACAATCCCCCTTTTCCCTCTCAGCCTCCCCCTTTTTTCTCTCAGCCTCACCCTTTTCCCTCTCCCTCGTTAAAATTATTAACGTTGTTTAATATAATAAAACAATTAGCAACAGGAGCTCTAGAGGTGGTGATCGAGGATGAGTCTGTTGACAATAATGCCAGCTTGTGACATGCCAGTGTGTGATGCCAGCAAAAAAAAAAAAATTAGACTAACACGATCGTAGATGTAGCTCGTAGCGTAAACTAACCCACTTTTTGTTTTACTTTACCTACTTTTTTTTTTTCCCTTCTTATCCTCTCCTTACTTGCATGTCTGTAGTTTGCATGGTATGATAGTGAGTTAAGACTGTGTTTGCATGGTTTGTAAGCGTTCTTATTTTACTTCTTTTCATCTTTCACCCCTTTCCTATTCTCTCCGACTATTTTTCTGACTTGTCGGCAGTGGCCGACTGATGATGATGGTGAGCCTTTCTTTCTCTTTTTCTGAATGAATGTTAACCCATGAGTGATAGGTGTTGCTACTTAATTAACCCCTTATTCTCTTCTCTTAACCTCCTACTCTTTCCTTTCTCTCGGGCTAACCTTAGAGTGGATCTTAGGGTCTTTGTTAGCCTTAGCTTCTGTAGATCTGTAGATGACTTTACATTTATCTACTGTTATATTTTATTTTATTGGGTTCAGAATCCAAGCTAAGCCATGAACTGCCAAGCTCTGAAGGGCCAGTTTAACCTACAGCCCAAGTTAAGCTACACTAAAACTTACGGACTTGGAGGTCCTATTAGGTCCTACCTCAGGGTTGCTGACTCGATGTGGGCCTACCTTAGGCCTCAGTTGCATAAAATTAAGATAAAAAACAAAAGGGGCACTATTTATGGTCTTCTTTCTAAACCTTGCAACAACACACGGTAAGAGTCAGTTTTATTATTATAGACCTTTACGTAAATTATTAATTACCAGGGTCACCAGCGCCCAAATACTAGATTGACATCCAGCACTGCGGCGCAAAATTAATTTTAATAAAAGAAGGGAAGGACTGATTATAAAATCATCAATATGAATTTTGTATTTTATTGACAACAATTAATAAATTATATGCAACAATTATTTATAAATGCAAAGGGGATTTTTACCCGTAACAACTTTGACATATAATGGAGAATTAAATAGTGGCACCGTTTAGCTAATATATAACAGTCTGCAACTAATACTGATAAACAAGTAATGGAACTAATATTAATATACAAATAATGTTGTGCAAATAATATACAATAATATTAATATATAAATAATGTTGTGCAAATAATATACAATAATATTAATATATAAATAATGTAACACTAATAAAAATAAACAACTAATAATAGCCACAATGACAACCTTGTCTGCAAAGAGAGAGACAAGATTACTGTAAGTGATATTTCAGAGAAAAAGAATAATAAAAATGGCAAAAATTAATAATTAATATACATATGCTATATAGGCCCAGTAACCTGTGGATGATAAATTACAGTTGATTCTCATTATGGGATTGTGTTAAGTTGAATGGGAAAACTAAGGAAGTATGTAGGCCACCTGCTAAGAAAATACATGAAACATAATAGGCTTATATTATAAAGTAAAATATACTAAGAAAATTAATAGGCAGGCCTATGCCTCTTCAATATAATAGAGCTGAGGTTAATCTAAAACAAAGGCTACGGTAGGCCTCAGCTAGGCTAGAGTTACAATTTGGCTTTTGTAGGCCACCTGCTAAGAGAATACATGAAACATAATAGGCTTATATTATAAAGTAAAATATACTAAGAAAATTAATAGGCAGGCCTATGCCTCTTCAATATAATAGAGCTGAGGTTAATCTAAAACAAAGGCTACGGTAGGCCTCAGCTAGGCTAGAGTTACAATTTGGCTTTTGCCTAGATAGACCTAACTTAGCCTAAGGTAATTTTGTATGAATTGTACAGTATTATTTATAGTATGAATCTTACAGTACTAATCACAAACACTATAAGGCTTGTTAATCTCTGCAGTATGCGGTATTGCATACAGATATGCATAGTAAAGAATATAAACATTATAAATAGGAACTTACCACGAAGAACCTTTGCTTGCTGGCGCCGTGTTTTCAAATAATAAAATGTGTAAACGCGGCGTCCTTTGTGTTGTTGTACATAAGCTTGTTTTTACTATACAATTTTACCAACAAGCCAAAATAATCCTTAAAAGCCAATTCATGTCTAGTCACACCACACTGAATGCTTAAGAATTAAATTTGATCACTGGACATGTTTAACTTGTATTTATTTATTTATTTAGATTTAAATATTTCACTCATGCCAATTTGTGGCAGTTTTCACTAATAAAAATAATCTTGTGGTGCAAGGCACTACAAGTACTGCCCCCCAAAAACATGGTTGTCAGGGGTAAAAAAAAAAAAACACTTAAATGTCAAAGCGCACTGGCTTACGAATGACTCTTCCAGAACGAGTCATTGTTTGCTTTTGGACGGCAATATCCTGCAGCACTGGTTCTGAAGGCATGGATGGTGCTACAGGTGCAGTAGGGACATTGGGGGAAGGGGATTCTTGGTGCCTGTGCAATGGGGCCACTGGCTGGTTCAAAGACAGTTGGTTGCGATAATGAAGGAGAATTGGAAGAGGGATGATAGATTGTTGTACCCTCGGATGAGGTGGTGGTACATAGGATTTAGGAAGGGTAGATTGCTGTACCTGTATATGAGATGAAGGTACAGAAGATTGAGGAGGGATAGGTTGCTGTACCTGTATTTGAGGTGGAGGTACAGAAGGTTGAGGGAGGATAGGGTCTTTTGTTGGAGAAAAATCAAGGTATGCTGGTTTCAAGCGGTCCACAGAAACGGTTTCACGCTTGCCCACCTTGTCAATGATGAAAGTTTTGGGTCTACGGTCTAGCACAAGGAAGGGACCATCATAGGGACAGGTGAAGAGGGTAGCGGTGAGCATCATGTCTCAAGAAAACATGTGTGCAAGTTTGTAAATCAGGGGAAACGAAGGTAGTTTGTGAAGTGGAAGTTCTAGGTGTTGTGGGACGAATTTGCTTCATAACAGAGTGTAATGTCTTGACATACGAAGCAGGATCACATGTGGGGTTAATGGGTGTAGGTGTGAAAAATTCTCCGGGTAACCGGAGTGTGGTACCGTAAACTAATTCTGCTGCAGAGCATGCAAGATCAGTCTTCAGAGCAGTACGAATTCCGAGTAGGATTAGGGGTAGCCTGTCCACCCATGTAGTAGATGGATCAGTGGCTCGCAAGGAACTTTTAAGTTGACGATGGAAGCGTTCTACCACCCCATTGGATTGCGGGTGATAGCTTGTTGTTCTGATGCGCTCAGTCCCAAGAAGGAGCATGAGTTCCTTCCATAAGGCCGATTCAAACTGGGCACCTCTGTCTGTGCAAATGGTTGCAGGTATTCCAAAACGGGAAACCCAACATGAAACAAAGGCATAAGCTACTGCAGAAGCAGTACAAGAAGTCAAAGGAACAGCTTCTGGCCATCTTGTGAACCTATCAATGACAGTGAGAAGATAGGTATAACCTCGAGAAGAATAGAGGGGGCCGACTATGTCTAGATGTATGGCCTCAAAACGAGCCTTCGGCAAAGGAAAGGTACCAATTTCTGACTTTGTGTGTCGGTGAACTTTGGCACGCTGACATTGAAGGCAAGATCGAGTCCAATTGCGGATATCTTTGTTCATACTTGGCCATACAAACTAGCTGCAATTAATTTTTGGGTGGCCTTAATTCCCGGGTGAGAAAGGGAATGAGTTTAGCAAAAACAGCTCTTCGCAGCCCTTGTGGGACCAACGGTCGAATATGCTCAGTCGAGACGTCACATAAAATTAGTAAGTCTGACTTGGGTTCAACTGGTAAAGAGCGGACTTGCAATGAAGTGGGTGAATTAATAAGAGCTTGGAGGTCTGTATCCGTGGACTGAGCCTCAGCCATCTTTGAAAGGTTGATGTGAGAGAGTCCAGGGTCAGAAATTGCTGAGATGCGAGACAGCGCATCCGGCACAACATTCAAAGAACCTGAAATGTGTCGAATGTCTGAAGTAAATTGAAGAATAAAATCAAGGTATCTTCTCTCAGTAGGAGCATGAGAGTCTGATTGAGAATGGAGAGCAAATATTAACGGACGATGATCCGTAAAAATGCTAGTCACGTCCTTCCAGGAATGACCTGAAATGACGGATGGAGAGGTATATCGCCAGCAACTCTCGACCGAAAGTGCTGTACCTCATTTGTGAATGCGAGAGGTTCCCAAACGCCTGAAACAAGCTGCTGGAGCACTCCTGACACGGCAACGTCAGAGGCATCAGTGGCTAAGTTCAGAGGAGCGTCTGGTTGAGGGTGAACAAGGCATGTAGCTTGTGCTATAGCCTCTTTTGCTTGTGAAAAAGCATTGGTAGCTTCGGGGTTCCACAAAACTACAGTGGATCTGCCCCTTTTTGATTGGCGAAGAAGAGAGGTTATGAGTGCAAGAATGTTTGCACACTGAGGAATGAAGCGATGGTAGAAGTTTACCATCCCTAAGAAGCGGCGAAGTTGCTTTTGAGTTTGCGGTTGTGGGAAAGACCTTATCACAGATACTTTATTTTCGAGACGAGAGATGCCCTTCGAAGTAACCTTGTGTCCTAAGAAGGTGAGTTCATCTACAGCAAAGACACATTTTTCAGGGTTTAGCAATACACCATATTCTGCCAACCGAGAAAAAACTAAGCGTAAATGTTGAATATGTTCTGAGGGAGAAGAACTTGCGATGAGAATGTCATCGACATATGTGAAAGTGAAGGAGAGACCTCTCAACACTTCATCAATGAAGCGTTGAAAAGTTTGGGCCGCATTACGCAGTCCGTATGGCATTTTTGTCATTTCAAATAACCCAAAAGGGGTTGTTATAGTAGTTTTATGTATGTCTTCAGGGTGTACAGGAATTTGATGAAAGGCTCGCACCAAGTCAAGGCGTGAAAATACTGTGGTGCCATGGAGAGCAGAAGTAAAATCGTGTAAGTGAGGAAGGGGATAGCGATCTGGAATCGTGTTGTCATTCAAAGCACGATAATCTCCACATGGACGCCAGTCTCCAGGTGTAGGTTTTGGGACCATGTGTAAAGCAGAGGCATACGGGCTACTTGAAGGCCGTATAATACCGAGTTCGAGCATGTGTTCAAACTCTCGTCTCACAATTGCAAGACGATCTGGAGCTAAGCGACGTGGGCGGGTGAAAACAGGTGAGCCTACCGTATCAATACGGTGGACAACAGAGTGTTTAATAGGGGTATCCTTAGAACAGGGTTGAGTAAGGGAAGAAAATTCATTTAGGAGCTGCTCTATAGCAGGTGAGCACTGTGGCAGAGAACTTGCCAATAATGAAGAGGGGTGCGCGGTAGGAGAACCAATTACTGAAAGATGTGTGGCATTATCAATTAATTGTGCTCTACGAACATCAACTAATAAATCATTAGCAGAAAGAAAATCAGAGCCTAACATTGGGGTATATACATCCGCGACAAGAAATATCCAGCGGAAAACACGTCTAAGTCCAAGAGAAACTGAAATAGAACGACGTCCATAAGTGTGAATAGATGAAGAATTAGCTGCACGTGAAATGAAAGGAGAAGGTCCGTTTGCACGCTCTGCGGCTGTTGCAGGAATAACACTGTATTGAGCTCCAGTGTCAATAAGGAATGCATAGCCTGAAAGTGGATCATGCAAGGTGAACGTTGGACCAGGTGGTGCAGTAGTTTGTGAATCATTAAATTTTTGTGGAGGAAGGTTAGTATTGCTGTGGGAAGGAGTTTGTGTTGTATTTGAAGGATTAGTTGTAGGTATTAAATTAGTTGTGGTTGAATAAGTAGGTTGCAATTCTTTAACTTTACTTGCATACGTATGTGTTGGTTTGACAGTGTTAAATGAGGTAGTTGAGTGCGTAGTAATAGGTTGTTGATTATTTGTGGTAAAGGTTGGGTTGGTTGAGCTAGAGTAATACTTAGTTAAAATTGAGGTAGAATTAGATGGAGTAGTGGTAGGGTTAGTTGAAGAAAGGATAGGTTGAGAGGCTTGAGAGGCTGTAGCGTCAGACGCCTGTGACACTAGCCTAGTTAGTTTAAAGGAGGATTAGGAGTCCATGGACAAGGTGTGAGACAGCGCGTTGCACGATCTTTAAACTTTTCATGATACCAGCAAGGGGGGGTATGAACAGTAGACTGAGGTAAGGAAATAGGTTGAGAATGAGGCTGAGTAGTGGGGATTGAGGATTGAGGATGAGGTAAGGCTAATAGATTTGAATTAGGAGCAACCAACTGACCTGTTTGCGGTGGCTGTGGTTGTAGTAGAACGAGGCGTTGTCCAGGTTCATATTGGGAGGCTCTATTTGGACCAGAGGGTCGTCCTCGTCTTGAAGAACTTCTCTCTCGTTCCCTGTTGTTAGCTAGCTCTATTCGGAGAGCTTTAAATTCTCTTTAATTGTTTGTAGAATTTCGTTGGATACTTTAAGACATTGTGCGGCCAGACTCTGAGTGTCGTCCTGCGTGGCACAGATTTGGGGGTGATGGGTGTGGTTATCTATTGGCCAAGGTGGATTTCAATCATCATCTTATCAGCTGTTTTGGCCATAGTGAGGAGGTCTGTATCATCTGGCATACAACGGAGCATTGGTCGTAGGGCAGTGGGGAGACCATTGAGGAAGCGGCGTCGCATTAAGGGTGAGTTTTTATCGTTTCATTGGTCTGTCCAGCCAGGTCTTGCAGATGCCTCAGGAAGGCTGTTGGCGTTTGATCCCAAGAACTTGGTCCTTGAGTAGAGCATTGAGTCGCTCTTCTTCTGATTGGCCGAGTCTCCTGACTAACTCGCTGAGGAGGCTCTCAAAAGCTTGGTCAGACGGAGGCAATAGAGTCACATCCCGCACTACTTTGTATACTAGTGTAGGCAGGAGGTTCTTTGTGATAAGGAACTTGGTTCGTGGGTCCGTAATTCCTTTTATCGCGAAATAATCCCGCAGTTGACTCACAAAGATTCCAGGCTCTTCAGCGGTGAATTGTGGAGTGGTAGGCTGATACATTGTTAGAAGGTCTGTTATAGGTGGTGAATTTGGAGTACCACCGTTGGATGATCCTAGGTTGTTGTTGTTGTGGGTCAATGTGGCTATTATTTTGTTACAAGGTAGTAGGTACTAAAAAAATTAAAAATGTGTCAAAAACTGACAAGATTTCAACAAATGTTGTTGAATGTAAATAATGGCTTCAGGTAAGCTTGGTTGAGTATGAGACTCAATTGGAATTATGAATGCCAATAACAAAAAGTTACGTAAAAATTTTTTTTTATTATGTAGCCCAATATTAGCAGAAAAATAGTCTGCGTATAGGCTGTTTGCAAAATATAAGTAAATTTGCACAAAAAAACTAGAAAACGCTGATTTTATAAAAAGGCAAAATAAAAGGAATATATTTTGCAATAGAATACACTTCCAGTACAGGTGAGTGCTTAGTACTAGTGAATTTAATAAAATTATAGATGCAGACTGAATATATTGACAAAAATTGAGAAAAAACTTTTAGAATTTTTTTTGCATAAATTACGGTGTTTGGTCACTCCAGGAGGGTCACCATTTGTAAGAGTCAGTTTCATTATTATAGACCTTTACGTAAATTATTAATTACCAGGGTCACCAGCGCCCAAATATTAGATTGACATCCAGCACTGCGGCGCAAAATTAATTTTAATAAAAGAAGGGAAGGACTGATTATAAAATCATCAATATGAATTTTGTATTTTATTGACAACAATTAATAAATTATATGCAACAATTATTTATAAATGCAAAGGGGATTTTTACCCGAACAACTTTGACATATAATGGAGAATTAAATAGTGGCACCGTTTAGCTAATATATAACAGTCTGCAACTAATACTGATAAACAAGTAATGGAACAAATAATGTTGTGCAAATAATATACAATAATATTAATATATAAATAATGTTGTGCAAATAATATACAATAATATTAATATATAAATAATGTAACACTAATAAAAATAAACAACTAATAATAGCCACAATGACAACCTTGTCTGCAAAGAGAGACAAGATTACTGTAAGTGATATTTCAGAGAAAAAGAATAATAAAAATGGCAAAAATTAATAATTAATTAATTATGCAACAATTATTTATAAATGCAAAGGGGATTTTTACCCGAACAACTTTGACATATAATGGAGAATTAAATAGTGGCACCGTTTAGCTAATATATAACAGTCTGCAACTAATACTGATAAACAAGTAATGGAACTAATATTAATATACAAATAATGTTGTGCAAATAATATACAATAATATTAATATATAAATAATGTTGTGCAAATAATATACAATAATATTAATATATAAATAATGTAACACTAATAAAAATAAACAACTAATAATAGCCACAATGACAACCTTGTCTGCAAAGAGAGAGACAAGATTACTGTAAGTGATATTTCAGAGAAAAAGAATAATAAAAATGGCAAAAATTAATAATTAATATACATATGCTATATAGGCCCAGTAACCTGTGGATGATAAATTACAGTTGATTCTCATTATGGGATTGTGTTAAGTTGAATGGGAAAACTAAGGAAGTATGTAGGCCACCTGCTAAGAAAATACATGAAACATAATAGGCTTATATTATAAAGTAAAATATACTAAGAAAATTAATAGGCAGGCCTATGCCTCTTCAATATAATAGAGCTGAGGTTAATCTAAAACAAAGGCTACGGTAGGCCTCAGCTAGGCTAGAGTTACAATTTGGCTTTTGCCTAGATAGACCTAACTTAGCCTAAGGTAATTATTGTATGAATTGTACAGTATTATTTATAGTATGAATCTTACAGTACTAATCACAAACACTATAAGGCTTGTTAATCTCTGCAGTATGCGGTATTGCATACAGATATGCTATAGTAAAGAATATAAACATTATAAATAGGAACTTACCACGAAGAACCTTTGCTTGCTGGCGCCGTGTTTTCAAATAATAAAATGTGTAAACGCGGCGTCCTTTGTGTTGTTGTACATAAGCTTGTTTTTACTATACAATTTTACCAACAAGCCAAAATAATCCTTAAAAGCCAATTCATGTCTAGTCAACCCACACTGAATGCTTAAGAATTAAATTTGATCACTGGACATGTTTAACTTGTATTTATTTATTTATTTAGATTTAAATATTTCACTCATGCCAATTTGTGGCAGTTTTCACTAATAAAGAATAATCTTGTGGTGCAAGGCACTACAACACAACCTGCACCATTGCACGATGCAACAATCTTGTATCTAAACAACCAAACTGAATTGCAAGAGAGCTCTCTATAAGACTGTAAGAGTCAGTTTTATTATTATAGACCTTTACAAGTTTACGTAGATAATTAACTAAATGCCAGGGTCACCAGCGCCCAAATACTAGATTGGCATCCAGCACTGCGGCGCAAAAATTAATTTTAATAAAAAAGGGAAGGACTGATTATAAAATCATCAATATGAATTTTGTATTTTATTGACAACAATTAATAAATTATATGCAACAATTATTCATAAATGCAAAGGGGATTTTTACCCGTAACAACTTTGACATATAATGGTGGAATTAAATAATGGCACCGTTTAGCTAATATATAACAGTCTGCAACTAATACTGATAAACAACTAATGGAACTAATATTAATATATAAATAATGTAACACTAATAATAACACTAACAATAATAAACTAATAATAATAGCCACAATGACAACCTTGTCTGCAAAGAGAGAGACAAGAATACTGTAAGTAATATTCTAGACCAAAAATGGTAAAAATTGATAATTAAAATATATATGCTATATAGGCGCAGTAACCTGTGGATGGTGAATTACAGTTAAACCTCATTATGGGATTGTGTTAAGTTGAACAGGAAAACTGAGGGAGTATGTAGGCCACCTGCTAAGAAAATACATGAAACATAATAGGCTTATATTATAAAGTAAAATATACTAAGAAAATTAATAGGCAGGCCTATGCCTCTTCAATATAATAGAGCTGAGGTTAATCTAAAACAAAGGCTACGGTAGGACCAGCTAGGCTAGAGTTACGATTTGGCTTTTGCCTAGATAGACCTAACTTAGCCTAAGGTAATTTATTGTATGAATTGTGCAGTATTATTTATAGTATGAATCTTACAGTACTAATCACAAACACTATAAGGCTTGTTAATCTCTGCAGTATGCGGTATTGCATACAGATATGCAATAGAAAAGAATATAAACATTATAAATAGGAACTTACCACGAAGAACCTTTGCTTGCTGGCGCCGTGTTTTCAAATAATAAAATGAGTATACGGCGTCCTTTGTGTTGTTGTACATAAGCTTGTTTTTACTATATAATTTTACCAACAAGCCAAAATAATCCTTAAAAGCCAATTCATGTCTAGTCACACCACACTGAATGCTTAAGAATTAAATTTGATCACTGGACATGTTTAACTTGTATTTATTTATTTATTTAGATTTAAATATTTCACTCATGCCAATTTGTGGCAGTTTTCACTAATAAAGAATAATCTTGTGGTGCAAGGCACTACAACACAACCTGCACCATTGCACGATGCAACAATCTTGTATCTAAACAACCAAACTGAATTGCAAGAGAGCTCTCTATAAGTCTGTAAGAGTCAGTTTTATTATTATAGACCTTTACAAGTTTACGTAGATAATTAACTAAATGCCAGGGTCACCAGCGCCCAAATACTAGATTGGCATCCAGCACTGCGGCGCAAAAATTAATTTTAATAAAAAAGGGAAGGACTGATTATAAAATCATCAATATGAATTTTGTATTTTATTGACAACAATTAATAAATTATATGCAACAATTATTCATAAATGCAAAGGGGATTTTTACCCGTAACAACTTTGACATATAATGGTGGAATTAAATAATGGCACCGTTTAGCTAATATATAACATCTGCACTAATACTGATAAACACTAATGGAACTAATATTAATATATAATAAATGTAACACTAATAATAACACTAAAATAATAACTAATATAATAGCCACAATGACAACCTTGTCTGCAAGAGAGAGACAAGAATACTGTAAGTAATATTCTAGACCAAAAATGGTAAAAATTGATAATTAAAATATATGCTATATAGGCGCAGTAACCTGTGGATGGTGAATTACAGTTAAACCTCATTATGGGATTGTGTTAAGTTTGAACAAAACTAAGGGAGTATGTAGGCCACCTGCTAAGAAAATACATGAAACATAATAGGCTTATATTAAAAGTAAAATACTAAGAAAATTAATAGGCAGGCTATGCCTCTTCAATATATAAGCTGAGGTTAATCTAAAACAAAGGCTACGGTAGGCCTCAGCTAGGCTAGAGTTACGATTTGGCTTTTGCCTAGATAGCTAACTTGGCCTAAGGTAATTTATTGTATGAATTGTGCATATTATTTATAGTATGATCTTACGTACTATCACAACACTATAAGGCTTGTTAATCTCTGCAGTATGCGGTATTGCATACAGATATGCAATAGAAAAGAATATAAACATTATAAATAGGACTTACCACGAGAACCTTTGCTTGCTGGCGCCGTGTTTTCAATAATAAAATGAGTATCGGCGTCCTTTGTGTTGTTGTACATAAGCTTGTTTTTACTATATTTTACCAACAAGCCAAAAATCCTTAAAAGCCAATTCATGTCTAGTCACACCACACTGAACGCTTAAGATTAAATTTGATCACTGACATGTTTAACTTGTATTTATTTATTTTATTTAGATTTAATATTTCACTCAGCCAATTTGTGGCAGTTTTCACTAATAAAGAATATCTTGTGGTGCAAGGCATACAACACAACCTGCACCATTGCACGATGCAACAATCTTGTATCTAAACAACCAAACTGAATTGCAAGAGAGCTCTCTATAGACTGTAAGAGTCAGTTTTATTATTATAGACCTTTACAAGTTACGTATATAATTACTAATGCCAGGGTCACCAGCGCCCAATACTAGATTGGCATCCAGCACTGCGGCGCAAAAATTATTTTAATAAAAAAGGGAAGACTGATTATAAAATCATCAATATGATTTTGTATTTTATTGACAACAATTAATAAATTATATCAACAATTATTCATAAATGCAAAGGGATTTTTACCCGTAACAACTTTGACATATAATGGTGGAATTAATAATGGCACCGTTTTAGCTAATATATAACAGTCTGCAACTAATACTGATAAACAACTAATGGAACTATATTAATATATAAATAATGTAACATAATATACACTAATAATAATACTAATAATAATAGCCAATGACCCTTGTCTGCAAAGAGAGACAAGAATACTGTAATATTCTAGACCAAAAATGGTAAAAATTGATAATTAAAATATTATGCTATATAGGCGCAGTAACCTGTGGATGGTGAATTACAGTTAACCTCATTATGGGATTGTGTTAAGTTGAACAGGAAAACTAAGGGAGTATGTAGGCCACCTGCTAAGAAATACATGAAACATAATAGGCTTATATTATAAAGTAAATATACTAAAAATTAATAGCAGGCTATGCCTCTTCAATATAATAGAGCTGAGGTTAATCTAAAACAAAGGCTACGGTAGCCTCAGCTAGGCTAGAGTTACGATTTGGCTTTTGCCTAGATAGACCTACTTAGCCTAAGGTAATTTATTGTATGAATTGTGCAGTATTATTTATTATGAATCTTACAGTACTAATCACAAACACTATAAGGCTTGTTAATCTCTGCAGTATGCGGTATTGCATACAGATATGCAATAGAAAAGAATATAAACATTATAAATAGAACTTACCACGAAGACCTTTGCTTGCTGGCGCCGTGTTTTCAAATATAAAATGAGTATACGGCGTCCTTTGTGTTGTTGTACATAATCTTGTTTTTACTATATAATTTTACCAACAAGCCAAAATAATCCTTAAAAGCCATTCATGTCTAGTCACACCACACTGAATGCTTAAGAATTAAATTTGATCACTGGACATGTTTAACTTGTATTTATTTATTTATTTAGATTTAAATATTTCACTCATGCAAATTTGTGACAGTTTTCACTAATAAAAAATAATCTTGTGTGGTGCAAGGCACTACAAGTACTGCCCCCCAAAAACATGGTTGCAGGGGTAAAAAAAAAAACTTAAATGTCAAAGCGCACTGGCTTACGAATGACTTCCAGCGAGTCATTGTTTGCTTTTGGACGGCAATATCCTGCAGCACTGGTTCTGAAGCATGGATGGTGCTACAGGTGCAGTAGGGACATTGGGGGAAGGGATTCTTGGTGCCTGTGCAATGGGGCCACTGCTGGTTCAAAGACAGTTGGTTGCGATAATGAAGGAGAATTGGAAGAGGGATGATTGATTGTTGTACCCTCGGATGAGGTGGTGGTACATAGATTTAGGAAGGGTAGATTGCTGTACCTGTATATGATATGAGGTACAGAAGATTGAGGAGGGATAGGTTGCTGTACCTGTATTTGAGGTGGAGGTACAGAAGATTGAGGGAGGATAGGATCTTTTGTTTGAGAAAATCAAGGTATGCTGGTTTCAAGCGGTCCACAGAACGGTTTTCACGTTTTGCCCACCTTGTCAATGATGAAAGTTTGTGGTCTACGGTCTAGCACAAGGAAGGGACCATCATAGGAACAGTGAGAGGGTAGCGGTGAGCATCATGTCTCAAGAAAACATGTGTGCAAGTTTGTAAATCAGGGGAAACGAAGGTAGTTTGTGAAGTGAAAGTTCTAGGTGTTGTGGGACGAATTTGCTTCATAACAGAGCGTAATGTCTTGACATACGAAGCAGGATCACATGTGGGGTTAATGGGTGTAGGTGTGAAAAATTCTCCGGGTAACCGGAGTGTGGTACCGTAAACTAATTCTGCTGCAGAGCATGCAAGATCAGTCTTCAGAGCAGTACGAATTCCGAGTAGGATTAGGGGTAGCCTGTCCACCCATGTAGTAGATGGATCAGTGGCTCGCAAGGAACTTTTAAGTTGACTTTGGAAGCGTTCTACCACCCCATTGGATTGCGGGTGATAGCTTGTTGTTCTGATGCGCTCAGTCCCAAGAAGGAGCATGAGTTCCTTCCATAAGGCCGATTCAAACTGGGCACCTCTGTCTGTGCAAATGGTTGCAGGTATTCCAAACCGGGAAACCCAACATGAACAAAGGCATGAGCTACTGCAGAAGCAGTACAAGAAGTCAAAGGAACAGCTTCTGGCCATCTTGTGAACCTATCAATGACAGTGAGAAGATAGGTATAACCTCGAGAAGAATAGAGGGGCCGACTATGTCTAGATGTATGGCCTCAAACGAGCCTTCGGCAAAGGAAAGGTACCAATTTCTGACTTTGTGTGTCGGTGAACTTTGGCACGCTGACATTGAAGGCAAGATCGAGTCCAATTGCGGATATCTTTGTTCATACTTGGCCATACAAACCTAGCTGCAATTATTTTTGGTGGCCTTAATTCCCGGGTGAGAAAGGGAATGGAGTTTAGCAAAAACAGCTCTTCGCAGCCCTTGTGCGACCACGGTCGAATATGCTCAGTCGAGACGTCACACAAAATTTGTAAGTCTGACTTGGGTTCAACTGGTAAGAGCGACTTGCAACGAAGTGGGTGAATTATAAGAGCTTGGAGGTCTGTATCCGTGGACTGAGCCTTAGCCATCTCTGAAAGGTTGATGTGAGAGTGTCCAGTGTGAAAAATGCTCTGTATGAATTGGTCCACAATTAACCCACCCCTTATTTCTCCAGTCTAACTATAGAGTAGATCAAGTCTAGCCTAGAGGGGTCAGCCTAGAGATTCCGGAAATGGTCCAGAGCGGGCAGATAAATTGAGGTCCACAGTAGGATTCCTCACCAAACTAGGTTAGGGCAATCTACCTTTACCTTTGTTAAGCTATGAGTTGATGCTGGGTCTTAGGCCACAATGTAGGCCTAAGTTGTCTGACACAGCTTAATTTAATGAATCTATGTAAACCTGGGTTAAAAACACAATTAGTCACTTACTGCTAGTTATTAGAGAGTCCCTTCTTCCGTCCTGGTTTAACTGTTAAGAGCGTACTTGCTGGTGGGGATCTTTTTCGTTGTCTGTTCTCGTCCCTTCTCCAGTTCCGTCCTTTCGCCCTGTTCCTCGTTTTCGTTCTCCTTTTCTCCTTTTAGCGGGGCTTTTTCCACCAGCGTCGTGTTGGTTTTTTTTTCGGTTGGTTTATCGGTAATGTATATCTATTACCGAGCACGCTCTTGTCACACAGTATATAAATACTAGTGTGGAGAATAACTCTGGTGAGCAACCAATTGGTTTCATCCACCCAGTTATTGACATAAAAGGAATTTAATAATTGTTAGATTAACTACCTACCTACTCAGTGAACCATTTTCGTTACCTCCCAACTACCCACTCATCAGTTTTCCATATACTGGGGGCCCCGGGAGATAAAAATTTTGGTGTGTTGTCACCAATTTTTATGTCTGAGTGTAGACTAGCTAACTATTTGACTGTAAATGCCTGTTAATCTGATTAACAGTGCCTATCCTCACCTTCTCATGGAGAAGGTGTAGCATTTAATTAGAAGAGAAAATATACATCCATAGGATGAAACTATCTCTGGTCTTTACCATAAGAAAAGAAAAAATGAAAGTTAGAAGATAAAATTACAATTCCCCAGCATCTATTTTTTGTTGTAAAAATAGTCGCGCCTTTAATGCTGTTTGTCGCTGAGGTCTTGTGTCTGTCAATGTTGTAGTAGGATCCGTTACCACTCCTACTGTCAAAGGAATAGTTACTGGAAGTTCAGTGTCTCCAGTTGTTACTGTCAGTGGAGAAGGTTCTCCAAAGTCCATTGTTTTGGGTCCAGACTCTAAAGGGTACAAAAGAGAAATGTCTCTTGTTGTGTCACCCGTTGAAGTCCTTAATTTGACCACTCTTGTTACCCCGTCTGCCCCTGGTCTGAGTTCTGAAACTCTAGCCAGAGGCCAGTATTGTCTTGGAGTACTGTCATGTATGAGAACAAGGTCCCCTACCTTAATTGTGTCAGACCAATCCTTCTTAGTCATTTGTTTATGTCTCTCCCTTAGACCCATCAAGTACTCAGTTTTCCACTGTTTAATGAAATGAGCTTTAACTCTAGTTAAATGTTGTAACTTAGTCTGGAGCTCATCATGTCGTTGAGTCCAGTTTGGGTCTTCTGAAGAGTCTATATTGTAGTCCGGCAGGAGACTAACTTGTTCTCCCCGAATCAAATGATTTGGAGTTAATGGTTCCGGGTCATTAATGTTGTCACTCACATAAGTGAGTGGTCTATTGTTAATGATGTTCTCAATCTCAGCCAGGAGAGTGAGCAACTCAAATAAGTGTATCTGTTTTTTACCAATTGCTTTCTTCAAGCAATTCTTTAATGTTTGTATATTTCTCTCCCAGATAGAACCATACCAAGGAGAGGCAACCGGAATATACTTCCACTTTATATTTGAATTTTGTATATATAATTGTGTGAGTTCATCACTTAACAAGTCGTGGATGACTTGTTCACCTGCCTTGAAATATGTAGCATTGTCAGTCCAAACTGTCTTGGGTACTGAATGTCGTGCACAGAATCTCTTAAAGACAGCAACAAAGGATTCTGCTGTAAGGTCCTCCACAACATCCAGATAAACAGCTCGTGAGGCAGCACATGTAAACAGTACAATGTACATTTTTTGTTCAGTGTCAACCACCCCTACAGTCAATGCTCCTGTATAGTCAATGCCTACAGTCTCAAAGGGTCTGTTGAGAGTAACTCTCTCCTCTGGCAAAGCAGGATTTGGTTTCCTATAGGGCCTAGCATGAATACGCCTACATGTGACACACTCACTCAGGACTGTTTTAACAGTGATCCTTCCCTTGGGTATCCAATAAGTTTTTCTTAATGTAGTTAGTGTCTGTGGTACCCCCATATGATATACATCATTGTGTGTTTTTCTGATGATTAATGTTGTCAAATAGCTAAATCTAGGTAAAAGGATTGGATGTTTGCTTTTGTATGACAGTTTTGATTTGTCTAATCTCCCTTTACACCTTAGAAGGCCTTCCTCATCTCTGAACAAGTTTAGATCCACAACTACTGATGGTACAGGTTCTTTTGTTTGTTTCCCATTAGTCAAGAATTCTAACTCTTTTTTGTACTCTTTTTGTTGTGCATGGCCTATCCAGTATTTGGTTGCAACTTCTGTATAATTATGATTGTTTTTATTTAGCTGTTTGTTAATTGTAGTTAAACAGTTGTGAGCAAACCTCAAACAGTAGGCTGTGACCCTGACAAGTTTACTGAAGTCAGAATAACGTTCATAATTAGTGATTGGTTCAACCTTTTCATTTGAAAAGATTAAATTTAATGTCAAGTTAACTTGTTCCACAGGCCATTGGTCTGTATTACAGAGCCACTTAGGTCCCATAAACCAAGTTTTGTTTGACTTCAACAACTTGTAGGATAAACCTCTGGTCAGAAAGTCTGCTGGATTTTGTTTAGTTGGAACATAGTGAAAGTTTACTTGTAGGCTTTCAGTAGCTTCAGCTATTTCTTTTAGCCTATTTCTTACAAAGATATTCTTACTATTAATGCTATCATTCCGTATCCAGGCAAGACAAATCTGACTGTCAAGCCAGATGTGGATATGAGTTATGTTCACATCATGGTAAGCATCCTTAAGCAATGAAATGGTTTTAATGGCTAATGCAGCAGCCAATAGTTCCAATTGAGGTATGGTTCGGGTAGGTTTGAGAGGTACAACTTTCCCTTTTGCATAAATTAGATGACTTTCTGTAGGACTTACAAGATACGCACAGCACCCATAAGCTTGTGTGCTTGCATCAGCAAACACATGAAGTCTCTGGGGCTTATCCCTAAACCCACAGCACCTTTGAATTTTAATGTTCTGCACTTTTGTTAAATCAGCAGCTAACTTCTTCCAAGATTTTTGATTTTCATTTGTTATTGGATCATCCCACCCAACATTTGTCCTCCAAATTTCTTGGAGGAGAATCTTTGATTTTATTGTTGAAGGCAGGAATAGACCCATAGGATCAAAAATTTTGGAAGCCTCTGATAATATTTGTCTTTTAGTATTTGCTTCCTCATCAAGTTTAAAACCTTTAGTACAGATTGAATCATGACTGTTAGAAGTTGCATCCAAATACCAGTTCATACCTAAAGTTTTAACTCTGTCTGATGGCTCAGTAAGACCATTATTATCCTTTAAAATCTTTTTTTAAATCCTCATCATTTGAAATCCACTCTCTAAGTTCAAAGTTATCTTGTTGCATAATGTTTTGAGTGTTCATAGACTTCAGATAATTCAGATTTTGTTGTTGTTAAGCCTATTAGATTGTCTACGTAAAAATGTTCCTTAAGGAAGTTCAATGTTAAAGAGTTATTAAACTGGTTCAAATGATGTCCAATTGTCAATGCTAATAGGCTAGGTGAGCAATTGGCTCCAAACAACACAACATTAAATCTATAGGTTATGAACCCTTTATTCAAATCAAATGGATCCTTGAACCATAAGAACCTAAGTTGGTTCTTATCATATTCATTTTTAAGATTTATTCTCAAAAATGCCTTTGAAATGTCACTTTGTACGGCATATTTATCTAACCTGAACCTCAGTAAGATCTTCACAAGGTCAGAAATGAGATTAGGACCCTCAATCAAGCAATCATTCAAACTGTGTTTATCACTGTCTTTGAGGCTACAGTTATATACTACTCTGAGTTTTGTTGTTGGGGCATCTTGTCGATAAACCCCCCCTGTGGGTTAAATAATGACAACCATCTTTTTTAAAAGGGTTATTTGTTACTTCTTCAATGAAGCCTTTCTGTAGCTGTTCTTTGAAGACATCACTGTACTATGGAAAACTGATGAGTGGGTAGTTGGGAGGTAACGAAAATGGTTCACTGAGTAGGTAGGTAGTTAATCTAACAATCATTAAATTCCTTTTATGTCAATAACTGGGTGGATGAAACCAATTGGTTGCTCACCAGAGTTATTCTCCATACTAGTATTTATATACTGTGTGGGAGGAGCGTGCTCGGTAATGGTGATACATTACCGCTAAACCAACCGAGGAATAAACCAAGACAACGCTGGTACAAGAAGCCCCGCGAAGAGAGAACAAAGGGAGAACGAAAACGAAGAACGGGGCGAGAGGACGTACCAGCAAAGTACGCTCTCGAATGAGACAACCGGAGAAGGGAGAGACTGTAATAACTAAAAGTAAGTGACTAATATGAGTTTTAACACCAAACAGTTAAGAACATTAAATTAAGCTGGGTCAAACAAGTTAGGCCTACATTGTGACCTAAGACCCAGCATCAACTCATAGCTTAATAAAGGTGAAGGTAGATTGCCCTAACCTAATCTTGTGAGGAATCCTACTGTGGACCTCAATTTATCTGCCCGCTCTGGACCATTTCCGGAATCTCTAGGCTGACCCCTCTAGGCTAGACTTGATCTACTCTATAGTTAGACTGGAGATATAAGGGGTGGGTTAATTGTGGACCAATTCATACAGAGCATTTTTCGCATTGGTGGTCCGTGTGTGGGGAATTTACAAACCTTAACCTTACTTAACAAAATTGCAGAATTAGGCTAAATGGTCTAGCCTAAGCCTAACCTGAGCAAGCCTAATTAGGTCTACAACCTAGGGCCTAACTAGGAAACATTTACATTTAAGGAGTCTCATTCTCTTATAAGCTAAGACCTGAGTGACACATAAGTACTTGGTGGGGATTAAACCAAATTTAAACTTGCTGTTTTGTCTGTTCTCTCTCTTCTCTGGTAATTTCTTCTTGTCCCCAATATTTCATTAAGATCCCCAGTTAAACAACATTAGTGAACAAGCATTTAAAATGCATACAACTCCAAGCATCCAATTCTTCTTTTAAGGAAGAATCACTCAACAGATTTTTTCAACAGGCACATGCATTCCTTGCAATCTGTGTAATATATGTATATATACACTGTACTCTTTACATGTGCCACAAATACACTCAACCTATCTGAACATAAGCAATGATTGCATGGGTTACTCAAAAGGGTCTTATGGCCTACTTTGGCCATAGCCCAAACACTGAACCTTGGTCTTGTGGCCTACCTTGGCCATGGGCCAAACAATAAGGGTCTTATGGCCTACCTTGGCCATGGGCCAAACAATAAAGGTCTTATGGCCTACCTCAGCCATGGGCCAAAACAATGAGCCTTGTTCTTTTGGCCTACCTTGGCCATGGGCCAAACATTAAATGTCTTATGGCCTACCTTGGCCATGGGCTAAACATTTTCTTATGGCCTACCTTGGCCATAGGGAAAACAATTACAAGGGTCTTATGGCCTACCTCAGCCATGGGCCAAAACAATGAGCCTTGGTCTTTTGGCCTACCTTGGCCATGGGCCAAACATTAAATGTCTTATGGCCTACCTTGGCCATGGGGAAAACTATTTGGGTTACTCACTCTCCTGGCTGAGATTGAGAACATCATTAACAATAGACCACTCTTATGTGAGTGACAACATTAATGACCCAGAACCATTAACTCCAAATCATTTGATTCGGGGAGAACAAGTTAGTCTCCTGCCGGACTACAATATAGACTCTTCAGAAGACCCAAACTGGACTCAACGACATGATGAGCTCCAGACTAAGTTACAACATTTAACTAGAGTTAAAGCTCATTTCATTAAACAGTGGAAAACTGAGTACTTGATGGGTCTAAGGGAGAGACATAAACAAATGACTAAGAAGGATTGGTCTGACACAATAAGGTAGGGGACCTTGTTCTCATACATGACAGTACTCCAAGACAATACTGGCCTCTGGCTAGAGTTTCAGAACTCAGACCAGGGGCAGACGGGGTAACAAGGTGGTCAAATTAAGGACTTCAACGGGTGACACAACAAGAGACATTTCTCTTTTGTACCCTTTAGAGTCTGGACCCAAAACAATGGACTTTGGAGAACCTTCTCCACTGACAGTAACAACTGGAGACACTGAACTTCCAGTAACTATTCCTTTGACAGTATGAGTGGTAACGCATCCTACTACAACATTGACAGACACAAGACCTCAGCGACAAACAGCATTAAAGGCGCGACTATTTTTACAACAAAAAATAGATGCTGGGGAATTGTAATTTTATCTTCTAACTTTCATTTTTTCTTTTCTTATGGTAAAGACCAGAGATAGTTTCATCCTATGGATGTATATTTTCTCTTCTAATTAAATGCTACACCTTCTCCATGAGAAGGTGAGGATAGGCACTGTTAATCAGATTAACAGGCATTTACAGTTAAATAGTTAGCTAGTCTACACTCAGACAAAAATTGGTGACAATGACACCAAAATTTTTATCTCCCGGGGCCCCCAGTATATGGAAAACTGATGAGTGGGTAGTTGGGAGGTAACGAAAATGGTTCACTGAGTAGGTAGGTAGTTAATCTAACAATCATTAAATTCCTTTTATGTCAATAACTGGGTGGATGAAACCAATTGGTTGCTCACCAGAGTTATTCTCCATACTAGTATTTATATACTGTGTGGGAGGAGCGTGCTCGGTAATGGTGATACATTACCGCTAAACCAACCGAGGAATAAACCAAGACAACGCTGGTACAAGAAGCCCCGCGAAGAGGAGAACAAAGGGAGAACGAAAACGAAGAACGGGGCGAGAGGACGTACCAGCAAAGTACGCTCTCGAATGAGACAACCGGAGAAGGGAGAGACTGTAATAACTAAAAGTAAGTGACTAATATGAGTTTTAACACCAAACAGTTAAGAACATTAAATTAAGCTGGGTCAAACAAGTTAGGCCTACATTGTGACCTAAGACCCAGCATCAACTCATAGCTTAATAAAGGTGAAGGTAGATTGCCCTAACCTAATCTTGTGAGGAATCCTACTGTGGACCTCAATTTATCTGCCCGCTCTGGACCATTTCCGGAATCTCTAGGCTGACCCCTCTAGGCTAGACTTGATCTACTCTATAGTTAGACTGGAGATATAAGGGGTGGGTTAATTGTGGACCAATTCATACAGAGCATTTTTCGCAGTACTTTTTAATATTATTATCTTGTTTGAGTTTTTTCATTACTTTATATAAATGTCCTTTAGCTACTTTGAGATTGTCTCTTAAAGTTGGACAATTTATTTTCCAAGGTAACTCAATAAAATAACTATTGTCTTTGCACTGAATGGTGTCTTCAAATCTTTCTACCATTAACTGATCTTCTGAAGTTTGATTTGTGTCATGTATACCCACAGATTCTAGCAACCATAAAGTTTGAATTGCCTCATCCAAAGTTTCATTTGATAATGATGAATTAATGTTCTCAGTTGATATAATATTATTCAAAGTGTTGCTATTCTTACAGGTGTTATGTAGGACTGAGTTGAGGCACATAGTATTTGTTAGTCATTAACTATTTTGGTTTAGGTCTAGGTTGTATTTGGATAGGTCACCCAAAGGGGCTATCCCTGATGGAGTCTGAATAGCTATACCATTACCTATCTCTACTATGCCCTTATGAATAAGATTAATATAATCTGCCCCCATTAACATTTCAATGTTAGCTACTGTGTTGTTAGTGATATGTCTATCAGCTATTTTGTAGTGTTTTCCCAAATGATTTATGGTTTGTTCTAGTTTGGGTATAACCCAGGGACGTGCCCTCTGGGTAGGCAAGGTAGGCAGTGCTTACCCTGAATAAAACTAAAAATATTAAATATAAAAAGTAAATGATTTTCACTTCATTATATAAATGTTAATTTAATGTATGAAATTCAATGTATAAATTTGTAAATGGATAATATTGTGTTAGAAGCACAATTTCCCCGTGCCTTTCAACCTCTATATATATTAACGCTTGACAATGAAATTTTCCCACGTGCCGTGAGTGGAGCTCCAAGCTGTGACAAATACTGCGCTATATAAGCAGATTTAGTTCTGCTTTTCACTCAGTGTTTTGCCGTTCGGGCACATGGTCGGGTGTGTGGCTGTGCGCGCGTCTGTGTTGTCGTTTGCCTCTGGTGATTGAACTAAATTTTAGACATTTTATTTCAAAATTTAACCCTTTTCAAATATGGACAGTGAGTATCTTAAGAACTTTTCTAAACTGTCTTATGAAGAAAGGTTGAATGTGATTAAAAATGGTAGGCCGACACCGGAACTGAAAGAGTTGCTACAGCGTAAAGGAACAAAAATAATCAGAACGTTTCAAACGACGTGGTACAGCAAGAAAGAGTGGTTGTGTGGTTGTGTTACAACAGGTAGACTCTTTTGTTTTCCATGCTTGTTATTTTCCGTATCTAGTGAAAGTGTGTGGATAAGAACAGGATATTGTGATTTAAATAATTTGACTAATGCTTTAAGTAAGCACGAGAGGTCTGCTGCGCATTATGAAAGTCAAATATCGTTGAAAACATTTGGATCTACACGAATCGACTTGAGCATAGATAAGCAAAAAAAACTTAGCATTGAAATTCACAATAAAAAGGTAAAGGAAAACAGAGACATACTGAAAACATTAATTTCTGCTACTTGCTTTTTGATTAAACAAGAACTTGCTTTCCGCGGTGATAATGAAGATAAATCCTCTTTAAATCGTGGAAACTATATTGAGTTACTGAACTACACTGCAAAATTTGACCAAAAATTAGCACAACATTTACAGACTTCATCCGTGTTTTCTGGCGTTTCTAACAAGATACAAAATGACTTGATTGAAGCAGTAGGCATAGCTGTAGAAAATAATATTAAAGAAGATATCGCAAGATCCCCTTTCATTGCTATAGAAGTGGATGAATCGACTGATATTTCAAATACAGCTCAATGTTCCACAGTTTTAAGATATGTATTGGATTCTGAAATTAAAGAGGATTTCATAGGATTTGACGAACTTAAAGACAGAAGAGCTACTGGTGTAACAGAATGCATATTTAAAAATTTAGATAAATACAACTGTGCTGAGAAGCTTGTAGCACAGACATATGATGGAGCATCGGTAATGGCATCGCATTTAAATGGCGTTCAAGCTAAAGTAAGAGAAAAGGCATCATCAGCGTTATTTACCCATTGCTACGCTCACAAGTTGAATCTTGTTCTATCTCAGTCAGCGAAATTTATACCTGAATGTACAATCTTTTTCAAGACCATTGATGGTCTTGCTGCATTTTTCAATCACTCTACAAAACGAACGCAATTTCTTGATGAAATAGTACATAAACGCATTCCAAAGGCTGCACCAACGAGATGAAGTTCTAACTCAAAGCTAGTGCAAACTATTTTACACTATCATAGTGACCTTTGTAAACTTTTCAACAACATTGACAGCAGTCCTTTATTGTGGGACTCAGATACTTTAGTGAGGAGTAATGGATTTTATAATTGGCTAACGAAAGATTCAACATACTTTCTTCTCATGGTATATGATAAGATTTTCATTAGAACTGACACACTCTTCAATATTTTACAAACTAAAATTATAGATATTCCATATTGCATTGAAAGAATCAATGAAACAATGAATTCCCTCGAGGGTCTGCGCAAAAATTTTGATGATATCTATGAGAAGTTTGAAGAATGTTTCAAAGAAAATAACTTGACTGAATCAAATGTCGTACAAAAGGTCCAATTAAAAAAGAAAGAGAAAGAATATTCTGTCTAATATTGAATGATATACTGCAGCATATGGAAGCAAGATACAGTGACTTCAAAAATTTACAATTTATTTCATTAGTTGATAGTAAAAAGTTTCTAAAACTAGCTACAGAAATTGATAAGGATGCACTAGAAAGTTTAGAGAAGAATCATGGTAACTTCTTCGATGTCATAAGATTGAAAACTGATCTAGCTGGAATTTATAGTGCACAAGTGTTCAGGGATAAATCAATTAAAGATTTGCTAGCTTTCATATTTCAAAATGGACTTAAACTAACGTTTCCTGAAGCGGTGAAGCTGTTGCAATTGATTTTAACAATTCCAGCTACAACAGTTTCTGTTGAGAGGTCATTTTCAGCTTTGAAAAGAATTAAAAGCTACACCAGGAATAGAATGAAACAGGAAAGGCTTTCATCACTTGCCCTAATTTCAATTGAAAAGGAAAGATTTACTAAAATGGAGCAAAATCCCACTTACAATTTCTTTGAAAAAATTACAGATATTTTTGTTACTAACAAAGAGAGAAGAATGGAATTCATCTACAAATAAAGCGGTAAGTAAATATTTGTTGTTGACCAAAAATTAGGACAAATGGTGCGGAAGGGGTTAATTATGCTTAAAATTCGTTGGTGGCTGGGGCTCCGCCCCGGAACCCGCTGGGGGAGCTCGCGCCCACCCCAGACCCCCTAGCTTGGAGCCGCTCGCTTCGCTCGCGCATTGAGTCTGCCTACCCTGAGTATTTACTCACGGCACGTGCCTGGTATAACCAGTTTGTTTTGTCCTACTTTAGAAATAATAACTGCTTCAATTTTCTCTAATTTATTTTCTAAATGTAGTTCCAGGTCAATTGTCTTATAGCTATTTTTGTCCGAGTTATCCTTAACAAAGGATGCAATATTGAGGTTTTGTTCATTCGGGTTTGGTGTCAAACCCAATTTATTAACTACATTTTGCGAAACAAATGTTTGTTGAGAACAACAGTCTATAAGACATCTCACTGGAGTGGTGCTACCCTCACTATTCACTAAGTCCAAAGTAATAGTTGGTAAAAGAATCTCAGTGTTTCTTGTTACGTTGTTTGAGCAAACAGAATGTCCCATGAAAGTGGCATTTTTTTGATTACCTTTGTTTGGTGGAGGTATCTTTTGAGTTTGAGTACTATTGTTTGGACACTTTGGTGAATCACACATTGATGAGACATGTCGTAAACTTTTACAAAACTTACACTTGAATCTTAACCTAGATTTACAGTCTTTCTTATAATGTCCCTGGCCAGTACACTTTTTACATAGGTTCAACTGTTCACATCTTTTAGCTCTTTGGTTAAAGTCTGAATATTTGTCACACCCAGTACTACTGTGTCCATTACTTGCACAAAATTTGCAATGTAGTGTGTAAGTTGAGGCAGCAGTTACATTAAAGTTCTGTAATGTAGGTGTTCGTGTATTACAGTTGGTCACATTTGATTCTACAGTATCAAGTTTTGTCTGTTTGGCTGTAGCTAGTTGGTCTCTGGGAACAGTCTTTGGTTTATCCATAGTCTGGGTCTTATTTTGTGTTGGAATATTTCTCAATTTGTAATTAGTTAGGATATTGGGAAAGTGTTTTCTGATATCTTCAAGATTAGGATAATTTTCTCCCGTCTTTAGAACTAAAATATCTTTAACCCTCAAAGGAAGGCACCTAAGAACTATGCCTTGTATAATCCAAGATGAAGCTTTAATATCTATCTCATTGCTAACCAGTTGTCCTATAATAGCTTCTAATTTTGTATAAAAATTTTCCATATCACTATGGTTATCTTTTATGGGTGCAAAATCAAAAAATGTTGAGATAATTCATATACAATCTCATCTTTATTAATGTAATTACGTTTTAAGAGATCAATAGCTACTTCATATGAATTCCCTACGGCTGGTAAATAGGCTATCAGGTTATAGGCTGGGCCTTTAAGGAAACTAGTTAAGTAGCTAAACTTTTCAACAGTTGAAATATAAGGTTTATTACCTATTAAACTCTCAAATTTGTCAATGAAAGATGGGAATTGTACCGTGTCCCCTTCAAATGTTGGTACTAGCAAAATGGGTAACTGAGCCCTCAATTCTTGTGACTCAGGATTTAGCATGCCACTTAAATTTTGTTGAAGGTTAGCTCTACTTTGATTAAAATCAGAATTAGGTTTATTTGGTGTTAAGTCAGTCAAACGAGACCGTAGTCTCCTTATTTGCTGTTCAATTGAGATTACCTGAACATCATTATCAGCGTAAAGGTCTATCAATTGTTCTTCAGCCATTTCGGATTCAACTAACTCTGAAATACTCTCATCAATGGCTATTATTTCCTTCTTTTTAGTTTCCAATTTAAGAATTACACACTCTAAATCTTCCTTACCTGGTTGTGTAATATTGTTAAAAGTGTTCTTGGCCTTTGTAACAGCACCCAACTTTGCCCCCCTTTTCTTTTTTAACTTTTTCAATTCCGCACTGTCCATGTTTAAGTCAAAATTGTTTAACTGGGGATCGTAATGAAATAGAGGACAAGAAGAAATTACCAGAGAAGAGAGAGCACAGACAAAACAGTCAAGTTTAAATTTGGTTTAATCCCCCCCAAGTACTTATGTGTCACTCAGGTCTAAGCTTATAAGAGAATGAGACTCCTTAAATGTAAATGTTTCCTAGTTAGGCCCTAGGTTGTAGACCTAATTAGGCTTGATTAGGTTAGGCTTAGGCTTAGGCTTAGGCTAGACCATTTAGCCTAATTCTGCAATTTTTGTTAAGTAAGGTTAAGGTTTGTTTATTCCCCACACACGGACCACCAATGTGAAAAATGCTCTGTATGAATTGGTCCACAATTAACCCACCCCTTATTTCTCCAGTCTAACTATAGAGTAGATCAAGTCTAGCCTAGAGGGGTCAGCCTAGAGATTCCGGAAATGGTCCAGAGCGGGCAGATAAATTGAGGTCTACAGTAGGATTCCTCACCAAACTAGGTTAGGTTAGGGCAATCTACCTTTACCTTTGTTAAGCTATGAGTTGATGCTGGGTCTTAGGCCACAATGTAGGCCTAAGTTGTCTGACCCAGCTTAATTTAATGAATCTATGTAAACCTGGGTTAAAAACACAATTAGTCACTTACTGCTAGTTATTAGAGAGTCCCTTCTTCCGTCCTGGTTTAACTGTTAAGAGCGTACTTGCTGGTGGGGATCTTTTTCGTTGTCTGTTCTCGTCCCTTCTACAGTTCCGTCCTTTCGCCCTGTTCCTCGTTTTCGTTCTCCTTTTCTCCTTTTAGCGGGGCTTTTTCCACCATCGTCGTGTTGGTTTTTTTTTCGGTTGGTTTATCGGTAATGTATATCTATTACCGAGCACGCTCTTGTCACACAGTATATAAATACTAGTGTGGAGAATAACTCTGGTGAGCAACCAATTGGTTTCATCCACCCAGTTATTGACATAAAAGGAATTTAATAATTGTTAGATTAACTACCTACCTACTCAGTGAACCATTTTCGTTACCTCCCAACTACCCACTCATCAGTTTTCCATACCAGGGTCAGAAATTGCTGAGATGCGAGACAGCGCATCCGGCACAACATTCAAAGAACCTGAAATGTGTCGAATGTCTGAAGTAAATTGAAGAATAAAATCAAGGTATCTTCTCTCAGTAGGAGCATGAGAGTCTGATTGAGAATGGAGAGCAAATATTAACGGACGATGATCCGTAAAAATGCTAAAGTCACGTCCTTCCAGGAATGATCTGAAATGACGGATGGAGAGGTATATCGCCAGCAACTCTCGACCGAAAGTGCTGTACCTCATTTGTGAAGGTGAGAGCTTGCGTGAAAAGAATGCGAGAGGTTCCCAAACGCCTGAAACAAGCTGCTGGAGCACTCCTGACACGGCAACGTCAGAGGCATCAGTGGCTAAGTTCAGAGGAGCGTCTGGTTGAGGGTGAACAAGGCATGTAGCTTGTGCTATAGCCTCTTTTGCTTGTGAAAAAGCATTGGTAGCTTCGGGGTTCCACAAAACTACAGTGGATCTGCCCCTTTTTGATTGGCGAAGAAGAGAGGTTATGGGTGCAAGAATGTTTGCACACTGAGGAATGAAGCGATGGTAGAAGTTTACCATCCCTAAGAAGCGGCGAAGTTGCTTTTGAGTTTGCGGTTGTGGGAAAGACCTTATCACAGATACTTTATTTTCGAGAGGAGAGATGCCCTTCGAAGTAACCTTGTGTCCTAAGAAGGTGAGTTCATCTACAGCAAAGACACATTTTTCAGGGTTTAGCAATACACCATATTCTGCCAACCGAGAAAAAACTAAGCGTAAATGTTGAATATGTTCTGAGGGAGAAGAACTTGCGATGAGAATGTCATCGACATATGTGAAAGTGAAGGAGAGACCTCTCAACACTTCATCAGTGAAGCGTTGAAAAGTTTGGGCCGCATTACGCAGTCCGTATGGCATTTTTGTCATTTCAAATAACCCAAAAGGGGTTGTTATAGCAGTTTTATGTATGTCTTCAGGGTGTACAGGAATTTGATGAAAGGCTCGCACCAAGTCAAGGCGTGAAAATACTGTGGTGCCATGGAGAGCAGAAGTAAAATCGTGTAAGTGAGGAAGGGGATAGCGATCTGGAATCGTGTTGTCATTCAAAGCACGATAATCTCCACATGGACGCCAGTCTCCAGGTGTAGGTTTTGGGACCATGTGTAAAGCAGAGGCATACGGGCTACTTGAAGGCCGTATAATACCGAGTTCGAGCATGTGTTCAAACTCTCGTCTCACAATTGCAAGACGATCTGGAGCTAAGCGACGTGGGCGGGTGAAAACAGGTGAGCCTACCGTATCAATACGGTGGACAACAGAGTGTTTAATAGGGGTATCCTTAGAACAGGGTTGAGTAAGGGAAGAAAATTCATTTAGGAGCTGCTCTATAGCAGGTGAGCACTGTGGCAGAGAACTTGCCAATAATGAAGAGGGGTGCGCGGTAGGAGAACCAATTACTGAAAGATGTGTGGCATTATCAATTAATTGTGCTCTACGAACATCAACTAATAAATCATTAGCAGAAAGAAAATCAGAACCTAACATTGGGGTATATACATCCGCGACAAGAAATATCCAGCGGAAAACACGTCTAAGTCCAAGAGAAACTGAAATAGAACGACGTCCATAAGTGTGAATAGATGAAGAATTAGCTGCACGTAAAATGAAAGGAGAAGGTCCGTTTGCACGGTCTGCGGCTGTTGCAGGAATAACACTGTATTGAGCTCCAGTTTCAATAAGGAATGCATAGCCTGAAAGTGGATCATGCAAGGTGAACGTTGGACCAGGTGGTGCAGTAGTTTGTGAATCATTAAATTTTTGTGGAGGAAGGTTAGTATTGCTGTGGGAAGGAGTTTGTGTTGTATTTGAAGGATTAGTTGTAGGTATTAAATTAGTTGTGGTTGAATAAGTAGGTTGCAATTCTTTAACTTTACTTGCATACGTATGTGTTGGTTTACAGTGTTAAATGAGGTAGTTGAGTGCGTAGTAATAGGTTGTTGATTATTTGTGGTAAAGGTTGGGTTGGTTGAGCTAGAGTAATACTTAGTTAAAATTGAGGTAGAATTAGATGGAGTAGTGGTAGGGTTAGTTGAAGAAAGGATAGGTTGAGAGGCTGTAGCGTCAGACGCCTGTGACACCAGCCTAGTTAGTTTAAAGGAGGATTAGGAGTCCATGGACAAGGTGTGAGACAGCGCGTTGCACGATCTTTAAACTTTTCATGATACCAGCAAGGGGGGGTATGAACAGTAGACTGAGGTAAGGAAATAGGTTGAGAATGAGGCTGAGTAGTGGGGGGGATTGAGGATGAGGTAAGGCTAATAGATTTGAATTAGGAGCAACCAACTGACCTGTTTGCGGTGGCTGTGGTTGTAGTAGAACGAGGCGTTGTCCAGGTTCATATTGGGAGGCTCTATTTGGACCAGAGGGTCGTCCTCGTCTTGAAGAACTTCTCTCTCGTTCCCTGTTGTTAGCTAGCTCTATTCGGAGAGCTTTAAATTCTTCTTTAATTGTTTGTAGAATTTCGTTGGATACTTTAAGACATTGTGCGGCCAGACTCTGAGTGTCGTCCTGCGTGGCACAGATTTGGGGGTGATGGGTGTGGTTATCTACTTGGCCAAGGTGGATTTCAATCATCATCTTATCAGCTGTTTTGGCCATAGTGAGGAGGTCTGTATCTTCTGGCATACAACGGAGCATTGGTCGTAGGGCAGTGGGGAGACCATTGAGGAAGCGGCGTCGCATTAAGGGTGAGTTTTTATCGTCTTCATTGGTCTGTCCAGCCAGGTCTTGCAGATGCCTCAGGAAGGCTGTTGGCGTTTGATCCCCAAGAACTTGGTCCTTGAGTAGAGCATTGAGTCGCTCTTCTTCTGATTGGCCGAGTCTCCTGACTAACTCGCTGAGGAGGCTCTCAAAAGCTTGGTCAGACGGAGGCAATAGAGTCACATCCCGCACTACTTTGTATACTAGTGTAGGCAGGAGGTTCTTTGTGATAAGGAACTTGGTTCGTGGGTCCGTAATTCCTTTTATCGCGAAATAATCCCGCAGTTGACTCACAAAGATTCCAGGCTCTTCAGCGGTGAATTGTGGAGTGGTAGGCTGATACATTGTTAGAAGGTCTGTTATAGGTGGTGAATTTGGAGTACCACCGTTGGATGATCCTAGGTTGTTGTTGTTGTGGGTCATTGTGGCTATTATTTTGTTACAAGGTACTAAAAAAATTTAAAATGTGTCAAAAACTGACAAGATTTCAACAAATGTTGTTGAATGTAAATAATGGCTTCAGGTAAGTTTGGTTGAGTATGAGACTCAATTGGAGTTATGAATGTCAATAACAAAAAGTTACGTAAAATTTTTTTTTTATGATGTAGCCCAATATTAGCAGAAAAATAGTCTGCGTATAGGCTGTTTGCAAAATATAAGTAAATTTGCACAAAAAAACTTTAGAAAACGCTGATTTTATAAAAAGGCAAAATAAAAGGAATATATTTTGCAATAGAATACACTTCCAGTACAGGTGAGTGCTTAGTACTAGTGAATTTAATAAAATTATAGATGCAGACTGAATATATTGACAAAAATTGAGGAAAAACTTTTAGAAATTTTTTTGTGCATAAATTACGGTGTTTGGTCACTCCGGGAGGGTCACCAATTGTAAGTGTCGGTTTTATTATTATAGACCTTTACAAGTTTACGTAGATAATTAACTAAATGCCAGGGTCACCAGCGCCCAAATACTAGATTGGCATCCAGCACTGCGGTGCAAAAATTAATTTTAATAAAAAAGGGAGGACTGATTATAAAATCATCAATATGAATTTTGTATTTTATTGACAACAATTAATAAACTATATGCAACAATTATTTATAAATGCAAAGGGGATTTTTACCCGTAACAACTTTGACATATAAATGCGGAATTAAGTAATGGCACCGTTTAGCTAATATATAACATTCTGCAACTAATACTGATAAACAAGTAATGGAACTGATATTAATATACAAATAATGTTAAACACTAATAATAATAATAATAATAATAATAATAATAGCCACAATGACAACCTTGTCTGCAAAGAGACAGACAAGAATACTGTAAGTGATATTTCAGATAAAAATGGTAAAAAATGGTAATTAAAATATATATGCTATATAGGCCCAGTAACCTGTGGATGATAAATTACAGTTGATTCTCATTACGGGATTGTGTTAAGTTGAATGGGAAAACTAAGGAAGTATGTAGGCCACCTGCTAAGAAAATACATGAAACATAATAGGCTTATATTATAAAGTAAAATATACTAAGAAAATTAATAGGCAGGCCTATGCCTCTTCAATATAATAGAGCTGAGGTTAATCTAAAACAAAGGCTACGGTAGGCCTCAGCTAGGCTAGAGTTACAATTTGGCTTTTGTAGGCCACCTGCTAAGAAAATACATGAAACATAATAGGCTTATATTATAAAGTAAAATATACTAAGAAAATTAATAGGCAGGCCTATGCCTCTTCAATATAATAGAGCTGAGGTTAATCTAAAACAAAGGCTACGGTAGGCCTCAGCTAGGCTAGAGTTACAATTTGGCTTTTGCCTAGATAGACCTAACTTAGCCTAAGGTAATTTATTGTATGAATTGTACAGTATATTTATAGTATGAATCTTACAGTACTAATCACAAACACTATAAGGCTTGTTAATCTCTGCAGTATGCGGTATTGCATACAGATATGCAATAGTAAAGAATATAAACATTATAAATAGGAACTTACCACGAAGAACCTTTGCTTGCTGGCGCCGTGTTTTCAAATAAATAAAATGTGTAACGGCGTCCTTTGTGTTGTTGTACATAAGCTTGTTTTTACTATACAATTTTACCAACAAGCCAAAATAATCCTTAAAACCAATTCATGTCTAGTCACACCACACTGAATGCTTAAGAATTAAATTTGATCACTGGACATGTTTAACTTGTATTTATTTATTTATTTAGATTTAAATATTTCACTCATGCCAATTTGTGGCAGTTTTCACTAATAAAAATAATCTTGTGGTGCAAGGCACTACAAGACCACGCCCTGTAAGTGCCGCATTCAACAAACGAGTAGGAAGGACGCGCAGTGCCCCAAAAAAATGATGCCACACGAGTGCCTAAACAATTATGCCACAAGAGCCCAAAAATGCTAGCTCTAAATTAAGTGAATTTTTCACTAACCTTACAATTATGAGATGGATATACACACACACCTTAACTTAATATATACAAGCAATGCTGCATCAATCATCTTAGTCATCATATCGCCTTCGAACAACAATGGCTCTTCCTCTTCTAGATTTTCTAACACTCCCCACCGAAGAGGCATTGTTGTCATTATCTTCTGCAAGTTTAGCCAAGCCTTCTCCATGAGGCTGTAACTCAAATGTTTCATCTTGACTATCCGTGTTTTTGCTGATTTCTAAAGCATAGAGTTTTTGTATAGGTCTCTTTAATTTTCCTCCTGAAGTCTTTACCAGTGCAGACCTAACTAAATTGTCTTTGCTAACAAACAATTCTTCAATTATGCCAAGCTTCCAGCATTGCCTTGGTCTTTCATCCCCAATCATTACCACTTCTCCCACCTTGATACAATTTGCATTGGAGCCCTTTACATTGCTTGATGGGTAATAATTGAGTTCTGGCAAGTATCCCATCTGCCACCTCTTCCATAACTGTTCTTGTAGTTCTTCAAGGTACTTGAACCTTCTGGTTAACTCTTCTTGAGTGCTCTGGATAGGCTGTAAGTCTTCTGGCAAACTGGGGCTTGATGTTAATCGTTTACCACAAAGAAAATGATTTGGTGTGAATGGCTCTGCATCCTGCATACTGTTATAAACAAAGGTGATAGGCCTACTGTTCACAATTGCTTCTACATCACACAAAACAGTGCAGAATTCTTCTTTGCTCAAATGAGCATTAGCTAAAAGTTTCTTTAATGGACACTTTACACTTCTCACTAGCCTTTCAGAAAATCCTCCCACTGTATCCCATGGTGTGAAAAGTAGGATTGGAATCTGAGGTGACGTGTGTGTACAGTATATATATGTATATAGTCTAAAGTCACTAAAAGAGAAATATCACTAAATCTAAGCTGAATGGCAACACGAAAGGATAAACGGACCAACGCGGGTGTTCGTTTTGTTTTGGGGTAGCCTAGAGATGCTCTTTCCTATCTGATCTAATCGTTGGTGCTAAGTGTTTATTTGGTGGTGTTTCTAAGGTGACAAATGGGGTAGGAAGTTCTCAGTACTTAAGTACAGTTAGGGGTAATGTCTATAGCTTCTAAATTAGTAAAGTTAGAGAGAGTTAGGTAGGCTGTTTGTGGGACGCAGGAATCTATGGTAGGCCCAAAGAATATCTAATTCAACGCACCGGGTAAGTGCCTTTGTTTGTTTGCTAGAACCTAAATAACTTAGTGGGGTGTCTAACCCCAAGTTATCGCAGAATCCCTCCTCTTTTAGCAAGGACCAAACTTCTTGGAGTTCCTTTGCAGCCTTTTTGAAGGTTTTTGCATTATCCGATATGATTTTATTTGGGAAACCCTTTCTGTTCACAAACCTTTTAAAGGCCAAAAGAAATACATCACTACTTAAGTTGCTTACCAATTCCAAATGGATTGCTCTGGTGGTAGCACATGTGAAAAGAAATATATAACCTTTGTTAGACTCCCCTTGCTCATGGAAGTGTTCTACTCCCACTACATCAAATGGGGCAGTATAGACACCCCATTCTCTTGGAAATGGAGCCACCTCTTCATAATAAGGCTTTGCATTCCAACGCTTGCAAACCATACATTTATGCAAGACCTTTTTTACTACTTGTCTAATTTTGGGAATCCAAAACTGTTGTCTGATCTCTATTTTCACTTCTCTAACTCCAGCATGTAACAACTAATGATGCGTATCCAGGATCAAAAGTTCCACAAAGTGCCCTCCAGAAGGTAACAAAATTGGATGGCTTTTCTCCTTTGGAAGCCCAGAAAACTGTAGTCTACCTCCGACTGTCAATAAATCCTGATCCAAAAACACATCCAAACCCTTGAAAGCAGAATGTGTTGGTAGAACCTGTAATGGACTGCTGGTGAGCAATTCCCTCTCTTCACCAAAATTTCCTTCTGCACATATACCATCCAGTATTGCCTGGCTTGCTGAATCTCCTTACTGTTCAGAATTCCTTCCCTTCTTGTTTCTCCATTAATGTTTTCTGTAAATCTATATACCCATGCTGTCACTCTTAACGTTTTCACACTGCTAATATCCTTAAGCCTCAATATGGGGTCCTGCTGCATAACTTGACAACTGTTCACAGTGCATTTTCTCATCTCACTCACCCATTCTTCTTCAGCCTGGCATTCTCCTACAATAGGCTGATTAGAAGGCCAATTTTCACTTCCAAGTTTTAGCCACTCTGGCCCATTCCACCACAAACTTAAGTATGCAAGATCTTTCACTGAAATTCCTCGTGTTGGTAAATCAGCTGGGTTTTGGGTGCCTGGACAATGCTTCCATTGCTTTGGATCTGTGTGTGCTTGAATTTCCTCCACCCTATTGGCAACAAATGGTTTCCATTTCCTTGCCTGACTTCTTAACCAGTCCCAATCTATAGTGGAGTCTGTTCAATAATAGCTTGGAATTTCATAAAGGGCCAAAGACTTTTGCACTGTAACTGCAAGCAGACTAATAATAACTGCACCCATCAATTTCAACCTTGGAATAGAAAGCTTTTTCAAAGGTGCTACTCTGCTCTTTGCAGCAACCAACCTGCAACTTACTTCCTCTTTGAATGTGGCTCTTATATAAATACAAGTTGCATAGGCTTCCTCACTTGCATCACAAAAGATGTGCAGCTCCAAATTTTCTGGACTATTGTTCAACTCTCCAAAGTACCATCTTGGGATTTCAATGTCTCCAAGATGTACCAATTCTTTGAACCAATATTTCCACCTTACCACCATATGATCAGATAACTCTTGGTCCCAACCAAGTCCAATTTCCCAAAGACTTTGAAACCAAATTTTTTACTTTATCACAAATGGAGCCAGGAATCCAAGAGGATCAAAGACCTTCGAAGCCAAACTAAGAGCTGTACATTTTGTCCACCTTGTCTCATTCTCAGCCAGCTGTACTAAAGATTTCCCATTGAAGGTAAACAAATCCTCTCCTTGCTGCCAAACAATGCCTAGCACCTTTGTGTCTATTGCCCACAACTCCTTAATACCAGAATCCTCAATACTTTCTGCTGCATCAGGTACTACACAGGACTGACTCATAAACTGTTGTAACTGAGAATGATTTGTCTGCCATTTTCTAAGCTCCATGCCAGCCTCCCTCATTATAGCTCTAACCTCCATGAATATCTGTTTAGCCATTTCTGTATTACCCACGGAACACAACAAATGAGGGTTCGCGCGTCTTAAGGTGCCTATGCGCCACCACAGTCGAAAACGTGTTTTTGATGGATATCACTATTTTCACCCTTCCTCTATCGCGTGGTTTGGGTTATAATGACCTTACGACACTGGAAGTATGGTTGAAAACCTTATGAAGCGAACTACTTTTTTCACCTCTATCGCTCGGTCTCTGGGTGGCGGGAACAGCAGGAGAAGCGTGAGCCAATGAAAACATGGCAGCCACGCCGCTCTGCTTTCTGATTGGCCACCCGCTCCACGCGCCGAGAGGGACACAACACAACCATCCCGCCAGTACCTTAAGACTCGCGTTGCTGTTAGCAGGCGTCCTGTGTTCGTGCTCATATTGCTGAATATTGCGTGGATTATTCTATTCACCCGGATTCTAACTATTATCAACGTGTGCAGCAATGACTCACCGTGCTAGTGATAGTGATGAAAAATCATTGGAATCATTCTGTGCCAGAAATCGCACCCAAAGTTCGGCATAAGAAAATCAAAAAATTTAAAAAAATATTTATAAAATATAAAATATGAAAATCTAATCTATTCCAAACACTCTTCAACATCTTCATTAGCATACTTAGAACCCTAATTTAGCCAAAAATGAACGTTCTAGCTCAATTAATAACAGAGATACTATTGCCAGAATATTGCTGAACTTTGGAGGCGATTTCTGGCGAATTTTAATTTTGGCGCTTAGGTACCTTAAGACGCGGAACCCCTCAAATCACCAACATAAAATTTTTTCCTTATGTGTTCACTAGTGTTAGGATAGACTTCAGAATATTTCTTAAAATGGTACTGCATAGTAGCTGCCAACAGAAATGGACTAGAGCTGAGGCCAAACAACACTGACTTCATTCTATATGCTTGAACCTTGGGTTCATTTTCCAACAAGTCTTTCGTATCCACCCACAGATACCTTACTGCATCTCTGTCCTCTGGTTTTAACTTTATCCGCAAAAAGGCTTGCTTCACATCTGCAGTCAATGCTACTCTACCAACCTGAATCTCAGTAACAAGGAAAATAAATCTGCATTTAAATTTGGCCCAGCATCCAAACAGTTATTCAAGGACACGCCACCTTTGTCCTTGGCTGAGCCATCAAAACTACTCTCAGTTTGGTGGTAGTTTTGTCTCGCCGTACCACTGCATGGTGTGTAGATAATGTGCCTCCTGACTCACCAGCTTACGTTGTACCCTTTCAGCAGAGCCCTCCTTTACATAGCTTAGGATGGCCTCATTGTATTCATTTAAAAAATCCTCATTTTTTCTGAGCCTGTGCAATGAAGTCTCCAACCTCCTATTAGCTAGCTGAAGGTTTGAACTGGGTTTGCAAGAATCTTTCCAGGGGAGGCCAACTTCGTAGCAACCATCTCTAAACCCAATACCTTTTTCAAATTGCTCTAAAACATCACTGTTCACTGTACTCGCCTGCTTCTCCCATTTGTCCTTTATGCCAGTGGATTCAAGTTCCCAAAAGGCTTTCTAATGCATTTCCAAAGCATGGCTGTTCTCCTCAATCTTAACAAAAAGAGCTTTAACCTCCATTTCATTGCAATAGCTACCATGTAGCATCCAGCCTAGCTTACTTTCAATAGTACAGGACCTTGAGATGTGCGGACAATGTTACCAGTGATGAAATCCCAATAATAATCAGCTCCAATCAAAAGACTAATATCTTCTGTTCCTTCAAACTTATTATTGCCCAATTAATTCCTTTAACTTGCAATTCTTGGCACATGCCACATCTAAACAAGTAGTGACTGGAGCACAAAGTTCCTCAATCTCTATAGCTTCGACCTTGATAGTGGGACTTTGTGGTAACAACCCCTTAACCAGAACTTCTACCTTTTTAACTTTGGTTTGGTTTTGAACGGAACCCCCAAACCCAGAAATTTTTAAATTTTCCCTCTTAAGTTCTTTAAACTTCAATTTTCTGGAAATTCTGGTTTTAATAAAGCTACACTGGCTACCACTTTCAAATAACACTCTTACAGTAGCTTCTCCATCATTCCCAATTAATAATGCCGCAGCTGTTTGCAATAATCCCCCTTTACTTTTACTCCCTTTCATAGCAGTGGCATGTGCCACTGATGTCTCTACTTCAGGGGTAGGCCTACTAGGAGTGTTTTCACACAATAATGGTTGATGCCGGCCATGACATTTTTTGCACAAAATTTTAAACTTACAAAACCTTGCTCTGTGACCTTTCAAAAAACATTTAAAACATGCTGTGGACTTAGTTACTCTGTCCTTTCTCTCCTCAACAGGAAAAGCCTCAGCCACCTCACATTTATATGACTTGTGGTTGCCTTCGCAAAATATGCATTCCTTGATTCCCTTTAATTTATTCTCAGATGATGCATGTAGAGCTAACACTATACCTGGGCTATTCCTTTTTGTAGAAACTTTGGTGCTGTGCCTGCCTTTGTCCCCTTGTTTAACATCCCACTGTGCAAAC
The DNA here is from genome assembly GCA_023014485.1 of Bathynomus jamesi. NCBI lineage: Eukaryota > Metazoa > Arthropoda > Malacostraca > Isopoda > Cirolanidae > Bathynomus > Bathynomus jamesi. Next base: position 735,649 of record JAJOZX010000290.1, on the reverse strand, counting down.
TCAATTCCCTCTCGTCTTGCTGATTCTGTGCCTAAAAGACTTAACATCTGCTGAAGGGGGATGTACACATGTTCTGTAGATTGTTCCCTACTTAATTCAAGCAAAATTGAGCCAGACAATTTAGACTCCAGTATAGTAACCAACATTATACCATACCTTTACACTCCTGCACCCAAGTTGTCCAGGGACCTAGTTCTAACTTCAAATTCATCATATAACTGCCGTAACTCCTTGACACTATTGGGATTATTAACAAGAGGTATAGCTAATATATCATCAATAATCTCTTCAAAATAAATTATGTTATTTTCTATTTCATCCTCTTCTATAAGAGCCTCAATTTTAACATTTACTTCGCTTAGAGCAACCTTTCTAGTTTCTAATATGGAAAGCTGCGCAGTCACGAAGCTTAAATCCAACGAAATATATTTATTCTCTCAAAAGGGTTGTTGTTCACTACAAATTCAAACAATGAAAAAAAATAAATACTATATATGAATATATATAATTCAGTTTTCAACAGCTTATAGGCTATAAGCCGCGATTATAATAGTATAATAAATCCATGGTAAATCCGACAATGGAAAATTTCTGTGGTGCCCCCCTTCCCTTGATGCCCTAAGCACGGGCTTATTTTGCTTAATGGTTAATCCGGCCCTGCTTAGACCTCAGTTGTATAAAATTAAGATAAAAAACAAAAGAGGCACTATTTATGGTCTTCTTTCTAAACCTTGCAACAACACACAACCTGCACCATTGCACGATGCAACAATCTTGTATCTAAACAACCAAACTGAATTGCAAGAGAGCTCTCTATAAGACCACGCCCTATAAGTGCCACATTCAACAAACTAGTAGGAAGGACGTGCAGTGCACCAAAAAAATGATGCCACAAGAGTAGGTTGACCATACGTACCGTTTGTTTTATATTTTCTGGCCGTCCCGTCGTTTTAATAAAAATGTCAATTTTGTCCCGGTTTATGTACTTACTTTTTCATGAATACAGAATATTACATAACCCCGTCCCTTTTTTGCCATCCCATTGCCCCGTTTTTGTCTCAAGGAAATATGGTCAGCCTACACAAGAGTACCCAAACAATGATGTCACAAGAGCCCAAAATTGCTAGCTCTAAATTAGTGAATTTTTCACTAACCTTACAATTATGAGAAGGATATATGGTAATTATATAGAAAACGGCGCAACCCGAAGTATGATGTAAAAAACATTTTATTAGGTCAATTTCGATGTGCTGAAGCCAAATCTGTTAACCATTTGGTGTGCAAATGCTTCAAATTAGAGTAAATGTTATTTATATTTTACTCTTATTTTGAAGCATTTGCCTAAAAAATGGCTAACAAGCACATGAAAACTAACCTAACGTAACCTAACCTAACCTAACCTAACCTAAGAGTAAAATAATCAAATCAACTTACCTTTAACTTAAACATTGGGAGGATACAACTTTGCAGCAGCTTTGAGGAAAAAATGAAGTCTCTGATCACTAGGGACGTTATGTAAAAATAAATATCTAGCAAAATATTTAAAATAATGTTCCTTTTTATTCCCTGCTCTCAATACCCAACTTTTTATGTCTTTCCACAAGCGTTCAATATTTTGAGTATGTGCCCCAGATTCTGGATTTACAAAATTCACCGAATGATTTACCGTTAAATGAGTATAATTTAATTTTTTTAAGGAAGAGTACCCTTTCCACTCGTCACTAATAATGATTGATCGAGGCAGAATAATTTTTTTAATAAGGGGGATAAGTGTTTCGGCAGAACGATTTTCAACTGGCACAACAAACATTTTTTTAGAATCTCTTTCTATACCGCCAAATGCCCAAACCCCATCAACACGGCGCCCTCTATGGTATTTAGTTTTCCCAAATTTGGATTCGTCTATCTCCACAATAATGTTGTCACCTCCAATAGGTTCTTGATTATCGTGCCAAAATTCACATACCTCCGCGCACATCGACTTCCAATCGACCACTGAATTTGGGCTAAGCTTGAGTTGAGACTCGCAGTATTGTTGTGAAAAATGTTTCATTAGAAAAACATTTATAAATAATAAATTTTTCCAAGGAGGAATATGTACGCATTCTAACCACGTGTTTTTAAAAATACTTTGATAGAAAGAACATTTGCGTTTTCTTTTATTTTTAGGATTAGTTTTTTGCTTGCGGCATTCAAATTGATGTTTATCACGACGTATGTTGCAATTATAACCACACGTTGGGCACGACAACTCAGAAAGCAAAACACCATGTTTTCGGAAAAATAGAATTGCTTCTTCATCATTTTCGTAAAACTTTACAATAGCTTCAATGTATCTAACAGAACACCCTTCACACTCCATTGCTATACCAACATTAAAAGGGCGCATTTTAAAAGGGTTATAAAATTGCTTCTGTTAAGAACTACTTTGACTCGCGGAGCAAAATTATTGGAACCAAAACATAAATGATGGGCAAATGAATGAACTTCAAAAATTTGTAATTTTATTTATAATCTGTAAAAATGTAATTTGCACACCAAATGGTTAACAGATTTGGCTTCAGCACATCGAAATTGACCTAATAAAATGTTTTTTACATCATACTTCGGGTTGCGCCGTTTTCTACATATTTTCCCAACAATGGCTCTTCCTCTTCTAGATTTTCTAACATCTACATTAAATTTCATTTGCCACTTATGAAACCACTCTGCTAAATTTTTAAGATCATGCTGTAGATTTTCTCTATTTAGTAAACTAATTGCTTTACCCGCAAATTTAGTACCATCGGCAAATTTAGAAATTTACTTACTAAATTAACAGCAAGATCGTTAACATATATTATAAAAAGGACTGGTTCCAACTTCCAAAACGGACCCTTGCAGAACGCCGCTAGTTACATTAGCCCACCCTGACTCTTCCTTGTTAAATACTATCCTCTGTTTTCTCCCAGCTAACCAATTATCAATTCAATTAAGAACTTGACCCCTTATTCTTTGAGCTTTAAGTTTTTTTAACAATCGTTTACGCGGAACTTTGTCAAACGTCTTTTGGAAATCTAAATATATTATATCTACCACTCATTTTTTTTCTCACCCGCTTCTCTTACGAAAGCCGTCTAAGCTACTTTTCCGTGCCACGTTTTATGTTAAGCATACTTAAATAATTAGTGAACAGGGATGTCTTTCCTCCTTTATTCTGGCTTAAGACAGACAGCGGAATTCCGCTGGCGGAGTTACCACCCCTACGCCCAACCATCCACCCAAAGCGCGTTAGTATTTTGTTGTTACTACTGAAAGGCAAATTCCTGTTCTTAAGTGAAACTTTGGTGTGTCCTCTTCCTTTGTCGCTTGTAGGATGACGAGCTCTCCTTCTGCAGGAACCAACAATAATCTCCCATCATATTTGGGTTGAAATTACCTTGGTATCTGTTTTCCATAACTGAGATCTGTTGGTGGAAGCGCTCACCATGCTCGTCACTTACAGCCCCAAGGTTGGCCGGGAAGAAGTCAAGATGAGAATGTAAAAAATGAATTTTCAAAGACATTCTGCATCCCATTATTTCATAAGATTTAAGCATGTTTTCTACGAGTTTACGGTGGTTTTCAGCTTTGTGGTTTCCAAGAAAATTTTTGACAACTTCAACGAAAGATGTCCATGCTCCTAGTTCATTCTCATTTAGGTTAGATGGAAATGATGATGTCGTGGATGCAGTGGCGGTTCCTCATATGGGCAATATGGGCAGCCGCACAGGGCGGCATTTGTGGAGGGGCGGCATGAGCGCCTGCAAAAAAAATAAAAATAAAAATAAGAATAAATAAATAAAGAAATAAATAAAAATAAAAAATAAAATAAAATAAATAATAAAAGATCAATAAATATATTTTTATTAATAAAAAACCATCTATTGCATTTTCCATAAACCTTCCCATAAAAGACCTAAACAATGCAAAATGCTTCCAGATTAATATTATTGGGAATAAAGGCCCATACTTTAACATATGTAATGTTATTTTTCTGGGTTTGGTTAAATAGTGAAATGTATATTATTTATTACAGAACGAATCTTCACACTAAGCCACTAAGGTCTGTCAAATAACCGCAAATGGATAAGAAGAGGTCAAAGCTATCAGGTGCTCAGTTTAGAAAAAAGAGGAAAGAAGAAGAGGAGAAACGAGCAAAAGATAAAGGTATAGAGCTATGTCATCTACTCTTCACTGCTATATTGCACTGCTATTTTGTGATATAGCTTTCTGAGTCATTTGAAGTGTACTATTATGTATATAATTAGCCATTAACCAAGGAGGTTGTATTATTCATTTGTTTCCTATTCTAAAAGTTTAATAAATTGTGCTTAATAACATGTTAAATTAATTGTACTAGCCTATTCATGCATTGGTCTGTTATGTTCTATTTTACTATTTGCAGGGGCACTTTTGAAATATTTTGGAACACCCTCTGCCACTAGCCAGGATGAGAAGCCGTCTACTTCTGCCATTATTGAGGCTGAGGAGCCATCTACCTCCTCAGCCTCACATATGTCTCCACAAATGCAGTCTGATCCTGAGGATGAAGACCCATTTGCTTCTACTTCTCCCCGGCAGGACTCTTCAGGTGAGTTTGTGTGCACATATGTCTGTGAGTGTGTGCGTGTGTGTGTATGTGTATGTGTGTGCATCCCTGCAAAGCATTTTGCAAACAGTTATAAATTATAATGTTATTATCACTGGGTCTGGGTTACTGGGTATGTGTGGTGTTTCACCACCATAATTCCATAACACCACCACCATAACAAAGTGCTGTGAATAATGTGTTATCTAACTTAGGTGTGTATACTAATGAGTAATGCTCTTGTTCTTTCTATTAGAAAGGCCTGGAGCAGAATCGCCTCCTGAGGATGAGTCTCTGTCCACCGACCCTGCTAACTGGCCTTCAGTTCTGACTGAGAGAATTCGGACACAACTGGTTTCCAGGGGACCAAGTCAAGTACCATCTGACTTTGTATTCCCTAGAAACGACAGTGACGCAGGCCCGGATCTAGAAGAATGGGGGCCCGTGGCTAATTATTTTTTTGGGGGCCCCCTTGGCTACAATTTTTATTATATAAGGATTATATATAAGCTTTGTTTACGAGGAAAATTAAAGGTTTTCAGAACAAACATATTACTTTACTTTATTTATTTAGTTTTCAGAACAAACATATTACTTTACAAATATTCTACTTTATTTTACATATTATATTTTCCTGAATTAATAATTTTATACACACCTACCTACTGATTATGAGCTGGCAACCGATTGAACCGACGAGCCTTTTTTTGTGCAAATTCATTAATAATATTTCGAAAATCGACTTCTTTGGCCAGAGCATGTTCAACATAGAGAATTGCCAGTGACTGTAATCGCTTTTGCTTCATTGTTGAACGTGTGCAACATTTCAATCGCTTTAACTTAGAAAAACTCCGTTCGTCGGTACAATTGGTCACCATCAATGACAAGTACATTCTGTATGCATTTAAGACATTGGGGAAAACTTCAAGCTGATACTGCATAAGCATATTGAATGTAATAATAGATGTAGAAACCTAAAATTAAAATAAATAATGTAGAAAATTTGGGGGCCCCCTCAAATGCGGGGCCCGTGGCTGCAGCCCACATAGCCCACCCCTAGATCCGGGTCTGCAGTGACGGAAGAAGTTTCCACCATCAATACTTCAGGAAGTCATTGGTTAGTGGGGAAAATATAACCAGAAGTTGGTTGGTCTATTCCTTAAAAAACAACAGCCTTTTCTGTTTCTGTTGTACATTATTTTCCAAGAGGAAAATAAATTTAACAAGTTTGGGACTCTCGGACTGGAAGCATGCAAGCTCATTGCTCACATCACATGACAACAGTTCAGAACACCTAAATTCTATGAAAATCTGGAAAGAACTGGCAGTGAGGATGAGAAAGGGGGAGACCATTGACAAGCAGGAGATGGCACTTCTGGAGGCTGAGAAGTTGAGATGGAAAGCGGTGCTGACACGTCTCACTGCTATTGTGCATTCTCTGGCAGTTAGGAATTTGGCACTAAGGGGACATACAGAAAAATTGTTCTCACCATCAAATGGCAATTTTCTGAAAGAAGTTGAACTGATGGCACAATTTGATCCTATAATGCAAGAGCACATTAACCGTGTCCAAAAAGGGACCTCCAGTCACACCAGCTACCTCGGCCACCACATACAAAACGAACTCATTGATTTGTCGAGCAGCAAGACCATTTCAGCAATGGTGAGCGACATCAAACAATCAAAGTTTTTTTCAATAATTCTAGATTGCACTCCAGATATCAGCCACACTGAACAGTTGTCAGTTGTGATTCGGGTTGTGTCACTGGAGGGGAAGCCCCATATAAAGGAACATTTCATGGGGTTTTTGGAGGCAGAGGAGTCCACTGGTCAACATTTGGCATCTCTGATTCTGAAGAGACTGGAGGAGCTAAAAGTTCCTTTCATGGACTGTAGAGGACAATCATACGACAACGGGGCCAACATGAGGGGAAAAAACAAGGGTGTTCAATCCAGGCTCCTAGAAATTAATCCCAGAGCTCTGTTTGTTCCATGTGGGGCTCATTCTCTGAATTTGCTTGTGGCCGATGCTGCTAAGGGATCTATTGATGCCACAAGTTACTTTGGCATCTTGCAGAAGCTTTACAACTTGTTTTCAGCCTCCACACAACGATGGGCCATTTTGAAAAAACATGTGAACATCACATTGAAGATGTGGTCTGATACAAGGTGGGAAAGCAAGATCAAGAGTGTGGAGCCCCTGAGATATCAGGCAGCTGCAGTGAGAGATGCACTGATCGAGGTGAGGGACCACACCAAAGACTCTGTAATAAAGGTCGAGGCTCAATCTCTGTCAGAGGAGGTTGGGTCATACCGCTTCGCCATTTGTTCAGTGGTGTGGCATGACCTGTTGTGCCAAATTCAGCATGTGAGCAAGCAGATGCAGTCTCCTAGCATGCACGTTGATGTTGCAGTAAATCTCCTAAAAAAAACAGAGAGAGGTCTCCGCAATTACAGGGCAACAGGTTTTGTGGCTGCACAAATGGCAGCCACAGATATCTGTGAACAAATGAATGTGGAGGCTGTGTTAAAACAAAAACGGCTGAGGTCCACAAAGCGGCACTTCTCCTATGAAGCATCTGATGAGCCCTTGATTGATGCTTTGAAGAAGCTGGAGGTGACATTTTTCAATGCAGTGGTTGATGCTGCAACATCAGCCATTCAGGAAAGATTTTCCACGTTGGAAATTGTGGGAGAGAAGTTTGGAGTGCTGACACATTTCCAAAATCTCACATTTGAGGAGCTGACAGAACAATGTGTGAACCTTAGTACTACACTACACTTTAAGGGACAATCTGACTTGGATGGCAGAGAGCTTGCACAGGAGCTGAAGAACTTGCCTGACTTGCCATCAAAGACCATATCCTTGCTTGAACTGCTGACATTTATCCATGAAAGGGAGCTCTCTGAAATATATCCAAATTTGTGGACTGCTCTCAGAATTGGTCTTACTCTTCCAGTCACTGTTGCTGAAGCAGAGAGGAGCTTTTCAAAGCTGAAGCTCATCAAATCCTACCTGAGGTCAACTATGTCACAGGAACGCCTTACCGGTCTGGCCATCATCAGTATAAATCATACAATTGCTGAGCAGATTTCATATGATGATTTAATTCATGACTTTGCATCAAGGAAGGTAAGAAGAGTCAGGCTTTAGATGGCAGTTGTGCTGTGGTGCAATTATTTTGTTCTTGTTCAAAGTGTAGCATAATAATTACCCTCTCTTAAGTGTCTTATTCTATTTATGTGATAGAGCATTTGTACAATTTAGAAATTTGATTCTCTAGTTTATTTATGGCAGTTGTGCAATTTAATTTGTATTTTTCCTGTTCATAGTATCATAATTACATTCTCTTAAGTGAGTTATTCTATTTACGTGATGAAGGATTTGTAAAATTCAGAAATTTGAGTCTTTGTTTTGGTTCTGAAGTTCCAACAATTAGTCCAATAAAAAGTTATTTTGTGAAAGAGTTATGTCTGTCCTTTATTTTGGCTCGTTTAGCCAGGGTTAGGTTAGGTAAGGTTAGGTTAGGTTAGGTTAATTAATACCAAAATACATTTTTCTAGTAATATTTGATGTGTTTTGCTTAGATTTTGACTTCCATTTCCCTTGAAAATGAGCCAAACTTCAAAGTACTATAACTTTGTTGGATCTCATTTCCGACGGAAATGGCGGTCATATTTGAACAAATCACATCAAATACTACTAGAAAAATGTATTTTGGTGTGTAATATGACTGAGTGTGATAAAACACATAATAACCGTAGTTTCAAAATACGTAGTTACAACAATAACGATAATTAATCCCTAAATTTCACTCTGTATCAATATTGAAGAGTTGCTAAAGCGTGACGTCATAACATTTTCAGAAATCTGTAATACGCTTCAGCACAATGCAGCTGGCTGTACCCTGTGGATATCGCTGCAGTGAATCTGAACTCTGAAACGCACATAGTAAATCACCTGGGAATGTTTCATGTAGAGAAATTTGAACGCTGTTGGTTGATAGTTTGGTTAAAAATATTAGTGTAAACAGAATGCACGCGAGTAGTTGAGTGCCCTTGTACTTGACTAATTTTGTCTGTAGTTTTATAGGGTATGTGTTCAGTAACAAGTTCGCATAAAAAAAAATATGGAAGAGACTAAACAGATATTCAATCAGAACCTTTCAATCCATCCAAAATATTGTTCTAATACGTCAATAAATCAGATTCTAGAATGTTTTTTGTGTGGCAAATGGATCAGGTAAGTTGACTTTATGAAGGGTGAATGTACTTCAAATAGGGTAGGCTTATTTGTAGTAGAAAGGGTGGCCATTATGCGAACACTGAAAAAGATGACGCATTTATGAAATTTTTTTTTCCTCCCTGTGGTACCCCATTGTTCATTTTCTGCCACTCACATTGCTATTTCCAGCTAGACTTATGTATGAAAATATATGAAAAACAAAGAAAAAATTAATTTCATCAAATAAATGGGTGATAGTGCATAAGTTGCCTGTAAATTATTCTTGATAAAATACTTTGGCGTAAATTATAAATAGATACTACTAGTAGTATTTGATGTGATAGGCCTAGTAGTATTTGATGTGATTTGTTCAAATCTGACCTCCATTTCCCTTGGAAATGAGATCCAACGAAGTTATAGTACTTTGAAGTTTGGCCCATTTTCAAGAGAAATAGAGGTCAAAATCTAAGCAAAACACATCAAATATTGGTAATTATTCGTTTTTTGACCCACTCTTTTTATAATGAGCAAACTTTTCTGGTCAATTTTGAGGTGTTCTGCACGAATCTGCCATCTGTTTCCTGTGCAGATGTGGTTTTTGAGATATCATCATCTTGAAAACTACGCATTTGCACAGGAAATGGATGGCAATTTCATACAAAACACTGGTAATTATTTACAAAATGCCATGACCTGAAGTTGAAGTAAAAAATATATTTTTCTAGTGAATTTTGGTGTGCTCTGTTCAAATATAACCTTCATTTCTTGTGCAAATGAACAGAAATACGTGTTTGGGCCATGCAATGACAATTGTATTTATGTTAATTTGCACAAGAAATAAAGGTCATATTCGAACAAAGCACACCAAAATACACTTGAAAAATGTATTTTTGACTACATTTTACACTCGCACAATAAATCATAACCTAACATGTTCTTGTTATGAGATCTCGTAAATGATGCATTACCACAGGAAACGTGCAAAACACCTCAAATTTGACCAGAACATTCACTTGACCTAACCGGCATTCACTTGACCAACCGGGCATTCACTTGACCTAAACCGGGCATTCACTTGACCTAACCGGCATTCACTTTGACCTAACCGGCATTCACTTGACCTAACCGGGCATTCACTTGACCTAACCGGGCATTCACTTGACCTACCGGGCATTCACTTGACCTAACCGGGCATTCACTTGACCTAACCGGGCATTCACTTGACCTAACCGGGCATTCACTTGACCTAACCGGGCATTCACTTGACCTAACCGGGCATTCACTTGACCTAACCGGGCATTCACTTGACCTAACCGGGCATTCACTTGACCTAACCGGGCATTCACTTGACCTAACCGGGCATTCACTTGACCTAACCGGGCATTCACTTGACCTAACCGGCGCATTCACTTGACCTAACCGGGCATTCACTTGACCTAACCGGGCATTCACTTGACCTAACCGGGCATTCACTTGACCTAACCGGGCATTCACTTGACCTAACCGGGCATTCACTTGACCTAACCGGGCATTCACTTGACCTAACCGGGCATTCACTTAATCATCTAGGGCACATGATGAATCAAGTTCTCAGTCAAAACCACATGAATGGCATATTATAATTCTATCACAAACACCACTAAACTGAATCCAATTAGAAAAAAAATTAGCCAGAACAAAAACCAACAAACAAATTAAGTCGCACAGTAACATGACGTCATATGACGTCATCACTATTTCCCTCTACAAAAATCCCTAAATTATGATTCTTTGCGCAATAATGCATGTATTTATATATATCTTATAATAATTTTTACCATAAATAAGCATTTGTCCCAGAAATGAGTAGCAAATTTGAATAAAGCGACTAAAACTACCTCATAAAAAGTTATTTTCAGTCACAGGTTCAGCTCATGGCACTTAGTAAATATTAACCCAAAACACCTCAGAATTAACCAGAAAAGTTTGCACTCATCATTTTCATTTAAACGAAAATATCATGACTTAACCTAACCAATCATGAAGGGCGTACAGTTGACCTAACTGGTATTACATACTAAACTGCCCGCAAAACATTAGGACCAATCAATTTGTGATGCATGATCTTTACTGGGGTGGAGCCCCCGTACCCCCTAGACCTAAATTATACAAATGATAATGTAATAACATGTGCCAACCTTGCATGGGTAGTCTGCTAAATTTCGCGTGCCCTTAAACTGAAATGACACACGTTTATTTTTAGGATTTTTTTTACGGCACCTAAAGACCTTCTGGTCTTTTCTTAAAATACAAGTACTATTGCATTTAGTGCAGGTCACGGATGTCTTAATTATTCTGTGATTGAAAAAAAGGTCTAAACTCTTGTCTTCATCGAGGGCAATATGGCAGATCACGTCTTCAAAATCAAATATGCATAACTGACACGTCATACTTCGTCACAAAAAACCAAACTGAACAGACGAACAATTGCTAAAAATGATTTACTTGTAAAACGGACAAATTGAATTACGCAGAAGTAGCCAGAATCACCAAAAATAAGAAATATTCACCAAATAGTCTATATATATATAATATATATATATATATATTATATATATATTGAACAAAATATATTTTAATAAAAAATATATTTTATACAAATTTGCACAAGATAATATATATATTTTCTTATTTAGTTTTGATTGGTTATTCAATATATATTGCTGTTATAGCTGGGTGTGACTGGGTCAAAAAACGAATAACAACCCAAATATTACTAGAAAAATGTATTTTGGTATTAATTAACCTAACTTAAACTAACCTAACCTTAAAACTAACATAAGTGGAAATAGTAACCTAAAACGCCTAAAACTAATGAAAATATCATTACTTAACCTAACCAATCATCAAGGGCATTCAGTTGGCCTAACATGTTAATATTGGTTATTTCACCTAAATATCTTCTGATCTTTTCGTATTAGGCACTCACTGTCACATTTTGGGCAAATTAAGGATGAGAGAATAACACTGTATTTGATAAAAACATCCAATGCTTTCTCTTCATCTAGGGCACATGATGAATCAAGTTCTCAGTCAGAAACCACACAAACAGCACATCATAATTCTATCACAAACATGACCAAACTGAATCCAATTACAAAAACAAAAATAGCCAGAACAGAAAATATCGAACAAATTAAGTCGCAGAGTAGCAAAAAAATAGCTCAAGCCTAGCTCATATATCATATTTTCATGATGTCACCAGGCAAATATTGGGAGGGTGGGAAAAAAAATGTCAATATTCAAATCTACATAATTTGGTAAGGACACATCTGCGAACATAGTGACTTACGAGGGGAATCCAAAAAGTTTCTAGTGTATTTTGGTGTTCTCTGCTCAAATATAACTCTCATTTCCTGTGCAAATGGAAAGTAATATGATTATTTGTACATTACTTCAAAGTTGTATTTCTTCATTTCTGGTCATGTGAATAGCAATATATTAATAAAAAATTATGAAACCTAACCAAACCTAAGCCAAACCAAACTGGTAGGTAATTATTTGTTTTAGTGCTCCCTCTCCTTTCTGAACCAAAACACATTTTTCTGGTATTTTTTGGTGTGATTTGCGATGGAAATAGATGCCAAGTTTGAATGAATTGCATCAAAAAACATAAGTTTAATATTCAAATTTACCAGGTTTAGTTCCTAGGTTTTCCATTGGTTTCTGATGTGTTTCATCTGAAAATGACATTAATTTCCATCGCAAATCACTCGTTTTTGATCCCTCCCCCAAAACCCCCGATTTCCCATGCATTCCCCCATATTGTGTGTGTGTGGGGGGGGGGAATCACAAAAATGAGTAATTTGTGATGGAAATGAATGTCATTTTTGGATGAATCACATCAGAAACCACTGGAAAACCTAATTTTTATTTTTCAAAATGAGTTGTGGTTGAAACTATAAATTTACCACAAAACCTAAAGTTCATTCCTGATATGACGAAATATGACTCCAAAATAATGTAAACAAATTCTTATTTCTTTACATTTGCACAGGAAATGAAGGTTATATTTGAACAAAGCACACCAAAATACACTAGAAAAATATATTTTAAGGAAAGATATAAGGCCTAATAGATAAACCAACCTTGAATTATTCTGTGGGTGGATAGAGAAGGGCAGCTTGCTTGAGGAAAGCGTGAAGACGCTCCCGCTGTGGGTGTTCATTAATAAATAAATAATGGGTGAAATACAGGTATGCCTCGATTTACGCCGGGGTTAGGTTCCAGCAGATTGCCATTGAAAAGTGAAGCAGCATAAATTGAAGCTAAAAAATAATGGGCTTCTACCTAAATAAATAGGATAGGTTCCAGGATTCTCCAAAAGTGACCCCATATTTTCCATAAAATTAAAATTATTAATGGGTTATATGCTTAAAACTAGTAAAAGAATGCTTAATATTAATAAAATAATTGAATTAAAGATAAATTACTACTTACTTTGGTAATTAAAGCAATTAAAAACAAAATTATTTGATCTTGTTTGACAGTGGCGAGATGGAGATGATTTATTGAGGGAAGATGATCCCGGAGGGAGAGCCACTTTTTTTTGCTGAGGAACTGCAGAATTGAGCAGTTCATCATCATCCACATCATCTAGACCTACTTCATTCGCTATCTTAGTGACGTCTTTTGTCACAGTTTCAACACTGTCAAATCCACCAAAATCAGCAATGCAATCAGGCCACAGCTTATACCAGACACCATTTAGACATGATTTCGAAACTTTATTCCAAGCTGTGGCTATGTTGGAAATGCCTTTTAAAATGTCATATGACTTCCAGTAGTTCTGCACAGTTACATCATCATATTCTGTCCTGAGGAGCCCATTGGTGTTGCACTGGGATGGGAAAATGCTGCCTGAAATCACAGGTGATGGATCTGTGGACCGGATTGCTGTGCTGGTCACCGGGAATGGCCAGGAGAAGCTGCTTGGAGTTCCGAAAGTTCCAGCTGGCACAGGAGCGGAGACGGCACGCGTCTGCATTGATCTTGTGCGGGAACATGACCTGTCCGAATGAATCAAGGGGTTATCATTCGACACAATGGCATCGAACACCGGGATTCACGTGGGAGCCTGCGTCAAGATTGAGGAGGGTCTCAGGAAGCAACTTCTTTACCTAGCATGCAGGCACCATATGTACGAAATCATCCTGGCCCAATTCTTCCAGTCTTTGATGGGCCCCACCTCTGGGCCCGAGACTGGGATCTTCAAAAGATTCCAAGAGCAGTGGGGTTTCATTGACCAATCTCTTATCACCACTGCTATTGATTCAGATAGCTGCAGCATCGCTGGACCTCTTCAGGGTCTCAAGGACTGAACTGTCCTTGTCGTGAGGGAAGCTCTGGCTTCTGGTCAGCCGCGGGATGACTACCAAGAACTTCTTCAATTGGTTATCCTCTTTCTCGGGGAAGAGACTGTCACCAATGTGCCACACTGTGGAAGCCAGGAGCATACCACCATGTGCAGTGGATGGCGAAAGCCATTTACGGATTGAAGCTGTACCTCCTTCAGGACCAGTTCAGGATGACTGGGTGGGAGCTGAAAGGAGTCACAGAAATCTGCCTGTTCATTGCCCTGGCCTACGCAAAGGCTTGGAGTCGTGCGATGAGAGCAGAGCAGGCCCCATATGTGGATCTGGAGTTCTTGCTGGACCTGGAAATACTGCAGGAAGATGCCGTGATCGTCGATGTCACCAAGCAAGCGCAAGCGGCCATGAAACGACACCTCTGGTACTTCTCTGAGATGCTGGTTGGCTTGGCATTCTTCGATCAAGGGGTTTCTCAGGAAGAGAAACAAAGGATGCGAGAGAACCTCGCCAAGCCGGCATTGAGGAAAGCATTGAAGTGTCTGGAGGGGAAGACCATCCTCGGCTCCTTCAAAGGAAAGATTATTTCGGATTTTGTTACCTCGAGGATGAAGGATCTCTTCACCACACTCAGGATCAATGGCGCCTTTGTCAAAAATCCTGCTTCATCTTGGGAAAGCGACCCACACTACCAAGCAGGCCTAGCTAGGGTCCGCATCCTGGCTGTGGTGAATGACTCGGCTGAACAGGGGATTGCTCTCATTGAGAAATTCAATACTGCCTTAACAACGAAGGAAGAAGACAAACAGTACCTGCTGAAAGCAGTTTTCAAGAACAGGAAGGATTTTCCGAAGAAGCAGAAAGGGGAAATGATGAAGTGATGAGTCTGTGCTCTCTGACGTAAGGCATGATTTCTTGGGACCCCTTATTGTTGTCGAAGGAGTCTCATTTTTGGCCAGGAGTGATAAATATGTAAAACGAACACGGGCATCAATGTGGATTAAAAATATAATGTGGTTCTCATTTATGAAACATCCTAGTATATTCGCTAGGAAGTTACACCGAACAACGCGCTTATTTTTGGGATTAGTTTTCTGCTGGTTACAGTAAAATGCCTGACAATCTTCGCGATAATAACACACATTACCACACTTTGGGCACTGTCTGGATGTTGGGAGAACCCTGTGTTCCTTGAAAAACGTTAATGATGCCTGATCATTATGGCCAAAATGTTCAATTGCCGTAAGGTAGGACAACTCTAACCCTTTGCACATCATCATCATACAAAGCTGATCTGCTATGTTAGGGCTTGAAAGACGTGAATGCCACATAGAAAATGACATCATCACTAATTTCCCTGTACAAATAGCACAAAATTATACTCATTGGACCAAAAATGAGTGTGTGTGTATAATATAATATAATATATATATATATACACACACACACCACACACATAGTATATATTATTAGTATCATAATTTTCACCATTAATATGCATTTGCACAAAAAATGAGTAACAAATTTGAATAAAATGACTAAAACTACCTCAAAGTTATTTTGCTTGTTAACAAAAAGTTCAAATTATATATTTATTAGGTACTGAAACCAGGAGTGTGGTGTTAAAATTTTTTTCCAGGGCTGCAGTTGAGATTGATCTTGCTTTTTGGAATTGTTTCTGACTGGTATAAGATCACTCTGGTGTTACCTGTATTTGTTTGTACAGGCCTAGCTTAGCTTCTGATAGCCTAGCCTAACCACAAGGTAAGAATCCTATTTGACCTAACCTGAGTAACTATTTTGATATAACTTGATATTATCAAAGTTGGTGAGTCAACAAAATCCTTAAGCCTAGGACCTAACTTAACAACATAGCCTACCCCACAAAAATGGCTTTTGACAGTGACTGTAGAGTTTGTAAAAAGGAAGTTGAGTAAAGATAGCTATTGCATGTGATAGATGTGATAACTGGTATCACATAAGCTGCAAAGGCCTTACAAATGATATATACAAAGGTATAAATGCTGCTTCTAAACGTAATGTCAACTTGATGTGGTTTTGTAACAAGTGTAGTACTGTAATAAAAAATTTTAATAAGCCCAGAGGGTCTATTAGTGAGGGAGAGGTCAGACCAACTTAGAGGTACTGCAGTTCAAGTTTGGCCTAGGCCTGGGCCTAATACTGTAAATGAGGCTGAAACTCAGAAACAGTCTGAACCCAGTGTTTTAGTTGGGCCTAAGTTAATGCAAAATAGGCCAAATGAGTGGGAAAAACCAAAGAAAACCTGGAAACCCAGGATTTTAAAACCAAATGAAAATGTTTTAATAGAATTAATAAATAGATTTCATTCATTTTCTAAAAATGATGAAGAAAATTTATAATCAATATAGGGAAACTCACTTGAATAGTAGTAAAAGTTTCAAGTTAAACCCAAGCAATGTAGTAGTAGTTTCTGTAATTGGAGATTCCCAAGTCAGAGGCCTAGGAACTATGTTACCAAAAGGAAGCATAGTCTATTGCTATCCTGGTGCAACCATTGATGGGGTAAAGTAAAAAATCAGTGGAAAAATTTTGGATACTGATTTAGTTTTCCCCAAAAAAGTAGTTATTCATGCTAGAGGTAATGATGTAATGTTTAAGCCATCAGATGAAATCTTAAAAAGCTATAATGAAATCTTGGTAAAATTAAAAGAAGGTAGGCATAAGTCATTTATTGCAGGTATTATTCCAAGGATGAGTGAAAGTAATAAATATTTCTCTAGTGCTTTTAGCATAAATAATAGACTCAAAGAACTCTGTAAACAAGTAGGTGTAACATACATTGATCTATGGAACAAATTTTATTGGAAAAGAGAATTGTATAATAAAGATGGGGGTTCATCTTAATACAAGAGGTAAGGATGTACTCTGTACAAATTTATTAACGGATGTGGGAAATTTGGGAGTACTGAAATGGAAGACCCACATAATCTTGGATAAGTCACATTGACATTCAACATTCAAAAATAATAATAATAAAAGTAAATCGGAAGAACTTGAGCTCTTGCTGAGAAAAATTAAAAAGACACCAACCAAGAAACAAATATGGGATGAAAAGGAAAAAGATCCCATAGCTAAAAATGGCAATATGTATTTTGGAAAGAAGAAAAAAAATTGTCATAATAAGAACAGCGAAAAAAGAGAAAGGAAGGGTTAGAATCTTGAAGAAGCAGGAATAAAAAGTTCATCATTGGTATCAAGAATTAAATTTAAGATTTTATATCATTTCAACCAGGGCTGTGGAGTTGGTGATAAAATTTGCTGACTCCGACTCCAGAAATCTGACTTGTATAATTACGACTCCGACTCCGATGGAATGTTAAGGCCAAATTGATTACGATTAGCTTTATTAGGCCAATGGAGATTCATAAACAAGGCATTTCATCACCACCACATGACTCATCAGGTTACTTAATGGCTGTAACTATGCCTTAATGGCTTTTTTTCTCTTTATTAAAAAATTGCAATAAATCCCAAAATACAAACTGATTGAAACTTAAACAAAATAAGATTATTATTAGTTTAGCAAATTAATAAATTGTTTTTGTATTATTATAAACATCTGTAACAAAATGTACTAACCTAAACTGAATTTGTTCTTAAAAAAAGGATCGCTTCCATTAAATCTTCTTTTAGTGATGCTTATCAAAATTATCAAATTGAAATCTAAAAATCTGAAAAAGATTTAGGGTTGCTAGTACAAAAATTTTAAATTTCCTTATTATTAATTATGTTAATTAATTAATTATAATCCTTATTAATTATAAGCAACTATATTTATATATTTATGTTATACGAGGGGAATCCAAAAAGTTTCTGGAAAAGTTTAATAATTCAATCATTTCAAATCAGAATTTAATGAATTCTTGTTTTGACATGAATTTGGACCTTCATACATATTAGGCCATGCTAAGACTTACACAACCTTGGTGACAGTGCTTTAAGACGGAGTTAAAAAGAACCCTATTTTTCATGGCAACGGAAATCTCAAAATTCGAGTGGAGAGCTAACATTAAATTCCTAACAAAACTTAAATGGAAACCACCACAAATACTTGATGCCTTACGTGAAGTTTATGGAGATGAAGCACCTAAGAAATCAGTCGTTTATGACTGGATCAAAAGATTCAAACGGGTCAAGAGGTTCTTAATGATAACCAAAGGAGTGGAAGGCCGTCAACATCAATTAATGAAGAAACTGTTGCTGCTGTTCGGCACTAGTCGAAAAAGATCGTCGAATTTCCTGTGAAATAATAGCCAATGAGGTGGGTATCTCTCGTGGTTCTGCTCATTCCATTTTGGTGGATACCTTAGAATTTAGCAAACTTTCTGCTCGGTGGGTGCCTAAAGCGTTGCATCAAGAACAGTTTGACCAAAGGGCTAGTCTTTCTGTTGATCTTTTGAATCGAATGGAAGTTCATGAAGATTGTTTTATGCATAGACTTGTAACAGGGGATGAAACCTGGATTTATCAGTATGATCCGGAAAGCAAAGTTCAGTCAAAACAATGGCTCCCAAGAGGATCAGATGGCCCAATCAAATTTAAAGCAGAAAGATCAGCTAAAAAGGTAATGGCTACAATTTTTTGGGATTGTGAAGGAATAATTTTAGTCGACTTTCTTGAAGGACAAAAAACAGTCACCGCCCAATATTATGAAAATGTTTTGAGGAAGCTGAAAGATAAGCTTGTTGAAAAAAGACCTGGTAAACTTCATCGCGGGGTGCTTTTCCATCACGACAATGCACCTGCTCACACTGCAAATGCCTCAAGAGCCGTGTTACGGGAATTTCGATGGGAAATCATACCTCACCCCCCTACAGTCCGGATCTAGCCCCTTCCGACTTTTTTTTACTCCCAAAATTGAAGGATCACATAAAAGGAACGCGTTTCGACTCGATAGCAGATGCCAGAACAGCAGTTTTGAGATGGTTTCAGTCGAAAAACTCTGAATTTTATAAAAATGGATTGGAACGCTGGAAACATCGCTTAGAAAAGTGTAGAGAGATAGGTGGGAATTATGTCGAACGTTGTTGAGCATTCCTAAACGTATATCCTCTTTTGTTTTCTTTTATTAAAGTTATTTGACCATTCTGGAACTTTTATTAAAGGGTTTTTGTATTAAAGCTTTTTGAATTTTCCGGAAACTTTTTGGATTCCCTACGTATATTATATATTATTTATATATTATATATTAAAACATTAAGTTAAATCTATTTTATTCATAAAATTGAGCTAGGCCTAGGCTGCTATGGTTATAATTGAAGGATTTGCTCCGACTCCGACTCCATCCAACTATGCACTTCCGACTCCATCCAACTATGCACTTCCGACTCCATCCAACTATGCACTTCCGCCGACTCCATCCAAATATGCACTTCCGCCGACTCCGTCCAAATATGCACTTCTGCCGACTCCGTCCAAATATGCACTTCCGCCGACTCCGTCCAAATATGCACTTCCGCCGACTCCATCCAAATATGCACTTCCGCCGACTCCATCCAAATATGCACTTCCGCTGACTCCATCCAAATATGCACTTCCGCCGACTCCATCCAAATATGCACTTCCGCCGACTCCATCCAAATGCACTTCCGCCGACTCCATCCAAATATGCACTTCCGCCGACTCCATCCAAATATGCACTTCCGCCGACTCCATCCAAATATGCACTTCCGCCGACTCCATCCAAATATGCACTTCCCGACTCCATCCAAATATGCACTTCCGCCGACTCCATCCAAAATGCACTTCCGCCGACTCCATCCAAATATGCACTTCCGCCGACTCCATCCAAATATGCACTTCCGCCGACTCCATCCAAATATGCACTTCCGCCGACTCCATCCAAATATGCACTTCCGCCGACTCCATCCAAATGCACTTCCGCCGACTCCATCCAAATATGCACTTCCGCCGACTCCATCCAAATATGCACTTCCGCCGACTCCATCCAAATATGCACTTCCGCCGACTCCATCCAAATATGCACTTCCGCCGACTCCATCCAAATATGCACTTCCGCCGACTCCATCCAAATATGCACTTCCGCCGACTCCATCCAAATATGCACTTCCGCCGACTCCATCCAAATATGCACTTCCGCCGACTCCATCCAAATATGCACTTCCGCCGACTCCATCCAAATATGCACTTCCGCCGACTCCCTCCAAATATGCACTTCCGCCGACTCCCTCCAAATATGCACTTCCGCCGACTCCCCCAATTATGCACTTCCGCCGACTCCCCCTCCCAACTATGCACTTCCGCCGACTCCCCCCCCAACTATGCACTTCCGCCGACCCCCCCCCCCCCCCAACTATGCACTTCCGCCGACTCCCCCCCCAACTATGCACTTCCGCCGACTCCCCCCCAACTATGCACTTCCGCCGACTCCCCCCCCCCCCCAACTATATGCACTTCCGCCGACTCCCCCCCCCCAACTATGCACTTCCGCCGACTCCCCCCCCCCAACTATGCACTTCCGACGACTCCCCCCCCCCCAACTATGCACTTCCGACGACTCCCCCCCCCCCAACTATGCACTTCCGACGACTCCCCCCCCCCCCAACTATGCACTTCCGACGACTCCCCCCCCCCCCCCAACTATGCACTTCCGACGACTCCCCCCCCCCAACTATGCACTTCCGACGACTCCCCCCCCCCCAACTATGCACTTCCGACGACTCCCCCCCCCCAACTATGCACTTCCGACGACTCCCCCCCCCCCCAACTATGCCTTCCGACGACTCCCCCCCCCCCCAACTATGCACTTCCGACGACTCCCCCCCCAACTATGCACTTCCGACGACTCCCCCCCCAACTATGCACTTCCGACGACTCCCCCCCCACTATGCACTTCCGACGACTCCCCCCCAACTATGCACTTCCGACGACTCCCCCCCCCCCCCCCCCAACTATGCACTTCCGACGACTCCCCCCCCAACTATGCACTTCCGACGACTCCCCCCCCCCAACTATGCACTTCCGACGACTCCCCCCCCCCAACTATGCACTTCCGACCGACTCCCCCCCAACTATGCACTTCCGACGACTCCCCCCCCAACTATGCACTTCCGACGACTCCCCCCCCAACTATGCACTTCCGACGACTCCCCCCCAACTGCACTTCCGACGACTCCCCCCCCAACTATGCACTTCCGACGACTCCCCCCCCAACTATGCACCCCCCCCAACTATGCACCCCCCCCCAACTATGCACTTCCGACGACTCCCCCCCAACTATGCACTTCCGACGACTCCCCCCCAACTATGCACTTCCGACGACTCCCCCCCCAACTATGCACTTCCGACGACCCCCCCCCCAACTATGCACTCCGACGACTCCCCCCCAACTATGCACTTCCGACGACACCCACCCCCAACTATGCACTTCCGCCGACTCCCCCCCCAACTATGCACTTCCGACGACCCCCCCCCCCCAACTATGCACTTCCGCCGACTCCCCCCCCAACTATGCACTTCCGCCGACTCCCCCCCCCAACTATGCACTTCCGCGACTCCCCCCCCAACTATGCACTTCCGCCGACTCCCCCCCCCAACTATGCACTTCCGCCGACTCCCCCCCCTATGCACTTCCGACGACTCCCCCCCCACCCCCCCCCAAACTATGCACTTCCGACGATCCCCCCCCCCCAACTATGCCTTCCGACGACTCCCCCCCCCCCCAACTATGCACTTCCGACGACCCCCCCCCCCCCAACTATGC
Organism: Bathynomus jamesi; assembly: GCA_023014485.1. Classification (NCBI taxonomy): domain Eukaryota; kingdom Metazoa; phylum Arthropoda; class Malacostraca; order Isopoda; family Cirolanidae; genus Bathynomus; species Bathynomus jamesi. The sequence goes on along the minus strand of JAJOZX010000290.1, from coordinate 713,702 downwards.
ACTTCCGACGACTCCCCCCCCCAACTATGCACTTCCGACGACTCCCCCCCCCCAACTATGCACTTCCGACGACTCCCCCCCCCAACTATGCACTTCCGACGACTCCCCCCCCCCCCCCCCCAACTATGCACTTCCGACGACTCCCCCCCCAACTATGCACTTCCGACGACTCCCCCCCCACTATGCACTTCCGACGACCCCCCCAACTATGCACTTCCGACGACTCCCCCCCCCCCAACTATGCACTTCCGACGACTCCCCCCCCAACTATGCACTTCCGACGACTCCCCCCCCCAACTATGCACTTCCGACGACTCCCCCCCCCCAACTATGCACTTCCGACGACTCCCCCCCAACTATGCACTTCCGACGACTCCCCCCCCAACTATGCACTTCCGACGACTCCCCCCCCAACTATGCACTTCCGACGACTCCCCCCAACTATGCACTTCCGACGACTCCCCCCCCAACTATGCCTTCCGACGACTCCCCCCCCCAACTATGCACCCCCCCCCCCAACTATGCACCCCCCCCCCCCCAACTATGCACTTCCGACGACTCCCCCCCCCAACTATGCACTTCCGACGACTCCCCCCCCAACTATGCACTTCCGACGACCCCCCCCCAACTATGCACTTCCGACGACCCCCCCCCCCAACTATGCACTTCCGACGACTCCCCCCCAACTATGCACTTCCGACGACCTCCCCAACTATGCACTTCCGACGACTCCCCCCCCCCCCAACTATGCACTTCCGACGACTCCCCCCCCCAACTATGCCACTTCCGACGACTCCCCCCCCCAACTATGCACTTCGACGACTCCCCCCCCCCAACTATGCACTTCCGACGACTCCCCCCCAACTATTCACTTCCGACGACTCCCCCCCCAACTATGCACTTCCGACGACTCCCCCCCCAACTATGCACTCCGACGACTCCCCCCAACTATGCACTTCCGACGACTCCCCCCCCCCCAACTATGCACTTCCGACGACTCCCCCCCCCCAACTATGCACTTCCGACGACTCCCCCCCCAACTATGCACTTCCGACGACTCCCCCCCCCAACTATGCACTTCCGACGACTCCCCCAACTATGCACTTCCGACGACTCCCCCCCAACTATGCACTTCCGACGACTTCCCCCCCAACTATGCACTTCCGACGACTCCCCCCCCCAACTATGCACTTCCGACGACTCCCCCCCCCCAACTATGCACTTCCGACGACTCCCCCCCCCAACTATGCACTTCCGACGACTCCCCCCCCCCCAACTATGCACTTCCGACGACTCCCCCCCCAACTATGCACTTCCGACGACTCCCCCCCAACTATGCACTTACCGACGACTCCCCCCCCAAATATGCACTTCCGACGACTCCCCCCCAACTATGCACTTCCGACGACTCTCCCCCAACATGCACTTCCGACGACCCCCCCCCAACTATGCACTTCCGACGACATCCCCCCCCACTATGCAATTCCGACGACTCCCCCCCCCCAAACTATGCACTTCCGACGACTCCCCCCCCCCCAACTATGCACTTCCGACGACCCCCCCCCCAACTATGCACTTCCGACGACCCCCCCCAACTATGCACTTCCGACGACCCCCCCCCCCAACTATGCACTTCCGACGACCCCCCCCAACTATGCACTTCCGACGACCCCCCCCAACTATGCACTTCCCGATGACCCCCCCCAACTATGCACTTCCGACGATTCCCCCCCCCCACTATGCACTCCGACGATTCCCCCCCCCCCAACTATGCACTTCCGACGATTCCCCCCCCCCCCAACTATGCACTTCCGACGATTCCCCCCCCCCCAACTATGCACTTCCGACGATTCCCCCCCCAACTATGCACTTCCGACGATTCCCCCCTCCCAACTATGCATTCGAACGATTCCCCCCCCTCCCAACTATGCACTTCCGACGATTCCCCCCCCTCCCAACTATGCACTTCCGACGATTCCCCCCCCTCCCAACTATGCACTTCCGACGATTCCCCCCCCCCAACTATGCACTTCCGACGATTCCCCCCCCCAACTATGCACTTCCGACGACCCCCCCCCAACTATGCACTTCCGACGACCCCCCCCCCAACTATGCACTTCCGACGACGCCCCCCCAACTATGCACTTCTGACGACTCCCCCACCCTGATTTCAACGTAAGAAGTTCATAAATTTAGGTTGCAGTAGGAACTCAACCTCATAATGGTCATCTCCCAAAAGCCTCTGGTAGTAGTGGTTCTGTTGAAGATATGGTGAGCCACATTCCACTTTTTCAGATGTTTGTTGTGAACATTATAAATAGTGGGTTCCCAAGTGTTCATTGACTGAACTTGATAAGTAATTTCATTTGGGTTCACTTTAATTATACAGTATGGTCCAGCATACCGAGGTTTGAATTTATTGATGCTCAGGTTGCCAGGATAGTGTATTTTCAGCCCCACCAGCTGGTTTAACCCTTTAACGATGGATGGTACCTTAAGGTCCACCAGAAATAATAATATAAATTGTACTACAATGCCTCGTTTCAACAAGTGTTTCTACATGTTTAGATATAGATGTCATTTAGTTGTTGGGAAAGGAACCCAAAATGTGTATCATTTCAGTGACTAGTTACTAAAATATTTAGTTTTGAATGACAATAAAACCTATACGTTCTGGTAACATGAGTGACTGCATATGCTGCAGACTCGTCCTTAAAGGGTTAAGTGATAGGGTTTGAACTGTGGGTGGCCTTCATCCTGATATCGAAGCTGATGGTGGTCTATTCTAGAGCCCTGAGGGAAGATGTGAGTCTGGGATAAGAGACAGGCTACTGGAGAAATACCAGTCTCCTGATGCTTGGTATTGCTGTAAATGGATACCACCCTGGGCAGATGGTCATCCCAGGTCTCAACCTGGTTCAAACTCATCCACAAATATTGGGTTAGTGTCCTGTTTACTCGCTCCATAGCCCCATTGGATGTGGGGCAATAGGGAGAAGTCCTTACATGGAGTATATCCAGTTCAAGCAAGGTATCTTGAAATTCCTGGGCTGTGAACTCAGGCCCATTATCACTAAGTAGCTTTTCAGGCAACCTGGGCAGAAATGGATATACTCGAGTTTTGAATGCTTGTGCTACAGTAGAGGCCCGTTTATTGGGTAGTGCGACCATGGACAACCATGTAGAATAATGGTCAACCACCACCAATGCACAAACATTCCCCTTTTGAGAGATAGGGTTGGAGATAAGATCTGCTGCAATCAACTCAAGAGGATGTTGGGTTACAATCTTAAACACAGGTGGTGTGTGGAGAATATTTGTAATCTTTGCTCTCTGACACTTCACACAAGAGGTGACTATCTCAGTCACTATGCGATGCAGCTGGGTACCAAAAATGTTCCAATAATAGGGCAAGCAATTTATTTCGCCCTAAGTGAGCAAACTCCTTGTGAAAAATGACAGCCCAATCTATAGCAACACCTTTGGCAACAACACAACGCAAGTGGTGGTTCTTCCCCTATGGTAAATGATGTCATCAATAACTACCAATTGCTGATGATCTCGTTTATATGGTTGTAGGTTTCCAGTATATCTTTTGCTGTCCATTGTTGCTTAATCCCCTTTTTAAGGCGACATAGGTGAGGGTCAAGTTTTTGTAAGGTTATGACATCTTCCAGGGACAATGCCCCTCCTTCTTTTGGGAGTTGTTCTCCTTCTCTCAAAGGAATCACTGGACAGATGTCCACCACAACTGATGTCAGTTCCAATTGTGGTGTAAGGTTATCAGTGGTAGATTCCCCTCCCCACTAGCCTCTGTGTCAGGTGCAAGGTCCTCCTCCATGCTATCATCAAGCAGTGTAAATTCTTCAAAGGGGCTATCAGTTTCCCTATTCACATTTAGAATTTCAGGGGAAGGCTTATCATTTGATTGACCAGGTAGGTGTATAGGGTTTAACCAATTGTAATGGATCCCAGCGAGGCACTGCAGATAACACCGATCATGGTAGTTGTCAGAACCATACTTTAAGGGAGCTCGATCTCCATGATATACCCAAATCTCTACCTTATTCATATCACTATAAACTTGGATCAACCGTGGGGTTGGGATCTGACCAACATGTTTCATCAGATTCAGCTGACGGGTGATAGCTTTATCAGAAGAGATCCCATACTTATTTCGCCTGTTAATTAGTTCTGCTACTGTTGCTTCTCTGATTTCCCTATGATGATCCATTGTGCCACTACTCCACAAGGATAGACAATAAAAGAGGGAATCTCCTCCCCCTGGGACTTCAGTCTTTATGAATCCTTTTGGAGTGGCATTTGATCGGTTGTCATATTGATCCAATGATTCTTGACAATTGTCAATTGGAGACCTGGATAGTGCATCTGCGATACAATTCTGTTTCCCAGGTATGTACACTAGCTCATATTCAATGCTACTCAGCTCTTCCAGTGTGCGAGCAACTCTGTTATTTACTAATGGCATATTGTAAAGGAAGGTTAAAGGTTGATGATCAGTAAAAATTTTAACTTTAATTCCATAAAGGAAGGGTTTTAGGGTCCTCACAGCCCATCGAATAGCAGCTAATTCTCGTTCAGTGGTTGAGTACTTTTGTTCAGCCCTATTGAATGTGGTTGAAACAAAGGCTATGGGCCTATTCTTTCCTTCCTGCTCTTGGGACAAGCAAGCCCCAGCTCCAATGTTAGAAGCATCTACATGGAGCTGTAGGGGTTTAGCTTCCTTTGACCTATCAGGGTATGTCAACAAGATCGGACTAACTAAGGCCTCCTTTAGTTTATCAAACGCAGTCTGGCAACTCGCTGTCCAAGTCAGCGTCTTGCGGCCTGTAAGTTCACTAAGAGGCTTTGCTATCTCTGAGCAATTTTGGATGTGTCGGCGATAGAAATTAACCATCCCTAAGAATTGGCGGAGTCTTCTGATGGTGTTTGGGATTGGAAACTTGGCAATACCTTCTAGGTTCTTTACCAGTGGGACCATCCCCTTGGATGACACCTGATGTCCCAGGAATGTCACTTCCTCGGCAAAGCTCAGTCTTTGAGGGTTTGATTTAAAACCATTAGATTCCAAGGCATGTAAGACCCTTCCAGAATTTCAAGGTGTTTGGGAAGGTGTGGCTTACTACCATTATCATCAAGGTAGACCATGCATTGAGTCCATGGGATCCAGATAATGCATCATCATGGCTCGCTGAAAGGTAGCTGGACCATTTTTCACCCCAAAGGACATTCTAGAAATTCCCAATGGGAAGACGACTGGGTGGAGAATGCAGTTTTCTCAATACTGGATTCCTCTATCTCAACCTGATAATACCCTTTGACTAAATCATTGGTAGAAAAGTATTGCATTCCATGCAAATTGAAGAGTGTATCAATCAAATCAGGTAATGGAAAGCAATCTCATTTTGTTATTTTGTTGAGCTCTCGATAATCATTGCATAATCGTATTGACCCATCACTTTTCTTAATTGGCACGACAGGTGCAGAGTATGGGGAGAAACTTCGTCTGATGATACCATCTTCCTCCAGCTGTTGGCAGTGCTCTTCAATGTCCTGCAGTACAGGTCCTTGGACTCGCCTTACTGGGATATGGACTGGAAGCCTGTGTTCTGTTTCAATCTGATGCTTGATAATGGTTGTGTGGCCAATATCCCCATCCCCATCACCATGACTATTGACTAATAGCTCCTTGGTGGCACAGCAACAACTGGACTAACTGGTCCTTTTGTTCTGCTGAGAGAGAGGTATTTGTCAACTCAAAAGCATCAACCATTTGTGAAGTCCAGTCCTCCTGATTTTGAGAAGTTTTTGAACGGTCAGTGAAGTCCACCAGATGTACCAGTGAGTCCTTACTCTGCAGTTTCATAGCCTTCCCAATTAAGTTTCCTCTGGAGATCTTCTGTGAGAAGTCTCCAAGGTTGAATACTGCAACCAAAAAGTTGTCTTCTGTGACATTCATTAATCCAGGTTGGATAATCAAATCTTTTACTGAGGAGTTACTTTCCAAATAAGTTAATTCATGATCAGGGTTGTATCCTTGGAGGTGGAAACATGCCTCTATCATTTGACAAGTGCAGGATGCAACTTCAACATCTTCCACACTTTCACATTCAAGGCTGGTTGGAAGTGGCTGTTGAGCATCCTGTGCAACTGTGGTAAGTTGGCTTCCCTTCCGAGTGAGGAGTTCTTGTTTAGCCAAGTCAGGAAGCAAACTATCAGTCTGTAACATGTCTACCCCACAGATCAGATCAAAGTCTGAGACATGGTCTCCCACAAACTCAATTGGTTGCGTTTCAAAATTAGGAAACATGAGTGTGACTACAACCACCCAGAACTGGTACAGTGTGTTTACCTATACTGCTAATCCCCTTGAGAGGTACTTCTTTTAGTGGGAATTTATCGGAGGGAAGTTGATGGTAACATGGAGCTGACATCAAACTGACTGCAGCACCTATATCCACAAGAGCTGACAATGGGCCTGTATGGGGAGAGTTGTTTTTTATTCTTGGCCAGATGACTAAGGCACTGCTTGGTTGCTGCTCTTGTCTCAGGTCCAGAACTTCAGCCAATTCATCTTCAGTGTTCCCTGGCTGCTGCTCTTCATCCCTCTCTAGGGCTCCAACTTGTTCAACATCTCCCGCTGTCTCATCTTCAGTCTCACTCTGGAGGGCCTCAAGGTAGTTGTGTGCAATCTGACTTGCTAATGGATATTGTCCTGATGGTGTGGCTTCCTGGGAAGCAATGATGCCTCCAAAAGACCATTCATTGCTAGCATGCTGGGGTAGCTCTGGCATGCGGCTTTTCATGACAGAGCTATCTAGTTTCCCATTTCTGGTGCTAGTTCTTGTGGTGGTGGGACCAACCCTTGGTCATTCACACAATCTTGACCCAAATGTGGTCCTCCACAACTTGGGCATTGTGGCCTCCATTAAATAGTTCCTCTGAGTAGGACACTGTGCAAGGCTATGTCCATGTTGCTTACAATGTATGCAAATGTTCCTGGCAGTATAGCAATCTTGATGAAGATGACCTTGCTTTCCACACCAATGACATAAAGGACGCGAGGGACATTGACCCTTTGTATGCCCTGGCGGGAAAGCATCTCACTTCTCCTTGATGGTGTGGGATTTGTTTTTGGCTGGGACATTTGCTTATTGAAGTGAATTTGGACAAAGCTTTTTCTTCCCCAATGCCTGCACAAATGCTGAAGCCAGAGTTCACATAGTTTTTTTTTATATAAACATTGCTTTTGTTTGTACTGATTGAGCCAAGAATACCTTTAATGATTGTGAGATGAAGTGGAGTTTAAAATGACACATCTGGGACTTATCAGGTTTATACAATTTGGGTAACACTCATTGACCTTGCCCTAGTAACTAATATTCTTTGTTTTTTTTTTTTTTGCATTAGTTATGTAAGTTATTTTTTTTCTGTAAGTCTTGTCTCGTTTGTGTGGTAATGGGCTGGTGATGGCCAATAATTTAATTGTTTTATTTTATGTTGACATTTTTGTGTGGGGTATGGGACTAATGATGTTTGTTTTGTAGTAATAATTTTTTTCCAAGTGCTTAGTTGGTTCTGAATACACATTGGTGTATGATCAATAAAATTGTTCAGATTTTCTTTAGTTACCTGAAAAAACTTGCCTGCTAATGCAGTTAACCTTGTAAGTGTTATTGTTATTTTGTTGATTAAATTAAGCAAAGGACATTTTACTTTCTTAAATCCTCCCCCCATAACCAAGAGTAAGTCGTTTAAAGAGGCAGACTGGCTATGCCCCAGAGATCTTAAAGGTGAGAACCCAGTTTCAGATTGGTAGAGCTGCCTATCTGACATAATCTCAACCACACTAAATTGGTAACGTGCTCACCTCATTTCTCTCATTCTTACAGTGGCAGGTGGTGGCTGAAGTCAAAGGATTTTTATTAAGGCCCTCTGGGTGGTTCTCACTGGCAGCTAAATCTCCCATCTCCGCAATCCCACTAACAGAGTATCTGGTAGGTGAGTAACGCAAACGCATCTTTACACAGATACACTTACCGGCATCGCGCCCCTGTTTCAACCTGACGAGGAGAAATACTGCATCAGATCTTTTTGGCGAGTGCGGAACACCGATATGCTTGTATCTTTTGCCAGCAAATTCCATTCACGTAACCTGGAGCCCAATAATTCCGCTTTCTTTTTCGGAAGGTCCAAATCTCTCACGAGATCATTCAGCATAACCTGTGTTATCATACGTGGTTTATTTGATTCAGGTTGCTGAAAGTCTGTATCTTTAGTGTCATCATTTCCATTGGTTACTTCCAGACTCTTCATCCAGTGTCCATGACTTTGGGGGAGTTGAATTGATTATCATCGTCATGTAGTACTGGTCTCATGCAGATGCAAGATTTGGGTATTGAATTTTATGTTTATTTTTGGCAGAGAATCCTGAAACGACGTTAGTCATACAAAAATAGCAATCAGTTAGGTGATCCTTGGCTCTCTCCAATCATTGGTATGGCAAATGGCATTAGATTTGCGGTACCTTTAATCCAACCCCTAAGAGTGACGGATAGGAAATGCATGAGATATGAGGTGCCCAGGATTTGTCTTGGTTGCCTACCTTACACCAAAATAAAGTTCGTAAGCCTTCTTCACGAGTGGGGTCATCGGTCTTTCCTCTGTGCCATATGGTCAGTTCTCCCACATATATACAAATGTATCTCTGGGATTAATACAGTTCGTTCATGCTGGCGTAAAATTATTGAAATCACAGAAAACTTTTTGGAATGAAAAACCATTTTCTACTATGAAAAATTTTAAAATTTGAGCAAAACTTGAAAAAAAAATTTCTTTTTATTAAAAATCTGTTTAAATAGCTATTTTTTTTAATGCAAAAAAATACTATTAAATATAGTTAACCTGGAGAAAAAGAAAAGTAAAATTAATTAGTACACTTAATTTTAACTTATTTTGGGAAAACTCTGAGTAAATGGAAATATTATTTTCTCAAACACTATGGGTGATAGAAAAATCTGAAACCAATTTTGGAATCAGCATCAAAAGTTCTATAAGAAACACCAAATAGTTTTCAAGAAACAAAAATGTTGTTCCCTAGTGTAATTAATACAAAAACAAAGAATATTAGTCATTAGGGCAAGGTCAATAAGTGTTTATGTAAATTCTGTAAACCTGTTAAGTCCCAGATATGTCATTTTATACTCCAAACACACTATCTTTCATATCACAATTATTAAAGGTATTCTTGGCTCAATCAGTGCAAAAAAAAAAAAAAAAATTGCTTATAACAAAAAAAATGTGTGTGAACTCTGGCTTCAGCATTTGTACAGGTATTTTGGGAGGAAAAGCTTTGTCCAAATTCACTTCAATAAGCAACCAAAAACAGGCAAAAACAAATCCCTGATAGAGAAAAACCAACAAACATTTAGGGATTATCTCCCCCAGCACTGGCATCAGTGGACCCACAGGAATCCATGAGTGCAGTGATGCCAGAAAAGGGGTAAAATTAACAATAATAATAATAGTAATTAAGGTTCTAAAATTTTGGGATATATGTTTGCGTTAATATGTTGCTTGTAAGGCAGTTAAAGGTACAATTTAGTTCACAGCCTGAGAAAGCTCAAAATCTATTGTGATGCATGATAACTGAAGTTAGGTTTTTTAACAAGGTCTTTATAAAGGAAATCAGGCATTCAAAAATGATTGTGATATTTACATGATAATTTTAAGTGATACAAATAAGTTAGACATGGTCCTTATATCTATTGGTTAAGCAATACAAAATACCACTGGTAAAACCAAGACTATAGGATCACCTACCACACCATCAAGGAGAAGTGAGATGCTTTCCCTTCTCCAGAAATGGGCATATGACTGCCTCAAAGTTCTGATTATTCTCTATATTGAGAGAATTTCAAATCTGTTATAATCAATTAAAAAGATAAGAGAAACATTTTTAGTAACTCTGAAGGCCTCGCTTTCCAAGAAAGCTCTGGCCCAATGGGGATTGCTGAAACCTCCCTAGTGAGGGGTTTAGGAGCTCTCAGGAATCCTTCCTAACTGTGGCAATTCCTATAAAACTTGGGGTTTTAACCACACCATCTCATCATTATTGCAGTTTATAACTATTTTTAAATTGTAATTGGGGCAATTACTTTTGTATTATCTGCAAATTTAGATATATTACTACCTACCCTTCTTTAAACCAGTGGTTCATAACCTTTTTTTCACTTGTGAACCCATAGAAGAATATGGATTATTTTTGAGGACCCCTTAGCAAAAATAATTTCTATATTCCAATTCTGTGTGAATTAAAATACACCCCTTGTCTTCTGAGGACCCCTGAAACTCATTCACAACCTCTATAAGAGTTCACAAACCTCAGTTTGTGGACCACTGCTCTAAACAATTTAGATGTTGATATACAATAAAGAGTAATTGACCGGACACTGATCCCTGTGGTACCTCACTTTTCACTTGCTGCCACCCAGATTCATGGCCATTTAAAATTATTCTCTTCTATGTCTTCAAATCACTTTTCCATCCAGTTTATAACCAGGGCTGTGGAGTTGGCACATAAAAAACCGACTCTGACTCCTCAATTTTTTGTCTATCCGACTCCGAAGGTATATTAATTCTAAATCTGCTATGATGATAATTACACAAAAGGCATTTCCTCACCGCAATGTGAATCATCAGGCTACTTTTTAAACGCATAACCTGCAAAGTTTGAGTCTAATGGTTGTAGCGATGCCATTATGGCTTTTTTATTTTTTATTTATGAAAAAACAAAATTCATTGAGCATAAAACAAAAAAAAATTAAATTTAAGACTGACAAAATAAAAATTTCATTAAATGCAATAAAAAATATAAAAGTATTCCTGCAAAATTTATTAAACTAAGGCCAAGGGTGAAAATCTAAAATTATGAATAACTTGTTCTTAGGAACAGAATTGCTTCCGCCAGATCCTCTTTCATTGAAGCTCTTAAATCTGATTTAATTATTTTCAGTGCGGAAAACAGTCTCTCCACACTGACCTGAGTGGGTGGCGTGGCTGTTACTATCATAGCTGTATCTCTTAAAATCTCTGGATATGTGGGGATGACTTCTTGTATTGTCAGTTTAGATGAGCGATCATATTTTTCCACTTCTTTTAGGCCATCAAAAAAAATCTTGCTTAAATTTCATTAGTTTAACATCAAAAGGTTGCCAATGCACGTTTAAGTGGCGATGCTTTGCTTTTGAGTATTCAATTTTATCTAATTATTTTTGAAAGTCTAATTCTTCATCATTTGAAGAGGATGAGAGGGACTTACTACTCATATCTTCATCCTATGGTTCAGGATTTTCAGGTAATAGCCCTTTTATGCGAATTGCAACCTTGCAGAGGGCCTCTTTTGCTTTAGCAATTTGTTCTTCGGTCAACAAAATTTGGTTCATTGGATCCATGTAGACAGCAGCTAATAAGATCTCATTTTCCAGTAGCAGACCCTCTCTTTTCTTCATTGAGGATACAATTCCATCAGCAATTAATCCTCCAGTTTGGGATAGACGAAATAATAAATTTTTCCATTCCCAAGGGAATGTACCAGGAGTTAAATCCTCTGCTTGCAACTTTTTGGTGACAGTATAAGGGTGAGCAAGCAGAGCTTCTAATTGTGTAACCTCCCTCCATTGAATTTCAGTTAGTGAAACATTGGGATTATCAATGTCTTCTAGGAAGGGTTTTAGATCAAGCAAACGCTTAATCATCATATATGTGCTCCCCCAGCGTGTCACTTGGTCCAGAATAGCTCCCTTTCCTGCATGTCTCTGGATAATAGCATCAATTTTAGAGGTCCTGGCTGCAGTGGCTACTTGCCTCAACTTGCCTATCAGAGTAGCTGCATGATGATCTTTCAATCCCTCTCTTATTGCTAGCTGCAATGTATGTACAACACAATGTATATGTTGAATTAGAAAGAGCTTAGATGCTGCTTCAACAATATCATCTAAAATTTCATCGCTCTGTTCTGTTTGAGAATCAGTTTCAGGAATGTCATCTTCATTAGCCACTTTTTCTTCATCAACTTTATTCAGCTTTTCTATCGTGCTTAGCATGTTTGAAGCATTATCTGTGACAATACATAGAATCTGCTCTTTCTTAATTACAAAGTCTTGTAAAACTCCCTCCACTAACTTCTGAAGATAGTCGCTGTCATGATGCGCCTCGGTGTCCTTTACTCCCAATGTCCGAGTTACCATTTTATTGTTTTCATCAACAAATCTAGCATTGATGGCAAAATAGTTAACTCTATGACGCGTGGCTGCATCCATTCTAATAAACATGAAGCGTCCCTTAAGAGTTCTTCGAAGTTCTTCCTTTTTATTTGTGGCTTTATTTGTGGCCACACGCTCTTCTGTATTCATTCTAAGGGTTTCTGAAAAGAAAGAAAAAATAATTATTTCACAAAAATAGATCCTGACTTTATGTACACCCTATCAGTGGTGGGCACTGTTAACCAAAAAGTTAACTTCGATAATGATAATCCATTAACCCCAATTTTTAACTCTGATAATGATAATCCGATAATTTTACTACAAAGTTAATGGAAGTTAACGATAATCCGTTAATGATAACTATTTCTTTACTAACATTTAAAAAAAATTAAGGAAAAAAGCTTTAAAACCCATAGAAAATGTTTGTTTATGCAAAATCCAACAATAAATAGGTATTTAACTATTTTTATCAAGTTTTGCAACTTTTTTGCTTAACTTTTTTTTTTATTTTTAATAAAAAATGTACTGATTACATGTTTTGAAACCCTTGTAACCACTAACCATTAACTAAATTTTAATTTACCAGAGAATTATTATGGCGGGAACTGAAAGGTAAAATTAAATTTTAGGCACATTTATTAAAGACTGACACAATGTGCTGGTTGCCCTTCAGAAAGACCAACTTCTCAAAGTTAGGCCCAACTGCCAGTCTTGACCTCTTGGGCCTCAGGATGTCCTTGCCGAGAGAGAAGAGCCGTTCCACTGCGGCAGAGGATGGAATTGGCAGACTGAAGTTATGGCAGTTTGAATTCATTCGCGGAGCAGTGATCTTCCGTGAATGACTGCTTGCAGTTAACGTGTTAAAGGACTTTTACAGACTAAATATCGAGTTATCGGAAGTTAACTGGTCCAATAACAATAAATGGAAATTAACTTCCGTTAATAGTCCATTAAAAAAAGTTAACTTCGTTAATTAACTGTTATCAGATTAACGCTTTAGTGCCCAACACTGCACCCTGTGTATATATATATATCCAAAATTTTGCCAATTGTGGAGCCTTGTGCACTTTTATTTGCCTGGGTAAGGTCGCTCAAGTAGGCAGCAGGGCTGGCTAGAGTTGGTGAGATGCAAGGCTTTTTACTGACACCTCTTCCCCTTACTATATTTTGCCAGAATTTCATTTGGGCCCCTTTGAGCAGGGAGTCTCATGCATTTTCTATTGCACTCATACTTAAGAAATTTTCTTTCAAGGGTGCTTGCGCCCTTGCTACAGAAGCAGTCCTGAATTAATCAGTATAGGACTCTTTGCCCCTCCCTGATGCAGCAACACACCCCTCTTTCATGTTGCTCTGTGCCCCTGTAAAAATTGTAGGGGGTATTGTGGTAAAAATTCTTGAAGCTAACTTGAAAAATTACTGCTACGTACTCCCATTACTTATACAAATGTGTATCTAGCCATATGGCAGTGCTGCCAGTGCCACTGCCACTCCCATGCAACTATTTGGTAAAAAGTTTACTCTTACAAATTTGACATTAGGGTGGGCAATCTTAGTTCTGATTAATCAGTTAATCATTGTTTTGAATTTAATCATTAATTAATAAAAAAATATTTTTATAAAATGATGGAAAAGGCTTAATTTTCTTTATAATTTCAGCATCATTTTACCTTAAATTTTGCAATGTATCATTTGAATTTGGCACCTTTTTGCATGTATAAACTGTCTAATCCACCCGTGCCTGATTTCTTGAACTAAAGTAAATTTTGAGCAAACTGTTTTCTTTGGTTTTATCTCATGCAACAGAAACAATAAAGCTCTTTCTTACTTTTTTCAGAAGTACCTATTTATTTTTTAATAATTTTAATCAGTTAATCATTGATTAATTAGAAAATTTCATCGTTCATCACTTTTTCCTAAAAATGATTGATTAACCATGCCCTAAACCTTACCTAACCTAAGTAAAAATTTTTGATGATTTTGAAATCAATTGCACTACATTGTTTGGGGCAGCGAAAAGTGGGTATACACCCACTTTCTGGATAAATTGGAGCTAGTTCTCAGCCCCATGGCTGCCACCTATACTAGTGCAATGGTAGAGCTGGTGGTGCCATTCCCAGTCACCCACAACCTTTTATGGAGAGGTCCTGTATGAGCCCCATTAATTAATAAAATAGCTTGCCCAGCAACACATCACAACGACACTTCATTCAGTACCGGTATTAGAGAAAAAATAATAGTGGCTAGCTCACCCATCAACCCACCCAACAACACATCACACCACATCATTCAGTATTAACAAGAAAAATAAGAAATGAAGTCTCTTAAGTCTTGGCATTTGGGTCACACTTGATTTTTCAAGTTGACTCCCTGAGACTCTGAAATCAAGTTGGGACCCCTGAAAATTTTTGGCCAGGAGTCCCAGACTCCTGATTTTTTCCTGACTATTGAAATCTCTGAAAGTTATTAGGGCTATCAGGTATAGGCCTATCATGGTATATTTGCATGTTACTTTGCTATACCGTATCTTTCCTATATGAATCCTACCAAGAATACCAGTTATGCTGACCAGTTCCTGGTCTGAATACAATTTATTTATTCTTTAGTTCAGAGCCTGAGGCTTAGATTCATTATTGTTATTGTTTTTATTATTTCATTCAGATCAGTTAACCAGGAATTGAGGTATATGAAACCACCAAGTCATCCTCATTTGTCTCCAGATGAAGTTCAGTCTGCTCTCCAACTGGGAGAGAATATTGGGGAGTTTTGGCAGAGAATTTTGATTCAGGTAATCCATAACAAACAGGAGTTAGGCAGCATCTGTGTTCAAGTACAGTATCTTTAAAGCTGTTTTTATTAGGTAGCTACATTATGTTTACCTTGCTGAACCCTACTGAATTTAGGCCTAGGCATACAGTATTGTTTGTCTGAATGAATATTTTAAATTTGCAAATTCCTTTAGTTTTAAGTGGATTAGTCTAGTTATGTTCCAAATAAAATTGGAAAGGCCTTACTGCATTGTACTTGTTTATCCATCCATTCATCACACTTTTGTGACTGTGCTATACATTTTGAATTGCTTAGCATAACTTTACATACACATGGATCATAACAAGATGTCATAAGCAGGAATTAAGTGTATGCATCAAAGATCAAGGTCACAGAGGTGAAAGTCTTCTGGGACCAGTTAGCCTTATAACATGTAAAGTATAGTCCTGTTCACTGAGGTTCTGCTATCCGAGTTGTTTTTTGGAACATTAATCTTGGATAGTGGCGGGGTCCACTGTGTAGGTATATATATATATTATATATATATTATATATATATTATATATATTATTATAATAATTATATATATTTATATATATTATATATATATTTTTTTTTTTTTTTTTTTTTTTTTTTTTTTTTTTTTTTTAGGAAGAACCGATTCGCCTCTATTTAAAGGGCATATCTCAGCGGAAAAACAAAGAAAAAGTGAGAGGAAAGACAGAGGAAAAAGAAAGGGTGGAGGGGACAGTCGAAGTGGAAAAAGACCAAGGATGACAAGAACTGCAGGGTCGAGCCCCATCATCCTTGGGTGCTAGGGCCGGGAGGGCGCACGTGAAACCTCCAGGAACAAGCACGTACAAACGAGCACAAAGAGCACTCAAGAGCACGAGCTTAGAACCCCCTATATATATTATATATATATATATTATGATATTATAATATTTATATATATTATATATATTAATATATATTATATATTATATATAATATATATATATATATATATAATATATATATATATTATATATATAATATATATATATATTATATATATTATATATATTATATATTATAATATATATATATATATAATACAGGGTGTCCCGTAAGTCTGGACCATAGGGATTTATAATATATTTTTTTATTGTTATTATTATTATTTTATTATTATTATTTTATTATTATTTTTTATGATTTTTATTTGTGGGGCCACTTGAAAGCCAAAGTGTACGAGGTCAAACTTCAGAACATTTTCCACCTTAAAGCACGCATTGTGGAGGCGTGTCAAGAAATTTCTGCGACTGTGATTCAGAAAGTGCTGTCGCAGTGGAGATTGCGCCTTCAACTATGTGTGCGACACAACGGCGGACACTTTGAACAGATTATGTAATAAATTTTTGGACTATTTTGTAATTTTATTATTTTTCCCTATGGGTCCAGACTTACGGGACACCCTGTATATATAATATAATATATTAGTGATGTAGGTCACATCCACATCCGCGGAACATCCGCACATTTTCTCGCATCCGCACTTTGGACTGCGGATGTGGACCATTGAGATAAAATGTCATTAATAAGTGGAAATTATCAAATTCTACGATATTAATAGAACTAGTTCATTGTGCGCAAAAGTGATGCAAGCGACAAGACGAGAGGCTGTTCTTGTATGAAGTTACTCTCTTGCAACCTACTTAGATCCACGTTACAAAGCTAAGTTATTTTCACCTAGTACATTAGAACGAGTTAAATCATCACTTGGCAAAGCAGTTGAAGAGCTTCAATCTCTTGAATCTGTCGCTTCGCCACCCACCAAAAGAATAAAAGTTTCAGTGACAGAACCAACACCTTCAACAAGCAAATCTATCACAGAATCTGTGTCTCAGTTTATTGAGTCAAGCAGCAATGACGAGACCTACGCGATGTCAAAAGATGTAGTAAAAATGATCGAGAGCTATCACCAAGAAAAACACCTGGCTGCATGTGACAATCCTATTAGTTGGTGGAAAAATATGCAGAATATCTATCCATACTTGAGTAAACTTGCGAGGAAACATTTAGCCTGTCCTCCAACAAACGTACCAAGCGAGAGATTATTTAGCAGTGCTGGATTAATATATGATGAAAAGAGAAACAGACTGGCAGCAGAAAAGGCAGAAAAATTAATGTTCCTTAAGCATAACCTTCCTATAATTAAGTTTGAATATTAAACGATGGACATCTTAGTTTACTTTATTTTAATTACTCATTTATAAATATGCCTAATAAAACTTTAAACTTAATATAAATAGTTATCAAGCTAATTAAAGATCTTTCTATAAGGGTGGAGGTTGGGGAAAGAGGTCGGTGGGGTGCATTTGAGTTGGGTTCACGTCCCGCATTCTGGTAACACAATTATGGTTTCTAATTGTGGCTGAAACTCAACAAAATATAACGAATTTATTTGCAGACGAATTCACTAATTGATTTCTATATTAGTTAGATGCTTGATATTATTTTATATGTTCAGAGAAAAGTACAGCAATTATTGTACAATTAATCAATTATACTACATTATAGCTACAGCTCTCTATATATAATAACTTATTATATACGTTAAACACAACAAATCTCGAATATATCCTAAAAAATAACAAAAATGTAGACATCCGCATCTGCGGATGTTGAAATCAAACATCCGCATCCGCGGATGTGAAAAAAATGACATCCGCTGTGGTGGGATTCGGATTAACCTAACGGCACCACGAATAAGAATTTTTCTTTTGTTTAAGACCCCCACGAAACCAGGCTGCTTACCTTGAAGGGTTGTTGGATCCAGGCTCGCTGCCCAGACCCCGATTCCACGACTGCTGGCTCCTGCCACCAACAGTTCTTACTTGCCAGAATAGCTTCCTTCTATTAGTGGTTCCTATCTCCGGCATCCCCTTCCTAACAGAACTTAAAGTTCCCTTGGTCCAATAACGGTCTTCAGCCTCAGACAAATCCAGCCTGACTTTAGTTTCCTCTGTTATGTTCTTTATTTTCTCTTGTCAAATTACCCTCTTAAACTATATTTTTTATTATTTATATTTCCACACATGCGCCAATTGGTTCCGCCCACTTCTCAAAACTCGAGTTTTGACACACACGCCGACACTTTTAAACCTCAGAAGCGTCTCTTTTACTAAATTTGTTTATTCTTCTTTTCATTTGTTTGTTTGTTTGTTAATACTTAACTCAGTACTTTATTATTCATTTACTAACAGGGTTTTACAAGCGACTGTCCAACTCTCACTCTTTTTCCCATACTAATTTAATAAAACTGTTTTATTCCTCATTCCTTGTTTACAAGTTTAACATTTCTTTATATAACTTATTGTTTAGTCTTTTCATTCATTAAAATATTAACATTAACATATCTTATAACTATTTCTTTATTTATTTGTTTGCTAATATTAATACTTTAGTACTTAATGTTTATTATTTATTATCTTAATACTTAATAGTTTACTACTATCTTTCTAATTTCTTATAACAGTTATTATTCTTATTCATTATTTGTTTGCTGGAAAGAGAGAGAGAACCATTAAAATCCTTTCTATAACAAATATTTCATTCAAAAATCAAAGAAATTTAATATATAAATAATAATAATCAAGGCCAGGGGGAAAGGGCTGAGAACTAAAAGGGGAAAGGGTTCACCCTCCACATCTTCCCCCCCCCAAGCTCCTTTCCACCTGTCTTGCCATATAGCCTACACACCTACTATATTACCCTAATATGGTTCTCTCTTCTTTCCTTACAATTTTTATACCAAATATTTATTAACAAATTATTTACATAGATACCCTCTTTTTTTTTCCGAAAAATAATTTTTTCAATTTTCAAATATATATATATATATATATATATTTTTTTTTTTTTTTTTTTACAAAAAATAATTTTCAATTTTTTTTTTTTTTTTTTTTTTTTTTTTTTTTTTTTTTCAAAAATAATTGTTTTCAATTTTAAATCTTTTAAATCATTAATTACATACATGGCTATCATAAGAATAACATATTTACAAATTTACTTTATAAATCATTATTTATTTAAATTCTAATTCAGTTATTTAATAATCTTTATATTTAACAAATACAGTAAACATTCAAACATTCAATATTTAGGACTAACAGCTGGCTAACAATTACTTTCTCTTTAATAATTTACGTTATACTAAAAAAATATACCTACAATTTAATTTTTTAATAGTTATTTACAATAGTTATTTACAATACCAGGAATGAGGTTGAAACCTGCAAAGCAGCAAATCACCAGAGGCAGGTATCAGCAGGTCTGGGAACTCACCCAGGCACCTTCCTCCTTCAAGCACAGCCCAGCTTCTGGCCTCAAAATGTAGGCTGCCACCTGGTTGAATTTCCAACCACTCACTCTTTCACACATCATACAATACTACTATTTTTTTTTTTTTTTTTTTCCTACAGAACACTACACCAATACTTTATACTACATTACCATCACCACTCCCTAAACACTGTTGCACTTTCTCTATCATTCTAACCCATCTACTTTTAATATCTTCTCTAATACTACTTGTTAATTCTACATCTAAGCTTTTATTCAACACATTTTCTTCTATCTCAAGCAATAACATTCTCACTTCCTCACAAAAATCAATCACATTCATTCTCTCCCTCATTCTTTCATTTATACTTCCTTCACCTCTATCTACTCCCCATTCATCCCTCACACTTTCCATTAAGGTCACAATACTTTGCTCAGTTACACTCCTTTCTCTCTCACATACATTTTCCCTTTCACTCTCAAGAATTGTAAATCCCACACTCTTAATGCCCCCTCCCTGACACAATCTTTCCACTTCTGAGTGAAGATGATTTCCCTTCTTCTCCCCTTCTCCTCCACCCTCGGAAAATCCCAGAAAAGAAAGGCCCTCAAGGTCTGAGACCCCAAAACCCTCAAATGAGAATTCCCCGGATGGACCAGGCTGGCACCATGAACCACCAAAGTCCCGAACATCCCATTCTAACTCTGCCTCACCCGCGGCTGTTCCAGAGTCCAACTGGGAATCCTTCAGCTCATATACTTCACCTATCTGCCTGGCTTTCTCACCTTTCATTCCCTTTCTTCTCACCTTTTTCTTCCTTTTTGCCCGCTTTGACACAATCAAGAACTCCAGATCTGCATCCATCCATTCATCCTGGATTCCCATCATGTTCTTGGTTTCTAGCGCTTTCTTTTGTTCCATCCTCTCACACATATCATACATTGGGTGACATACGATGTACTCCGGAGGTATTCGCCATTTGCGCAACTGCCGATGATGTGCTCTTACTTCTTCACACTGTCCATTCTCTTGCTCCCTCTCAATCACATACGTTACCCCATTCTCCCATACCTTTTTCACCACAAATGGACCCTCAAACTTTTGCGCCAACTTATACTCATTCCTTCTTCCAGCCTCATGCACCTCTTTCAAAACAAGCTCACCAACACCAAATGACCGAAAATGCACACCAGCCTCTCTCCATCTATCACATGTATTCTCATTTAATCGTATATCCTTTTGCACAAACCTTCCAAATGTAGACACATACCTTCTTGGGGAAGTTTGAATGGCTGAGTGGTATGTCGAATTGTAGCACCAGGCAACTCTTGCCAACTCAGCATCCCACTCAGCCCCTTCCCCAATACATACACGCAGCATTTCACTTATCGTTTTCACCGTTCTCTCAGCCAAACCATTCGAAGCAGACATATACGGAGTTATTCTAACATGCTCTATCCCATTCTCACTCAACATTCTCTCAAAACTAGCACCCCTAAACTCAGGCCCATTATCTGTTAAACACTTACGCGGCCTTCCAAGCATCATTGGTAACATACTCTCTCTCATCACTCTCGCAACATGCTCACTTGTTTTATTCTCTAACGCAGCAACATACACAAACTTACTCTTGTGATCGACCCCTACTAATATTCCAACTTTCCCTCTACTCGTTCTCGGCATACTCACAATATCAACCACCACAAGCTCCCACGGTTCTTTCACTTCAATCTTTCGCACTGGGGGGCGGCTATGCTGGGACTGGTATTTTCGCTTTTGGCAACTCTCACAAGTAGTTGCCACTTCTGCAACAACCAGTCCCAGCCTAGGGTGGAAAACCATTCCTTTCATCAATTCCCATAACTTGTTTTTTCCCACATGCCCATACATCCTATGTGTAATAATCACCAATCCTACCATACCCTCAAATGTCATCACTGGCACACTCTCTGTCTCACCCACCTTATTTACCCTCATATAATATAGCACTCCCATCCATACAGCCAACTTTTTCGCATACCTTTTATACTCTTCCACCTCTTTGACCACTCTCTCACATCTATACCATTATACACATATTCTCTCAACTTGCATATCACCTCATCTCCCTCTTGCATATCTAAAATATCTTCATCTCTCAACACTTCACACTGGTCTTCCACCTCTAACTCAATTGCTCCCACTAACACAGCATCTATACCTGTGCTCGGAAACATTCCCATACTGACCACATGTTCTCCTTCTCTCATTACTGAGCCCTGACCAACATCCACACTCAAGTTCATATTCTCAAGGAAATCAATTCCCAGTAGAAAATCCCAGGGCATTGATTCCCCTTTCAAGACTATGAACTTGTGCTCCCATACCTCTTTACATGCACCTAATCCCACCCTCAACTGCACAGCTTCATGTGACGCGACTGTTCCCCCTCCGATACCACGTATTCTCACACCCACTCTTTCTCGGGATACAGGCACATTCGCTTCATCTAAATCACACAACACTCGCTCATTCACCAGACTGATTTGGGCACCTGTATCCACAAGACCC
Source organism: Bathynomus jamesi (assembly GCA_023014485.1). Taxonomy (NCBI): domain Eukaryota; kingdom Metazoa; phylum Arthropoda; class Malacostraca; order Isopoda; family Cirolanidae; genus Bathynomus; species Bathynomus jamesi. The sequence continues at coordinate 691,776 of JAJOZX010000290.1, read as the reverse complement.
CTGTAGAGCTCAATAGGACCTTCTGGAACCCTTACAGGAACCACAGAAGGGCTGAGCTCTACCTCATCCACACAGTCACGTATCATCCATGGCCCCTCTAACATACCTACTTCCATACAACCTTCTCCCTCTGACTCTCTCTGTGCAGCTCTAACTTCATCCAAAACCCTTTCCAAATTTTCACCTGGCACTATGCTTTTATACCTCTTCCTTTCACTCACCCAATTGTAATGTACACCACTAATACACTGCAAATGCAAAATCAGGGCTCCTTTCTCCTCGATCCTTTCATCTTTATACACAATTGGACAATCACTACCATAATGCACATACACTTCAACACTAAACAATGAGCTGACCACCATGAGGACCTCTTGAAAAGAAAAATACCCGGGCTCCCCATGGCTTTCAGCTCACGTACATAATTGCGGACCTTACAAACACCCATCCTTTCTGGTTTCTTAATCGCTTCATTCATAACCAAGGTCCGCAATTCATTCACACTCCCTGGTATTCTCATTTTTAACCCATCCAATTTCAAATCTTTCAACCCATACCATACACTTTCAAACAAACTGTCGCCACCCCCCCTACTTTCATGCAACTTTACTATTCCCACTGGCAAATACTCAGGGTCGACCACCTCTTTCTCACACCTTTCATTCACCCCAGGTATTCTTGACATCAGGTCAGCCATACAATTCCTCTCCCCTGGCACATACTCAATCTTATAATCAAACTCACTCAACTCAAGCAAAGTTCTAGCAATTCTTCCATCCACAACTTTCATTCTCTCCATATATACCAAGGGCTGATGATCAGTCTTTAAAATAAATTTCATTCCATACAAAAATGACTTGAAAGCTTTCACACAAAACCTCATTGCCGCAAGTTCTCTCTCAATTGTACTGTACTTTCGCTCTGCCTTACTGAATGCTTTAGATACATACCCAATTACTCTCCTTCCTTCCTGTCCTTCCTCTCCCTGCAACTGGCACAAGCACCCACCCATACAAAATCCACTCGCATCTGTATACAATTCTAGCAAACTCGCTCCTTCACTCAGGTCCGGATAAGCCAACTCCACATCTTTCGCTGCTTCCACTCTCAATTGCTCAAATGCTTCATTCATCTTCTCCGTCCACACCAACTGAGTACTACCTTTCATTCCAGTCACTTCGGTCAGGGGTTTCGAAATCCCAGAGCAGCCCGCTATAAATTTCCTCTGAAACTCTACAAGTCCCAGAAAAGATTTAAGTTCACGAACTGTCCGAGGTTTCGGGAACTCCCTGACTTTTTCCATATACTCCCCACTCTTTCGTATACCACTCGAACTCACCTTGTGCCCCAGAAATGCCACACTTTCCCTGAACCACTCACACTTACTTGGTTTCACTCGTAGTCCGACTTCATCCAACACTTGCAGTACCTCTCTCATTATCTTCAGGTGCTCCTCAAATGTCTCTGTCATAATCAAAATGTCATCTATAAAACATATGACATTTTCCCTTGCAAACTTACCAAGAACACGATTCATTGCTCTCTGAAATGCAGCAGGTGCAGCTGTAAGTCCGAACGAGAGAGCACGGAACATATAATGATTCCTGGCTGTGGAGAAAGCAGTTATGGGACGAGACTCTGGCTCAACCGGCATCTGGTAATATCCCCTCAATAGGTCCAATTTACTAAACACCCTCTTTCCATGCAAAGAGTATACACTTTCATTTATCAAGCACATCGGAAACCTGTCTTTCACTGTCCTTTCGTTCACCATTCGATAGTCCACACACAAGCGAATCCTTCCATCAGGTTTCCGCACAGGCACTATTCTACTATTCCACGGACTTGTGCTCTGTTCAATCACTCCCATTCTCTCTAATTCCTCACACTGCTCTTCTATCTCATTCATTACTGGTGGGGAGAACCGTCTTGGCCTTTGGTAGATCGGAGTCTCATCCGTTAACTGGATCCTGAAGGGAGGTAGTTTTGTTAAACGGAGGTCATCATCTCCTCGGGCCAATACGCTCCTTTTCTCCCCTGCCAACTGCCACACCTGCATTCGCTCACTCTCACTCAACTGTTCGCCAACAATCACCTCCTTTCTGATTTGTTCAGTCGTCCATTCCTCCCCACATTCTTGCCCTCGTTCATCCGTTTGTATTCCATTTTCTCCCTCCTCACATACTTCCTCAATCACTGTATATGCTCTCCCTATCACATCCCCCTCATTTATTCTCTTTCGCCATGCACCCCCATCTTCCCTAGCTTGCACACAAATCCATGGGTTACTCTCATCAATTATACCATCATACACATGCCCAACTCTTTTCACTTTATAGGATGCATCCATACCATTCACAAAAATCATGCTTCCCTGCCTTTTTCTTCTATTATCACTCACTGGCCACTCAACATGCACCAATGCTGGGGTTCCCTTTTCCAGATTTACACTCTCAGATGCTCTCACCTCATACCCTTTTATTACCCTCATCCAATCCGATTCACTTCTCCCCACATAGAATTCACACTTACCCAACTCATTTTTCCACTCAATCATACGTCTAGCAGGATGGATCACCAATCGATTCTTTTTCAAAAACTCATACCCCAGAATCATGTCATACTTTTCACTCTCCTTATCAACCACATAAAGCACACATTCTTCCATTTCACACCCCATCACTTTCACTTTAATCTGCACCTCTCCCAACACTCGTACTGGGATGTTCCCAACCCCTTTAATTTCCCCAGTTACTCCCCAATTCACTCTTCCTAATTCATTCTCTTTACACAAACATCCAATTCCTTGCTTACTTATTAAATTAGGTGAACATCCTGTATCCACTAATGCCCTCCATACACTCCCTCCCCATTCAACAGGAATAACCATACACTCTGCCTTTTTCTCACTCGCTCTCACTTCCTTATTCACTTGACACCATCCTGCTAATGCCTCAAATACACATTCATCATTCAGAGAAGCAGGGACCCCAACCCCAATGAGAGGCCCCTGCCCTATGCGTTTCCCGTACTGGGACCAGCCTCGCCATTTCCAGTGACAGCACCCCCTTGAGGGCCCTGCCTCTGAGGTTGAGGAGCTGGCATGGCTGACACTGGCCGATTTCCTGCATGAGAGACAGGACTCCCTCCCGCCGTGCCGGAGCACCCTGCTGTTGGGCTTGACAGAACCGGGCAATATGCCCAAAGTTCCCACATGCCCTACATTCATACCCAGGTGTTCTGCATTCATACGCCATGTGTCCCATCTGCCCACATGCAAAACACGCACCCACTCTTCTTCTACAGGTCTCTATACTATGTCCCCCTCTACCGCAATATGCACACCCTCTCACATTCCCCATATTCCCTCCATTCACTGGCCCTCTTTGCTCATTCATTGTTGACTGGCCTTGAAGCCCTTGCCTTCTATACGTTTGCCCCAGCATCGGACCATTCATTCTGGGACCCGATGTGGGAGGAGGCCCTGGTTGTTGCATGGCCGACCCTCCATACACCCTTGTGAATTCGTTCACAAAGTTAGCCAGCATTTCCATTGGGTTTTGGGCCATGGATGCTTGGCTAACTGGAGGGTGACCTGGCCTAGTATTTCTTAATGCGTCCGCATAACTAGGAAACACAGGTACTTGTTCCTCCCTCATCGCTGTCCCCATTCGCACATCTGCTTCCCTATTACGCCCAATCACACTCTCATACACTCGGTCCTCTAACAATTCCAAGATTTCATGCCACTTCAAACGTGTCCCTCTCACTCTTACACACTCTTTCCTCTTAACATTCAAAAACTCTCTCACACTCTCAGGTACTGTCTCAATCAACTTTCTTACCAACCTTTTATTCTCATCTATCCCATCATCTCCAAATTTCTTTCTCGCCAAAGTTTCAAGTCTATATGCATACAAATCAATACTCTCCCCCTTCTGCATCCTTGCTCTCTCAAAATCATCCTTCTTTCGATATTTCACACCCCCTCTTATTCTTAACACTTGCTCCACCAATCTCTCCCTTAACACCTCATACTTCACAGGCACTCCTGAATTTACAACAACATTGTAAAACTCTAGCAACCTACCTTCCAAACAGTCACCCATCTCTTTCACCCAATACTCAGGAGCGTCTGGATACTTGCTCTTACAATAACGTTCATACTCTTTCAAAAACTCTTGTACATCTCTCCCACTATAAACATTAAATTTTGCAACCTTCGGAATCTCCCTAATTAAGATTCCCTTATGCACTCTTACACCCTCACTCGTATCACTCTCAGTTTCAGTCTCACTCTCACTCTCATACATACTGTCCTCAATGCTGGAATAGAGGGAGTCATCTGCACTAACGCAGCGTTGAACCTTCCGAGAAGCCCTCTTACCAGATGCCCTCCGAGCCCCCTTCATTCCGCCTTGCCCCTCTAACATACCTACTTCCATACAACCTTCTCCCTCTGACCCTCACCCTCAAGCTTCTTCTTACCCTCCTTAGGGGTGGAATGCACCATCACCTTGTAAGGTCTTTCTTCTTTCCCCTCACTCACGCTTTCACTCCCTTCTCCTTCCAGGCCCCCTACTGCTACATCCTTTAGATGTGCCCCTTTCTTACTACCAACACCCTTACTATTTTCCCCTTCAAAACCCCCCTTCCCTTCCTTTTTCACTTTCCCATCAAGCTTGCCCTCCAACTCACTCATTCTCTTAACCATTGCCTTTAACCCATCATCCATCTCTTTCTTACTCTCAATCATTCTTTCTTCCATCTCTTGACGACAAACTACTAATTCTTTACTCTGTTCCTCTAATCTACTCTGCAATTTCCCCAAAATTCTCTAATTCTGCCTTCTGTAACTCTAACTGATGGTTCCTAGCCTTTTCTACCTCTAATGCCTCCTCTATCTCCCTCAACCTCCTTTCTAACTCCTCCTTGGTAGGCATCTCTAAAGATGCTACCCTACTTCACTTCTACTCTATTACTACTACCCAACCTACAACTACTCTTTCACTCTTCTTCTATACAACCCAACCAGGAAACAACCCACTTTTCTGAGTGGAAGTCCCTGTTCGGGCGCCACTTATTTTATGTGGTGGGATTCGGATTAACCTAACGGCACCACGAATAAGAATTTTTCTTTTGTTTAAGACCCCCACGAAACCAGGCTGCTTACCTTGAAGGGTTGTTGGATCCAGGCTCGCTGCCCAGACCCCCGATTCCACGACTGCTGGCTCCTGCCACCAACAGTCTCTTACTTGCCAGAATAGCTTCCTTCTATTAGTGGTTCCCTATCTCCGGCATCCCCTTCCTAACAGAACTTAAAGTTCCCTTGGTCCAATAACGGTCTTCAGCCTCAGACAAATCCAGCCTGACTTTAGTTTCCTCTGTTATGTTCTTTATTTCTCTTGTCAAATTACCCTCTTAAACTATATTTTTTTATTTATATTTCCACACATGCGCCAATTGGTTCCGCCCACTTCTCAAAACTCGAGTTTTGACACACACGCCGACACTTTTAAACCTCAGAAGCGTCTCTTTTACTAAATTTGTTTATTCTTCTTTTCATTTGTTTGTTTGTTTGTTAATACTTAACTCAGTACTTTATTATTCATTTACTAACAGGGTTTTACAAGCGACTGTCCAACTCTCACTCTTTTTCCCATACTAATTTAATAAAACTGTTTTATTCCTCATTCCTTGTTTACAAGTTTAACATTTCTTTATATAACTTATTGTTTAGTCTTTTCATTCATTAAAATATTAACATTAACATATCTTATAACTATTTCTTTATTTATTTGTTTGCTAATATTAATACTTTAGTACTTAATGTTTATTATTTATTATCTTAATACTTAATAGTTTACTACTATCTTTCTAATTTCCTAGAACAATTATTATTCTTATTCATTATTTGTTTGCTGGAAAGAGAGAGAGAACCATTAAAATCCTTTCTATAACAAATATTTCATTCAAAAATCAAAGAAATTTAATATATAAATAATAATAATCAAGGCCAGGGGGAAAGGGCTGAGAACTCAAAAGGGGAAAGGGTTCACCCTCCACACCGCTACATCACTAATATATATATATATATATATATGAAAATTATTTCACGAAATTAATACATGAAAAATATTTATGATGAATAAAACCACGAAGGAAAGGAAATACACATTGTGTGTTTCCTTTCCTTCGTGGTTTTATTCATTATATATATATATATATATATCTTTGTGAATGACACAAAGATCAGTAGAAAAATAAGAAACCCAGAAGATATAGGATCTCTACAAACTGACATAAACAGAATCTACAAGTGGATGGAAGACAGCAATATGAAGTTTAACACACAGAAATTTCAGCTGTTACGGTATGGAAAAAGAGAGGACCTAAAATTCATGGAATATTATACTCCAAATGGACAGGAAATTCAGAGAAATTCCACAGCAAATGACTTAGGGGTTGTAATGACAGATGATGCGAAATTTGAAACACAAAATAAAATGGCAGTAAATAGAGCAAAGAGAATAATGGGACAGATATTGAGAACCTTTAAATGAAGGGATAGGAATGTAATGATTCCTCTACTGAAAACCCTGATCATACCCAAATTGGAATACTGCTTGGTCCTAACATCCCCATATAAAAAAGAAGACATTAGACAGCTGGAAGGGATCCAGAGAAGCTTCACAGCCAAGATCAAGCTGTGCAAAGAACTAAATTACTGGGAAATTACGTGAACTAGACCTATATTCACTGGAAAGGAGAAGGGAGAGAGAGAGAGAGAGCATTATTTACACTTGGAAAATAATGGAGAAACTAGTCCCTAATCTTACTCTAAACCCTGTAACTCCCCAAACAACTCGCTACTTCACCAGGCCAACTCGAGAGGAGGGGTGACAAGCTTGACTTTCACGAAATGAGGACTCATCACACAGAACCTAGGTAAGGTATATACAAGGGGCAGTCAGAAAATAAGTTTACACAGTGTATAATTTCATAACTAAAGGACCTACATTGATTGATTGTATCGGATGAATTTGTTAATCATTGTTGGCAATACTGCATGTTGATTTGGCTGCCATCTACTGTACATTGGTTATATGAGTCAGTTGAACATGGCGGCTTGACTGGAACAGTGCCCTGTCATTTCTGCAATGATATTCTGAGTCTGTCAGTGGTCAAAAATTTCTTGAGCACATTGTCACGGAAGATGAGACATGGGTTCATCACCATACTCTGGAAACAAAATGTGCCAGCATGGAATGGAAACACCCTGGGTCCCCACGACCGAAGAAGTTCAAGATTGTGAGGTCTGCTGGCAAAGTGATGGCTACTGTGTTTTGGGACCACAAAGGTGTTTTGCTTGCACACTTCATGCAAAAAGGCACAACAAGCAATGCAGCTTCATATTGTTCAACACTAGAACATTTACGAGTGGGCACTGTTCCAGTCAATCCACCATGTTCAATTGACTCATATAACCAATGTACGGTAGATGGCAGATGAATTGATGTGCAGTGTTGCCAACAATGATTAATGAATTCACCTGATACAAACATAACAAATGTAGGTCCTTTAGTTATGAAATTATATACCATGTACTATTTTCTAACCACCCCTCGTGTATATATATATACATACACAGGAATACCTCAAAATTCATTGTTAATTCATTCCAGAATAACACAATGAAATGATGAAATTTGAGGTAGATTATAACATGTTTCAATGATAAAACATTTTATTGTATTATGTTATTAAACAGATTAATTAATCAAATTCTACTAATTTTTTGGCAAAATATAATGTATATTGCATTGGTAAACAGGTGAATTTCGTCAATTTTGGTTGTTTTTTTGTCACATTTTTTCAAAAAATGACGAATCTGCGAATATGGATGATTGATTGTGAAAGTATAGGTAGTAAAAAGATTGATGGTGAATCTGTGAAAATGACAAAATTCAAAATGACGAATTTTGAGGTACTCCTGTATATGAGCTTATTATCTGATGATGATTTCCATGATTTTTCTAGTGCATTATTTATTTAAATAGCTGAAACTACTGAAGCTGAAAGATGTAATCAAACTGGCACATTTTTTATTTACAAGTGTAAGAACAAAATCATTAACTTGCAATGGGTAAATAAATATTTTGTAACTCGAGAAATCCATTCATATCAGACCAGAAATAGATCAAAGTATGTTATTCCTCAATTTAGATAATCATCATCTCAGAAATTACCCATTTTCATTAGAGTGAAACTGTGCAATGATTTATGAAGGGTTCCCAAAATTTCTGAGTGTGATTCCCATGAAAGAAAATTAAAAATTAATTTCTTCTGCTTGTGTTTGGGTGTGACAACACAATTTGCATTTTATGGTAACAAGAACCCGGTGGTTTTCTTTCTTTGGATTATTCAATTAACTTCAATGAAGTAACTACCAATGTTTATCGTTGTAATAATTTCAAAACTTTACCTTTAACTTATAAAAAATTACCAAAGTTTTTACCTTTTAAGCTACAAATATAAATTTACACTATTATAAAACACCATTGCTTTTATACTTTTAATCGTATGTTTCTCAGAAGTGGAATTAAAGTACATGTACATTATACAAGGTGGTCCAAAAGTCCCTATCTATTTTGCTGAAATAATAAGTGGTATTTCTGAATAAAAATGTATTTTCAAGGCATTAATGAGTTCAAAAGCACCAAAATTATAATATATATATATATATATATATATATATATATATATATTAGGGTGGTCCAAATCCATAGGGGGAAATTTCAAAATTGTCTTAGATAGTCTCCACAAGTGTGGTGTTTGTCCATTTAGTGTCCACATGGTCTGTGCAAAAGTGCAGCGTGATTGGTGAATATTTAGAGGTCGCCCCACTCTGAATATATACCTATATTATATAATGTACTTTTTCTTCCGTAGGTCCGATGGCTCAAACTCGATCAATTCCAAAAGTTTGGCTTCTAGGGATGGCAACTGGAACTTTATCCACGTCAAGGCTCCCTACATGCCTTGACGCCCTCCTCTTGGGGCAATACCACCACATCAATCAAAAGCAAACCACCTCCGACAGTCTGAACCAGGCATGCCAGAGGGTGATTGAAGTCTGGACCCGAGCGCGGATCCCAACTCAACGGATCGACTCCTGTGTCCATAAGCTTTCAAAGCTTTTAGACTGCTACAAAACACTCAAGAAGCACAGGACCAGGCAACGTGCCAGCGATAGAATGAATGAAGACATCTTCAAAGCGGACATCCAGGAACTGTTTGACATCGCAACCAGTGATGCCATGAGCACAATCGTCAACGTTGAGGACCGAAATTTCCTGTCCATGCAGCGCAAGGACGTCAATTCTTGCAGCATGGCTGGCATTGATAAGGAAACGACTACACAAGAAGACAGAAAGCGATCCAGAATGGAGAAGGAAGCCAAGAGGAAGGCAAGGCATGAAGCAACACAAAGATTTGGAAGAAGCAGGAGTGTCATCAATTGATCTTTCCTCTTCTTCTTCTTCTTCTTCCCTTTTTTCGCAAGACGACGACGACTATAGACCATCGGTTCCGATTCCTTCTTCGTCCGAAGCTCCAGCACCAAAGCGTCCCAAGAACAAGGTTACGAACATTTTCCAATCTCCAGAAGTCATTGGAGCAATGGATCACACCAATCTTTCTGACCGGAATGCTGTTTTCGTAACGAGCTGTATTACAGGCCGCGGGGCATGATCTGTCTGGGATGACGTGCTCTCGGAGCTCTATTCATCGCTACAGAGAAAGTGGGCGAGAACAGGCAGCTCGAGAAGACCTAGAATCATTCTCTCTAGAAGACCCTGTCCTTCTCCATTGGGACGGAAAGCTTCTCCCCGGCATTGAAGGGAAGAAGACGAATGTGCATCGGATAGCAATCCTTATAACATTCAATGGACAGGAGAAGCTGCTTGGTGTCCCAAAGATGAAACAAGGAACTGGAGAAGCACAGGCCCAGGCATGCCTTCAAACTATGAAATTATGGAACGTGGAACAGCATGTGAGAGGTCTCGTCTTCGATACCACTGCGTCAAACACGGGTTTACATCGCGGAGCCTGTGTCAGGATTGAAGAAGCAGTGGGTCACGAGCTAGTTTGGATCGGTTGTCGACATCATATACTTGAAGTCGTACTTGCTGATGTCTTTGCCTCAATATTTGGCTCAACAGGAAGTCCTGAAACAGGCCTTTTTAAGCGATTTCAAAAGGAATGGCCATCTCTCTCCCAAAGCATTTGTCTCAGCATCGGACAGCTTGTTCGAGAACCCTCAACTCCAAGAGATGAGAAAAGAGATGCTCACTTACTTACCTAACGCTCTTCAGGCAAGCCAACCTCGTGACGACTACAAGGAGTTCCTTGAACTATCTTTGCTCTTCCTGGGGGGAAGACTGGTGGTCAACTCTTTATCCGAGCTCCGGGTCCCATGCACCACGCGAGATGGATGGCGAAGGCGATTTATGCGCTCAAAATCTACCTCTTTCACTATCAATTCAAGCTCACAGCACGCGAAGAACGAAACGTGACTCAGCTGGCTTTATTTGTCAGTCTGATTTACGTCAAGTACTGGCATGAAGCGCCAATGGGGACACAAGCTCCTCTCAATGATCTCAAAATGCTGCATCTTCTGGAAAAATATCCACACGGAGGAGCTGCACAAGCGGCGAAGACAGCTCTAAGACGCCACCTGTGGTACTTGTCGGAGCATCTGATTGGACTGGCCTTCTTCGATAATAGGATCGATCCTGATACCAAAAGGAGAATGGTTCAACACCTCCAACATCCCCAAAAGAATGGCTGCCCCCGACGAATCGACATGGCGGAAGCTGGTGTTGAAAATGATGTGGCATCCTTCGTCACGAAAAGGACATTGACCCTCTTTGATGCCTTGAAAGTTGGAGGTAAGGAGGAAGCGCGCCAGTTACTTCAAAAAGATCCACGGGAATGGCCAAATGACAAGAACTACAGGGAACTTAGAGATCGCGCCTTAAAGATGAAAGTCATCAATGATGCTGCCGAGCGAGGTATTGCTCTCGCACAACGCTACAATGACACTTTGACACGAAACGAGGACCAGAAGCAGTACCTCCTACAACTCGTAGCCGCCCACCGAAAACAGATACCAATACCATCCAAGGCGACTCTGATGCAGAAGAAATAATGAAGATACACCCATTATCATGTCCTATTGTCTTACTGTTTTACTGTTTTCTTTCATATTCTTTGAGAACCAAAAAAAAATTTAGTTATTCAGTTGTCTATATATTTTCCCAAATTTTCAAAAAGGGGGCAAGTGGGGCGACCCCTACATTTTAACCGAATAACGTGAAACTTTGCACAAATACTGTCCACACCAAGAGGCATAAAACCAACCTTGTGGAGAGAACTTAGTCGATGCTTTAACTTTTTGGACCACCCTAATATATATATATATATACAGGGTGGGCGGAAAGTAGCTCCCTATTTTGGATTGGTAAAAAAATACATATATTATCCATTTATTTCAGAAGAAATAATATGAAAAGGTAGGCATACATGGTAGGTTTTCTCTAAAATTCAATGTGGGCTCCAACTCTTTCCACCAGCTTCTGGAGCCGCCCAGGAATGGCGTCCACTGACTTTAGCAGGAACTCCGGCGGGATGGAGGACATGACTTCCCAAATTTGGTCCTCCAGTTCTTCCAATGTCCTCGGTTTGGTGCGGTAGACTTCTTCCTTTACCCCCCCCAAAGAAAGAAGTCGCACGGTGTCAAGTCGGGGCTCCTGGCTGGCCATTGATGTGGACCACGACGACCCATCCAACGCCCAGGGAAGTGGGCATCCAGCCACTTACGGACAACAAGAGCGAAGTGCGGAGGGGCGCCATCTTGCATAAATATCAGATCGTCGATGTTCTCCCATGTGCTGACAACCGGCCAGACCTCGTTTCGCAACATAGCAAGGTACCGCTCAGCATTCATGGTGTTGCGCAGAAGGAACGGGCCCACAACCTGATCTGAGGTCATACCACACCACACCGTTACACTGAACCGATTCTGCCGTTTTTCAGTGGTAACCATGGGATCCTCTCCTGCCCAGTAGTGGCAATTGTGGCGGTTGACAAAGCCTCCGACGTGGAACACCGCCTCGTCGCTCCAGAGGATGTTGTGGAAGAGATGGGGCCAGTCTTCATGCCAAGCCAGCATGATTTCCCCGAACTCCATGCGAATGTCGCAGTCCTCATCCGAGAGAGATTGGCAGTAATGCGGCTTCCATGCACGCCAGTTCAGCTCCTTCTTCAGCACAGTTCGCACTGAGTAGCGGGAGAGTCCACTTTCCCGAGCTGCCTGGCGAGTTGACTTTCGTGGACTCCGTGCGAACATTTCCTGAACTGCCTGCACCGTCTCCTGGGCCCTGGATGTTGAAGGGCGACCACATCTTCGAACATCTGCCACAGACCCCGTGGTCATGAGCTTCGAGTGGCAGTTCTTGAATGTTTTCGGGTCCACTTGGGCACGTGGTCCGTGAATGGCCCGCCACCATCTTTGAACTCGAACGACAGATTGCCAAACTTCGTACCGTGCCGCCAACTGGGCACGCTCCTGCAGTGTTAAACACTCAGCCATGTTACCCTTCAATCTGAAATGAAAAAAAAAAATGAACGTTACAATTGTACCACTTTAGAGAACACACTATAACAATACAATCACAATTTATACATAATTTATATGTAATTTAAATTAGGGAGCTACTTTCCGCCCACCCTGTGTATATATATATATATATATAATATATATATATATATATATATATATATAATATATACAGTGCCCGTGAAAAGTATCCGATCACCCTTGAAATTTGTATTTTTTACATAAAAAACAATGTTTAAATGTATACTAACCTTATATTAGTATTTTGTCATCTGTCCTTTGGTTTGGATGACTTGTTCTAGACGTTTTGGCATGGATTTAATCAAGTTTTGACAAACTTCCACTGATATTTCCTTGCACCATACCTTTTTGATGGCCTCTTGTAATTTTTCGACTGAGCCAGTGTCCTGGCATTCAACCTTATTTTTTATTATTAGCCACAGATTTTCTATCGATTGAGATCTGGACTATTACCAGGCCAATCCAAAATATCAAATTTATTGTCAGTAATCCATTTTGTCACTATTTTGGCCCTGTGACATGGTGCACCATCATGCATGTATGTTTTTGTCCTTTGGATTGCCATTGCCATTGGAAGTTTATCCTGTAGCATTGCTAAATACCGTGCACCATTCATAGTTGTGTTCTTCGGAAGAAATATAAGTTTCCACGCCCATAGTAACCGAAACAACCCCAAACCATCACACTTGGAGGGTGTTTCATTGTCTTTAGGGTGTATTTAGGGTCCATCCTATTTGAGCCAATAGGCCGGCGAACCTTTTTTGGACAACTCCTGAATGTCAAAAATGTCGACTCATCGCTAAATAAAACTTTCTTCCAGTCATCAACAGTCCAATGAATGTATTTTTTACAAAATGCGACGTTTTTTACACATTTTTTCATTAATGAACGGTTTCTTAGCAGCATGGCAAGATGGTAATCCGAGTTCTTTTTGGAGCCACTCCTGGATAGTTCGTTCAGAAACACCAGATAACAAATTATTCATATTAAATTTTATTTCTTTCGCAGTTATTGTTGGGTTTTTCAATACTAAACGTTTCATAAGTTTGTCTGTTCGCGAATTTGTTTTTCTCGGTCAGCCAGATCGTTTTTTAGGGACTGGCGTGGTTAGGCCACCATTGTTCTTAGCCCGTGAAACCCATAAATTAACGGTACTTTGGGATATGTTTAATTCCTTAGCTATCTGTCTCTGTGATTTCCCACATGCATGCAAAGCAACAATAGCACCTCGACAATCACTCTTAAGTTGTTTTTTAGCACACAATATAATAATTTTATTTACACCACTTTCTGTAAAAAAAAAAAAATATCAAGAAATTTACACAAACAGTGAAATCTGACAAATTTGAGACACAGCCACCCGCAACGAAGGCTACCAGAACACTAATTTGTGAATGCGTTGGATAGCTCTCATATCAGCGAGCAACCTCAAAGTTACCAGATGTCGCTAGAACAAATAGAAAGTGAATTACGTGTCTCTGAATATCAAGGGAAAATATTGTATTTTCTTGAGTGATCGGATATTTTTCGCGGGCACTGTATATATCTGTCTCTTGAGGTACTTCTTTTCCTTGTAACTCTATCTCTATTAGGTTCCGTGTGTGTGTCCCTCGGGTGAAGCGTAGTAACTCAAGAGGCAGTAAGCTCAATCTCCGGTGGGCGAACTTTGTTACCCTCAGGGAGAGAGGGGGTTAGAGATTGGCGGCGATGTTGAGGGAGTGTGGAGTGCATTCCGGGATGAGTTTATGGTGCTGCAGTCTGCTGCCATACCCTCAAAACCAGTCACCCATGCTTCAACGCAGCCTAAGTGGTTCAATCGTGACATTGCTTTGGCTATCCGAAATAGGAAAGTAGCGTATAGGAGGGCGAAGGCCAATTGTTCCTACAGAACACTAAAGCGTATGTCCACCTATGTAGGGAAGTGAAGGCGAAGGTTAGGCTAGCGAAACGTAATGAAGAACTATGGGTGGCAAGCCTCTGCAAGGGGAACCCTAAGGAGTTCTTCAGTTATGTTAATAGTAGAAAGCCCATTAGAACCATGATAGGTCCGTTAAAGGACGGAAGCGGCGTTCTGCGGACCTCCGACGCGGACATCGCTAATGTGCTGAATGAGTACTTTGTGGGAGTGTTCACCAGGGAGGATACCCGCGTCATCCCCGAGCCAGGCATGAGGCACGAAGGTGCTGGCCTGGATAGTGTTAGATGTACCGCGACAGTCGTTGCCGATAGAATAGACAAACTGAGCGCGTTTAAGGCTCCTGGGCCAGACCAGTTTCTCCCCAGAGTGTTGCGAGAAGTGCGCGACCAGGTGGCTCCCCACCTGGCTACAGTCTTCAACAAATCATTGGAGATGGGCCAGGTGCCTGGTGACTGGAGGGAAGCCAACGTGACCCCTATCTTTAAGAAAGGGGATCACAAAAGTCCAGGGAACTATCGTTCCATTAGTCTCACTTCAGTTGTAGGTAAATTATTAGAAGGGATAATAGCTGATAGGATCGTTGACCATTTGGATTCCTACAAGCTGCTTGGGGACTCCCAACATGGGTTTAGACGGCATAGGTCGTGTCTCACCAACTTGCTCGAGTTTTTCCACGTCATGTTGAGTGAGTACGATAAAGTATATCAATCGCCCTACTCTTATCTCAACTTTCAGAAAGCCTTTGATAAGGTACCTCACCGCCGGCTAATGGCGAAAGTGCGCGCGCTGGGTATCGGTGGGGAAATAGGCAGGTGGATTGAAAACTGGCTGAGGAATAGGCGGCAGAGGGTTGTAATTAAAGGGGCTAGTTCGGGTTGGTCCTCGGTCACTAGTGGGGTTCCTCAGGGTTCCGTTTTGGGGCCACTGTTGTTTATCATTTACATAAATGATATCGACGGTGGCATCGTCAGTCGGATCGCCAAATTCGCTGATGATACCAAGCTTGGGGCCAATGTTGGGACGCCCGAAGCGATCGAGGAACTGCGTGCGGACCTAGGTAGGATAGGAGAGTGGTCCGAAAAATGGCAAATGCCGTTTAACTTGGGTAAATGCAAAGTGATGCACATTGGCTACGCCAATCCCAAGTCGGACTACTCGATGTTGGGTAGTAATATCGAGGTGACTGATTTAGAAAAGGACTTGGGTGTGCTAATTAGCAGCGACCTTAAGTTTACGAAACAGTGTGTAGAGGTGGAAAAGAAAGCCCAGAAACTATTGGGTTATATCAGGAGGCAATTTCAGTTTCGGAACAAGGAGATTGTGCTCTCACTGTACAATTCCCTTGTTCGGCCGCACCTGGAGTATGCTGTGCAGTTCTGGTCGCCCACCCTCAGGAAAGATATTGTGAGGCTGGAGCGAGTGCAGGCGAGGGCCACAAAGTTAATCCCTTCCGTTAGGCATATGGGCTACAATCGACGGTTACGCGCCCTGAACTTGTTTTCGCTTGAAACTCGGAGGCTGCGCGGTCAACTGATCGAGGTTTTCAAGCTCTTACGCGGGTTCAACGATGTCGATTTTAGAAGTATGTTTAGTTTAAATGATAACCCAACTCGCAACAATGGTTGGAAGTTGGATTTGAAACGGTTTAGGACTAGTGTGTGTGGGAATTACTTTACGTATAAGATCTGTGACACATGGAACAGGTTACCTTCGGAAGTTGTGAACAGTTCCTCTGTGGATCAGTTCAAGAAAAGGTTAGACGAAATCTTGCACACTATTTGAGTGTGTAAAGACATTTAGGACCTCAGTCTGCGGAAATTTCTTTTCCTATAAAATAGTTAATATCTGGAACCAACTTCCCTCAGAGGTTGTTTCCAGTCAAAGTGTAAATCTGTTTAAAAATAGGCTAGACAAAGTACTGAACACACTCATAGTTTAAGATTAAAACCTCAGAAAACTCTGCAGGAGTTCGCTTGCTCGGTGTCTCTGTGAGCAAGCTCAATATAGAGCTATTTATATATTCTCCACTTTCCTGTAAAATTTCCTTGGCTACTTTTCCAGGGTCAAGGTATTTTCTTCAACCTTTTTCCGTACCTGCCTCTGGCAGGGAGGGAGCGGAGGGTGGGGAGAGAGCCTTCTACTTTTCTATCCAGTTTTCTACTACTGCTAGGATAGTTGAAAGAAAAATAAAGTTTTACAAAATTTTCCCTAGCACCCATTGCCATTGGTACCTCCTCGGTATGGGCCGCAAGGCCTTTTGAGGTACTTCTTTTCCTTGTAACTCCCTCCCTCCCTCCTCCTTTTCTCTCTCTCTCTCTCTCCCTCCTTTTCTCTCTCCCTCCTTTTCTCTCTCCCTCCTTTTCTCTCTCCCTCCTTTTCTCTCTCCCTCCTTTTCTCTCTCCCTCCTTTTCTCTCTCCCTCCTTTTCTCTCTCTCTCTCCCTCCTTTTCTCTCTCCCTCCTTTTCTCTCTCCCTCCTTTTCTCTCTCTCTCTCCCTCCTTTTCTCTCTCTCTCTCTCTCTCCCTCCTTTTCTCTCTCTCTCTCTCTCTCCCTCCTTTTCTCTCTCTCTCTCTCTCTCCCTCCTTTTCTCTCTCTCTCTCTCTCCCTCCTTTTCTCTCTCCCTCCTTTTCTCTCTCTCTCTCTCTCCCTCCTTTTCTCTCTCTCCCTCCTTTTCTCTCTCTCTCTCTCTCCCTCCTTTTCTCTCTCCCTCCTTTTCTCTCTCCTCCTTTTCTCTCTCCCTCCTTTTCTCTCTCCCTCCCTCTCTCCCTCCCTCCCTCCTTTTCTCTCTCCCTCCCTCCCTCCCTCCCTCCCTCCTTTTCTCTCTCCCTCCCTCCCTCCCTCCTTTTTCTCTCTCCCTCCCTCCCTCCCTCCTTTTCTCTCTCCCTCCCTCCCTCCCTCCCTCCCTCCTTTTCTCTCTCCCTCCCTCCCTCCCTCCCTCCCTCCTTTTCTCTCTCCCTCCCTCCCTCCCTCCCTCCCTCCTTTTCTCTCTCCCTTCCTCCCTCCCTCCCTCCCTCCTTTTCTCTCTCCCTCCCCCCTCCTCCCTCCCTCCTTTTCTCTCTCCCTCCCTCCCTCCCTCCCTCCCTCCTTTTCTCTCTCCCTCCCTCCCTCCCTCCCTCCCTCCTTTTCTCCCTCCCTCCCTCCCTCCTTTCTCCCTCCCTCCCTCCCTCCCTCCCTCCTTTTCTCTATCTCTCTCTCTCTCTGCCTCCCTCCCTCCTTTTCTCTATCTCCTCTCTCTCTGCCTCCCTCCTCCTTTTCTCTCTCTCTCTCTGCCTCCCTCCTCCTTTTCTCTCTCTCTCTCTCTGCCTCCCTCCCTCCTCCTTTTCTCTCTCTCTCTCTCTCTCTCTCTGCCTCCCTCCCTCCCTCCCTCCTCCTTTTCTCTCTCTCTCTCTCTCTCTCTCTCTGCCTCCCTCCCTCCCTCCCTCCTCCTTTTCTCTCTCTCTCTCTCTCTCTCTCTCTGCCCCTCCCTCCCCCCTCCTCCTTTTCTCTCTCTCTCTCTCTCTCTCCTGCCTCCCTCCCTCCCTCCCTCCTCCTTTTCTCTCTCTCTCTCTCTCTCTCTCTCTCTCTGCCTCCCTCCCTCCCTCCCTCCTCCTTTTCTCTCTCTCTCTCTCTCTCTCTCTCTCTGCCTCCCTCCCTCCCTCCCTCCTCCTTTTCTCTCTCTCTCTCTCTCTCTCTCTGCCTCCCTCCCTCCCTCCCTCCTCCTTTCTCTCTCTCTCTCTCTCTCTCTCTCTGCCTCCCTCCCTCCCTCCCTCCTCCTTTTCTCTCTCTCTCTCTCTCTCTCTGCCTCCCTCCCTCCCTCCCTCCTCCTTTTCTCTCTCTCTCTCTCTCTCTCTCTGCCTCCCTCCCTCCCTCCCTCCTCCTTTTCTCTCTCTCTCTCTCTCTCTCTCTGCCTCCCTCCCTCCTCCCTCCTCCTTTTCTCTCTCTCTCTCTCTCTCTCTCTCTCTCCCTCCCTCCCTCGCTCCTCCTTTTCTCTCTCTCTCTCTCTCTCTCTCTGCTCCCTCCCTCCCTCCCTCCCTCCTTTTCTCTCTCTCTCTCTCTCTCTGCCTCCCTCCCTCCCTCCCTCCCTCCTTTTCTCTCTCTCTCTCTCTCTCTCTCTGCATCCCTCCCTCCCTCCCTCCCTCCTTTTCTCTCTCTCTCTCTCTCTCTCTCTGCCTCCCTCCCTCCCTCCCTCCTCCTTTTCTCTCTCTCTCTCTCTCTCTGCCTGCCTCCCTCCCTCCCTCGCTCCTCCTTTTCTCTCTCTCTCTCTCTCTCTGCCTGCCTCCCTCCCTCCTCGCTCCTCCTTTTCTCTCTCTCTCTCTCTCTCTGCCTCCCTCCCTCCCTCCCTCCCTCCTTTTCTCTCTCTCTCTCTCTCTCTGCCTCCCTCCCTCCCTCCCTCCCTCCTTTTCTCTCTCTCTCTCTCTCTCTCTCTGCATCCCTCCCTCCCTCCCTCCCTCCTTTTCTCTCTCTCCAAATTCGCTGATGACACCAAGCTTGGGGCCAATGTTGGTACGCCCGAAGCGATTGAGGAACTGCGTGCGGACGTAGGTAGGATAGGAGAGTGGTCCGAAAAATGGCAAATGCCGTTTAACTTGGGTAAATGCAAAGTGATGCACATTGGCTACGCCAATCCCAAGTCGGACTACTCGATGTTGGGGAGTCATATCGAGGTGACTGATTTAGAAAACAGTGCGTAGAGGTGGAAAAGAAAGCCCAGAAACTATTGAGTTATATCAGGAGGCAATTTCAGTTTCGGAACAAGGAGATTGTTCTCTCTCTGTACAATTCCCTTGTTCGGCCGCACCTGGAATATGCTGTGCAGTTCTGGTCGCCCACCCTCAGGAAAGATATTGAGAGGCTGGAGCGAGTGCAGGCGAGGGCCACAAAGTTAATCCCTTCCGTTAGGCATATGGGCTACAATCGACGGTTACGCGCCCTGAACTTGTTTTCGCTTGAAACTCGGAGGCTGTGCGGTCAACTGATCGAGGTTTTCAAGCTCTTACGAGGGTTCAACGATGTCGATTTTAGAAGCATGTTTAGTTTAAATGATAACCCAACTCGCAACAATGGTTGGAAGTTGGATTTGAAATGGTTTAGGACTAGTGTGTGTGGGAATTACTTTACTTATAAGATCTGTGACACGTGGAACAGGTTACCTCCAGAAGTTGTGAACAGTTCCTCTGTGGATCAGTTCAAGAAAAGGGTAGACGAAATCTGCACACTATTGAGTGTGTAAAGACATTTAGGACCTCAGTCTGCGGAAATTTCTTTTCCTATAAAATAGTTAATATCTGGAACCAACTTCCCTCAGAGGTTGTTTCAGTCAAAGTGTAAATGTGTTTAAAAATAGGCTAGACAAAGTACTGAATACTCTCATAGTTTAAGACTAAAACATAAGAAAACTCTGCAGGAGATCGCTTGCATGGTGTCTCTGTGAGCAAGCTAAATATAGAGCTATTTATATATTCTCCACTTTCCTGTAAAATTTCCTTGGCTACTTTTCCAGGGTCGAGGTATTTTCTTCAACATTTTTCCGTACCTGCCTCTGGCAGGGAGGGAGTGGAGGGTGGGGAGAGAGCCTTCTACTTTTCTATCCAGTTTTCTACTACTGCTAGCATAGTTTGAAAGACAAAATTTTCCCTGGCACCCGTTGCCATTGGTACCTCCTCGGTATGGGCCGCAAGGCCTTTTGAGGTACTTCTTTTCCTTGTAACTCCTTGTAACTCTCTCTCTCTCTCTCTCTCTGCCTCCCTCCCTCCTTTTCTCTCTCTCTCTCTCTGCCTCCCTCCCTCCTTTTCTCTCTCTCTCTCTCTGCCTCCCTCCTTTTCTCTCTCTCTCTGCCTCCCTCCTTTTCTCTCTCTCTCTCTCTGCCTCCTTTTCTCTCTCTCTCTCTCTGCCTCCTTTTCTCTCTCTCTCTCTCTGCCTCCTTTTCTCTCTCTCTCTGCCTCCTTTTCTCTCTCTCTCTCTCTGCCTCCTTTCTCTCTCTCTCTCTCTCTGCCTCCTTTTCTCTCTCTCTCTCCCTGCCTCCTTTTCTCTCTCTCTCTCCCTCCCTCCTTTTCTCTCTCTCTCTCCCTCCCCTTTTCTCTCTCTCTCTCTCTGCCTCCTTTCTCTCTCTCTCTCTCTGCCTCCTTTTCTCTCTCTCTCTCTCTGCCTCCTTTTCTCTCTCTCTCTCTCTGCCTCCTTTTCTCTCTCTTCTCTCTGCCTCCTTTTCTCTCTCTCTCTCTCTGCCTCCTTTTCTCTCTCTCTCTCTCTGCCTCCTTTTCTCTCTCTCTCTCTCTGCCTCCTTTTCTCTCTCTCTCTCTCTGCTTTTCTCTCTCTCTCTCTGCCTCCTTTTCTCTCTCTCTCTCTCTGCCTCCTTTTCTCTCTCTCTCTCTCTGCCTCCTTTTCTTCTCTCTCTCTCTGCCTCCTTTTCTCTCTCTCTCTCTCTCTCTGCCTCCTTTTCTCTCTCTCTCTCTCTCTCTGCCTCCTTTTCTCTCTCTCTCTCTCTCTCTGCCTCCTTTTCTCTCTCTCTCTCTCTCTCTGCCTCCTTTTCTCTCTCTCTCTCTCCTCTGCCTCCTTTTCTCTCTCTCTCTCTCTCTCTGCCTCCTTTTCTCTCTCTCTCTCTCTCTCTGCCTCCTTTTCTCTCTCTCTCTCTCTCTCTCCCTCCTTTTCTCTCTCTCTCTCTCTCTCTCAGGTTCCGTTTTGGGCCACTGTTGTTTACCATTTACATAAATGATATCGACGGTGGCATCGTCAGTCGGATCGCCAAATTCGCTGATGACACCAAGCTTGGGGCCAATGTTGGGACGCCCGAAGCGATCGAGGAACTGCGTGCGGACCTAGGTAGGATAGGAGAGTGGTCCGAAAAATGGCAAATGCCGTTTAACTTGGGTAAATGCAAAGTGATGCACATTGGCTACGCCAATCCCAAGTCGGACTACTCGATGTTGGGCAGTAATATCGAGGTGACTGATTTAGAAAAGGACTTGGGTGTGCTAATTAGCAGCGACCTTAAGTTTACGAAACAGTGTGTAGAGATGGAAAAGAAAGCCCAGAAACTATTGGGTTATATCAGGAGGCAATTTCAGTTTCGGAACAAGGAGATTGTGCTCTCACTGTACAATTCCCTTGTTCGGCCGTACCTGGAGTATGCTGTGCAGTTCTGGTCGCCCACCCTCAGGAAAGATATTGAGAGGCTGGAGCGAGTGCAGGCGAGGGCCACAAAGTTGATCCCTTCCGTTAGGCATATGGGCTACAATCGACGGTTACGCGCCCTGAACTTGTTTTCGCTTGAAACTCGGAGGCTGCGTGGTCAACTGATCGAGGTTTTCAAGCTCTTACGAGGGTTCAACGATGTCGATTTTAGAAGTATGTTTAGTTTAAATGATAACCCAACTCGCAACAATGGTTGGAAGTTGGATTTGAAACGGTTTAGGACTAGTGTGTGTGGGAATTACGTCACGTATAAGATCTGTGACACATGGAACAGGTTACCTTCGGAAGTTGTGAACAGTTCCTCTGTGGATCAGTTCAAGAAAAGGTTAGACGAAATCTTGCACACTATTTGAGTGTGTAAAGACATTTAGGACCTCAGTCTGCGGAAATTTCTTTTCCTGTAAAATAGTTGATATCTGGAACCAACTTCCTTCCCTCAGAGGATGTTTCCAGTCAAAGTGTAAATCTGTTTAAAAATAGGCTAGACAAAGTACAGAACACACTCATAGTTTAAGATTAAAACCTCAGAAAACTCTGCAGGAGTTCGCTTGCTCGGTGTCTCTGTGAGCAAGCTAAATATAGAGCTATTTATATATTCTCCACTTTCCTGTAAAATTTCCTTGGCTACTTTTCCAGGGTCAAGGTATTTTCTTCAACCTTTTTCCGTACCTGCCTCTGGCAGGGAGGGAGCGGAGGGTGGGGAGAGAGCCTTCTACTTTTCTATCCAGTTTTCTACTACTGCTAGCATAGTTTGAAAGACAAAATTTTCCCTGGCACCCGTTGCCATTGGTACCTCCTCGGTATGGGCCGCAAGGCCTTTTGAGGTACTTCTTTTCCTTGTAACTCCTTGTAACTCTCTCTCTCTCTGCCTCCCTCCCTCCTTTTCTCTCTCTCTCTCCTCTCTCTCTCTCTCCTCTCTCTCTCTCTCTCTCTCTCTCTCTCTCTCTCTGCCTCCCTCCCTCCTTTTCTCTCTCTCTGCCTCCCTCCCTCTCTCTCTCTCTCTCTGCCTCCTCCCTCTCTCTCTCTCTCTGCCTCCCTCCCTCCCTCCTTCTCTCTCTGCCTCCCTCCCTCTCTCTCTCTCTCTCTCGCCTCCCTCCCTCTCTCTCTCTCTCTCTGCCTCCTCCCTCCCTCCCTCCCTCCCTCCTCCTTTTCTCTCTCTCTCTCTCTCTCTCTCTCTCTCTCTGCCTCCTCCCTCTCTCTCTCTCTCTCTCTCTCCCTCCCTCCTCCTTTCTCTCTCTCTCTCTCTCTCTCTCTCTCTCTCTCTCCCTCCCTCCCTCCCTCCCCCCTCCTCAGTAAGGTCATTGGCATCAACGAGAGGGTACAAGACTTGTGCGTTCCGCTGGGCGTGAAGTTTATTGACCCCTTCGATGCATTTTCGGGTAGGTGGGACCTTTACCAGAGGGATGGTGTCCACCTCAATGACAAGGGTAAAGGTGTGCTAGGCGCGCTGCTCGACCGGCACCTATACAGAATGGTGAGGTCGAGTCCTGGGAGAGATGATGGGCCCCCACCGGGGAGAGATGAGGATGAGCCGGTGGCGGACGTACCTTCACTGAAGGGTGCGTCGAAGTACAGGTGGGTGACCCTCCTCCTACGTTGGAGGGGGCTCAGTCTCCTGCGGAAGTTGCCCCCTCGTTAGTGAGGGGCTCTTCAACTCCCGACAGCCCTGGCTGTTCGGGAAACGGGTCGTGCTAGGGGGCGGTCAGAATAGGGAAGGCTCCCTCCGTGCAATGCTTTTTAATGCTAGGTCATTAGGAACAAGTTTGCGAGCTACGGGCGCTCTTAGCATCAGAATACCAGGATATCGTTGCTATCACCGAGTCCTGGATTCATACTGATCGTAGGGACTACGTTGGGGAGTTCGAAATTCCCGGGTATAGAATGTTTCGCAAAGACCGCACCCGTGGGGAGGGGGGTGGGGTACTAATATACGTCAGAGACACGTTGAGTCCGGTTGACTGCCAGTTCCGGTCGGAACGGGAGCTGCTTGGCGTCGATCTGAACGTGGGAGGGACGAACTATAGGTTAATCTTGGTGTACAGACCTCCGCATCTCCTCCTCGAGGAGGATACAGCCCTGTACACCGAACTCAGTAGCCTGCTAGGGGATAGGGTGTGTGTAGTTTTAGGAGACTTCAACTGTCGCGGCATAAAGTGGGAAAACAGGACTGCCGATGCTGAAGGGAGGAGGCTAGTTGAATTTGCTGATGAGAACTTCCTCACTCAGTGGGTCAACGAGCCTACACGAGGCGAAAGCGGTCTAGACTTAGTATTCACGACCGAAGACAACCTCGTCACTGGCCTCACCGTTGACGAATCGTTGGGCGGGAGTGATCACGGTCTTATTAGGTTCCGTGTGTGCGTCCCTCGGTGTGAAGCGTAGTAACTCGAGAGGCAGTAAGCTCGATCTCCGGCGGCGAACTTGTTAGCCTCAGGGATAGCGTAGCAGAGATGGGTTAGAGGCTGGCGGCGATGTTGAGGGAGTGTGGAGTGCATTCCGGGATGAGTTTATGGTGCTGCAGTCTGCTGCCATACCCTCAAAACCGGTCACCCCTGCTTCAACGCAGCCTAAGTGGTTCAATCGTGGCATCGCTTCGGCTATCCGAAATAGGAAAGTAGCGTATAGGAGGGCGAAGGCCAATCGTTCCCACGAGAACACTGAAGCGTATGTCCGCCTGTGTAGGGAAGTGAAGGCGAAGGTTAGGCTAGCGAAACGTAACGAAGAACTACGGGTGGCAAGCCTCTGCAAGGGGAAACCCTAAGGAGTTCTTCAGTTATGTTAATAGTAGAAAGCCCATTAGAAGCATGATAGGTCCTTTAAAGGACGGAAGCGGCGTTCTGCGGACCTCCGACGCGGACATCGCTGATGTGCTTAATGAGTACTTTGCGGGAGTGTTCACCAGGGAGGATACCCGCGTCATCCCCGAGCCAGCTGTGAGGCACGAAGGTGCTGGCCTGGATAGTGTTAGATGTACCGCGACAGTCGTTGCTCATAGAATAGACAAACTGAGCGCGTTTAAGGCTCCTGGGCCAGACCAGTTTCTCCCCAGTGTTTTGCGAGAAGTGCGCGACTAGGTGGCTCCCACCTGGCTACAGTCTTCAACAAATCGCTGGTGATGGGCCAGGTGCCTGGTGACTGGAGGAGGCCAACGTGACCCCTATCTTTAAGAAAGGGGATCACGAAAGTCCAGGGAACTATCGTCCTATTAGTCTCACTTCAGTTGTAGGTAAATTATTAGAAAGGATAATAGCTGATAGAATCGTTGACCATTTGGATTCCTACAGCTACTTGGGGACTCCCAACATGGGTTTAGACGGCATAGGTCGTGTCTCACCAATTTGCTCGAGTTTTTCCACGTCATGTTGAGTGAGTACGATAAGAGTAGGGCGATTGATATACTTTATCTCGACTTCAGAAAGCCTTTGATAAGGTACCTCACCGCCGGCTAATGGCGAAAGTGCGCGCGCTGGGTATCGTGGGGAAATAGGTAGGTGGATTGAAAACTGGCTGAGGAATAGGCGGCAGAGGGTGGTAATTAAAGGGGCTAGTTCGGGTTGGGCCTCGGTCACTAGTGGGGTTCCTCAGGGTTCCGTTTTGGGGCCACTGTTGTTTACCATTTACATAAATGATATCGACGGTGGCATCGTCAGTCGGATCGCCAATTCGCTGATGACACCAAGCTTGGGGCCAATGTTGGGACGCCCGAAGCGATCGAGGAACTGCGTGCGGACCTAGGTAGGATAGGAGAGTGGTCCGAAAAATGGCAAATGCCATTTAACTTTGGTAAATGCAAAGTGATGCACATTGGCTACGCCAATCCCAAGTCGGACTACTCGATGTTGGGCAGTAATATCGAGGTGACTGATTTAGAAAAGGACTTGGGTGTGCTAATTAGCAGCGACCTTAAGTTTACGAAACAGTGTGTAGAGGTGGAAAAGAAAGCCCAGAAACTATTGGGTTATATCAGAAGGCAATTTCAGTTTCGGAACAAGGAGATTGTGCTCTCACTGTACAATTCCCTTGTTCGGCCGTACCTGGAGTATGCTGTGCAGTTCTGGTCGCCCACCCTCAGGAAAGATATTGAGAGGCTGGAGCGAGTGCAGGCGAGGGCCACAAAGTTGATCCCTTCCGTTAGGCATATGGGCTACAATCGACGGTTACGCGCCCTGAACTTGTTTTCGCTTGAAACTCGAGGCTGCGCGGTCAACTGATCGAGGTTTTCAAGCTCTTACGAGGGTTCAACGATGTCGATTTTAGAAGTATGTTTAGTTTAAATGATAACCCAACTCGCAACAATGGTTGGAAGTTGGATTTGAAACGGTTTAGGACTAGTGTGTGTGGGAATTACGTTACGTATAAGATCTGTGACACGTGGAACAGGTTACCTTCGGAAGTTGTGAACAGTTCCTCTGTGGATCAGTTCAAGAAAAGGTTAGACGAAATCTTGCACACTATTTGAGTGTGTAAAGACATTTAGGACCTCAGTCTGCGGAAATTTCTTTTCCTATAAAATAGTTAATATCTGGAACCAACTTCCCTCAGAGGTTGTTTCCAGTCAAAGTGTAAATCTGTTTAAAAATAGGCTAGACAAAGTACTGAACACACTCATAGTTTAAGATTAAAACCTCAGGAAACTCTGCAGGAGTTCGCTTGCTCGGTGTCTCTGTGAGCAAGCTAAATATAGAGCTATTTATATATTCTCCACTTCCTGTAAAATTTCCTTGGCTACTTTTCCAGGGTCAAGGTATTTTCTTCAACCTTTTTCCGTACCTGCCTCTGGCAGGGAGGGAGCGGAGGGTGGGGAGAGAGCCTTCTACTTTTCTATCCAGTTTTCTACTAATGCTAGGATAGTTGAAAGACAAAATTTTCCCTGGCACCCGTTGCCATTGGTACCTCCTCGGTATGGGCCGCAAGGCCTTTTGAGGTACTTCTTTTCCTTGTAACTCCTTGTAACTCCTCCTGGATGTTGTAAACTTTATACTTGGGGTGTGACAGCCCTCCGGACCCGAGTCGTGGGATTCTAGAGAAATTGGCTGCCAGTTTCTTTAGGTTCTCTCTCTTTCGGGAGGGTGGGTAAAGTATGTTGTACAATCTTGTCCCGTGGGTTACTAGGACCCCATCCCATCCCTACACTGTCCTTTTAGCTTACATTAAGGATGTTCCCCTCTGAGTGAAAAAAAAATAAAAAAAACAAAACATTTTTAGTATAAAGTATTTTTCTTTTCTTTTACTATTAGGACCCTACTGCTACCTCATGCATGGGAAGAGAGGCTTTGGAACCTCTATAAATAACACCATTTAATGCTCGTAGGTTGTGAGAGACTGGGATGGAGGGGTCCCAGGCATAGGGGTGCGATGAATGGAGTGTGGCTTGTGCCCCGTTAAGCCCATTCCTAACGCGTAATGGCCTGACTAGCCCCCTGCAACCGTTCTTTGGTGACCAATTGATGGTGCTTGGCTATACTGCTCTGAGGTGAGAGAGCTTTACTGCACAGCTGGCTGCCAGGCCAGCGTAAAGTCTCGGGCGTAGACTATGGGTCTGGTGGGATATCCCTTGAACACTGGATTCTAAGAGTTTGGCCGCTTGTGAGTGACTAGTAAGACTTAGTAAGGGGCTGCATCTCGCTGGCGCTCCTGGCGGAAAATCCATGATGCCTGCGTCGCGAGTGTTTGTCAGTTGGTAGCTGCGACACGTTTGAGATTGTCCGGCCCTGGGGAGACCTTTGGTCGGTGTGGCAGCAGCGAGAGGTGTAGTCTTCTGGAAGGGATGAACGTCACTTGCAAGTAGGTGGATGCGTCTACGTGCGGATGAATTCACCCCCACCCCCTTTTTTAAATGTAAAGTTAATCATTGGTGCGTTGACTTCCCTGAAGGTAGTATCAGCGATATCACATCCCTTAGTGTATGTTTGTTTTGTAAGCTTAGAGACAACCACGAAAAGGAAGTTAAAGAGCTAAAGGAATTAGTAAAAAAGCTTGAAGCTAGGGTCGTCGCACTGGAAATCCAACCCAGTGGACAAGATCAAACTAAAAACACACCAGCAGATTTAAACTGTAAGATTAAGCATCTAGAACAAAGTGTGGCACGCTTGGAAAACACTGTGACTATTCTGGAAAATAGAATGGAGGAACAAGAATTCAAATTGGTCAAAAATAAGTTTCACTTACTTGCTGATGAGGAGGATGAATCCTTTTTAATTGGGGATTCTATGCTAAGGAATCAAGGGGACTTTTTCGGAGCAAGATGGGTGACCAAGAGAAAACTCCGATGTTTTCCGGGTGCCTCAAGCCAGATAATTAATAGGGAATGCGGCAAAATTAATATCAAGAATAGGAGTTGCCCTATCATTGTCCATGTTGGTGGCAATGATGTTTTTCTGGGAGGGACAGGAGGGCAGACAGAGCCCATTATAAAAGAATTTAAGAACCTAACTGACAAGGTTAGGGATAGGACAGACATGGGTATGGTCGTAGGAATTCTCCCTCGAATGCGTGCTAGTGATTATATTCTAAGTAAAGCCATTAGCATAAATAAAAGAGTTAAACGCATGTGTGAGGAAAAAGGCCTAAAGTTTGTCAATTTTTGGCCTACATTCTACGGAAATGGGGAATACTTTGGTTCGGACGGGATACATTTTAACCAGAAGGGGAAAAAGAAGTATGGTGATTTACTGAACATTAATTTGTATAATCTTTTTAAACTAGGACCCCCCAAACCAGTAATTGATCCTGCTTCCCAAACAGTTAAACCTACTCCCCCAGCAGTTAGTCGCCCTCCCCCCAGCAGTTAGTCGCCCTCCCCCCAGCAGTTAGTCGCCCTCCCCCCAGCAGTTAGTCGCCCTCCCCCCAGCAGTTAGTCGCCCTCCCCCCAGCAGTTAGTCGCCCTCCCCCCAGCAGGTAGTCGCCCTCCCCCAGCAGGTAGTCGCCCTCCCCCCAGCAGGTAGTCGCCCTCCCCCCAGTAGGTAGTCGCCCTCCCCCCAGCAGGTAGTCGCCCTCCCCCCAGCAGCTAGTGACTCCTTCCACGTTGGAGGGGACTCAGGCTCCTGTGGAGTTTGTCCACTCGTTAGTGAGGGGCTCTTCAACTCCCGACAGCCCTGGCTGTTCGGGAAACGGGTCGTGCTAGGGGGCGGTCAGAACAGGGGAGGCTCCCTCCGTGCAATGCTTTTTAATGCTAGGTCGATCAGGAACAAGTTTGGCGAGCTACGGGTGCTCTTAGCATCAGGATATCGTTGCTATCACCGAGTCCTGGATTCATACTGATCGTAGGGACTACGTTGGGGAGTTCGAAATTCCCGGGTATAGAATGTTTCGCAAAGACTGCACCCGTGGGGAGGGGGGTGGGGTACTAATATATGTCAGGGACACGTTGAGTCTGGTTGACTGCCAGTTCCGGTCGGAACGGGAGCTGCTTGGCGTCGATCTGAACGTGGGAGGGACTAACTATAGGTTAATCTTGGTGTACAGACCTCTGCATCTCCTCGAGGAGGATACAGCCCTGTACACCAAACTCAGTAGCCTGCTAGGGGATAGGGTGTGTGTAGTTTTAGGAGACTTCAACTGTCGCGGCATAAAGTGGGAAAACAGGACTGCCGATGCTGAAGGGAGGAGGCTAGTTGACTTTGCTGATGAGAACTTCCTCACTCAGTAGGTCAACGAGCCTACACGAGGCGAAAGCGTTCTAGACTTAGTATTCACGACTGAAGACAACTTCGTCACTGGCCTCACCGTTGATGAATCATTGGGTGGGAGTGATCACGGTCTTATTAGGTTCCATGTGTGCGTCCCTCGGGTGAAGCGTAGTAATTCGAGAGGCAGTAAGCTCGATCTCCAGTGGGCGAACTTTGTTAGCCTCAGGGATAGCGTAGGAGAGATGGGGTTAGAGGTTGGCGGCGATGTTGAGGGAGTGTGGAGTGCATTCCGGGACGAGTTTATGTGTGCTGCAGTCTGCTGCCATACCCTCAAAACCGGTCACCCCTGCTTCAACGCAGCCTAAGTGGTTCAATCATGACATCGCTTTGGCTATCTGAAATAGGAAAGTAGCGTATAGGAGGGCGAAGGCCAATCGTTCCCACGAGAACACTGAAGCGTATGTCCGACTGTGTAGGGAAGTGAAGGCAAAGGTTAGGCTAGTGAAACATAACCAAGAACTATGGGTGGCGAGCCTCTGCAAGTGGAACCCTAAGGAATTCTTCAGTTATGTTAATAGTAGAAAGCCCATTAGAAGCATGATAGGTCCATTAAAGGATGGAAGCGGTGTTCTGCGGACCTCCGACGCGGACATCGCTAATGTGCTTAACGAGTACTTTGCGGGAGTGTTCACCAGGGAGGATACCCGCGTCATCCCCGAGCCAGGCATGAGGCATGAAGGTGCTGGCCTGGATAGTGTTAGATGTACCGCGACAGTCGTTGTCGATAGAATAGACAAACAACGCATTTAAGGCTCCTGAGCCAGACCAGTTTCTCCCCAGTGTTGCGAGAAGTGCGTGACCAGGTGGCTCCCCACCTGGCTACAGTCTTCAACAAATTGTTGGAGATGGGCCAGGTGCCTGGTGACTGGAGGGAAGCCAACGTGACCCCTATCTTTAAGAAAGGGGATCACGAAAGTCCAGGGAACTATCGTCCCATTAGTCTCACTTCAGTTGTAGGTAAATTATTAGAAGGGATAATAGCTGATAGGATCGTTGACCATTTGGATTCCTACAAGCTGCTTGGGGACTCCCAACATGGGTTTAGACGGCATAGGTCGTGTCTCACCAACTTGCTCAAGTTTTTCCACGTCATGTTGAGTGAGTACGATAAGAGTAGGGCGATTGATATACTTTATCTTGACTTTCAGAAAGCCTTTGATAAGGTACCTCACTGCTGGCTAATGGCGAAAGTGTGCGCGCTAGGTATCGGTGGGGAAATAGGTAGGTGGATTGAAAACTGGCTGAGGAATAGGTGGCAGAGGGTGGTAATTAAAGGGGCTAGTTCGGGTTGGGCCTCAGTCACTAGTAGGGTTCCTCAGGGTTCCGTTTTGGGGCTGCTGTTGTTTATCATTTACATAAATGATATCGACGGTGGCATCGTCAGTCGGATCGCCAAATTCGCTGATGACACCAAGCTTGGGGCCAATGTTGGGACGCCCGAAGCGATCGAGGAACTGCGTGCGGACCTAGGTAGGATAGGAGAGTGGTCCAAAAAATGGCAAATGCCGTTTAACTTGGGTAAATGCAAAGTGATGCACATTGGCTACGCCAATCCCAAGTCGGACTACTCGATGTTAGGTAGTACTGTAATATCGAGGTGACTGATTTAGAAAAGGACATGGGTGTGCTAATTAGCAGCGATCTTAAGTTTACAAAACTGTGTGTAGAGGTGGAAAAGAAAGCCCAGAAACTATTGGGTTATATCAGGAGGCAATTTCAGTTTCGGAACAAGGAGATTGTGCTCTCTCTGTACAATTCCCTGGTTCAGCCACACCTGGAATATGCTGTGCAGTTCTGGTCACCCACCCTCAGGAAAGATATTGAGAGTCTGGATGAGTGCAGGCAAGGGCCACAAAGTTAATCCCTTCTGTTAGGCATATGGGCTACAATCGATGGTTACGCGCCCTGAACTTGTTTTCGCTTGAAACTCGGAGGCTGTGCGGTCAACTGATCGAGGTTTTCAAGCTCTTACGCGGGTTCAACGATGTTGATTTTAGAAGCATGTTTAGTTTAAATGATAACCCAACTCTCAATAATGGTTGGAAGTTGGATTTGAAACGGTTTAGGACTAGCGTGTGTGGGAATTACTTTACCTATAAGATCTGTGACACGTGGAACAAGTTACCTTCAGAAGTCGTGAACAGTTCCTCTGTGGATCAGTTCAAGAAAAAGTTAGACCAAATCTTGCTCACTATTTGAAGGTGTAGAAAATTTTCCCTGGCACCCATTGCCTTTGGTACCTCCTCGGTATGGGCTGCAAGGCCTTTTGAGGTACTTCTTTTCCTTGTAACTCCTTGTAACGTGGTTAATTCATTCATAGAAAATATTGTGTTATGTGAATCAGCATTGATCAGGGAATGTAATTAATGTGAAATAAAGTGTTTCATTCTCAGATGTCAATGATAAAAAAATTGGGAAAACCAGGGTTGGCACAATTGGGCCCAATCAGATTTGGTCCAATGGATTTTTTGAAAAAAGCCCAGTCTGAAAAAACCCTCTACAGTTTGGGTGTTTTCAGGAATTTTTTTTTTTTTATATTTTGCAAATTATATTACTTGGAAACCTTTTTTAGTACTTTCAAATGAAGATATAAATATTTTCAGGAACTTACTGCCAATTAGTTTAAAAAATATAATACTATCTGATAAAGGATAAAAATATAACAAGGAATGATGAAAATAAAATGAGTTTTTTAAATTCATCAATGTGAGGCAATTAACTTTCATAATGACTGATATGCTACTCTTGGATATACTAAATAGGTACTGAAAACCCTAAATAACAATGTACCACCTAGTGATGGGACGATACCAAAATTTTTAACAATTCCGATTCCGATACCACTAAAAAGTCTCGATTCCAATTCTGATTCTCAATTTTTTTAAATATAATTCTAAACTTGTTTTTCTGGAAATTGTCATATTTTACTCTGGTAAAATTAACTATTTACATTGAGTATGGTAATATAAATTATAATAGATTGGTTTAAAAATAAAAATCAACTGTAAGTTGTAACAATTCATTTTAATCTCTTGATTACACATCATGGATATACATGTTTTAATGTATAGCTACAATACAATAAAAATAAAATTGTTATCCTCTCTCATTTAAATTTTAAAGTTTACATTGCAAAACTGGTTCAATTAAAAGTTTAAAAAAATCCTTTTACTCAAAAAGCAATCCTTACTCCTTAGCCTACAAAATGCAAATAAATAAGTGAATAAATAAGAATTTATTTGTATTCAAAACCCAGGACCCTTAAATTATAATGCAAAAACATTAGCAATAAATTAATTAATTTGTTATTAAAAGTTAAAGAATCGTTTAAGAATCGGAAATCATGGTACAATTCTCTCGATTCCGATTCCTGAAAAATGCTCGATTCTTCCGATTCTCGATTCCGATTCCGATTAATCGTCCCATCACTAGTACCACCCTTAACATTTAAACTGAGGCCTTACCCTAACCAAAATAAATCATTTTTCCTGGGATTCAAAAAGAGAGAACTCTAATATCAAGTAAGAGAAACCTCGGACAATTACATCAGAAGTGCTATGAAAATGACTAGGAAACTGGATGTCTATGATGCCTTACTGTATCTACTATTCTGGTGGCTGCCCACTACTCAAAGTCTGTACTCTCCTCTTGGGCCTCTTCTGCAAGAGATGGACTTTTGTGTGTATTTTGCAGGTATTTGTGCACCTTTACCAGTTTTCCTGCATTCTCGACACCCAGTCTGTTACGAAGTTTTGTCCAGACTATACCAAAAGTAACACTACCAGTCAGAGTCAAACACAATAGTGACACTTAGCAACTCGTGAGAGTCTGAGGACTTAGGTAGACTCAAAATGTGCATATTGCATACAGCATACTCATTACATACATGTTCCATATGCATTTGGTTCAAGGTTGTTAGCAAATTGAGTACTGTACTTAGAAATGTGTCTCAAATGGGTTGCTAACTTGCTTGCCAAGTTTATTCCTGGTCTGCTTTGTATTTTTGGGAAGGGTAATGGCCTAATGGGTATTCAGACAAGGTAAAACCAGTCATAATTTTGATTTTATCTATTTTGATGGCTGTTAATGGTGATTCTTTGTATTATCCTTTAATTTTAGGCAAAGTGGAAGCAGGAATACAATACAAGATCATAAAGATGTATACATTTATGATTGTCAACAACATTATGAATAAACCCATGAATACCCCCAACTGGACTGGTTTTTTCTGTTTTTTTTTAAAAAAAAACCTGAAAAAACATGTGGGTTGGGTTCTTTCTAAAAAACCCAAAATTTGGCCAACCCTGGAAAAAAGTCTTTTTCTGTGAAAATGAACTAGTTTTAATTGTGAAACAACTGCCAACAATTTAGTTATGAATGTTTATTTTTGTCTGAAAGTGCGCTCATTATTACGTTCTTTTTGATCTGTCAAACCATCTGCGAGACTGCGACTAGCAACAGTAAAAGTTTCTTCATATGTTAGCGCTTTCAACTGAATTATCATCTCACTATGCGGAATTCTTTTTTTTATTACAATCTTCAAGCCAAACAGATAAAAGCTATTTCCTATTTACCATTGTATACTGTATGTTTAATTTTTAGTTAAAAATTAACTCCTTCAATTTTGGAAAAAATATATTGATATTTTCTACATTTCTTAAAATCATGATTATTTTTAAAATTAACTTTGTTCCTTTCACTTAAAAAATACATTTTGTCAAAAATGTTTGCTACAAAAATGTGGAAGAGTGAATCTGAAGCATCGCTGTTTGGGTAATGGTGTCAAGGTTTTATCAGCATTATGGCAAATCAGTGTTGAACAAATCTGTGTTATGTGGGGTATGCCTATATACATACAGTAAACCCTCGATAAGTCAGACTATATAGGGCTCCAGCCAGTCTGACTCATTGAAAAGTCTGACTCATCGCGAATTACCTTAATTACCCCCCACCCCCCTATTTACCCCTAAAGAGGCATAAATACTCTCTAATCTTTTAAGTTTGATTAGTGAGAATCTAATAGTGTTCAAAATAAACATTAAAAAATAATAAAACTATTTCACTTACTGTTGCTGGAATTATTTTGAGTGCAAAACACCAAAAATTTTATTGTTTACCTTTTTGTACAATACAGTATTAAAAAACACTTCACTTAGTAAAAGAAACAAAATAATAATGGCACTTGACATAGGAAATAAAACACTTCTCTCAGTAAAATAAACAAAAGAATAATAGCACTTGACAGAGGACAGAGTCAGGCTCATCCCCAGAGTCAGGCTCATCCCCAGAGTCAGGCTCATCCCCAGAGTCAGGCTCATCCCCAGAGTCAGGCTCATCCCCAGAGTCAGGCTCATCCCCAGAGTCAGGCTCATCCCCAGAGTCAGGCTCATCCCCGGCTTACTGTATATATATTATATATATATAAAAAAGGGCTGTTGGTAGCAGTCAGGCCAGTCAGGCTTTGGCCTGACCAAGCTAAACCATTGGGTTTGCTCCTGGGTTCTCTGGGTTCAACTTTTCAAAAAATATATGCTTTCATTGGCTTTAGACCCGTGTGGGCAGAGGTAGTGATATTTCTCATAGGATGTCTGATGAATTGAAATTTTGTGTTAAAGAAGCTCTGAAGGGTATTATCAGTAACTGACGCCTTGAAAGAACTCTGGACCTGGTCTCTTGACAACTGTAAAGATACTGAAATGGTGTGTATTCATGGGGTACAAAATCACATGAATCAGTTTGACTTCTTTGGGTTGGTACTTGGCCAGTTCCTGCATGCAGTCTGAGTAAAGCCCTTCAATCTGACTCTTTCAGCAGCTGAAGCACAGGCTATTGCTAGTATGACTGTTAAAACTTCAAAATATGTGCAATGATGAAAGGTTTAGCCTTTTCTGGAAGAAAGTTCTGTCACTTGGTGCTTCCAACCAGGTAGACAAACCTTCACTTCCTTGATTTAGAAGAGTTCCAGCAAAGCTAGAAGGAGGTCACCAAGCCCCTGAAGATCTTTACAGAAAGACATATTATGAAGCTCTGGACCTCATTATAATGTCCTTAACTGGCAGGTTCAACCAAGCAGACTGAAATACATGTCCAGTGTGAAGAGTTGCTTCTCAAGGCTGCAAAAGGACAAACATTCACAGCAGAATTAGTGTGTAACCTCATTCTATGGCTGTGTAAGGACAGAGAGTATCCCCTAACCCAAGACGCTGCCTCCCTATATCCCACAACACTTGTGTTGAGCTGTGGGATCTATCCTCGCAAAGCCTTAATTTTACTACCTTAAACTATACCCAATCTATCAACATATGCATCTAATCGATTTTTAAACATGTTTATAGACGTGCTACTAATTACTTCTACTGGCAAACTATTCCAGTTATTTACTATTCTATGCGTAAAAAAGTTTTTGGCAACTGCTGTCTCGAACCTTCTACTTGTCAACTTACACCCGTTATTTCTATTCCTATTATATTGAGAAATTTCGAAAAAGCTATCTCTATCTACGTTATCGAACCCATTCATAATTTTGAAAACCTGGATTAGATCACCCCTTAACCTCCTAGTCTCGAGTGTTGTCAATTTTAACTCCTTAAGCCTATCCTCGTACGACTTTGACCTAAGCGACGGAATCATCTTAGTTGCTCGTCTTTGAACTCTCTCGATTTTGTCTATATCTTTGCGCATATGCGGATTCCAAAATTGGACCGCGTACTCCAAATGGGGTCTAACTAATGATTTATAAAGTGGAACTAATATCGCGCGATTTGTACTCAAAATTTCGAGCTATAAAACCTAACACTTTGTTCGCCTTATTGACCGCTGCTGTACTTTGTTTCGCTACTTTTAAATCACTAGTGACTATAACTCCTAAATCTTTTTCCTGCTCAATGCTTGTTAAATCTTTCCCTGACATACTATACGCAAAATTACCGTTACGCGAACCTATATGCAAAATTTTGCACTTATCAACGTTAAATCTCATTTGCCATGTGACTGACCAATCAACAATTTTATTCAGATCTTCCTGAATTTTACCTCTATCTTCGTCATTAATCGCCCTACCACCCAGCTTCGTGTCATCCGCAAACTTTGAAACTGTACCGACTAGGCTGACATCTAAATCATTAATATATATAAGAAAAAGCAAGGGGCCCAATACAGAACCCTGAGGAATGCCACTCGCTACATTAGCCCAACACGACTCCGCTCCATCAACAACCACCCTCTGTTTCCTACCTCGCAACCACTCTTCTAGCCAATTTATTACTACACCCCTGATTCCATGAGCCTTAGTTTTTTCAATGAGTCTTTTGTGTCGCACGGTGTCAAACGCTTTTTGAAAATCTAAATACACTACATCAACCGCCCGATGCCTATCGTAAACGTCAACCACGCTTTGGAAAAATTCTAAAAGATTAGTTAAGCAAGATTTGTTTTGCCTAAATCCGTGCTGCGTATTTCTAACTAGCTTTTGGAATTCTAAGTGTTCGACTATACGATCCCTAATTATTGATTCCAGTAGCTTACCTACAACAGACGTTAAACTGATTGGCCTATAATTTCCCGCTGCACCTTTATTGCCTTTCTCAAAGATAGGTGTTACGTTTGCTAACTTGAAATTATCTGGTACGCACCTCTCAGAAATAGACGCATTAAAAATCTTTGTTAGCGGCACAACAATGCTATCTTCTAATTCTTTTAGTTGTATGGGATATATGGAATCCGGACCCGGTGATTTACGCATTTTCATTTTATCAATATAGCGCATTTTCATTTTATCAATATATGTATATGTATATATATATATACAGGGCGTCCCAAAAAAATGTATACACACTTTAAATAATTATAAAGGCAGTGTTTATTAAAATACATTTCATTTTCAAAATGTAATAGAATCTACAGACATTATTTAATTGTTTTGTCAATGCCTGTTTTCAAACTGATGTCCATTCTGGTCCAGGCACTGCTGATAACGCGAAGCAATGGAATCGCAAACATCACGAAACATTTCGTTTGGTATTTGTGTGCATTCTCGTTCAATGGCTGCTCTCAATTCAGCGACTGTTGCAGGTTTTATAGCGTAGACTTTGTCTTTTAAGTATCCCCATAAAAAAAAGTCGTGGTGTGAGGTCTGGTGAACGCGGAGGGTATTCTACGAAACCCCTTCGTCCAATCCACATCCACATCGTGCCAAGTACCACTCGCAATACTCCACTCTTCGGTCCAGATCATCTTCATTAATAGCATGGACTAATCTTGGAATGTAACTTTTCCATTGACAGCGCTTCAAAATGCATTGGACAAACGATTCTGAAATTCCTACCTCACGACTCGCTTGCCGCACAGATTTTCTTGGACTTTGGTGATACGTTTCCAGTACTCTTTCTTGCTTTGTGGGGCTTGTCGATGTCCGTGGTCTTCCGGAACGCTTCTTGTGGACATTCTGAACAGTTCCTTCGGCTTCAAACTTATCTCTAATTCGAGTGATGGTAAGTCGCGTTGGTGGATCTGTTTGAAACTCCCTCCTAAACTGTCTTTGCACTTCAACTGCGTTTTCACACTTCCAGTAGCATTTTAGAATGAATTTCCTTTGTTCAAAGCTTAGTCTGACTGCCATTATTAATTCTAATGGGTTTAACTTGGAAAGAAAGAAACATCAATTGAGCTATCAGCTGTTAAAGTGTGTATACATTTTTTTGGGATGCCCTGTATATATATATATGTATATATGTGTATATATAAGCAAACAACCACAGGGAAAAGGAAACACAAAGTCCGAGTGCTTTCGTGATATATTCACATTATCAAGGAGGATATATCACGATATATCACGAAAGCGCTCAGACTTTGTGTTTCCTTTTCCCTGTGGTTGTTTGCTTATTAATAAGATCATGTGTTATTTTGTGATTTTAGTGCATGTGTGTGTGTGTATAATATATATATATATATATATGAAAAATTATTTCACGAAAGTGACACGTGAAAAGTATTTATGATGAATAAAACCACGAAGGAAAAAAGAAACACAAAGGGGTGCTCAAGCGCTTTCGTCTAATGACATCCTCAGGAACACTGGAGTGAAAGGACAGATCAAGGCAATATATAGGTTACAAAAATAAACATACATACATACATATTCACATATATATACATATATATATATATATATATATATATACATATATACATATATATAGTAAGCATAGAAAAAAAATTGTGGGAGGAGCCAACATTTATATGGTCACAGAAGAATAAAGAAATAAAAATAAATATAAATTGAGAAAAAATTAATTACAAAATAGTGCCTTAGTGATATATATGTCACAGCCTAAATAATCATAAAGAAATAAACAGGCAAATAAAAAAACCCCATAAATATACATACATACATATATGCACTAGAATCACAAAATAACACACGACTTTATTAATAAGCAAACAACCACAAGGAAAAGGAAACACAAAGTCCGAGCGCTTTCGTGATATATTCACATTATCAAGGAGAACAGAAAATAGACGGAGATTACAAAGTATGAGTTAAATAGACAAGCAAAAAATTCACAATTGGCACCTCAATTAAAGGCCTTAAAGCCCTCTAAAGATTTTTTCAATTGATAACATAATCTGTAGGCAGCTAAATAACTGAATAAAAAATATATACTGTATAGATGAAATTAGACAAAAAGAAAACCAATACAGAGAACAAAAATTATTATAATGGTTATTAAACATTTAATTAAAACAGGCAATTAATGGCAAGAATTTAATGAAAAACAAATAGATGACGTAGATAACAAATAGAAAACATAATCTGTAGGCTGATTAATTACTATACAGATGAAATTAGACAAAACACCAGTACAGAAAACCAAAAAAAAAAAAAAAAAATTATTATAATGGTTATTAACACTAATATTAATTGAATAGGAAAAATTAAAGGCCCGAAATTAATGAAAACAAAGGGAAAGTTGCCATCGTCTTACAGATTATTACAAAATTTCACAAACAATCTGGAAAAAAATGTTATCCCAACAGCAACCCACTTCAAAATCCAATAAACCACCCAGCAACAAAGATTATACACGAAAGAAATATTACAATTAAAATAGACACATAAGAATGTTAACAGTTCTTACAATAATATTTATTTATTTAACCAGGGCAAACCATTAAGAGGCAAAAAATGCATTAAGAAAACAGTAGGCCCATCGCCACTTACTAACAATATACGAATCTAATTTGTACAACCCAGGGCTAATATTAAGACCAAATCCGCATTATTCTTGATCACACTTGATTCCAATATATTTCTGCTAACAATAGATTTACTAAACTTAATTTGGAAGCATTTTTCCAATCAATGGGATGATTAGAATCTCTTACGTGAATGAAAATGGCGTTAGATTCCTGCCACTTCTTATACTGTATTGATGCTGTTTAATACGTAACCAGGTCTTACCAGTTTGGCCAATGTAAAATTTATTACATATTGTGCAAGGGATTTTATATACACAACCATGTTCACTTAAAGGGGAGTTCTTAATCAATGAATTCTTAATTACATCAAATTTTTGAACGCAATATTTACGTTAAAAGTCCTCAGCAGTTCGGCAGCTCAAGGAAATTTTCTCTGAATGGTAACACTAAAACATTTTTTGTGTTATAAGGAATCTTATCCTTTACTTCGTAGAAGGTTTTCTTTGCCATTTTTAAGGACTTATCTATGCAGTTCTTTGGGTATTTTAAATCAAAAGCAATTTTGTATATTTACTAATTTCATCGTCAATAAACTCAGGGCTACAAATTCGTAGGCCTCTTAGAAACAAAGTAGAAAGAGCGGATCGTTTTACATTAATGTGGTGATCAGAATAATAATGTATATAGGAACAATTATTAGTGGGTTTTCTGTAAATATTGTACTTAAACTTTTTTCCAGACCTATATATTAAAACATCTAAAAAAGGGATCGAAGAATCTTTTTCTATTTCAACTGTAAAATTGATAGAGGGAATTAAATTATTAAGTTTGGGTAGGAATTCATTGAGATTTAAAGTCACTGGCCAAAGACAAAGAACATCATCTACATATCTAAACCATGGAACATAATTTGGCAGAATCTTCCTTAATAACTTACTTTCAAAAAACTCCATATATAAGTTACTCAAAATGGGGGAGAGAGGGTTTCCCATCGCCATACCAAATTTCTGTCTAAAATATTCATTATTGAACACAAATTTTGAGTCTACTATGCACAGCTTAATTAATTCTATAATTGTGGACACAGGTAAAGGCAAATTATGCTTAACCAATTCTTCCGAAAGAAACCTAAAAGATCCTCCACCGGGACTCTTGTAAATAAAGCGGTAACATCAAAGCTTACCAATCTAAAATTGTAATTGACACTGATACTATTTAATTTTTCCACAAGGTCTACATTATTATTTATGTGTGATTGTGAAATTGTGCCAAGGAGAGGATTAAGAATGGAGACCAGCCATTTGGATACCTTATATGAATAGATCCTATAGAACTAACAATAGGCCTTGCCGGATTATTGGCTTATGAGTTTTAATCAGGCCATACATATAAGGTAATGACGGTGAAGTACTCAGAAACTGTTTAAGTAACATTTCATTCCCCTTCAAAAGTTGTTTAATTTTCTTGTTGAATGCACTGTTCACAGTTTCAAGGGGATTGTTCCTTAATTTCACGTAAGTGTCCGCATCATTCAACAGATCATACATTTTTTCTAGATAAACGTCTTTATTGAGGATCACTAAGGCATTTGATTTATCAGCTTTGGTTATATGTAGATTCTGATCTTTTCTTAAAGCTACATAAGAGTCGAAAAACCTCTGTGGACAATTTGGAATAGAGGGTTTAGACATAGCACTATATACTATACCTTTACAAATATTCACATCCTCTATAGGTAAATCATTATATTTTTCTAAATTACAGAAAGCCTTAGCTATTTCTACATAGTCCACCTCCTTTTTAGCTGCTGAAAAATTTATTCCATATCCAAGAGCCGTAACCATATTTTTATTTAACACTTTATCTGATAGATTTATCACAAAACCGGGGTTAGCATCCTTAGTCCAATCACTTCTTTCAATTAGAATTTGTAATTTAATATCCAGTTTCCTTTCCACTACACTACATTCTCTTCTAAGTTTGTTATAACAATAGTCCAGTAACCGTTGTTTCCATTCAGGTGGAATTGCCATATCAAAACTATATCTCTCGCCCTAGTAACTTTAAAAGTTTCTTCGACTTCAATCTTAGTAATTTCTATATGCTTCTGCAACTATTCTCTGGAATTCATCGAAGGGGCGTTCTCTCAGATTCAAAAGTCTATTAGGGAGTAAAGAAGTGGGGAGAACTTGTTCATTAGACATCTTCTTAGAAATATCAGGTGAACCTTTCGCTTGTGTGACTTAACTAAAGAAGAACAAAAAGTAGAAACAAACAGTGCTAGGCCAGGGAAGAGCAAAGAGAAGGTCTCGAAGTGGCGCGTGGTATCCATTATGCACTAAATCACAAAATAACACGTGACCTTATTAATAAGCAAACAACCACAAGGAAAAGGAAACACAAAGTCCGAGCGCTTTCGTGATATATTCACATTATCAAGGAGAACAGAAAATAGACGGAGATTACAAAGTATGAGTTAAATAGACAAGCAAAAAATTCACAATTGGCACCTCAATTAAAGGCCTTAAACCCTCTAAAGATTTTTTCAATTGATAACTAATCTGTAGGCAGCTAAATAATGAATAAAAAATATATACTGTATAGATGAAATTAGACAAAAAGAAAACCAATACAGAGAACAAAAATTATTATAATGGTTATTAAACATTTAATTAAAACAGGCAATTAATGGCAAGAATTTAATGAAAAACAAATAGATAACGTAGATAACAAATAGAAAACATAATCTGTAGGCTGATTAATTACTATACAGATGAAATTAGACAAAACACCAGTACAGAAAACCAAAAAAAATTATTATAATGGTTATTAACACTAATATTAATTGAATAGGAAAAATTAAAGGCCCGAAATTAATGAAAACAAAGGGAAAGTTGCCATCGTCTTACAATTATTACAAAATTTCAACAAACAATCTGGAAAAAAAAATGTTTATCCCAACAGCAACCCACTTCAAAATCCAATAAACCACCCAGCAACAAAGATTATACACGAAAGAAATATTACAATTAAAATAGACACATAAGAATGTTAACAGTTCTTACAATAATATTTATTTATTTAACCAGGGCAAACCATTAAGAGGCAAAAAATGCATTAAGAAAACAGTAGGCCCATCGCCACTTACTGACAATATACGAATCTAATTTGTACAACCCAGGGCTAATATTAAGACCAAATCCGCATTATTCTTGATCACACTTGATTCCAATATATTTCTGCTAACAATAGATTTACTAAACTTAATTTGGAAGCATTTTTCCAATCAATGGGATGATTAGAATCTCTTACGTGAATGAAAATGGCGTTAGATTCCTGGCCACTTCTTATACTGTATTGATGCTGTTTAATACGTAACTCAGGTCTTACCAGTTTGGCCAATGTAAAATTTATTACATATTGTGCAAGGGATTTTATATACACACCATGTTCACTTAAAGGGGAGTTCTTAATCAATGAATTCTTAATACATCAAATTTTTGAACGCAATATTTACGTTAAAAGTCCTCAGCAGATTCGGCAGCTCAAGGAAATTTTCTCTGAATGGTAACACTAAAACATTTTTTGTGTTATAAGGAATCTTATCCTTTACTTCGTAGAAGGTTTTCTTTGCCATTTTTAAGGACTTATCTATGCAGTTCTTTGGGTATTTTAAATCAAAAGCAATTTTGTATATTTTACTAATTTCATCGTCAATAAACTCAGGGCTACAAATTCGTAGGCCTCTTAGAAACAAAGTAGAAAGAGCGGATCGTTTTACATTAATGTGGTGATCAGAATAATAATGTATATAGGAACAATTATTAGTGGGTTTTCTGTAAATATTGTACTTAAACTTTTTTCCAGACCTATATATTAAAACATCTAAAAAAGGGATCGAAGAATCTTTTTCTATTTCAACTGTAAAATTGATAGAGGGAATTAAATTATTAAGTTTGGGTAGGAATTCATTGAGATTTAAAGTCACTGGCCAAAGACAAGAACATCATCTACATATCTAAACCATGGAACATAATTTGGCAGAATCTTCCTTAATAACTTACTTTCAAAAAACTCCATATATAATTACTCAAAATGGGGGAGAGAGGGTTTCCCATCGCCATACCAAATTTCTGTCTAAAATATTCATTATTGAACACAAATTTTGAGTCTACTATGCA
Source organism: Bathynomus jamesi (assembly GCA_023014485.1). NCBI lineage: Eukaryota > Metazoa > Arthropoda > Malacostraca > Isopoda > Cirolanidae > Bathynomus > Bathynomus jamesi. Next base: position 647,923 of record JAJOZX010000290.1, on the reverse strand, counting down.
CAGCTTAATTAATTCTATAATTGTGGCCACAGGTAAAGGCAAATTATGCTTAACCAATTCTTCCGAAAGAAACACTAAAAGGTCCTCCACCGGGACTCTTGTAAATAAAGTGGTAACATCAAAGCTTACCAATTTAAAATTGTAATTGACACTAATACTATTTAATTTTTCCACAAGGTCTACATTATTCTTTATGTGTGATTGTGAAATTGTGCCAAGGAGAGGATTAAGAATGGAGACAAGCCATTTGGATACCTTATATGAATAGATCCTATAGAACTAACAATAGGCCTTGCCGGATTATCTGGCTTATGAGTTTTAATCAGGCCATACATATAAGGTAATGACGGTGAAGTACTCAGAAACTGTTTAAGTAACCTTTCATTCCCCTTCAAAAGTTGTTTAATTTTCTTGTTGAATGCACTGTTCACAGTTTCAAGGGGATTGTTCCTTAATTTCACATAAGTGTCAGCATCATTCAACAGATCATACATTTTTTCTAGATAAACGTCTTTATTGAGGATCACTAAGGCATTTGATTTATCAGCTTTGGTTATATGTAGATTCTGATCTTTTCTTAAAGCTACATAAGAGTCGAAAAACCTCTGTGGAAAATATGGTTACGGCTCTTGGATATGGAATAAATTTTTCAGCAGCTAAAAAGGAGGTGGACTATGTAGAAATTGCTAAGGCTTTCTGTAATCTAGAAAAATATAATGATTTACCTACAGAGGATGTGAATATTTGTAAAGGTATATATATAGTGCTATGTCTAAACCCTCTATTCCAAATTGTCCACAGAGGTTTTTCGACTCTTATGTAGCTTTAAGAAAAGATCAGAATCTACATATAACCAAAGCTGATAAATCAAATGCCTTAGTGATCCTCAATAAAGACGTTTATCTAGAAAAATGTATGATCTGTTGAATGATGCGGACACTTACGTGAAATTAAGGAACAATCCCCTTGAAACTGTGAACAGTGCATTCAACAAGAAAATTAAACAACTTTTGAAGGGGAATGAAATGTTACTTAAACAGTTTCTGAGTACTTCACCGTCATTACCTTATATGTATGGCCTGATTAAAACTCATAAGCCAATAATCCGGCAAGGCCTATTGTTAGTTCTATAGGATCTATCTATAAGGTATCCAAATGGCTTGTCTCCATTCTTAATCCTCTCCTTGGCACAATTTCACAATCACACATAAATAATAATGTAGACCTTGTGGAAAAATTAAATAGTATCAGTGTCAATTACAATTTTAGATTGGTAAGCTTTGATGTTACCGCTTTATTTACAAGAGTCCCGTGGAGGATCTTTTAGTGTTTCTTTCGGAAGAATTGGTTAAGCATAATTTGCCTTTACCTGTGGCCACAATTATAGAATTAATTAAGCTGTGCATAGTAGACTCAAAATTTGTGTTCAATAATGAATATTTTAGACAGAAATTTGGTATGGCGATGGGAAACCCTCTCTCCCCCATTTTGAGTAACTTATATATGGAGTTTTTTGAAAGTAAGTTATTAAGGAAGATTCTGCCAAATTATGTTCCATGGTTTAGATATGTAGATGATGTTCTTTGTCTTTGGCCAGTGACTTTAAATCTCAATGAATTCCTACCCAAACTTAATAATTTAATTCCCTCTATCAATTTTACAGTTGAAATAGAAAAAGATTCTTCGATCCCTTTTTTAGATGTTTTAATATATAGGTCTGGAAAAAAGTTTAAGTACAATGTTTACAGAAAACCCACTAATAATTGTTCCTATATACATTATTATTCTGATCACCACATTAATGTAAAACGATCCGTTCTTTCTACTTTGTTTCTAAGAGGCCTACGAATTTGTAGCCCTGAGTTTATTGACGATGAAATTAGTAAAATATACAAAATTGCTTTTGATTTAAAATACCCAAAGAACTGCATAGATAAGTCCTTAAAAATGGCAAAGAAAACCTTCTACGAAGTAAAGGATAAGATTCCTTATAACACAAAAAATGTTTTAGTGTTACCATTCAGAGAAAATTTCCTTGAGCTGCCGAATCTGCTGAGGACTTTTAACGTAAATATTGCGTTCAAAAATTTAGATGTAATTAAGAATTCATTGATTAAGAACTCCCCTTTAAGTGAACATGGTTGTGTATATAAAATCCCTTGCACAATATGTAATAAATTTTACATTGGCCAAACTGGTAAGACCCTGAGTTACGTATTAAACAGCATCAATACAGTATAAGAAGTGGCCAGGAATCTAACGCCATTTTCATTCACGTAAGAGATTCTAATCATCCCATTGATTGGAAAAATGCTTCCAAATTAAGGTTTAGTAAATCTATTGTTAGCAGAAATATATTGGAATCAAGTGTGATCAAGAATAATGCGGATTTGGTTTAATATTAGCCCTGGGTTGTACAAATTAGATTCGTACATTGTCAGTAAGCTGGCGATGGGCCTACTGTTTTCTTAACTGCATTTTTTGCCTCTTAATGGTTTGCCCTGGTTAAATAAATAAATATTATTGTAAGAACTGTTAACATTCTTATGTGTCTATTTTAATTGTAATATTTCTTTCGTGTATAATCTTTGGTTGCTGGGTGGTTTATTGGATTTTGAAGTGGGTTGCTGTTGGGAAACAATTTTTTTCCAGATTGTTTGTGAAATTTTGTAATAATCTGTAAGACGATGGCAACTTTCCCTTTGTTTTCATTAATTTCGGGCCTTTAATTTTTTCCTACTTCAATTAATATTAGTGTTAATAACCATTATAATAATTTTTTTTTGTTTTCTGTACTGGTGTTTTGTCTAATTTCATCTGTATAGTAATTAAGCAGCTACAGATTATGTTTTCTATTTGTTATCTACGTTATCTATTTGTTTTTCATTAAATTCTTGCCAATTAATTGCCTGTTTTAATTAAAAATGTTAATAACCATTATAATAATTTTTGTTCTCTGTATTGGTTTTCTTTTTGTCTAATTTCATCTATACAGTATATATTTTTATTCAGAATTTAGCTGCCTACAGATTATGTTATCAATTGAAAAAATCTTTAGAGGGCTTTAAGGCCTTTAATTTGAGGTGCCAATTGTGAATTTTTTGCTTGTCTATTTAACTCATACTTTGTAATCTCCGTCTATTTTCTGTTCCTCCTTGATAATGTGAATATATCACGAAAGCGCTCGGACTTTGTGTTTCCTTTTCCTTGTGGTTGTTTGCTTATTAATAAGGTCACGTGTTATTTTGTGATTTAGTGCATAATGGATACCACGCGCCACTTCGAGACCTTCTCTTTGCTCTTCCCTGGCCTAGCACTGTTTGTTTCTACTTTTTGTTCTTCTTTAGTTAAGTCACACAAGCGAAAGGTTCACCTGATATTTCTAAGAAGATGTCTAATTGAACAAGTTCTCCCCACCTCTTTACTCCCTAATAGACTTTGAATCTGAGAGAACGCCCCTTCGATGAATTCCAGAGAATAGTTTGCAGAAGCATATAGAAATTACTAAGATTGAAGTCGAAGAAACTTTTAAAGTTACTAGGGCGAGAGTAGATATAGTTTTGATATGGCAATTCCACCTGAATGGAAACAACGGTTACTGGACTATTGTTATAACAAACTTAGAAGAGAATGTAGTGTAGTGGAAAGGAAACTGGATATTAAATTACAAATTCTAATTGAAAGAAGTGATTGGACTAAGGATGCTAACCCCGGTTTTGTGATAAATCTATCAGATAAAGTGTTAAATAAAAATATGGTTACGGCTCTTGGATATGGAATAAATTTTTCAGCAGCTAAAAAGGAGGTGGACTATGTAGAAAATAGCTAAGGCTTTCTGTAATTTAGAAAAATATAATGATTTACCTATAGAGGATGTGAATATTTGTAAAGGTATAGTATATAGTGCTATGTCTAAACCCTCTATTCCAAATTGTCCACAGAGGTTTTTCGACTCTTATGTAGCTTTAAGAAAAGATCAGAATCTACATATAACCAAAGCTGATAAATCAAATGCCTTAGTGATCCTCAATAAAGACGTTTATCTAGGAAAAATGTATGATCTGTTGAATGATGCGGACACTTACGTGAAATTAAGGAACAATCCCCTTGAAACTGTGAACAGTGCATTCAACAAGAAAATTAAACAACTTTTGAAGGGGAATGAAATGTTACTTAAACAGTTTCTGAGTACTTCACCGTCATTACCTTATATGTATGGCCTGATTAAAACTCATAAGCCAATAATCCGGCAAGGCCTATTGTTAGTTCTATAGGATCTATTCATATAAGGTATCCAAATGGCTGTCTCCATTCTTAATCCTCTCCTTGGCACAATTTCACAATCACACATAAATAATAATGTAGACCTTGTGGAAAAATTAAATAGTATCAGTGTCAATTACAATTTTAGATTGGTAAGCTTTGATGTTACCGCTTTATTTACAAGAGTCCCGGTGGAGGATCTTTTAGTGTTTCTTTCGGAAGAATTGGTTAAGCATAATTTGCCTTTACCTGTGGCCACAATTATAGAATTAATTAAGCTGTGCATAGTAGACTCAAAATTTGTGTTCAATAATGAATATTTTAGACAGAAATTTGGTATGGCGATGGGAAACCCTCTCTCCCCCATTTTGAGTAACTTATATATGGAGTTTTTTGAAAGTAAGTTATTAAGGAAGATTCTGCCAAATTATGTTCCATGGTTTAGATATGTAGATGATGTTCTTTGTCTTTGGCCAGTGACTTTAAATCTCAATGAATTCCTACCCAAACTTAATAATTTAATTCCCTCTATCAATTTTACAGTTGAAATAGAAAAAGATTCTTCGATCCCTTTTTTAGATGTTTTAATATATAGGTCTGGAAAAAAGTTTAAGTACAATATTTACAGAAAACCCACTAATAATTGTTCCTATATACATTATTATTCTGATCACCACATTAATGTAAAACGATCCGTTCTTTCTACTTTGTTTCTAAGAGGCCTACGAATTTGTAGCCCTGAGTTTATTGACGATGAAATTAGTAAAATATACAAAATTGCTTTTGATTTAAAATACCCAAAGAACTGCATAGATAAGTCCTTAAAAATGGCAAAGAAAACCTTCTACGAAGTAAAGGATAAGATTCCTTATAACACAAAAAATGTTTTAGTGTTACCATTCAGAGAAAATTTCCTTGAGCTGCCGAATCTGCTGAGGACTTTTAACGTAAATATTGCGTTCAAAAATTTAGATGTCATTAAGAATTCATTGATTAAGAACTCCCCTTTAAGTGAACATGGTTGTGTATATAAAATCCCTTGCACAATATGTAATAAATTTTACATTGGCCAAACTGGTAAGACCCTGAGTTACGTATTAAACAGCATCAATACAGTATAAGAAGTGGCCAGGAATCTAACGCCATTTTCATTCACGTAAGAGATTCTAATCATCCCATTGATTGGAAAAATGCTTCAAATTAAGGTTTAGTAAATCTATTGTTAGCAGAAATATATTGGAATCAAGTGTGATCAAGAATAATGCGGATTTGGTCTTAATATTAGCCCTGGGTTGTACAAATTAGATTCGTATATTGTCAGTAAGTTGGCGATGGGCCTACTGTTTTCTTAACTGCATTTTTTGCCTCTTAATGGTTTGCCCTGGTTAAATAAATAAATATTATTGTAAGAACTGTTAACATTCTTATGTGTCTATTTTAATTGTAATATTTCTTTCGTGTATAATCTTTGGTTGCTGGGTGGTTTATTGGATTTGAAGTGGGTTGCTGTTGGGATAACTATTTTTTCCAGATTGTTTGTTGAAATTTTGTAATAATCTGTAAGACGATGGCAACTTTCCCTTTGTTTTCATTAATTTCGGGCCTTTAATTTTTCCTATTTCAATTAAATATTAGTGTTAATAACCATTATAATAATTTTTTTTTTTTGGTTTTCTGTACTGGTGTTTTGTCTAATTTCATCTGTATAGTAATTAATCAGCCTACAGATTATGTTTTCTATTTGTTATCTACGTCATCTATTTGTTTTTCATTAAATTCTTGCCTATTAATTGCCTGTTTTAATTAAATGTTAATAACCATTATAATAATTTTTGTTCTCTGTATTGGTTTTCTTTTTGTCTAATTTCATCTATACAGTATATATTTTTTATTCAGTTATTTAGCTGCCTACAGATTATGTTATCAATTTGAAAAAAATCTTTAGAGGGCTTTAAGGCCTTAATTTGAGGTGCCAATTGTGAATTTTTTGCTTGTCTATTTAACTCAAATACTTTGTAATCTCCGTCTATTTTCTTTTCCTTGATAATGTGAATATATCACGAAAGCGCTCGGACTTTGTGTTTCCTTTTCCTTGTGGTTGTTTGCTTACATACATATATATATATATATATAATTATGCGGGTTGCTTCTACAGAGCTTCAATTTAATATTTAGGAGAAATCCAATGACAAGGAGAAATGTAAGGCCGACCTTCAATATAAATTCAAATGGCTTTTTTATGGAACAGGTCACAAAAGAATAAAGAAATAAAAATAAATATAAATATTGTAAGTGGAGTCTACCAATTCAAGCTCAAGAGGGAAGTTTTACAATCGATTTAATAGATGCTGCCAAATTGATATATATGTCACAAAAAAATAAAGAAATAAACCAAAAAAAAAAAAAAATTAATTATTAAAAAAATTAAAAATAATAATAAATTGAAAGATAAATTTTAAGAGAGGCACACCAATTTATAAGGGAAAAATTACCACATATGCATATTATAGTCACAAACGAATAAAAAAGTACAAGTAAATATAAATTGGAAAACAAAATGATGCCTAGATGATATATAAAGAACAATAAAATATATATACAACATATATACGGTATATATACGAAATATAAACGCAATATATACAGAATATATATATATATATATATATGCATAAGGGAAAAAAAATTACCAAATTTGTTTTTATAATTATTGTCTGAGAAAACGGTAGGTCGCAAAAGAATAAAGAAATAAAAATAAATATAAATTGAAAAAATTACAAATAATACACGTACACATGTATACCCACATAACCAAATATATATATACATATACACACATATATACAAACACACACACACACACACCACACATATATATATATATATATATATATATATATATATATATATATATATAATATATACAAGCTTGACCTTCACGAAATGAGAAATCATCCCGCAGAACCTTTGTGAGGTTGTAAGGTAAGGTACATACACATATATATATATATATGTATATATATGTGAATATGTATGTATGTATGTATGTTTATTTTTGTAACCTATATATTGCCTTGATCTGTCCTTTCACTCCAGTGTTCCTGAGGATGTCATTAGACGAAAGCGCTTGAGCACCCCTTTGTGTTTCTTTTTTCCTTCGTGGTTTTATTCATCATATATATATATATATATATATATATATATATATATATATATATATATATAGTATATGATACACAGACCGTGCATGGAACAAGGAACTCTTCTGGGATAATTAAATCCATTATAGTCCGAATAAGTAATGGTAAATGACAAATACCATAGTTTTTCTTTCATGATGCTAGCCTGATGTGGGCAACGGGTCGCAAAGAGGTCCCATGAATATAGCTTCCCTCACCAGCTATCTGCACAGCAGACAGGATCCAGCTTTGGGACATGGATCTATAGTTTAAAACTCAGGGTAAAAAACTCAGGAGACCATTCTGACTTCATTCCTATCTTGAAACGGACATGTTATGTGCCTTGAGAAGTGGACACTCAATTCTGCCAGTTGAGATTTAAGTGTTGGTTTTTGGCTAAAAATATAATAGTTAACCCTTTTTCTTTGATGTAAGAAGCTACATAAAAATAGTGACTTTTTGACTTTTTTGTGGAATTATATAATAATTATTATATTAATAATTATATATGCTGTATATATAATGCACTGCTGTTTTTGCTTATTTCACAGGTTGAAACATATTCATCAGTGTGCTGAAGATTACTCGTCCGTCAGTGCTACCATCCTAACCAGTGGGAATTGACCTACAATGGCTTCTAAAAGGAGGACAAGACTGGGGACATTCACACATATGAGCAACCTAATTGGAACTGGTAGAGAGTTGTTGCCCTCTGAACTCCCAACTCTGCGAGACGTTCTGAAATATGGGCTACTGCTAAGAGAACAAAGTGGTGAGGATGTGAGAAACTACCCAGCAGCCAGTCTTGCAAAGGACATTTACCCTAAAGTGCTTGAAAAGTGGGAATGAGCAAACAGTTCTTTTGTAGCCCCTGTTGATAAAAGCATGCAGGCCATTGGAGGTGATTCTACAAATGTTAACACTGGCTGGGAGGGTGGTTCCATGCATTGGGTAGAGGTCAAGCTTTGCCGTAACCTGATCTGGTTGGTTTGTGCCCTCCACACTAACGAGTTACCCCTGCGACACTTGATCACAGCACTGGATGGGAAGACCTTGTCTAACAACAAGTGGACAGGTAACATTGGCAAGATGCTAGACATTGCAACCAAACTTGAAATTGATCCTTCATTCACCAAACTCTCAATTGGAGAGTATCTTACTTCACTGAGTGACAATGTCGTAAAGGATCTCTCTACTGATCAAGCGTACGGGTATAGGATCACACAGGTCATAAGGACAGGAGAACTTCCCACAGATCTGGCCCTTCTTGAAATTGGTCCAGTGAGCCATTCAAGGTGGTTGACAACAGCAAACAGGCTTTGTCGCATATGGGTTTCAAAACATGGCCTTAAAGGCAAAACCCTCAACAACTTAAGACTGATAGTGGAATACATTGTTGGTGTGTACTACCCCTGTTGGTTCAACATCAAAGTAAAACATTCTTGGGTGGAAGGCCCATGCCACATCTTGTTTCAGCTGCGGCTAGTTAGGCTGCAAAAGAAGGCTGTAGTGGATGCTGTTTTGCCAACCATCAAGCGCTCAGCATGGTATGCATTCAGCAAAATGATAATCCAGACACTTTTGTGCTCAGATGACAGTGAGGAGAGGAGAGCTGGTGTCCAAAAGATTGTTGACATGAGGGGTGGAGATGATGACACACTTGGAGATCTTTCTGTACGTCCCAGGAAGACACCTTCCATCAACCCCAGTGCTTCTTCTGTGTTGGAGCTGACAGACTGGTCTGACGGGGTATTTGAACCTCCTTTGACATGTAAACTGACTACAGCGGAAGTAAAGAAGTTCTTTGACAAGCCTATGCAAGTTCCACAGTGGCCCTGTCATGCTCAGTCAATAGAGAGGTGTGTGAAACAAGTCACAGAGGCAGCAGGCAGGGTGTATACACATGAGAAACGTGAGGGCTATATCAGAGGCCAAGAAGCAAGTCGGCGGCTGATGTCCAAGAACGAATCAAAGCAAGACTTGATGAAACTTGTTGTTTAAATATTTTTTTTACTGATGTCATTACTTTCTAATGTTGTTTTATGATTACAAGGATATGTTTTATGATTACTAGGATATGTTTTATGCAGAGAAACTAACATTTTTATAGCATTACCTGACATTTTGAGAAGCTAAAATTAATAAATGTTGTTTTCTGAGAGCAATTTATGTGCTTTTTAATCAAACGTAGATTTACCAAGCTAAGTGTTGAGCAATCACAAAAATAATAGCAGATTTGAATTCTTCACATCCAAAAATATATTTTTAAAACCCCTCAGTGAAGGAATTGGCAAAAATTAATTTTCACCTCCCAAATTGACACACCCTAATATTGTGCAAACTTAATACCTTGTGGAAAAAATTAAAATGGGGATGTGCGACCTTGGATTATAATGTACAGAAACATAATGTTTTTTCATAATAAAAATATGAGAGTAAATACCTGTACATATATACAGGGCTATTCAAAATGATTCACCTGATTTCAAATGAGAATATTTTTTAATGTTACAAATACAGTGATTTGTGATACATCAACCAAAAGAAAAACTGTCCAAATTTTGTCTCTCACCTCATAAATGCTCTATGTGACTTCCCCTAGTTACACGAGCAATGTCGACACGATAGTTGAATTCCTCCCATACTCGCTCCAGCATGTTGGAAACACACACTGATTCTTTGCACATTATTCTCAGACACGCGCAGTCGTCCTGTGGACTTGCCTTTACACAAACATCCTGTTTCCTCGAACTGCCGATACCACCGATGGATGCTCTGAGCACCTGGTGGATCTGTTCTGTAACGTCGACGAAACTCACGCTGCACTGTGACTACCGATTTACAGCTCAAAAACTGCAACACACAAAATGCCTTCTGCTGTGTGGATGCCATTTTCACACTGACTGTTTGTTGCTAGGCTAGGCCACAGCGTGACTTTGGAGCCCTCTCGCAGTGATCTTGTAGAACTCGGAGATTTCCTCTTTCATGTGGTGTGCGCCCAGTTGATGCATGGTTGATAGGTATGGAAGTATTCTCAGTTGAAATCGGATGAATCATTTTGAATAGCCCTGTATATGGAATAAACAAATAAAACAAGAATGAATGATGATGTGTAGTGCTTGTGGTTGATAATAATGATGATGAATTTGGAGGGTGAGGGGTTAATTGTTTGAGGCTGAGGAATCATCAGCATCAAACTCCATTGAGATGGATGCTTGAGGAGAGTAGGAGTCAAAGTGGATGCTTGAGAGGACCTAATTCAAGACTGTATATAATTAAATTTTGTGTCTCTTGGGTAAATAAGTGTCATTTCTTTAAGTGTGTATACTCAAATCCACATTGGGGAAATCAGTATTACATATTAAAGAGAAGAGATGAACAATCATGAGTAATGCACCTTTAATCCTAGACTACACACAAGAAATGAATAAACAACAGTAATGTAAATTTAATCATAGGTTTTTATTAGTGAAGGTATTCCTCACTATCCGAATGGGTTATGTTCATTTACTTCCTTTTGGATAGCAAACGGTAGAACCCATGTATTAAAGGGGGTTGCATTCAAGGGAAGGGAAAATGATGGTTAATTGGGGGCTTTCAGTATCAGAGTAGACAGTGGCATGCCATGCTGACTGTGGTCCTTGATCCACAGCATCAACAAATACTCCATATTTTCCTTAACTTGGTCCCTTGATCTTGTTATTCTACTGACACCCTTGGCCATCACACACTCAGCGCTTTCCTTAATTATTGCTACATTTTTTATTATTGTTGCCACTGTTGAAGCTGGTAATCCATCACCATGTCTGACTTTTGTAGAGTCTTCACCGTGTTCATGCTGCTTAATAACTTCTAATTTCACTTCCAGGGTGATAGCCTTGTGTGGTTTTTTGGCATGGGTGGGTGGACTTGGCAAGTCAGAAGATTCAGATAAGTAAGGGTTGCATTTGGTTATTGAACATTGGGTGTCAATGTAGGATATTTGGATAAGTGGAAATTTGATTATTGAACATTTGAATAGCAAGGGATATTTATCAAGATTTCATTTTGGCTTTAAATGAATTTACATTCACTATTTTTTATAGTAGCATTTAAATCATTCCATATTTTCAATCCAATGAAAATGGGTAATTTTTTAGCTTAAGACTCTAAATTGGGGTATAACAATCTTTGATCTGTTTCTGGTCTGATATGAGTGGATTTCTTGATGTTACAAAAATATTTATTTACCCATTGTACACTAAAATTTTTTTCTTACACTTGTAAATAAGAAATAAAATGTGCCAGTTTGATTACATGATAAGCTTTACTATTTTTAGTTCTAAATAATGCACTAGAATCATGGAAATCAGCATCAGATAATCACCTTATTGCTCATGTTTGGATGAGAAAGAGTTTAAAGCATTCAAATTAAGTAGTTGTGCCCTGTGGTTCATGCAATTGAGGTTTGTGCATTCACAGTTCTGTGAAAATTTTTTTGATATTCCATTCGAAAGGTTAATGCACCAATTCTTCACAGTTCCACTCACTGGAATGGTAATGGTAAGTTCTAAATAAAATGTTAAAACAAAATATAAAACATTAGTATAAAAGTGTAAAAATATTATGTACACATTGTACAACATTTTTCTAAAATGTAAAAAAATTCTCAATTTCTCCAACATCAATAGGCTGAAGGCATTCATTGGAAAAACATAAACAAAAATTCCAGAAGCCAGTGCATAACACATGCGCAGTAATGACTACCCCAGAATGAGTGTCAGGGATAAAAATTAAACTTATTATAAAAACATTCCTAAAATACAGTAAATAAATAAATAAATTATAAAATATTAAAATATAAAACATAATTATAAAAATGAGAAAAACCTAGTGTACAGTATTTTTCAAAAATGTAAACAAAGAAATGTCATGTTCTCCACCATGCATTGATTGGTAAGTAAGTATGGTACATTGGTAACATACATTGATTGGTAAGTACCATACATAATGGTTTTTTTTTATTTTACTTCAATTTATGTAAAGCAAATTTTTCAGATTGGTGAACAATTCTCTTCTCCCATTGAAATGCACTATAAAACTTCTTTGACATTCAGGTTTCCAAGAACATAACCTGTGTGAAACCTGGTGCATGACTGTAGTTTAGTTTCACAATCATTTATGTCATTTTAATAAGTGTAAAAGTACTGTATTTATTTTATTTATAATATTAAAGGGTATTCAGTTCAGTTCCAACATTGCTCTTGTTTTACATGCTTATGATTTACAACTGTAGCCATTAAATTTTGAAGTAAGATCCTATCAGTTCATTTTATTATAAAGTATTTTAACTCTAAACCCCATATCATACCATATAAACTCACTTTTAGGGTACATTATTCATTTCTCAAATTAGGGTTGTATTAATTTTCTGATGTCATTTTGTATCTGTGATAAGGTACTGAACTGTAATAAATTTAAATGTAATTATTATAAATTAAATTTACAATTAAAGACTGAAATCTAGCCCATTCAGTTAAAATATTACTATTAAGAGTGCCAGTACCATACAGTCTTGTACAGTAGGGTGTGTTAATTTTGTCAACTTTTTTCAAATCAATTTTGGTAGTGAAAATATAGTCTTTTCATGTCAAAACTTGAAATTGGCCAACCAAAATGAAATAAAATAACCCTTACCTACATCAATTTTACCTTAAAGTTTCAGAAATTGACTCTCTTACTAAATAATAGGACATAAATTGATTAACTATTCATCTGTCACAGAATTAGCCCACTGATCGCATATGGAGTGTTTTCAAGGTCATATAGTTGTACAATGTACAAGTCACAACATGAATAGAACTGTCCCTCACTCTCAGTCCTCAGTTGCCTCTTAGATGTCATAGATGGTGGTTTGCTGCTGCTGCTGTTGTACCTACTTCTTAGTTATTCTACTAGATGAATACTACAGTTTAACTGTAAGTATGGATTATTGATGATTACAATTATTTATTATCATCATATTCTTGTCTAATTATGTTGTAATCCCATGAAATTTTTTTATTGAATTTTAGAACATCGAATGACTAAACTTTGAAACATCGTAATTGATATAAAATACTTAAATGTTTTTCTTTCTTTTCAGATATTCTTAAGATGCCAAAATTGAAGACAAGAGGTCAGTCGTCATGCCACTTGAGCCTGTTAGTTGGTACAGGCAGGGAGCTTCCCGTATCGGAACTACCAACAGTAGGGTGTGACAGTTGCCCCAACTTTGTCCTACAATGCTGTTCAAAATTTTGGTGTTGCATATTGACATAAAAAATACCCACGTGCAATTTTTTGAAGATTCATGCATATTCGAGTGAGCACCAGCAATTTGAAAAATAGCGATTTTGCTTATACTGCATACGCGCCTATATATGAGATTACACAACCATCATAAGGGATATTAACACAAATCATTTGCCTGTCTTAATTAAAAGCTGTTATCACTAACACAAAAAAGTTAATCATTCTTATTCTCTCATGGTACATTAAGGGGTTTTATCATATATTCACAAGGTATTATTTCTCTAGAGCAAGAAACCATGATTTCTGTTCAGAAACAGATGATCATTTGCGCTGATTAGGAATGTGGAGTCTGTCATTTTCAACTACTTGAAGGACTTCTTGAAAGCGCTCCTCATCCCTGGCAACATTAAGAAAGTCATGGCAAAGTTTTACACCACGCTCTGCAGCCTCATTGATGACCTGAAGCTTGTCCACAACCCATTTCATGTTCAGGTAGTCATCATGATCTGCCCATTCACTGGCTGGACTGTGGAGAAACTGATAGGGCATGCCTAAAATGGTGAAGAACTGGCTTGAGTTAGGCCCAATTAGGTCCACCAGGGCAGTGCCACTTTCTGGGACAAGGGGAAGATATGGCTTTCCATAGCCCCCATGATTGAGCCCCACTCTCAGTAACTTCAGTGCCTTCATGGCAAAGAAGGGCCTTCCTCATCTCCTCTTTTGTCCTTTCTTGTACTTGGGATGAGAACAAAGCCAGTGGGGCCAACTCCTCAGTTAGGTACCAAGTGTGTGTACCGAGTGCCACACGTGCTTTGTCAACTATTGTGGCGTCATATGGGGCAAATTCAGCCAAGGTTTCGACCAAATTCAAGTCATTCAGTGGCGCACTTGCTGGAACGGGGCAAACAATCCACCATGGGACATAAACAGCGACTGTGAACACAGCAAACTGTTCTAACTTGCTGATTTGACTTTGTCACAACCTCGGCTTTGGGAAACTGCTCTTTGATCTGGCCTGACAAAAGAACAATCTTGAGGGTATAGAGCAGTTTAGCCATCCACCTTGCTTTGTGAAGTGCGCTGGGGTAGATCATTGTGAAGTTCATTGGCTCGGATCCTTTAGTTACAAGCAGCAGACAAAGCTCTACCAGCTCCTTGTAGTCACCACATGTAAATGGTTGGGCTAGAGATTCCTGGAAGAAGTCAGCCATCTCCTGCTGGCGCTCCTCAAACACTCCAGGCATTGCGGGGTAGTAGTATTTCTTTTTTTCATTGTACGCCAGTTGAGAGAGATGGTTCTTGAACCTAGAAATGCAATTATTGGGATTATTGTATTTTGTACTAATCTATAATATTGTTTTAGGGGTATTAAGATTGATATGATCAATCATTTGCTTAGTGTTAGTATATCTTATAAGTCTAATAAAAGAAATTCCACTAAATTTGTTCATTAGATAATAATATTCCTTGTTATTTTGTAAAGCTTATGACTCACCTCTGGAAAACCATTATGTTTGGACTTGAAGAGCCCTCCACTTTCAAGCAATCCCAGCAAACACCTAGGATGACTTCGCCCACATGCCTGCGACAGGCGCACCAGAATACGGCACGCTCTAATTCCTTTTGGAGGGAGACGCAAGCAGCTGTTTTTTGTCCTGAAAAAAAAAAATGTACAGTAATTGTAGTTTAAGGCCACCATTTCAGGCACGTGCTTTTTGCAGATTTCTGTTAAATCATTCACTGTATTTTGGTATTAATGTCGTGATAAATTCACGCTGATGTTTGAAATAGGTTTACCTGTATTGGATGAAGTTGTGTCGAAAACATACCAATGACATTCTGTTCACACTCCCAATCGACCAGAAGTTGTTGGTTGCCGTTGATATCAAGTCTCCTTGAACCAGGCCAGCTTTTTGAGTCAAATGCGGAAGAGGTGGGACTCCAAGAAGCTTTGTGCCATTGACACCAGACACAAGAATGGGCAGGCGATCATCAGTGCCTTTGGAATCCAGCGTGTCCATAAGTTTACCATCCCAGTGCACCAGTACTTTGTCTGATGGTTGCCATTCATCCATGATTTTTAAATTATTTCTGACACGATGGAAGCTCGGTATCGGTGGGCCGTCCTTGCATTTAGACTCTGCTTTGATGTATCTCCACCACATGCAGATACAAGGGAGTACACATTGCACTCAGCTGGGTCGGCGAGATGTTGTTTCGAACACTGCATGAAACAAGTTCTGCCAACTTCAGAATATCATGGGGCACAAAAATTGAACTCCCTCTTTCACTGTTCTCCGATGTTTTCTCTTTGGTTCAGCAGTGCTGGTCATCAATCAAGTCATCATCCTCATCAGAGCTAATAGGTGAATCAATATCAGCCTGTACATTCTCAGCATGATCACATTGCTCTCTCTCTCTGTCGCTTCTCTTCTCGCATCTGCCTTTTCTGTCGCTTCTGAACCTTTTCTGTGAGTACTTTGTTTACCCCAGAGTAGGTAGCTACTCTGTCACTTAGCATGCTTTTCATAAAGAGTATGTCAGTATCGATGGCATCTTGTTCGGCCTGAGTTTTCCCCTTTTTCGCAGCCGCCATGTCTTTCAACACTGTGTTCTTATAAAATTTCATCGTCAGGCTCAATTCTGATTTAAACTTCATAATTCCAGGATCATCAGCCCGTCTTCTATCCTCATTCTTTTTCATAAGCATCATGTAGTCTTTGTCATAGTAAGTTTTAATCACTCGGCCAATATTGTTCCTGCCTGTAATGGTAGGGACATTCGCCTGCTGGTAATGCAAAAGCACATTGTCAATGGTGGCAGATAAAGCCTGGTCCCAATGCATATCCCGAAGGTTTGCTAACAGACATAGTAAGACCTGCCTATTAGTTGGCAGTTTGCAGCCCTTTATTTCCTTTTCTTCTTCTCGGGGTACGGTGCCCAATAACATTCTGACATACTCATCATCTTGCCGTGTATCCATGATTAAATTCTCTATTCACATCATCAAATCACTGTCAAGGGAAAAGAAAAGAGCATCATTAAAATTAAATGCAATAAAATAATACGTGGAAAATTTGTGGGTCAGCGTTCCAGACCTGGAAATGAAAATCTGATAAAATGTGCTATTTTCACACTTATTTATGAAGTTCATAAGCTGAAATAGCAATACTTGCTGGTACGACGGTGCTAGCTCAAACATGCACCGATCTCCAAGAAAATTTACAGGGGTGTTTCCTAGATAAATACACAACACTAAAACTTTGAACAGCATTGTAGGACCATTTTTTGATTTTTGGAGGGCAATGGTCACACCCTAACCAACAGTGTGAGACATGCTGAGACTAGGGTTATTCCTTCATGAACAAAATACAAAGGATAGAAGGAACTACACAGAGAAAGTGCTCATAAGGGACATGATTCCCCCTCTTCTACATCAGTGGAAAAAAGC
Source organism: Bathynomus jamesi (assembly GCA_023014485.1). Classification (NCBI taxonomy): domain Eukaryota; kingdom Metazoa; phylum Arthropoda; class Malacostraca; order Isopoda; family Cirolanidae; genus Bathynomus; species Bathynomus jamesi. The sequence goes on along the minus strand of JAJOZX010000290.1, from coordinate 630,757 downwards.
TAATGTGTTATTCAAATCACCTGTACTCAATCAGTATAGAACTATTGAGCTAAAATTAACAAAGCTGTGGCACAAAGCAGTTGAGACATCACTTGGTAAAGGAAAACTAGCAAAGAAAAATAAATTTCTGCACACACTTGATACTCTTCTTGACATTTTTAACTGCCAGTGTCCCATAGAGTTGTTCTGAAGCCAATTGTTCTCCCTTATGCAGAAGAGAACCTCACCCTCACATTGATTGTCGCTGTCCTCGTGAGAAGAAGATCCTTGTTTTGGAGCTGGCTTTCATAAAGGCGCAGAGAACAAAGGCAGGAGGCCAAGGAAGTATGCAGATTGGTTTGGCAGATTATTCAGAAACCAAAAAACAGATTGTTATTGCTAAGAAAAAAGAGAGAATCCGAGAGAGGGAAGAAAGGAAGAAAAAGAAGAGTGAAGAAGCCACACAAAGAGATGAAGAGCTCTATCAAGAGGTTTCTCACTTCTTTGAAAGCTCTTCAGATGAACAGAAAGAAGCAACATCAGATGATAGCTCCAAAATGCCATCTGAACCTTCGCTGAAGAGAATGAAATACAACACTAAAGACATCTCAAACATTCCCTTGCCAGTATTTGCCACCATATGGGGCTATGAGAGACTGCAGAGATTGCCACTGCTGCTTGGATAGATGCAGGCCTCAACAGCTGAGAGGATACATCCTTAGTGATAGATCATAATAAGATAAGAAGAGCACAAGAAAAAATAATGAAGGAAATATCTGATGAGCATGAAAAAGATTTGAAGGAGGAAGGTCTCTCTTGCCTTTTGTTTGATGGAAGAAGAGATGACACAAAAGTTCTCCTAGAGGTAGAGGGAATGGACAGAAAGTTTCCCAGTCTCATCAAAGAAGAACACTAGTCTGTGTGTTCCGAACCTGGTGGCCGCTATTTGTTTCACTTTGTTCCTGAAGCAGAAGTAGAAGGCAAGAAAAATAAAGAGGCAATTGCTGATCAAATAATATGTTGGCTTCAAGAAAGAAGACTTGACAGCTCACTGCAGGCCATTGGTGGAGACTCAACTGCGGTGAACACTGGCTGGCAGGGCGGTGTAATGACACATTTAGAGAAAAAACTTGGAAGAAAGCTTGTTTGGATTGTGTGTGATTTGCACACAGGGGAACTACCTCTTTGTTGTCTCATCCAGGAACTTGATGGTCCTACAAAGAGCAACAACAAGTGGTCAGGCCCCTTTGGCAACATGCTAGATGAAGCAACGGAATTAGAAATAAATACAAAAATTTCCAAAAGTTATCAAAGACCTCAGCACGGATCAATCTTACGCTTATCGTATTGTTCAAGCAATCAGATCAGGAGAGTTGCCTCAAAATCTGGCTCTCTTAGAGATTGGACCCATAAGTCACAGTTGTTGGTTAACTACAGCGATTCATTTCTGCAGGATTTGGGTTTCCAAACATGCACTGAAGGGCAAAATGCTACAGAATTTGATGTTGATTGTTGGATTTATTATTGGGTTTTATCTTCCTCACTGGTTCAATGTAAAACTTAATCCAATGTGGATGGAGGGGCCGAACCACATCTTGTTTCAATTACAGCTACTGAGAACCCAAAGGAAAGTAGTGGTGGACATCATGTTACCTGTGGTGAGAAGGTCCGCTTGGTATGCTAGGCCAGAGGCAGTTTTGCAAGCAATACTCTGCAGCCAATGTACCAAAGAGCGAACTGAGGCTGTGGAAATCATTCTAAAGCTTAGAGGAACATCACTAGATGATGACCAGCTGGGAGACTACTCTGTTCAGACAAGGAAGGTACCTCCGATAAATGTCAATGCCACAAAATTGTCAGAATTAGTTAACGAGTTCGGAAGTTTTCGAGCCACCACTGACATGTATAACAAACAAAGATTTAACACAACTTAAAGAGGCCCCAATGCAAGTGCCATAGTGGCCTTCTCACACTCAGTGTGTGGAGAGATGTGTGAAAATGGTCACAGAAGAAACTAGTCAAGTTTACAGTCACAAGAGGTGAGAAGGCTACATCAAAGCGCAAGTAGCAAGCCGAATGCTGATGTCAAGGAACTGCAGCAAAAAGGACGATGACTGCATTGGTTACTTTCAAATAAAGACTCTGAATGATATCTTATTGCCACTTTAAATGTTGATAGGATGTTTGCGTACATTTGTTATTTTGTTACGAATTTACGGAAAAATTGATGTAGGTAGGAGTTATTTTTTATTGTTTTTGAAGCAAGGATATTATTTTGTATGCCAAATGATTACATTAAATTACTACCAAATCACATGATTTTCAATTTCGTCATTTCACCCCCAAAATTGACACACCCTATAATGTACAGCCTGTTATGAAAAATTGTTTTTTTATTAAAATAAAAGGCCATAAAACTCAAAAATATTTTTATCACAATCCATGCAAGTTTAAGTTTATCATCATAAATTTAATCTTTTTAATTAAATGCCATTGCATCCCAAAGATTTCACCATACTATGTACCTTACTGCATAGCCTAATAAACAAATTGGTTTACCCAACAGCTTCTTCCAAAAGAACCTTTTGATGTTTTTACGATTCCAAGAATTTCAAATGTATTACAACCACATCTTGTGAATAACTTGTCTTATTCTCAACTCCTTCATTATGTGTCTGCATCCAACATCAAGAATTTGTGGAAAGATTCTTACCAGAGATTTGACAGTAAGTTATAGTCCACTTCAGACTTAAATGTTTCACACAGATCTGTAGGCTAGTAGAATTAAATTTGCCAATTACTATGAGGTGTAAGGGAGGAAAGCCACAATGTGAAATAGATTTATCAGAGCATTGGCTTTTAGTCTATACCAAAGTCATCATCATTTGCATCTGATAAAGACCTTACTATACGCCAAACACTAGTGTTCTAATAACCCCATTTTCTTATTGTGGCTTTACTCCTTTAATTCAATTTTTCATAATTTACAATATTCATGTACTCTATAGGCCTTAAGTTTGTACATTAAAATACTGCTAGGACTGAGAGTTGTAGCTATAATATGGAGTGTGTTTGCTAATATACAAAGAAGATTATAAAAGTCCTTCTTTATTTCTGTACCATAATTGAAAAGAAATTACACAAAATTTCCTTCTAGATCACGCCATAATCAAGCAGTGGAAAGAGGGCCAAAGGATAAATGTAGAACCTCAGAGGAAAGGCCTAAAAAATGCATTGTTCAGATTGTATAAATGCCCAATCATTCCTCTGAAGTAAGATTTTATGTTGGATTAACCTATTATCATTATTTAGGTCTCATTGTTGTGTGTCTAGGCCTACTTAGCCCTTTGAGTGGTGAGTGCAATGTTATACCATGCTTGCTCCACTCAGGCTTGAATTGGTGGTGGGAAAACATACACATATAGATACAGGATTACCCCTAATATGAACCCTTGTGAGACTATACAATTACTATTTTAAGCGTTAAAGGGTGAAATAATCAGTTAGTGCTTAATTGTTTCTTTAACCTTTTCTTTTATCCATTCTGTATGAGCTAGGAATGATACTCCTATCCATTTACAACAACCTATTGTGCCTGTGAAGTGATTCAAATCTCACTTTGCGGGAAGAAGAAAACTAATCAGAAGTGATTCAAGTACTTGAATCACTTGAGTTTTTGCATTCTGAATACACTTGAATCACACTCACGTCCAAGCATCCAATTACAAAATGACAAAAAGTATATTTAGAGTGAGGCATTTTACATTACTTGGATAAAAAACTAATTGATACAATTGCCTTATTTTAAAAGTAAATTAAAACATCTTGCATAGGTGGTGGTTTTCTTAGTTCTTTAATTGCTGGAAAGAGAAAAAGTTGATTAGAAGTTATAATTTTCATAGTTTTTGTTTATATTGAACATTTTGTAATGACTGACATTTGTACTGTGTATAATATTGTTTGTGAAGGTAGGAGGAAGAGGAGGCTGAGAAGAATGTGATTGAATGTGGTGAATGATTGTATGAGGAAGTGTAGAATTGATTTGGGTGATGCATGAAAGTGTTTGCAAGTAGGTTGGAATGGAGGTGGTTTGTTAGAGGTATGCAAATTCATGTTTTTTTTCTTTTTCTGCAAAGCCTGGAAACACAACTGTGCATAGTGCTTGAAGCATTGCAGGTGTGGAATTTAGCCATGTGAGGGGTGCTGGTCCACCAGGATGCTGGTGTGAATTAATGTGTATACTTTAGCTTCTACCTTTTCTGTTCTCCATTACCTTGTGTATTCTTTATCCAAGCATGTCTACCTTCTCACCCCAACTCATTTGGGAAATTAGATTTTTGATGTCTGTATGAATGATTTATTATATACAGGGAAACCCCGATTATTGCAGTTTCGATTATTGCGGTTTTTGAGTTATTGCGGTTTACAATTTGATACCAAAAAACTGATTATTGCACTAATAATTCAAGTTATTGCGGTATTTTCGAGCAAACCAAAAATTTACAGATGCTATGTATGTTCGTACATACGTATATACACGCTGAATTCAAGCAAGCTTCAGTATCGCTGTTGCCTCCATAGCGTGCACATCGTTTCGCTGCTTATTCTGTGTTGTTTTATTGACAAGAAACCCCCCTGATATAAAATGAGTTCTAAAAGAAATAGTGAAGCTACAACAGAAATAGATAATGGAAGTGTTCAAGAATTGCTCCAGTCTCATGATAATGACCTTAATGATGAAGACCTTATTAATCTAGAACAAGAGCAGGCGTATGATGTTCAGGATGGTGATGCTGAAGAAAATGAAATTGAAACGGCAACAAAAGAATTCACGCTAAAAGAACTTGATGAAATGTTTCGTGATTGTGAATCTCTCAAGCACAAAATAATGGATGGAGATCCTAATGTCGAGCATGCAATGAAAGTACGCTGAGAAATAGAAAATTCAATTCGCTGTTATCAGGGTTGTGGAGTCGGTCCAAAATTTTCCGACTCCGACTCCACACATTGTAAAAAATCTAAAAATCCAACTCCGACTCCTCACATTTTAAATATACGACTCCGACTCCTCTAGTGTTTCACTCTATAATTATCATAATAATAAGACATTTCATCACCACCACACTAAGTGTGAAATTTTATATTTTATATTTAAATAAATATTAATTGTATATTCTGAAAATGTAAAAAAAAATATTAAAAAAACTTAATCTAGGGGCTATCAATTTAGAAATTAAGGGTGACACAGGACACAGAAATTGGAGTCGGAGTCGGAAGTTTTTTACCGACTCTGACTCCACAACCCTGGCTGTTATAGAGTAATGTACCAAGAGAAGAAAAATAATTTGAAATAAACAAATCTCCTAAAATATTTTGCCAAAAAATAAAACATTTCATGCATTTTTTGTGCACATGCCGGTGCACTGCAATAAACTTTTAAAACTAAAAACTGCGTTTCATTTATTAAAGTTTATCATCATTTTGGAAATTTTGGCAACAATAACCTATTTCCCATAGGTTATGGTTCCCGATTATTGCGGTTTCGCTTATTGCGTTTTTTTTCCTGGCAGCATTAACCGCAATAATCGGGGTTTCCCTGTAGTCAATTTTGTACTAATTTCCTAATTTTAACATCTCTATAATTTTCATTTTTAAATATTTCTTTAAATGTTTATTTTGTGGTACATGTGAATACCAAAAGCTTTGTTAAATGTTCATCTGTGGACTAGTTCCAGCCATCCATTCATTTGTCACACTTTTGTGGCCAGACTATAACTTTTGAGCTGCTTAACATAAATTATTGTAACTTCACACCTATAAGGGTCATCACAAGACAATTCATGTGCAAGAATCATATTCCTGCATCCAAGGTCAAGGCCATAGAGAGTTCAAAGGTCAAAGGGCAGTTCATGCCATAACTTTTGAATGCAAGTCAGGTTCTTGCACCAAAGGTCAAGGTCACAAATATAGGAGGGGACATTAATATCATTGACATAGTTCTTGTTTCTTTAAAAAATCTCACTCCATACACATTTACTTTATTCATTTCCTGATTTATTCAGTAGTACTGCTTCATCAACACATCACATGCAATAGCTTTCTCTTGTGCTCCTACAAAATGCAGGTCATTCCTTTATCACATTCTCATTTTTGGGCATCACTCTATTATTAGGTTATGTAGGCCCTAAGCAACCATAATGACCTCTCTCAACCGCATCTTACCCTGTTGTTGATATTGTCATTATTTTTTCCTTAAGTTGTACAAAAGCAGTAGCTACTATTGAATAAGATTTTGTACAGTGTATTGAAATAGGACTAATAGTCCTCTGCATATTCTCTCCCAAGAACAGTTCCTAAAATTTTATAGGGCAGATGAATATAAACTTCGTAATTTTAATGATTTTTAATAATGAATTTACAGTGATGAAATTGATTGTGAAAATAATAATCAGAACTTGTCCCACCGAAATGTTCATTCGCACATTCATCCAGCTTTTTTCATAATTGAAGGGACTGACCATTATTTTGTATTCATGGAGCCGAGCTCTTACAGTGTTTGGGACTGTGTTAATTTCAGGTAAGATTTATAAACTTCTTAATAATGAAACTCATTGAATTAACTCAGCACTGTCCAAACCTTGTCAGTGACCACACATTCAAAAGTTTTTAAAATTTTTGCTTGTATTCTTAATATTTGATTCACCTGCACTGTGTAAAGCTAAAGCTTGGAAAAAAGTTGTAGGTTTAGGCTAGTAGGATTAGACACCAAACAATTTAACAAAAACTATAAGAAAGTAACTGATTAATGCAAGACGTATGTTTTTTATTTAATAGGTATGTCTTTAGGTCATTGTAGATTTAAAACCATTGAATTCTGATCCTACTGGTGCTTTTTATTAGCCCTTCAAAGTTAAAAGAGAATGAGTCTGGTGCCCTCTTCATTCTGTATCAATTGTTGGAAGGAATGCAAATAATTCAAGATTGTGGCTTGTTCCTCGGTAACATTTCTTTGCATCATTTGCGTCTTGGAGCTGATTTCCACCTGACAATAATACCACAGATTGCAGACTCTCTTCTTAAACCTGATACACCTTCCGATAGTAGCGATTGTAGTAAAGACTCCACTTCCAAACGATTGATTGAAGGTACCAGCCAGCATGGTGCTTCTTCGCCAAAAGATAATGCAGATGGTTATTTAGATCATGTAATATGCCATGAAGTCAAAAAAGTTAAGCAGGTAAGGAAGGGAACAAAAAGTAGATTGATTAAAATAAACAAAAGCAAGTGAATGAGAGCATCATTGATTAACATTTTTCATTATGTAGTAAATTAATAAGTTTTTAGAATTGATGGCTTCAAAGGAGTATTATTATTATTATTATTATTATTATTATTATTATTATTATTTTGGAGGTTCAGTGTCAGAATCTGATACAATATGAATTCTAATTTTTGTAGCATTCACTTAGTTAATTTTTAAAGATAAAGTAAAATGGGGAACCCTTATTTTCTGACACAAAGAATGTTGGGCATGAATTCAAGAATCACCTCAACCCAGGCAACCATGGAGTAGATGGCTGTCCCAACTCCAATGTGGCAGTGTAGGCCTGAGTTAAACCTGGGTCTTTGCAGTGGGAACCCAATCCCGAACCAACCAACCAAACAAAAACAAAGTTTATGAGAAATTAAGAAGGTCTGAGACTGGACATTTTTAAGGCTGCCATGTCACTTTTTTTCAATTTGTTACTTGCAGTTTTGTTACTTTTGAAATTTTTTGCTTCATTGTCCACATTATTTTTGTTTGACCATTCCTACATGATATGTACTCAGTTCCACTTTGAACTGAAATCTTTGATGGTCTTTATTTTTGATGTTCACTACAGTGGAACCTGTAATCTGGTCACCCTAGTAACTGGCTCAAAATGACCTGATTAGACAGGTGACTGAATTAGAAAGTTGTGACCCAATATGGTCAAACACTGTGGTAGAAAATAATAGCAGAAAGTAATAAAACATTTATTTGTGTCCATGCTACTTGAAAAACTTGTCCAGGGTTGTCTGCTCCCCTGTACATTTTACTTTGATTATGTAGGATTTCAGTGTACCCTCTGCTGAGGCAAGTGACTACCACAAATCAAAGTCCTTCTGTAAGCAGAAGGCTTTCATCTTAGGAGCCATAGTGGTGGCCTCAGAAAAAGTGATTTTGAAGGCTGGTGTTGCAGGTTCCTCTATCTCATCCTCTTCCATATTTGAATCAGCATTGCTCCCAGTCTGGAGTGATGGTCTCCATGACTGGGATGTTGTTGTTGGTAGTTGCATAGTCTGTTATGTCCATGATGGGGTTGGTGAGGCTGAGACGATCTTTGGCCTGGGCCAGCAAGTGGGTAAAGGGGATGTTGTCTTAGGATCATCATCCTTGGAATCAGGTGAAAGCAGAGCAAAGCCTCACTTTACAAAACATTTGGTCATAGTGGAGGGCTTGACTTCTTTTGCTACTTCACTGACCCAGTGAACTGCATGTAGCACATTGATGTATTTCATAATATCAGAAGCCAGGGTATTGGAATCAGTCACTAATAACCACAGAGAACATGCTTTCAATAGTGGAGTATGATGTTCTGGATGATGCCCTGATCAAGTGGTTGTAGTGTTTGCAGGAAAGAAGGTGACCTTGACATTGCTTAGTGCAGGCAATGCCTGTGGATGGGTGGGAGCATTGCCCATGAGAAGCAAAACATTGTGACCACATTCGTGCCTCTTTTTGAAAGACTGAAATAAATCAGGCAGATGCTGATTGGCTGAAATGAGTCAGAACAGTAGCATTTTGTTACACTTCACTGCATAAGAAAGTGGCTTGCATTGATATAGACTGGGAGTGCTGCCTGCTATACTAAACACTGCAGCTTATATTTTACCACTCAAAATGTTAGAGCCTGGTTTGAACCAACTGGATTAAACAAGTGACTGTGATAAAGAGGTGACGTGACTGCAGGGAGAGGTTTCACTGTATTAGGCAGCATCAATTCAACAATGAAATGATTGATTGGTTCCTTATTTACATCATTTGTGTAACTCACGAAAGGTCACCTATATCAAGTTGGATGCTAACATGTGACATAGGTGTAAAAACATAGTTTGGGGTGATACAGAAATACCAAAATTGTCTCTTCAGATGATTTGAATAGGAGTTAGAATTGATGGAAAATGATTAAAGATGAAATTTGTATGAATTTGGAATTTGATTGGACTTTTATTGAAGTAGACATTAAATTAAATGAAAATACAAAACGCAGTTAATTGTTTACATTTAAATATTGGATTTTATAGTGCAGAGAAGAATAAATTATTAACTTTTGTTGCAGCAAAATAATAAATTTGAGGAAAGCAGTGTCATAGTTTTCATAGAGGCTACTCAGATGTAGCAAAAACAAAGAATGTAAACAAAAAAATCTTCTCTTGGCATTTTATTAGTTCAGAGGGATGGGTTTTAGGTGATCTGGGATCCACCTATTGTGGGAGGACCTTTTCACTTTTGTGCCTATAAAAATTCATTTTGTCAAGCTAGTGTGGAGAGTTAAGCAATTACAAGTTGATTGCAATGGGTTTAAGGTGGGATATTTTGCCAGGATTTACTCCATATACTTATCTATATTTTGGGTTTGAAATATGAAGAAGCCAATTAGTCTCTGTTGTTGCCTGCAGGTCTAAGTTTAATCAAAAGGAAGTCTATTTATGTATTTAAACTATGTTTTATATGTTTTTACAACATGGTTTGGTTTAGCTTCCACCTGAATTGTTCATTCTGATGAAGGTCAAGCTTGTCACTCCACCTTAGACCTACAGTTTAACATGAAATCTAAACCATGCCCCACCAGCAGCCCAGTGTCTTAATGATTAGGCTACCAAGGGTACCCATTTATCTACCAACCAATTTTTTTATTGTGTGGAGAGATGAACAGCTGGGTTTTGCTGCACACTGCCTACCATCACTGGGTCTCGATCCATAGTCAGCGACACTAACCATTGCACTACCAAGGCTCATGATTACAGTATATAAGAATAATTTTATATATTGTATTGAATAGGGGTGAAAAAGAATATATATAGATAGTGTAGTGGTTAGCATTGCTGACTAAGAATCCATTGCCCCAGGATCGAGACCTGGTGATGGCAAGCGGTGCTCAGCAAAACCCAGCTGTTCATCTCTCCACACAATAAAAAAAAAAAGTTGGTTGGTAGATAAATGGGTACCCTGGGTAGCCTAGTGGTTAAGATGCTGGGTTGCTGGTGGGGTATGGTTCAGATTCCACATTAAACTGTAGGTCTAAGGTGGAGTGACAAGCTTGGCCTTCATCAGAATGAACAATTCAGGTGGAAGCAAAACCAAGGTTAACCAAGGTTATACTGTAAAAACAAGTAAATCAAGTACAGTACTAATATTAGATTCACAAATAAAAGGTGCTCTTTTTCTCAGCAGCTCCCCTGCATTTTCAGTAACAGGTTTTGTGAATAAACTGAAGGTGAAGGCAGACTTTGTTTAGTTTTACATTGTAAACATTTATTAATTATTAAATATGTCATTATTATTATTAAATATTTTTTATTATTAATAATAGTTTTTTCGATTTTTTAAAGCTCATGCAGTGAATAGCTATCATGCAAATTATTTTAAAATTAGATTTTTTGTTCTTCAATATTTTCTTTGCTACCTTACAAAATCAACAAACTTTAGGATACAAACCAAGCTCATCACAGCATGAATGTGTGTGTGTAGCAATGTCAGCTGTGTTGTTATAGTTTGACTTACTGTATTTTATATTGAAAATCATTCAATAATAAAAAAAAAAAACCTAAGTTATTGGGATTGGGTTAAATGTCCCACTAGGGTGTGTCAGTTTTAGTAAAGTCAACAATTCAAAAAACTACCTGACCAAATGATGCATTTTTATGTGCTAAATCGAAATATGGCTTTAAAATCCAGATTTGACCACTCATAGCTACTTATATTTGAAGTTGAAGAAAAATCAGCAATTTTTGCAAGTATTTCTTTTATTGTATATAACTACATTTTACATAAGGGGTTCCAAAAAACCTTAGCCCCCCCATTTGCAGCTTACATGTTTACTTATATCGAAATAGTTTTTAGTGATTATAAAAATATATAAAATTCTTTATTTATTGCAGGTATTAAAATTACTCTAGCTGATAGTGATAATATAATGGCTTCTCAATTAATTGGTGATTCGGAGAGGCAATGTGCGATAGATCACATATGAGCAATAGCATTTCGGGAAGCTCGTGATGCTGGAGCCACCTTTATAACACATTCATGGGTTGCCAAAAAGTTGCGAAGAAGTGAGGACTTCGTCAAAGGAAATTGGAATAAAACTTTGGATGAATGTGAAATGGATACAACCAAATCTGGGTGCCCAAATTTGCCACACTTTCAGGAAACAAAGGACATCATTGAAAGCAGTATGTGTAAGCGGAAAAACAGCTGTGCTAAACTTTCTAGAGAGATTGAAGTGTTGAGAGGAAAGATCGTTAGTGGTGAGATCATTCGACTATACCGTCATAGGCAAGGTTTAAAGCCTTGGCATGAACTTCCAAAGCCAAGAAAAACTCAACTCAACATCGATGACAGAATGTGGTTTGCCCATTATCTTGAAGATTGAGATGTGGATGATTTCATGCATTTAGCTGTCTCGGATGAATTTTTTGTTTATGTAACACGTCGGCTAGGGTGTGACAGTTGCCCCAACTTTGTCCTACAATGCTGTTCAAAATTTTGGTGTTGCATATTGACATAAAAAATACCCACGTGCAATTTTTTGAAGATTCATGCATATTCGAATGAGCACCAGCAATTTGAAAAATAGCGATTTTGCTTATACGGCATACACGCCTATATACGAGATTACACAACCATCATAAGGGATATTAACACACATCATTTGCCTGTCTTAATTAAAAGCTGTTATCACTAACACAAAAAAGTTAATCATTCTTATTCTCTCATGGTACATTAAGGGGTTTTATCATATATTCACAAGGTATTATTTCTCTAGAGCAAGAAACCATGATTTCTGTTCAGAAACAGATGATCGTTTGCGCTGATTAGGAACGCGGAGTCTCATTTTCAACTACTTGAAGGACTTCTTGAAAGCGCTCCTCATCCCTGGCAACATTAAGAAAGTCATGGCAAAGTTTTACACCACGCTCTGCAGCCTCATTGATGACCTGAAGCTTGTCCACAACCCGTTTCATGTTCAGGTAGTCGTCATGATCCGCCCATTCACTGGCTGGACTGTGGAGAAACTGATAGGGCATGCCTAAAATGGTGAAGAACCGGCTTGAGTCAGGCCCAATTAGGTCCACCAGGGCAGTGCCACTTTCTGGGACAGGGGGAAGATATGGCTTTCCATAGCCCCCATGATTGAGCCCCACTCTCTTAGTAACTTCAGTGCCTTCATGGCAAAGAAGGGCCTTCCTCATCTCCTCTCTTGTCCTTTCTTGTACTTGGGACGAGAACAAAGCCAGTGGGGCCAACTCCTCAGTTAGGTACCAAGTGTGTCTACCGAGTGCCACACGTGCTTTGTCAACTATTGTGGCGTCATATGGGGCAAATTCAGCCAAGGTTTCGACCAAATTCAAGTCATTCAGTGGTGCACTTGCTGGAACGGGGCAAACAATCCACCATGGGACATAAACAGCGACTGTGAACACAGCAAACTGTTCTAACTTGCTGATTTGACTTTGTCACAACCTCGGCTTTGGGAAACTGCTCTTTGATCTGGCCTGACAAAAGAACAATCTTGAGGGTATAGAGCAGTTTAGCCATCCACCTTGCTTTGTGAAGTGCGCTGGGGTAGACCATTGTGAAGTTCATTGGCTTGGATCCTTTAGTTACAAGCAGCAGACAAACCATCTTTGACATTTCCTCACATGCAGAATATCATTGCCATAAACTTCCTGAATGTTTCGTGTTGCTTCAGTAGCACCATTCCCTTTTTTGAACTCGTAAAGCATTATATGCCTGATATGCTCTTATGATACTGCCATGTTTATGAGGGGTTCACATAAAGCAAAACACACATCTCCACTGGTCAAGGTCTGTAAAGTATGTAGCGAAACACGATAGATCTCCTCTTAGATATAACCTTCAGAAAATTTGTGCTTAAACCAAGTAGGACTAGTTTAAACTTAATCTATCGTAAAAAATGACATTACTTCTGGGATGACCTGATATTTTAATATTAAAACTTAGAAATATAGATAGGTTTCTTGAACTTTGCCAAGGATGCCATATATTACTACATTTTGCATACATACAATTAAGGACATTTTGATTGCATTTCATTATTAAAACTTAAAAATATAGATATGTTTCTTGAACTTTGCCAAAGATGCCATATCTGCCTTGCTCTTGTTCCTGGACATGAGCTCCCTACTGGCCACCTGGCCACTGATGTATGCCTCCCTCCTCTCTTGTGAGTAAACATGTGCTGCTTCAGTTGTCATCCTGACACACCTCTCTACTGACTGTGTGTGTGTGAGAGGGCCTTGCAGGAACTTCCATCTATCCAGAAACTTGATTGCAGCAGTGGTGAGGGAGTAGGTCAGAGGAGGGTCAGTCACACCAGAGTTCCAGTCAATAAGCTCCGAGAGTTTGGTGGCATCTGGTTTGATGTCATGAGTCTTTCTGGGACTGACACTGCAGTCTCCTACCTGTGTGTCCTCATCTCCTTCACCTTTGATTTCCAGTAATTTAGGGTGTGTCAATTTTAGTAAAGTCAACAATTCAAAAATTACTAATGCTCAAATAATGTGATGTAATGCTCAAATGATGTCATATTATCTAGCAAACTTAGAAATATCTTGTGTTGTTTAAAAAAAGCCATTTACCTACTTATATTTGACCAGGATGAAGGAGGATGAAGACTTCATACCAGACTCAGTCTGGTATGAAGTCTTCATCCTCCTCTCTCTTCCCTGCTCTTCCACTCATGCATTCACAATCAAAACTCCAGCATTTGTGACTATGTGAAACTTAGAAACCATACTGCACACCAAAAATAACAAAGGTTGACCACACATATCAATGGCACATTGATATACGATGCTACAGTCATATTTAGGTTATATTTCAAACCTTTATGGTCAAATATAAGTAGGTAAATGGCTTTTTTAAACACTAAAGATATTTCTAAGTTTGCTAGATAATATGACATCATTTGAGCATTAGTAGTTTTTGAATTGTTGACTTTACTAAAATTGACACACCCTAAATTACTGGAAATCAAAGGTGAAGGAGATCAGGACACATAGGTAGGAGACTGCAGTGTCAGACCCAGGAAGACTCATGACATCAACCCAGATGCCACCAAACTCTCGGAGCTTATTGACTGGAACTCTGGCGTGACTGACCCTTCTCTGACCTGCTCCCTCAACACTTCTGTAATCAAGGAGTTTCTGGATAGACCAATGGAAGTTCCTGCATGGCCCACACACACACAGTCAGTAGAGAGGTGTGTAAGGATGAAACTGAAGCAGCACAACATGTTTACTCACAAGAGAGGAGGGAGGCGTACATCAGTGGCCAGGTGGCCAGTAGGGAGCTCATGTCGAGGAACAAGAGCAAGGCAGACATGGCATCCTTGGCAAAGTTCAAGAAACCTATCTATATTTCTAAGTTTTAATATTGAAATACAATCAAAATGTTTTTAATTGTATGTAATGTATGTAAAATGTAGTTATATGCAATAACAAAAATACTTGCCAACATTGCTGATTTTTCGTAAACTTCAACTTCAAATATAAGTAGCTAGGAGTGGTCAAATCTGGATTTTAAAGCCATATTTTGATTTAGCACATAAAAATGCATCATTTAGTCACGTAGTTTTTTGAATTGTTGACTTTACTAAAATTGACACACCCTAATGTTTCACCCAAAATGGGAAATTTGCAGAAATGCTGTAATTGTGTGCGTGCGTGTGTGTGTGCGCTCGCGCACGCTCGCAAGAGTAAATTAAACTAGAACATTAATATGCCATTGTTTCCTATTATTGGTGAAAAAAATTGTAATGAACTCTTGCTAAGACTGGGTCAGCTCATCTGCCTTGATAATTTCCAAGTTTTTATTTTATCATAGTCATTACTCATTAATGAGTATCACATTCAGGAATTCTTGAAGAATGTACTGCACTTTTTGATGCTGCTTTATGTAATTTATAATTATACTAAACATTTTTAGGACTTATTTCATTGCTTAAATTTTTTTTTATGCAGCAAGGAGGGGACAAGGGCGAATGTCTGCTAAAGCGCACCCCCTCCCCCGCATAGAAGAAGAGCCAAAATCAAGGTCCAGGGTTTTTGAGATGCCTAGACACTGTGTTTGAAAGATTGGAGGTCATAGATGGGGGGAAAGATGGATTAAGATTGTTCCAGAGTTAACTGGTTGAGTAAATGAAAGATTGAAAATACAGATTAACCCTGTGTTAGAGTTGAACAGAAAAGGAATGAGAAAGGGTCATGCTTTTTCTGTCCAACTCTCTAACACAAGGGTTAATTAAGGCAAAACTAATCATCATATTCACTAAGTTTCGAAATAATTGTCCTAAGCCTGAATGTTTTAAATTTCAGTTCCAACCTCTCATCAGTGGTGCTGGAACTACTTTTGAAAGTTTACAAAGCTCTCTCCTACAGTTAACACAAAAATGGGTTAGTTGGTTTATAATTTTAAAATAATTCAAACTGAAATGTAAAATCATGAGATGTATATTTTTCCTTTTTGGTATTAAACCTCGTGTAAGCACCCAAATCATATAACTTTACAGCATTTCAACCTTATTTGATTACTATTTCAGGTAGCCCACGAAATTCCCAACTTTGATTACCTTTTGTGTTTGAGTTACTTTGCGGGCCATTCTTATGACTCTCCAGTATTTTACCCAACTCTTCCATGGGTCACAGATTTCACAGTGCCAAATGGAGGATGGAGAGACCTCACCAAAAGCAAGTACCGCCTTAATAAAGGTGACCAGCAGTTGGACCACACATATGAGTTGGCTGAAACAGGTCCACACCATGATCAGGTGACAAAGTCAAAAACATGCTAATTTGTTTACTTGACTGCTAGGTATTTCTATGGATTTTTAAAAGTTGATTTCACTAGTTTATAAATTAAGTATTATTTCTGTTTGCCCAAATTCAGATAGTATTTTCTGCTTTGTTTATAACTACAGGAATTGATATAAAAGCTGGCTGCTTAATGTGTATTTGATATTTCTGGTGCATAAACCAAATCCTGATTTTACTCACACAACACTTCAAATTTGTGGTCTGTTTTTGCTTCTTGTTCTTTGTTAAAATATTGAGTAATTTTAATGAGTTCTTAGAATGTCAGATTAAAAGTGTGGTGATGTAGTTTGTCTCAAAATATTACTGTATATTTTTTCAACCAACTTTATGGTTTAAAGATTGATGTCCTATTTCTATCAATTTATATCCAAGAATAGCAAACTTCATCAGAAACGCTTCTTTTCTTTTGTTAACTGATGTTCTGTGCGATGCAATTTTGAGAATTAGAACTAGTTAGTTAGTTGCTTGACTCAATCTTATATTGAACATAAATATTGTATGAGGGGTAGTCTAAAAGTTTTCAGACAGTCTTGATTGCAAGAAAACTAAGTTATATTTATCATGTTACACCAAAATGTGCTTCAGTATGTCTTTGAATCTGCCATGTAGTCACATTGAACAACACTGCACCTTAGGTCCGGGCCCGGGAGCCGATCGGCACTTTGACTGTGCCACACAAGTTACACAACAGGCCATTGACTGCCAGTCTGGCCAACTGTAGACAGCCCACTGCATGGGAATTTGAGGAAGTTTGGCTACCAGCGTGTTGATGTTTCAGTTTGACATTAAGAATTTGAAGGCTACTGGACCAGACAACATATCTAACATACACCTTAAACACTTGAGCTCACAGGGAATACTAGCTCTCACAAACATCAGCACATATTCATACCAACACTATTATTCCTGACATATGGAAACAAGGTAAAATTATTACACTACTCAAACCAAACAAAAATCCAACAGAACCAGCTTCTTATAGACCCATTACTTTACTATGCACACCTTCCAAAGTAACAGAAAACTAATCTTACAAATCACCAACCCACACATACCACTATTGCCTACTCAACATGGATTCAGACCTCACCACTCAACCATGACGTTACTCACTAACCTCACACAGCACATCATGGATGGCATCAACTCCAGATGACCAGCTCAATCTAATATACTATTTCAGAAATGAAGCCGGGTGGGGCAAAAGTCTGGCCCCATAGGAGGTTTATGTTCACATAGACTAAAATTTCGGTTCAGTTCGTCGCATTCTCTCTACCAATCATTTTCATCCGTATAAAGTCCAATTAGTCCAGGAACTACACTGTGATGACCTAGATCGTCGTAGGGAGTATTGTCAGTGGTTTATGCAACATAGGCAGTTGGAAAAGCGTATCATGTTCAGTGACGAAGCAATTTTTTACCTAAACGGTTCAGTCAACAGACATAATGCACGATATTGGGCTAAAGAAAATCCACATTGGATTGAGGACGGACGCTCGCAGTACAACCCAAGAGTTATGGTATGGGCTGCTATGTGGGGAGATACGATAATTGGCCCATACTTTTTCCCCGACACTGTAACTGGTGAATCATACCTTCATTTGTTAGCAAATTTCCTTATTCCTCGATTGTATGAACTACCATTACGGCATCGGAGAGCTATGTGGTTTCAGCACGATGGGGCTCCGCCGCATTTCGCAAGTGCCATTCGCGAATTTTTGCAAGAAACATTTCAAGGGAAATGGATTGGTCGACGTGGGCCAATTGAATGGCTGCCCAGATCTCCGGACCTGACTCCTTTGGATTACTTCTTATGGGGACACCTTAAATCAGTTGTGTACGTTAACAGGCCAAGAACAATACAGGCGCTAAAAGATACCATAACAGCAGAATTTGAAGCCATAAGAACGAATATTACCATCCTCAGGAATGTGCAAACATCTTGCGTCAACCGGGTTACAAAGTGTTTAGAAGGTGGATGTCAATTTGAACACCTATTGTAATTTCTGAATTAAAACATTAAGGTAGGCCAAAATTTTCTTTTCCATTATAAACTTCCTATGGGGCCAGACTTTTGTCCCACCCGTATATTATATATATATATATAAAAGTTTTTTTGCGCACACCTACAGGTTGCTACAATTGGTGTAGAACAATCTGGTTTTCACCATTCAGTTCGTCTTTATTGTGCAGTGCCCATGCTAAAACAAAATTCCCTAACATAAATCCTCCCCCCCCCCTTTTTAGGGGTACAGTTCTTCCCATTCATTTTTAATCATAATTTTGGCACAAAATGGGGGAGGGGTGGGGTAATGGGGGAGGGGGTGGGGTTAATGGGGAAACTCAGAAAAATAGATGCAATATATATATGTAACCAAAAAAAAATTAAAGTAAATCCTTTGCAAGGTGCCAGCCCCCTTCCCCCCTTGGGGGAAAGGGGGGGGGGGGGTAAATTTTCAACCTTTTGTATTTTGTGGACTTCGCTGCAGGACGCTGTCACCCATTTGTGCAAAAATAGCAAGCCTACACTATAGTATCCCTAATGCACAAGGAACATTTGAGGTTATTATAATGTTTCAGACCAACAAAGACCCTAGGATCCACTCATGGCTGGTCTACCTGTGTTCGTAATTGTGTATGTCCTCCGTGGTGGCGGAGGGGACCTACAATTTTACGTGGGTTCCAAACCACAAGAACATAAGAAATTTATGCAAAAACTGCCTGTACATTGGCAATGACCAATTTTTACAAAACTAAATAATTATCAATTTAAAACTAATTAATTGTCAATTTAAAACTAAGGATATCCAGAGGATTGTCATAATAGACTACTATCCACAAATATGTTACACTCTATATCTATTTATAACCGACATGCAAATATATCAGATCCAAAGAATCCAGTCAATTTCATTACAGTATCCGACAATACTAGTACCTTGCCAATGAAAAATAAGTCACGGTCCATATCGATTGCGGACCAAGTCAAAATTTACAACCATATACATTAGGAGGAAAAGTGTAGGTGTGGCTGTAAAGACTGTACAGTAATGTAGAAATGTGTGTGTACCCATTTTGGGTCTCCCATTTAAAGGTGTTTGTGGGGCAAGTGAAGATCATGAGTTTTTCAATACCTCACAGTACTATGGGGGGCACTGCTTGGCAGAGGAATCTCTCTAAATAGGGTGTGTAAGGACAGAGTATCCCCTAACCCAAGATGCTGCCTCTCTATATCCCACAACACTTGTGTTGAGCTGTGGGATCTATCACCACAAAGTTTTAATTTTACTACCTTAAACTATACCCAATCTATCAACATATGCATCTAATCGATTTTTAAACATGTTTATGGACATGCTACTAATTACTTCTACCAGCAAACTATTCCAGCTATTAACTATTCTATGCGTAAAAAAGTTTTTGGCAACTGCTGTCTCGAACCTTCTACTTGTCAACTTACACCCGTTATTTCTAGTCCTATTATATTGAGATATTTCGAAAAAGCTCTCTCTATGTCTATCTATGTTATCGAACGCATTCATAATTTTGAAAACCTGGATTAGATCACCCCTTAGCCTCCTAGTCTCGAGTGTTGTCAATTTTAACTCCTTAAGCCTATCCTCGTACGACTTTGACCTAAGCGATGGAATCATCTTATTTGCTCATCTTTGAACTCTTTTGATTTTGTCTATATCTTTGCGCATATGCGGATTCCAAAATTGGACTGCATACTCTAAATAGGGTCTAACTAATGATTTATAAAGAGGAACTATAATATTGCGCGATTTGTACTCAAAATTTTGAGCTATAAAACCTCACACTTTGTTTGCCTTATTGACTGCTGCTGTACTTTGTTTCGCTACTTTTAAATCACCAGTTATTATAACTCCTAAATCTTTTTCCTGCTCTATGCTTGTTAAATCTTTCCCTGACATACTATACGCAAAATTACCATTATGTGAACCTATATGCAAAATTTTGCACTTATCCACGTTAAATCTCATTTGCCATGTGATGGACCAATCAACGATTTTATTCAGATCTTCCTGGATTTTACCTCTGTCTTCGTCATTAATCGCCCTACCACCCAGCTTCATATCATCTGCAAACTTTGAAACTGTACTAACTAGGCCGACATCTAAATCGTTAATATATAGGTATAAGAAAAAGCAAGGGGCCCAATACAGAACCCTGAGGAATGCCACTCGCTACGTTAGTCCAACACGACTCCGCTCCATCAATGACCACCCTCTGTTTTCTACCTCGCAACCATTCTTCTAGCCAATTTATTACTGCACCCCTGATTCCATGAGCCTTAGTTTTTTCAATGAGTCTTTTGTGTGGCACGGTGTCAAACACTTTGAAAATCTAAATACACTACATCAACACCCGATGTCTATCATAAATGTCAACCACGCTTTGGAAAAATTCTAAAAGATTAGTTAAGCAAGATTTGTTTCTCCTAAAACTGTGCTGCGTATTTCTAACTAGTTTATGCACTTCTAAGTGTTTGACTATACGATTCCTAATTATTGATTCCAGTAGCTTACCTACTCTATCCTTAAATGCTCGTAGCCTACGAAATAAAATAAACAAATTTTTTTCTTTAATTGCTTGTGAAGACTATGATTTAATTGCGATAAATGAATCGTGGCTTAGCACTGAAACACGTGACTTTGTAGGGGAGTATCAAATTAAAGGTTATAGACTTTTTGTTAAAAACAGAATAGGTAGGCGAGGAGGCGGTGTTATGTTGTATATCAAAGATAATATTGCGAATGTTATAGAAGTAAAGCACTCAATTCCAGAACCGATAGATTCGACTATAGCAGAACTTAAATTGAATGATTTCAAACTTCTTGTTGCGGTTATATATAGCCCCAAATCAAACAGCTGCTACGGACGAAGCGTTATATCGTGAACTAAAGAGAATAATCGGTAGTGAGCAGGCTTTAGTTATGGGTGACTTTAATTGCGCGAACGTGAATTACGATACAATGCAGGGAGACGCGGAAGGTAATCGTTTAGTTAATTTTCTCGAGGATAGCTTTCTTATTCAAAAGGTTGGGGAACCTACGCGGTTGGACAGTATTTTAGATTTAGTAATAACTACGGATGATAGGCTAATTACTGATCTTCAAGT
Organism: Bathynomus jamesi; assembly: GCA_023014485.1. Classification (NCBI taxonomy): domain Eukaryota; kingdom Metazoa; phylum Arthropoda; class Malacostraca; order Isopoda; family Cirolanidae; genus Bathynomus; species Bathynomus jamesi. The sequence goes on along the minus strand of JAJOZX010000290.1, from coordinate 609,495 downwards.
AATAGAACCGTTGAGCAATAGCGATCACAATATGGTAGAGTTTGTCCTCTCAGTAAGTCACTCGAAACCAACTAACTCGACTAAAATTCCTAGCTTCCAGCACGCAGACTTTAGTAAATTTTGAAATAAATTTTCACACGTCAATTGGGAAAACGTAATGGGGAACTCCAACGCAAAACTAATGTGGGAATCGTTCGTAATGGTATTTAGGACTATAATTGAGGAATGTGTACCGTACAAAATTAAGCGTGCGAAAGTAAACAAGAAGCCCTTGTGGTTTACTTCTAGAGTAGGAGACATTATAAAGAGTAGAGAGAGGGCTTATAGGCTATACAAGTGCAATAAAGATAATCTGTTGTTACGAAACAACTACATATCTCTAAGGCGTGAAGCTAAAAGTGTAATAAAAAAGTCAAAACGCGAATTTGAAATCTCCATAGCTCGTGACGGTAAAGAAAATCCCAAGCGATTCTTTCAATACGTCAATAATAGAAATCCAGTAAAAAGTGTCTTAGGTCCATTAAAAAATGGAAATGGAGATCTAGTCTCTGAAAACAAGGAAATGGCTACCTTGCTAAACGAATTTTTTACGTCAGTTTTTACTATAGAAGATGTAACGAATATCCCTACGGTCATAGACATAATACCTTTTGATAATGGTAATAGTTTGGATAATATTGTCGTTAGTGAAGGGGAAGTAATGCGCTATATTGATAAAATGAAAATGCGTAAATCACCGCATCCGGATTCCATATATCCCATACAACTAAAAGAATTAAAAGATAGCATTGTTGTGCCGCTAAGAAAGATTTTTAATGCGTCTATTTCTGAGGGGTGCGTACCAGATAATTTCAAGTTAGCAAACGTAACACCTATCTTTAAGAAAGGCGATAAAGGTGCGGCGGGAAATTATAGGCCAATCAGTTTAACGTCTGTTGTAGGTAAGCTACTGGAATCAATAATTAGGGATCGTATAGTCAAACACTTAGAAGTGCATAATCTGGTCAGAAATACACAGCACGGTTTTAGACGGAACAAATCTTGCTTAACTAATCTCTCAGAATTTTTCCAAAGCATGGTTAACGTTTATGATAGACATCGGGCGGTTGATGTAGTGTATTTAGATTTTCAAAAAGCGTTTGACACCGTGCCGCACAAAAGACTGATTGAAAAAACTAAGGCTCATGGAATCAGGGGTGTAGTAATAAATTGGCTAGAAGAATGGTTGCGAGGCAGGAAACAGCGGGTGGTCGTTGATGGAGTCGAGTCGTGTTGGGCTAATGTAGCGAGTGGCATTCCTCAGGGTTCTGTATTGGGCCCCTTGCTTTTTCTTATATATATTAACGATTTAGATGTCGGCCTAGTTAGTACAGTTTCAAAGTTTGCGGATGACACGAAGCTGGGTGGTAGGGCGATTAATGACGAAGACAGAGGTAAAATCCAGGAAGATCTGAATAAAATCGTTGATTGGTCCATCACATGGCAAATGAGATTTAACGTGGATAAGTGCAAAATTATGCATATAGGTTTGCGTAACGGTAATTTTGCGTATAGTATGTCAGGGAAAGATTTAACAAGCGTAGAGCAGGAAAAAGATTTAGGAGTTATAGTCACTGGTGATTTAAAAGTAGCGAAACAAAGTACAGTGGCGGTCAATAAGGCGAACAAAGTGTTAGGTTTTATAGCTCGAAATTTTGAGTACAAATCGCGCAATATTATAGTTCCTCTTTATAAATCATTAGTTAGACCCCATTTGGAGTACGCTGTCCAATTTTGGAATCCGCATATGCGCAAAGATATAGACAAAATCGAAAGAGTTCAAAGACGAGCAACTAAGATGATTCCGTCTCTTAGGTCAAAGTCGTACGAGGATAGGCTTAAGGAGTTAAAATTGACTACACTCGAGACTAGGAGGTTAAGGGGTGATCTAATCCAGGTTTTCGAAATTATGAATGGGTTTGATATCGTAGATAGAGAGAGCTTTTTCGAAATATCTCAATATAATAGGACTAGAAATAACGGGTGTAAGTTGACAAGTAGAAGGTTCGAGACAGTAGTTGCGAAAAACTTTTTTATGCATAGAATAGTAAATAGCTGGAATAGTTTGCTGGTAGAAGTAATTAGTAGCACGTCTATAAACATGTTTAAGAATCGATTGGACGCGCATGTTGATAGAAAGGGTATAGTTTATTAAGGTAGTAAAATTAAGGCTTTGTGGGGATAGATCCCACAGCTCAACACAAGTGTTGTGGGATATAGGGAGGCAGCGTCTTGGGTTAGGGGATACTCTCTGTCCTTACACACCCCATTTAAAGAGATTCCTCTGCCGAGCGGTGCCCCCCATAGTACTGTGAGGTATTGAAAAACTCATGATCTTCACTTGCCCCACAAACACCTTTAAATGGGAGAACCATAATGGGTGCACACACATTTCTACATTACTGTACAGTCTTTACAGCCACACCTACACTTTTCCTCGTATGTGTATATATTGTAATGTATATGGTTGTAAATTTGACTTGGTCCGCAATCGATATGAACCGTGACTTGATGGATACCGTAATGAAATTGACTGGATTCTTTGGATCTGATATATTTGCATGTCCTTTATAAATAGATATAGAATGTAACATATTTGTGGATAGTAGTCTATTATGACTTCCTCCTCTGGACCGAGAGATTCTATCTTTAGTTTTAAACCGATAATTAATTATTTTTAAATTGATAATTATTTAGTTTCATAAAAATTGGTCATTGCCAATTTACCGGCAGTTTTTAAATAAGTTTCTTATGTTCTTGTGGTTTGGAAACCACGTAAAATTGTAGGTCCCCTCCGCCACCACGGAGGACACAATACACGATTACGAACACAGTTAGGTAGACCAGCCATGAGTGGATCCTCGGGTCTTTGTTGGTCTGAAACATTATAACATTATAACATTATAACAGTCGTTAAACTGATTGGCCTATAATTTCCCGCCACACCTTTATCGCCTTTCTTAAAGATAGGTGTTACGTTTGCTAATTTGAAATTATCTGGTATGCACCCCTCAGAAATAGACGCATTAAAAATCTTTGATAGTGGCACAACAATGCTATCTTTTAATTCTTTTAGTTGTATGGGATATATGCAATCCAACCCCGGTGATTTATGCATTTTCATTTTATCAATATAGCGCATTACTTCCCCTTCACTAACCACGATACTATCCAAAATATTACCATTATCAAAAGGTATTATGTCTATGACTGTAGGGATATTCATTACATCTTCTATAGTAAAAACTGACGTAAAAAATTTGTTTAGCAAGGTAGCCATTTCCTTGTTTTCAGAAACTAGATCTCCGTTAACATTTTTCAACGGCCCCAAGACACTTTTTACTGGATTTATATTGTTGATGTACTGAAAGAATCACTTGGGGTTTTCTTTACTGTCACGAGCTATGGAGATTTCAAATTCGCGCTTGGACTTTTTTATTATACTTTTCGCTTCACGCCTCAGAGATATGTAGTTTCGTAACAACAGATTATCTTTATCGCACTTATATAGCCTATAAGCCCTATCTCTACTCTTTATAATGTCTCCTACTCTTGAAGTAAACCACAAGGGCTTGTTGTTTACTTTTGCATGCGTAATTTTGTATGGTACACATTCCTCATTTATAGTCCTAAATACCGTTTTGAACGATTCCCACATTAGTTTTGCGTTGAAGTTCCCCATTACGTTTTCCCAATTAACGTGTGACAATTTATTTCGAAATTTACTAACGTCTGTGTGCTAGAAGTTAGGAATTTTTGTCGAGTTGGTTTCGAGTGACTTACTGAGAGGATAAACTCTACCATATTGTGATTGCTATTGCTTAATGGTTTTATTACTTGAAGATCAGTAATTAGCCTATCATCCGTAGTTATTACTAAATCTAAAATACTGTCCAACCTTGTAGGTTCCCCAACCTTTTGAATAAGAAAGCTATCCTCGAGAAAATTAACTAAATGATTACCTTCCGCGTCTCCCTGCATTGTATCGTAATTCACGTTGTCGCAATTAAAGTCACCCATAACTAAAGCCTGCTCACTACCGATTATTCTCTTTAGTTCATGATATAACGCTTCATCCGTATCAGCTGTTTGATTAGGGGGCCTATATATAACCACAACAAAAAGTTTGAAATCGTTCAATTTAAGTTCTGCTATAGTCAAATCTATCGGTTCTGGAATTGTGTGCTTTACTTCTATAACGTTCGCAATATTATCTTTGATATACAACATAACACCACCTCCTTGCCTACGTATTCTGTTTTTAACAAAAAGTCTATAACCTTTAATTTGATACCTCCCTACAAAGTCACATGTTTCAGTGCTAAGCCACGATTCACTTATCGCAATTACATCATAGTCTTTACAAGCAATTACAGAAAAAAATTAGTTTATTTTATTTCGTAGGCTATGAGCATTTAGGGATAGAACCTTCAAATTGTTTGTAACTGCAACACCTTCGTGACCGCAGGGGAAATTTGTAGAATTTATGCTGGGACCATTCGAGTTATGGCAGCCTGAAAAGAAGAGAGAGAGTTATGAAATAGTCTTCCTAAACGCGCAGCTCCAACGTCATTAACCCTTTGAGGACCAAAGGACATTTGTCCCAAGGAAAAAATATAAATTGTACAATGATGCAATGTTTCTACAAATACATCTACATGTTTATACAGGTATCGTTTAGTTGTCGGAAAATTAACCCCAAAATGGGTCATTTAAGTGACTATAGTTACTAATATCTAATTGTAAAACACAATAAAACTTACTTTTAAGTTCAAAGAAATGTATACTGGTCATCAAAGAGTTAAGATGAAGTCCATCTTCGAGGAACAAGTCCCTCCTGCCATAGAAACTGTTCAAACAATTCGCAAAATGCACTCCTTCCTGTTGGCAAAGAGACTTTAGGTTATTGTTAATATAGGTCGCCTTGCTGTGGAAATTGTTATGTTGGATAATTCGAGGAAGTATACCTGTTAAAACAATCTTATTAGTTTTCTCCTTTAGTCTCTCTAGTAAGTCCCTGTACCTAGCCAGCAGTTCTTCCAATCTAGAATTTAAAACGTTATTAGTACCGACATGAATAACATACATTGTGTCCTCGGTGGTACTGTCTGTAAAATGGTCAACACTATTAGTTATATCCTCCACTCTTGCACCAGGGTAGCAGTAACGGCGCCTACGATGAGGGTTTCTCCCACAGAATTCCTCAAGCTGTCCTCGAACAATGGAATCGCCGACGAGTTGTATTTCGGGTTCATCAGCATCTTCGAAACCTAAAACAGAAAACTTATTGCTTGTTATTACTGGTAGACAAGTCTTAGGTTTTCTAAATGGGGCTCCATTACGCACTCGAACGAAGGGTTGGGAACTAGGGGAAGAGAGAGGGCTATTAATACTATTTATATTAGTAGAAACTGAGGCAGGAGGGGTCCTAACTGCAGTCTCAAGGGATTCCAATTTTGCGGTCAGAAGCATCACGCTTTCTTGAAGCCTCACCCTGGCCTCCCTCTCACGTTCTAATTCGTTCCTCAGGACTTCCATGCTTGAGCACCTCCTGCAAACTAACTGTTCATTATTATTAGCCATTGTAAACGCGTAAGCAGCAAATTTCCCTTCACAGCGACTGCAAGTACTTGATGGGGGTGCCATGCTTTTAATTAGTTAAAAAACAAAAACAAAAAATACAAAATGAGTGTTTGGAAATTAATAAATTACAACTAAATTACAACTAAAAAAAAAAAACTAGTATTCAGCTTATTGAAGCCAATTATTCCTACTTAACATGCCAAATATTCAGTTTTAATAAGCAAGCCGAACAATAAGTTTTTAACAGGCCGAATACTTGGGGCCGAATACTTGGGGCCAAATATTTGGTATTCACCAAATAGTAGGCAGCCAAATATTCAGTATTCGGCTAAACTGCTATTCGGTGCACCACTAGTCCAGAATATTATTGGTAAATTAAAAAATACAAAAAATAATATTCATAACATTCCTGTACCTATATTGAAACTTGTTAAAGATAAGATAACTGTAACTTTGGCTAAAATTATCAATCAAAGTATTTCCAAAGGAATATTCCCATCAATGCTAAAAATTGGTTGTATAACCCCCCTTTTTAAAGGGGGGTGATCCTACACTAGCAACAAACTACAGGCTGGTGTGTTCATTATCTGTGTTCTGCAAAGTTTTTAAAAAAATTGTAAAAAGTAGAATGCAGCAATATTTAGAATCCTACAATTTATTATCTCTAAATCAATATGGCTTCCATAATAATAAAACAACGGAAATGGCTATTTTAAATCTTATGTAAAATGTAAATATAGCTAAGGAGAACAAAGAAATAATGATATAAATATTTATGAATTTGAGTGAAGCGTTTGATGTAATAGACCATAATGTTCTACTTAATAAATTATATTGTTACGGCTTTAGAGGAGCAATCAGTGATTTGTTTAAAAGTTATTTGGCCAATAGATATCATTTTGTATCAGGAAATAAGGTTTGCTCAACTAAAGCGCTTGTCAAACATGGTGTGCCACAGGGCTCAGTTCTGGGTCCACTGTTATTTGTATTACATATAAATGATCTTCAACGTTTATCTGATATACTGAACTTCATAATGTTTGCAGATGATACAACTGTCTCTCTTGTTTGCAAAGATGTTAATACAGCTAAGAATATATTTCATTCAGAATTCATCATTGTAATGAAATGGTTGACCACCAATAAACTCTTCCTAAATACTAGTAAAACAAATTTCATGATTTTTACTAAAAGAAATGTATATCTTTCAAGGAGTGTTGCTATAATGTTTAAACTTAGAAATGTAGTCTCGAAACAAGTTTTATTGACTCTTTATCACACTTGTTCTTCCTTATATAACATACTGCACCCTTGTTTGGGGAAACTCTGCTAACAATGCATTAAATGGTATCTATGTCATCCAAAAACGAGCAATAAGGTTATCTGATGCTGATTTTCTTGATCACTCTAGTGCATTATTTAAAGAGCTAAACCTACTAAAGCTCAATGATATAACCAAACTGGCACATTTTATGAAAATAAAAACCCACTCTAATAGACAGAGTTTATTTCCACAACAGTTTCGATGCCCACTGGCATCCTCTTTGGGTGAATACAGAAAAATGAATGAACCAAAACAAGAGGGAAAAACAGTCCAGGGACTGACTGTTAAGAAATTCGCACCTAGGTTAGTTCCCATTCTCCTGACACCAGAAGGGCATTTTCATTAAAGGGACCTGCTTATAAGTACATTCACACAAATTTAAAACTATCTTCCTGTCTAAACATACAAATTCTATTATTTTTTTACATAATTATTACATTTATTATTAAATTTATTACATTTAATATTGCATTATTATTTATTACAGAAATTATAAATTTATTACATTGGTTATTACATTGTTGTTTATTATACAGAACTTATAAACCAGAAAATGAATGAAAAAGGCGAGAAGGAAACAATCCAGAGACCATTGAGAAATTCGCACCTAGGTTAGATACCGTTCTCCTGACACCAGAAGGGCATTTTATTACAGGGTCCTGCTTATAAGTACATTCGCACAAATTAAAAAACACTATTTGTTCTATACATACAGATTCTAATATTTTGACATAATTACTGCATTTTATTATTGCATTTACATTTTTTTAACATTTATTATTATTACCTTTACCCTAATTATTAAATTTATAATATCACTTTTATTATTACGGTACATCTGTTACATTTATATTTATTTCCACATTTATTACTTCCATTATTACATCTACATTTATTATTACATTTTGTTCTTACACTTGTAAATAAAAATAAAATGTGCCAGTTTGGTTACATTATTGAGCTTTAGTAGGTTTAGCTCTTTAAGTAACGCACTAGAGTGATCAAGGAAATCAGCATCAGATAATAACCTTATTGCTCGTTTTTGGATGACAAATATACCATTTAATGCGTTGTTAGCGGAGTTTCCCCAAACAAGGGTGCAGTACATTATATAAGGAAGAACAAGAGTATGATAAAGTCAATAAAACCTGTTTAGGGACTACATTTCTAAGTTTAAACATTATAGCAATGCTCCTTGAAATCTTTTTCGCGATATAATTTACATGCTCACTCCATTGCAAATTCTTATTAGTATTACACCAAGAAATTTTGTTACAGTACACTCCTTTATAGTGATTTCATTAACATTAAGTTCATCAAGATATACATTTCTTTTATTAGTAAATATCGTGAAATTTATTAGTAAAAATCATGAAATTTGTTTTACTAGTATTTAGGAAGAGTTTATTGGTGGTCAACCATTTCATTACAATGATGAATTCTGAATGAAATATATTCTTAGCTGTATTAACATCATTGCAAGCAAAAGAGAGAGTTGTATCATCTGCAAACATTATGAAGTTCAGTATATCAGATGAACGTTGAAGGTCATTTATATATAATAAAAATAACTGGACCCAGAACTGAGCCCTGTGGCACACCATGTTTGACAAGCGCTTTAGTTGAGCAAACCTTATTTACTGATACAAAATGATATTTATTGGACAAAACTTTTAAACCAATCACTGATTGCTCCTCTAAAGCCGTAACAATATAATTTATTAAGTAGAATATTATGGTCTATTACATCAAATGCTTCACTCAAATTCATAAATATTTATATCATTATTTCTTTGTTCTCCTTAGCTATATTTACATTTTCCATAAGATTTAAAATAGCCATTTTCGTTGTTTTATTATTACGGAAGCCATATTGATTTAGAGATAATAAATTGTAGGATTCTAAATATTGCTGCATTCTACTTTTTACAATTTTTTATAAAACTTTGCTGAACATAGATAATGAACACACCAGACTGTAATTTGTTGCTAGTATAAGATCACCCCCTTTAAAAAGGGGTGTTATACAACCAATTTTTAACATTGATGGGAATATTCCTTTGGAAATACTTTGATTGATAATTTTAGCCAAAGTTACAGATATCTTATCTTTAACAAGTTTCAATATAGGTACAGGAATGTTATGTTATGTTTTTTGTATTTTTTAATTTACCAATAATATTCTGGACCTCAGTCGAGGTAGCAGGAACAAAAGAAAATGAATTTAGTGGGCTGGGTGGCATATATTCTAGAGGTGAGTGATCATTATTTAGTAATTGTGCGCGAAGCTTATCCGCTATTGAAGTAAAATGTATACAGTCCACTCTCCCTTTCACGACCACGCATTGATCTTATCAAAAGTGGTCTTTATAGGGAGGTGGTCTCCTTGGAGAACCGAAGGTGCATGCACGTATATACAGTGCCCGCGAAAAGTATCCGATCACTCAAGAAAATACAATATTTTCCCTTGATATTCAGAGACACGTAATTCACTTTCTATTTGTTCTAGCGACATCTGGTAACTTTGAGGTTGCTCGCTGATATGAGAGCTATCCAACGCATTCTCAAATTAGTGTTCTGGTAGCCTTCGTTGCGGGTGGCTGTGTCTCAAATTTGTCAGATTTCACTGTTTGTGTAAATTTCTTGATATTTTTTTTTTTTTTACAGAAAGTGGTGTAAATAAAATTTTATATAATGTGTGCTAAAAAACAACTTAAGAGTGATTGTCGAGGTGCTATTGTTGCTTTGCATGCATGTGGGAAATCACAGAGACAGATAGCTAAGGAATTAAACATATCCCAAAGTACCGTTAATTTATGGGTTTCACGGGCTAAGAACAATGGTGGCCTAACCACGCCAGTCCCTAAAAAACGATCTGGCAGACCGAGAAAAACAAATTCGCGAACAGACAAACTTATGAAACGTTTAGTATTGAAAAACCCAACAATAACTGCGAAAGAAATAAAATTTAATATGAATAATTTGTTATCTGGTGTTTCTGAACGAACTATCCAGGAGCGGCTCCAAAAAGAACTCGGATTACCATCTCGCCATGCTGCTAAGAAACCGTTCATTAATGAAAAAATGCGTAAAAAACACGTCGCATTTTGTAAAAAATACATTCATTGGACTGTTGATGACTGGAAGAAGGTTTTATTTAGCGATGAGTCGACATTTTTGACATTCAGAAGTTGTCCAAAAAAGGTTCGCCGGCCTATTGGCTCAAATAGGATGGACCCTAAATACACCCTAAAGACAATGAAACACCCTCCAAGTGTGATGGTTTGGGGTTGTTTCGGTTACTATGGGCGTGGAAACTTATATTTTCTTCCGAAGAACACAACTATGAATGGTGCACGGTATTTAGCAATGCTACAGGATAAACTTCCAATGGCAATGGCAATCCAAAGGACAAAAACATACATGCATGATGGTGCACCATGTCACAGGGCCAAAATAGTGACAAAATGGATTACTGACAATAAATTTGATATTTTGGATTGGCCTGGTAATAGTCCAGATCTCAATCCGATAGAAAATCTGTGGCTAATAATAAAAAATAAGGTTGAATGCCACGACACTGGCTCAGTCGAAAAATTACAAGAGGCCATCAAAAAGGTATGGTGCAAGGAAATATCAGTGGAAGTTTGTCAAAACTTGATTAAATCCATGCCAAAACGTCTAGAACAAGTCATCCAAACCAAAGGACAGATGACAAAATACTAATATAAGGTTAGTATACATTTAAACATTGTTTTTTATGTAAAAAATACAAATTTCAAGGGTGATCGGATACTTTTCGCGGGCACTGTATGTACTGTATAATAATACATGAAGGTATGTAACACGTTGCCAAATCTTTTTTGTGTAATTTATTTGACATTTAAACATTTTATTAAACCATTTTATTTAAACATTTTCTTAAAACAATAAAACATTTCAAAATTCACAGTAAAATTAGAATTGCAATTGAAACTTCAAGTGAAAAATGTGATTTTGGTCTGCTTTTTGCTGGAGATTATTCTTATCATCTCTGTTTGGACAATGTTCTCTGTTGCAGTTTGTAAAGGTACTATGTTTGCCAATTCAGGATGTAAAATGCAGAACTGTTTAATGTCATTTACACACTGTAGTAGCTGCGACAAAGATTTGATTGGGCAGTTTGGTTGTTCAGCCTGTTCCGACTCATCTTCAGTGTCACTTGTGACTGAATCGGCAGGTTTGTTACCAGAAACATCATTAAGAAACTTCCTCCCAGTCGTGTTCAAATTCTTCAGTGACAGGTAGATTGCTGTCACAGTTAATGAATTCATCTGGTTCAGTGATATCATCTGGCAGGTGATCTTTTGTGATCTGTAAAAGTCTGGCAGGAGGGATGTTGTCTTCATCATTAGTGTTGACATCTACTGGTTGGGTTGTGAAAGAACAGTTTGCAAAACATTTGCTGATGGTGCTCAGCTTGATCTCTCTCATGGCAGCGTCAACCCAGTAGCAAGCATCAAGGACAGTAACACATTTAACAAGGTCTGTGAGTTCGGTACCGTCGTCCAGCTTAGACATGATACACCGCATCAGACGCTTCTTGTAGTGGCACTTGAAAGCTTGAATGCTACCCTGATCAAGTGGCTGCAAAACAGATGTTGCGTTTGGTGGAAGATAGACAATCTTGACATAGCTGAGTCATTGTGGGAAGTGGCATTGTCTACAAATAGGAGCACAGATCAGCCTTGAGCATTTAACGAGGTCTGTGAGTTTGGTACCGTCGTCCAGCTTAGACATGATACACCGCATCAGATGCTTCTTGTAGTGGCACTTGAAAGCTTGAATACTACCCTGATCAAGTGGCTGCAATACAGATGTTGCGTTTGGTGGAAGATAGACAATCTTGACATAGCTGAGTCATTGTGGGAAGTGGCATTGTCTACAAATAGGAGCACAGATCAGCCTTGAGCTTTCAGCTTTTTGTTGAATTGTTTAGCCCAGTCCTGGAAAACAGCAGTTGTCATCCACGCTTTTTTGTTTGTGGACCAATGGACAGGCAGGTTTTTGCTGTTGATGTTTTTGAAGCATTTTGGTTTTGCGCTCTTGCCGATGACAATTGCACGTTCAAAATCGCCAATGATGTTGCAGCAGAGAGCGACAGTGAGACGCTCTTTAGACTTTTTTCCTCCAACACAGTGCTCACCCTTGATGTAAGGCTCTTGTCTGGTAGGCTGCAGTAACCAACACCAGTCTCGTCTAAGTTGTAGATGTCTTGCGGATGGTAACTCTGTAAGATAGCAGGCAGGTTAGATTTCCAGTCATCTATGGTGTTCGTATTTACAGCTCCTCATTCACCAGAGATAGTCTGGAAAGTGATGCCGTGCCTTGTCTTGAATTTTGACAGCCAACCAGAAACAGCTTTAAATTCTTTCAGCCTTAGTTTGGTTGCGATCAAAAGCACTTTCTCTTGTAACATGGGCCCAGAAACAGATAAGCATTGCATGAGCACGTTTGTACCACAACCACACTGCTTCCTCTGGTAGTCACTCTTGAAATGGGTGCAAACTCTTTTTCTAGCAGAAGGTTGGTTTTCTTCATAAGCTGTCGTGCATTCAGCCTTTCTCTTCAAAATCTGCTGTACCTGAGTTTTGCTGATGCCATATTCTGTAGCTAATTTTCTTTGACTTTTTCCACTGCTTTCGTGTTCTTGTATGACATGAACTTTTTCACCAAGCATTAGTTCAACACGCTCAATTTTTAGCATTTTTGACGTAACCTATAACAGGAGCAGCGTATAAACACGTGTGATCGCTGTGAAGTGCAGCGTGTAATTGAGCTAGATTTGCGGTCTCTACCACATTATGCTCTGCCTTATGCCACCTGGTGTTCATTCTGTGGAGATGCTAATTGTAGCCCTGGACTATAAATGCTGGTTGTTGTACGGAATAGGGAAGTGGTCTTAATGAAGAAAACAATTATAATGGTAAGTATAGGGGAAAATTTGGGTCTTTATTATGTTGGCCTCAGTAGGGGAGTGGTTGGAGTCTGGAGGTGGTCGCAAGGGGAGAGTGGACTGTATTTAAGAGTCTGCAATAGCAGTATCAACATTTAATTTCTGTATTGAATTTTTCTTAATTTGTTTTCCGAGAAGACTGTTTATGGTTGTCAAAGTGTTTTTCATGTCTCTTGGACACCCATAAACAGTCTTCTCGGAAAACAAATTAAGAAAAATTCAATACAGAAATTAAATGTTGATAATAAAGAAATTACTGATGATACTGCTATTGCAGACTCTTTTAAATATGCATTTTACTTCAATAGTGGATAAGCTTTCTGTCAGCATTAAAGAGTACACTTAGTAAATTTATTATTGTCTACCCAGCAAACAAAGAAAATGAATCCTGTATATGAGAGTGCTGTGAACATATACAACCTGGGGTGAAGGGGTTAATGTGAATTAGTTTTGGAAATGGAACCACAGATATTAGTAGAGGAATTTCTTTTTAAATATGTATTATCAGCACAAATATGTCAAAGAAATGTAGGAGTTTACATAACTGTTAAAGCAGTTTCACAATATATATGTATCTCCAATAGGCTTACATGTATTGCAGCCTACAACCAAAATGAGTGAGACTCATACCTTAAATCAAGGGTTCCCAAATGAGGGCATGTGGCATCCTGCTTTGGAACTAACTTTCATATGGAAAATTACTCTCAAAAGATGGTTTAGCAGCTACACCATTTTCTTGAGCAATTTTGACTAGTGGGGTGGTATGGGGAACTTGCCAAAGCCATTGAGGGGTACGCACTACTATGCAGCCAACAAAAGGTTTGGAACCCCTGCCTTTTATAATAACTTCCACTTTAATGACTTTAAATTATCTCTTCCAATACCATGGTAATGTGTATTTTAAAATTTAATCACAACATGGATTCATTCTTAAAATTTTTGTGGTTAAATCACTACTATTTCTCTAGGGGAAGCCTAACATCATTTTAGTATTTCAAGAACATCAATGAAAACTGTTTTTCTGAGTAATTTCCTTAATAAAGTATTGTATTTCTGGATTATAACCCCCTCAAAAAATAACAGTAGATCTATATACAGGGTGGTCCAACAGTCCCTATCTATTTTGTTGAAATAATAGTATCCATCCATCCATCGTGTTCTGCTTAACAGACAGGTTCAACTAGTGTGTTCTGCCAAAGTGTTCTATCCTGAGCTATCCTTTTCATCTCATGGTAGCTCCTGCCTGCCTTCAAATCATCCAGCATTGCTTTCCTTTTCCTTCCCCTTGGCCTTCTACCTTCATATCTACCCTCTATCACCTCTTTCAACAATCTTTCTCCTCTCAACACATGTCTGATCCATTTCTTTCTTTCTCTATCACCTTAATGAGTCTTCTTTCCTCCCTCACCTGTTACAGTACTTCCTCATTACTTTAGTGTTCCCTTGAGCTTATCTTTAGCATTCTTTTCCAAATCCACATTTCAAAATTTTCCAGGAGTTTCTTTTCAGTTGTTTTCACTGTCCATATTTCTGCTCCATACAGTATCACACTCCATATCAAGCTTTTTATGAACCTTTTTTTCAGCTTCGAGTTGAGTTTACCTGTAAGTAGTCTTTTCTGTCTCTCAAAGCTACCTTACCCATACCAATTCTAGATCGTACTTCCTTATTGCAATCTCCATTGTTGGTTAATAAACTTCCCAGATATTTAAACTGCTTAGCTTCTTCTAAGGTCTGATTTCCTATCGTTAGGTTCATTTATGCTCCTTTCCTTTCCTTGCAATTTTCATTAACTTCATCTTGGTCTCATTAATTCTCATTCTGAATTCTTCCAATGCTGTTGTCAAGCTATTGACCATTCTTTGCAGTCCTTCCTCAGTAGTACAAACAAATGCCTTGTCATTTGCAAACCTTACAAATTTGACCAATTTACCTCCCACTCTGGTTCCCGCTTCCAGATCTAAGAGTGCTTCTATTATCATTGCTTCCGCATAGATGTTAAATAACACGGGGGACAGGGAGCATCCTTGCCTGACCCCTCTCCTAATCAATCCAGGCTCCGATTCTCCTCCTGCAACTCTAACATTCACTGTCTGGCCAAGATATTGATTTTTTATCAACCTACGGTCCCTCCAGTCAACATTAATATTCTTTAATATTTCCATTAGTTTCCTCTAATGGACTCTGTCAAAAGCTTTTTCAAAGTCAGTAAAACAAACACATTTCCTGATCATGTTCCAGCACACTCTCTCCCATCATTCTCATAATACTAATAGTTTCTCTTCTGAATTTTGACTTAAATCGAAACTGATCCTCTCCAATGTACTGCTTAGCTCTGTTTGTTAGTCTTCTGGTTAGTATCCTTAGCATTATTTTTGATGCATGGCTGACCATGCTTATGGTTTGAAATTCTAAACACTTGGTAGCTCTGTTTCTTGGGGCTAGTAATTATAGAGAGACTCATAAAGTCAGCAGGCCAGTCCCCACTTTCATACATGTTTCTGCACAATACATTCACCTCCTCTCTATGTTACTACATTTTTATCCAATTATACTATTATTTATTATATGTGAAGAATAAATAATAGTATATTTGGATAAAAATGTAGTAACATAATTAGATGTATATTTATTTATTAAGCTTTAGTATAAGATTCAACGTGAGCACCATCAGTGTGTCTGCAGGGGTGCATTTACAGTGTGCGGGGCCTTGGGCAAACTATTTCTTGGGATGTATTATTTTAGTGTGTTAATGAATGACAATATTTTGTAATGCACATAACAGAGATATTTTTTTAACACACACAAAACACACACGTGGAAGCCATTTGGCTTATTAATGTGATATTAAAGACTATAACTTAAATATGTACACACACAGTGTATACAGCTACACTAGTAGGCTACACAGTTGTAATGCACTTAATAAACAGCTAAACTGTACAGCTTACTGTACTGTAGATAGTGTGTAGATTTGTGATGAATATTACATAGGACACTTCCTGGCATTTTGTTTGGGAAACTGCGTGATTGTGTCCTCGAAACTCACTGACTGCAACACCTCATGCTCTGTACTCAACAGCGCCAGGGACGAAAGGCGCTCCTGGCCCATTGTGGAGAAAAGGTAATTTTTGATCAGTTTGAGTTTCAAGAATGAACTTTCACCAGAACAGTTTGTGACAAACATACACAGGTATATTCTCATTGCTATTTCCATGTTTGGGAATGTTCCTTTCAGTTCATTTGTGTTCATATGCTGATAAAATCTGTTGCACATGTCTTCACGTTCTGTCTGTGATTCTGTTTCACTTTCGGTGAGTTTCATTAGGGCAGCAAACTGCACAACTTCTGTTACCAGCTCTTTCTCTAGATCAGCTGGATAGCATTCTACTAGATGTTCAGCTGACTGTCGAAGACTGTCGATGTCCAGGACTAGAAGGAAATATAAAAATCCAAATCTTTTCTGCAGGACAGCGTATGCTTCTAGACGAGTGTTCAGAGTGGTACACAGTTTATCAATTATTGGTAGAAATGCAGTGGTCCGAAATGAATTTCTTGGTGTCAGGTTCATATCTTCGGCAGTTCCAATTTTGTCATGATGGTGCTTTCTCCTCTTTGTGCATCGAGTTGATTCCTTGTATACTTGATGACCACACTCTCCGATGCCCTGGTCCTCAAATTCATCAAATCTTGATCTGAGATCTTCAATAAGTTGCAGTAGTGATTTCAGCAAGAGGGTGGCTGAGTCTAATGACATTCCTTGTTTTTGCAGAGATGCATTCGTTTTTTTGAAATCGTTCGAGAATAGTGTTCCATAAAACCAATAAAATGGCTGTTTTGAGTTGTTAAGCTGTTTAGACAATCCTCTGGCTTCCGCAGTTTGGCTGGTATCTGCTGCTAGCTCATCCAGTACCACGATATTCTCGGCGTAGCCTTCAGTTAAAGATTGGATGGCATCTGATCTGGCTGACCAGCATGTATCGGAGAGACCTTTGTCGATCTTTAGTTTTTCACTATGGGAACTATTATCGAGAACCTCTACATGTCGACGCCATTGGTATGTCAAGGAGACGAGAAACGTGTAGACATTCTGAATGAGCATAAACAATTCGACGGCTGCTGTGCAACTGTCCACTGCTGATTTACCCACAAGATTTAGTGAGTGGCACATGCATGGCACATGCATGGCACAAACTCAGCATACGGAGATTTTGACTTAATGTGGCTCTTTACGCCGGTGTATTTCCCTGCCATATTGCTTATCATAAGACTGTCCTCTGCAGTCTCCAATTCAAATGCCATGCGTCTCCAGAAAGTTGAGGACCACGTCGGCGATTCCTTTACCTGTATGCATGTTCATAGGTATGAACTGTAGAAATTGCTTGACGGACCCAAACTCAACCACATATCGGATGGTGAAGCACAGTTGATCGGTGTGGGAATCATCAGGCGTAGAGTCGACAGATAGAGAGTAGTATTTTGACTGATGGATTTCTTGGATAATCGTCAGAAGTACTTTATCGGCCATCAACAGTATGAGTTCCTCGCAAATGAAATAAGAGAAATACGAGGTGTGTCCGCTACCTTTGTTGGCATGCTCGCTTATGTGCGCAGCTAGAAAACTCATACTTACTTAAAAGTTCCAAAATTCCATAATAGTTGCTGTTGTTTGGTGAACTGAAACAGGAGTCATGTCCACGAATTGCTAATCCTCGTGACATGATATACTTGATAACGTCGACACAGTGCTGCAAAACTTCCTGCCAGTAGTTGCACTCCTTTTCAAACTGGTTCACCAGTTTTGAATCAACACGGCCGGAGACAGACTTTCTAACCAACAAATATCTCAACTCCA
The DNA here is from genome assembly GCA_023014485.1 of Bathynomus jamesi. Taxonomy (NCBI): domain Eukaryota; kingdom Metazoa; phylum Arthropoda; class Malacostraca; order Isopoda; family Cirolanidae; genus Bathynomus; species Bathynomus jamesi. The sequence goes on along the minus strand of JAJOZX010000290.1, from coordinate 591,699 downwards.
TATGTTGCTCACATTTTCCATGTGCTTCAACCGATTGCTTACCATGCTTCCAGTCATTGAACCCGATTCTGAACTTGCCGTCTGCCCTCAACATTAATTTACAGACAAAACAGTAAACACAGCCTGTGGACTCGGAATAGCACAGCCATGACACCTCAATCCTCTCATCAGGCTATGTTTCTTAACAAATAATGTCTTCGTACATCAGCATGTTGTACCACTTTCGGTAGTTGAAGAGTTACTGAAGTTGCTGTCATAATTTCGGCAATCTGATGTTCCCTGCTCCATCCAGAACCCTCTAAAGTCATCAGTCAGCACTTGTGGCCACAAACCAATGTCATTAATTGCATGTCCTGAAGCTGGTGGGCCTGCTGAATGCACTGATGTAGACAGGTCTTCTGAAGATGCAGCTGCTGATGTAGCAGAGGCAACTGGTGGGCCTGCTGAAGGGGTTGATGTAGATGAGTCTCCTGAAAATGCAGCTGCTGGGCTTGCTGAACGCACTGACGTAGATGCATCTTCTGAAAATGCAGCTGCTGAAGTAGCGGAGGCAGCTGGCAGACCTGCTGAAGGGGCTTAGTTGCTGATGATTTAATCCAATTAGTCAGTTTTGGCACCGTTGCAAGAAACTTCTCTGTGCTTCTTATCCTTACGCTTTTCACTACCAGGTTTATATTTCCTCCTTCGATCCTGGTCATGGCTCATTTCCATGTTGTACGTATTACAATGCCAACAATAAGAACATGAATCATGAATCTGCAACAGAAACAAGAAGTAGTAAGTTAGTAACAACATTAGAAATGAGTAACACTAACAAGAACAACAAATTAAACACCATCAAAGCAGATATTAGAGTGCCTGATGCCATGCCACCTGCCAGAAAAAGTAAAACGTCGCAGATGGCAAATACGTGACATTTAATTTTTTTCATTTGAAATTTGCGGGGCCCATTGGGCGTGTGGCCTTGGACATTTGCCCAGTGCGCCACCCCATAAATGAGGCCCTGGTTGTCTGTAAATCTCACTCTGTTCACTGCATTGCAGAACACATTCTCAAGTATCTCTGGGGTTATTTTAGCTACTGCCACAACAATGAGAGTTCACAGATCCTGCAGATCTGTAACTCTTGTTTTGTAAACCTCAGACTTTATAAAGCTCCATGCAAAGAAGTCTAATTGTGTTAAATCTGGAGATTGGGCTGCCCAGTGCCTGTTTCCACCATGTCTAGTCCAGCGATTTGGTAAGAGCTCATCAAGGTACACCTGAACAACATTTGCATAGTGACATGGAGCTCCATCTTGTTGAAAGACAACAGTGTTGAGAATGCCATCTGAACAAAGCTGGGGTTCAACAAACTGCTGAAGCATGTCAAGATAAATTGGCCCTGTTACTGTAGCTTCTGCAAAGAAAAAGTCATACCGTACTCAACCAGACATTAACTTTGGGGGAATATCTCCCCCATTCATAGAACTAGGTTTTTCACTAGCCCAGATAACCTTTCCATGTGTGTGGAATGTCGCTTCATTGCTGAAGAGAATGTGGTTTAATAAGTTTTTGGTATGAAATTTTTCAATCAATTCTACACACACGGTGGCTCGTCTTGGATAATCCTCTTCGTAGCACTTGAATATGGTATGAAAAAACTATAGGGCTATGGGTTGATTGCCTGTTACCTTCATCTGTTGGAAATTTCCAGCAGATTTCAGTGGAGAGTTAGACAAAAGCCCTAAGCTTTTTCGTTAGTTATGTATATGTAGGTCTTTAAAGGACCTCTATGTTTATTTGCCTTCGGTATTTGCGCTGCCTAATAGTAAAGAAAGAAATTGCCTTGCCTTATTATTTGATTGGGCCTCGCTTCTGTTTGTAGGACACAATAATGTTTTTTGATGTAGGGCCGCAGTACAATGGAGTTACATAATGAGTTGCTTTGATGTAATTAATATAAGCAGTCACTACACTTAAATACCTGAAGGAATAGGTCTATCCTTTTTTATAGTTATTAGATTTTATATTCTGAGGATGTCACTCAGAACTTATAGGTAGATAAAGAACATCTTCCTTGCTTAAAGCATTGCTGTAACATAAGCAAGCTCCGAGCGAGCCACTAATAATAAATCGTTAGGAATCTGCTGATTCTTCAAAGTTCATTGACTCTTCTCTCTAAGTAATTTTCATGAGTCAGCAATGGAGCATTTTGAATACAACACAATAAATTTGGTTTTCTTGTCAAGCAGGCCAATCCTGGGGCAATTTTGTACATATTTAATTAATTAATAATTTGTATTTAATTAAGAAGTAAAGGTACCACATATGATACCATGTTGTAAGCGTGTATAGTTTTTCCATATATGGTAACTTTTCCTTTTTAATGTTGATTTTAAAATCCTTAGAACAGTTGTTTTTGATATGCTCAGTCTGTTATGCTTCATCGGCATCAGCCAAATTTAGTCGATTCTCTCTGATTCTTTGAAAGTTTAAAATTTTCATTACAAAACAAAATCTATATTTATAGAAAAATGAACAGAAAAAATACTTAATAAAATTTGTACTCATTTCACAGTGTAAATATATAAAAATATTTTACATTCAAGAAAAAGGGAAAGCTTAATAAGTTAAGTTGCCCATAAATTTACATTTTCTCTGACTAGCTAATATCTAAATATTATAAACTATTGTAATTTAAATTGTACTCTATAGTTTCTATATTAAACCATCTTATTATGTTAACTTTATTTTAAGTATTTTAATAATTTTATAAACCCAATTTATATACAGTATACATTTTTTTTTATTCAAATTGGCCACCAGGGACTTGAAATTTTAATGAATTTTTTGTTGTTTACATTGTTGAAGAAAGAAAATACCTTCAACATAAGGAGAACCAATTACTTTAAATATTGATATTCATTTTATGAAACTAAAGTAGTTATTCATTTTACTGAGTTATAAAACTTTTTCACATCATTTTAGCTATGGTATATGAGTAACAAATTTTGGTGCAATATATTGTGGAGTGAGCTAAGGAAAATCATTTAAACAAATTTGAAATGTAAAAATATGAAAATTGAAGGTTTTCACATTGAATTAATAAAATTTATGAAAGAAATTAATGTTTTAAAATATAGGCAAAGAATCGGCATCAGTATCGGCTAAATTTTGGAATCGGCACATCACTAATATATATACAGTATATATGTATAAAGTCTTTGGTTAGCTTCCACCTGAATTGTTCATTCTGACGAAGGTCAAGCTTGTCACTCCACCTTAGACCTACAGTTTAATGTGGAATCCGAGCCACGCCCCACCAGTAGCCCAGCACCTTAACCACTAGGCCACCCAGGGTACCCATTTATCTACCAACCACTTTCTTTGCGTGGAAGGATGAACAGCTGGATTTTCCTGCGTGCCAGCTGCTGTCACTGGGTCTTGATCCCGGTGACCACTATAAAATCACTATAAAATCCAGAAATATATTGGTGAATCTCAAAGAAATATTAAAGTAACCTCACTGGTATCTGGTATGTTTCTCAAGGGGTTGACAGGTGTTTTGTTCTCTGGGTAATATTTGTTTTAAGAGCTGTGAAAGGATGCCAAGAGTAAGTGGGTGAGTGGGATGGAAGAAAGAACCTCACTAATTGTGGACAGTGAAGCTTTGTCTAAATAGCTGTTCTCTGTAATTATTTTTGTGTAGTTCCTTTTCAAATAACTAAAATCCAGTCACCATAAATTAAGAATACTTCTTTTCATTCACATACATTATTTATTTACAATATATGTATTTACAAAATGAAATACAGGAATGCTAATAGAAGTTTAAAAAAAAAATATATATATACAGCGTGTCCCAAAGAAATGTATACCCACTTTGTTCGATAATACCAGCTATGAGGATAATAAATATATTACCTTTTATATTTTTTAATAAAGAATTTTCTCCTGAATCTAAATATGTAATTATTTTTATTAAAATTGAAGAACAAAAAAGTTAGATGTTTAAATTATAATTATTATTTTCGAGACTTCATGTGCGATATTTTCTAATATTTTAACCGACTGTTTTGAGATACTTATGTTTAGTGTTGATATTGAAGCATAAATGTTGTAATTATTAGTTAATTCAAAAAATTTACAAATTCCATGGTTAAATGACACTTTATCTAAGATGTTCGACGTCTTCCAGAACGTTGTTTTTGTAAGTTTTGCACAGTGCCATCAGTTTCAAACTTATCTCGTATACATGCAAAAATATTAGAAAATATCGCACATGAAGTCTCGAAAATAATAATTATAATTTAAACATCTGTAACTTTTTTGTTTTTCAATTTTTAATAAAAGTAATTACATATTTAGATTCAGGAGAAAATTCTTTATTAAAAAACATAAAAAGTAATATATTTATTATCCTCATAGCTGGTATTATCGAACAAAGTGGGTATACATTTCTTTGGGACACGCTGTATATATAATATATATATATATATATATATATCTGCAAGCTGAGATATTGTCATTGCAGAAAATTTAATGATTTTCAAAAGTGTATGATTGAGTTGTTTTAAGCACTTTAAAATTCAGGTTTCCATATAAGAACTGAACTGATGTATTATTATTATTATAAATATTATTTATATTATTATTATGTCTTCATTTTTACGTAGATTGCTCATCATATACCAGAATTCTTCAGTGAAGTAACATATTATGTTTACAAAGCAAGAGTCACACCCAAACAGATATTGCAGAAGCACGTCCGACAGCAGTTTGTAGCTTCCCACTATCCAAGCAGTATCGCCAGGATGTATGCTTTGACGCCAGAAGAATGCATTCCAGAATTTTATTGTGACCCTTCTGTATTCAAGGTAACAAGTTGGCTAAGTATTGCTTACTTTTCCTACACATGGTCACAACTCATTTTTAGACAAAAAACCAACTTGGTTTAATCTTCTGAGTAATTTAGCTTAACTGGATACAAGCAGTAACCTAACCAGACTGTATTGGTTCTTGGTCGAAACTACTGTACATTTTTACATGTAATATGAGGTAGGCCATTATGAACAGGGTGTGCCATGAACAACTTCACAAACCTGAAATATTAGAAAACAATGGAGAGACGTTCAATTTTAAGAAATTAGAGAAGTATCTCTGAATTTAAAACCCAGATTTTGGTTATGAAAAATGTTTTCTCAACTGACCAAAAGTCAAAGTAAACCATAAGCTTGTAGTAATTCAATATAAATTGTCTTAGAACTCAGATTTTAAAAATTTAAGGTACAGTTTGTTTGATATTTAAATGAACACGCTCAAACACTCATTTCTCAAATTAAGGGGGACACAGACTTTGTATGTTGTTCATTTTAAAGCACAAACATTACTTAATTCTCTTAATATAATCACAGAGATAATAAAGTTATTAATGTGTGTCGAAAGTCTGGTACTGCATGCTCTCCTAAAAGGAGGAAGCATGCAGTAGGAGAGTTCAGAAGAGCAGTGTCCTTTATAATAGTAATAGTGAAGAGAGAGAGGGATTGAAAACAGTCAGTAAGAGGCGGGGAATCGATGAGACGAAAAGCCTTTGATTCCACCTGGTCAAGTAGGGCTGTGTGGGTTGAGCCACCCAACACATGAGAAGCACACTCCATACAGGGATGGACAAGACCCCTGTACAGAGAGCAACTGAGTGGTGGTGAAGAAACTGTGGAGGCGGTACAGCACACCTAGCCTTTTAGGAGTCAGCTGTTCTGGAAAGAGAGTATATGTGATCTTTCCAGGAAAGATCAGGAGAATAGGAAATGACAAAAACGTTAAGAGAAGGGGAAGGATTCAGTTGTGTATTGTTGAAGGTAAGGGGATAGTCGTGTGGAAGACTGTGATGAGTAGACAGATGAAGTAAATGAAGTTTTGAGACATTGAAAGCCACAACTTAAGGTTTTCTCTACCCCAATCAGAGATGGCAGAAAGATCAGCGGTCAGGTGTACCATCGCCATCGTACCCGAATCATGGAGTGACTGTTGAATGGGACGCTTTCTGAAGTGGGCAGAGAAGTGAAGAGTGGAATCATTGACATAGGAGTGAATAGGACAGGAAGTGCAACTTAAAAGATCATTGATAAATAAAAGGAAAAGAATGGGTAATAGGACATAATCTTGAGGAACATCACTGTTAATAGCTTTAGGAGAAGAACAGTGGTCAGCTGTAGATTAGTTAGAAAGAAAATTAGAGATGAAGGCAGGGATAGAAGGATAGAAACCGAAGGAGGGCAATTTGGAAATTAAGGATTTGTATCAGACTCTATCAAAAGCTTTTGATATGTCTACTGCAATGGCAGAGGTTTCACCGAAATTCCGAAAGGAGGATTACCAAGAGTCAGACAGATATGCAAGAAGATCGCCAGTAGAGCATCCCTTGCGAACTCCATACTGACGATCTGAAATAGGATTGAGAGAAGAGAGGTGTTTAAGAATCTTCCTATTAAGGATAGATTCAGAAACTTTAGAAAGACGAGGAATCAAAGCAATTGGACAATAGTTGGAGGGTAGAGAGCGGTCACTCTTCTTTGGGACAGGCTGAATGAAAGCGAACTTCCAACAGGAAGGAAAAGTACCAGATGAAAGAGTTTATCTAGGCAGGGTGTCAGTACAGTTGAACAACAGGAGAAACACCATAAGAACTGTACGCCTTCCTAGAGTTGAGCCCAGATAATGAAGAAAGAACATCCTTAGAAGAGATTCTAATTTCAGACAATAAAGTCAGAGGGAGGAGAAGATGGGGGGAACAGAACTGGAATTGTCCAGGGCTAAGTTGGAGGTGAAAGTATGAATGAAGAGTTCAACTTTGTCAGGAGAAGAGACGGCAAATGAGCCGTTGGAATGGAAAAGGAGGGAAAGAAGAGGAAGTAAAGTTGTTGGAGAGGTTTTTAGCTGGATGCCAGAAAGAATGAGAAGAATTAGAATTGGATAGGTTTTCACATTTTTGTCGGATGAAGGAAATTTTGGAGAGTCGAAGAACAGATTTTGCATGATTTTGGTCAGAACCATAAGGTGAGTGAGAGGCAGGAGTTGGATGGCCACAGTACCTTCTGAAAGCCTCCTCTCTTGCTTATAACATTAAAACAAGTAAAGTTAAACCAAGGTTTTTTTTTTCATTTGTGGTAGGAATAGAATGTGCACTGTACGCCTCCATGCCCATGAGAATCACCTCTGTGATGCGCTCAGCACACCCGGAAGGGCCTGGCCACGGGAAATCTGAAGTACTGCCTAAGGGCCTCCCAATCAGTGGCTCCAAAGTGCCAAAGGCGTCTCCTCTTGGAAGGGTCCAAAGGCCAAATTGGAGTGATAGGACATGAACCAGATGCAAGATTGTGGTTGGAGGAGCCCAACAGAGAAGGAATTTTGATAGTAAGAAGGATGAGTGGTGAGAAATAAATTCAGAATGATGGCCTATCTCCAAGGCGATGGGGGATACGAGTAGGGTGCTGTACAATCTGCTCTATCATTCAGGATAGAAAAGCTGTAAGCTAGTTCATCAGGGATGTTAGTGAAATGGGAGGAAAGCCCAAAGGTGGTGGTGAACATTGAAATTTCCGAGATGGAGATTTAAACAAAGGAGAGTGGGATAAAATGTATTCCACTTTGGAATCGAGGTAGTCAAAGAATTCGACTTCAGAAACGACTTCAGATAGAAGTCTTTGTCTATAATTGACAATCTTGTATGTGAAGAAGTTGCCACAGATATTTGTATTGTACCGTTTCTGTTCAAATTTACAACCGTTACTTTGAGTTGTTCATGCTTAGCATAAAAAGTTTAGAATGGTCGATGTTGTCCACCCTATTCCGAGGTTTAAAAACTTGAATTAGTTCATCAACACTTTTCTGAGCGATATAAATTAAGATGAGCGAACCTGCGAAGGTATAATTTGTGGTAGTCGGCTGGGATTAGTTTCGTCACTTGCTTAAACATTCACAAACTTTTGTATGTCGTTTGTTGAGGATGGGTACAAAAATTACACAGCATACTCCAGATGGTGCCTAACCAGCGCATTGCAGAGAGGGAGAATAACTTCTTTTCTTTGCCTCTTAATATAACCTAGTATTTTATTACTTTTCTTTTCAACTTCGACACAGTGTTTGGAGAACTTTTGAGATCATTGCTTATAAACACCCCTAAGTCTTTTTCCAAGTCAGTCGTTGCAATCGATTTTGGGATCCAGTGTGCATTACTTTGCATTTTTCCATGCTGAAAGGCATTTGCCAAGTTGTCGATCAATCTGCCATCCGATCTAGATCATTTTGAATTTTCAAAACACCTTCTGCGTTGCCCACATAGGAGCCTAACTTGATGATGTCAGCAAGTTTTTATATGGTGCTTAATATACCAATGTCTATATCACTTATGTAAATGATGAGAAAAGGCGGTCTGACAGACAGAGGGAGGGAGCCAAACATGTTCTACATGTATGTATAACTATTATTGTTTACTTTTTTTTTGTAACTACCGTAATTACAGTTATTAGTTACTGCCCCAGAAAAGTAACAAGTCGCTGTTTCAAAAGAGTTACTTTACTAGTTGCTTCAAAAGTTACTTTCAACATTTTTCCTGGTTTTAGTGAGCATGTGATTCTGATAAAAGTACTTTTCCGAACAAGTGATACTTGCCAAGATTGTTCGTTTCAAATTGTGATTTAATGAATAAACAAGATAATTATCATCATATTAGCCCCATCCTTTTTTCTTAGTTAAATAATAGGCCATGGGGCTGAAATGTCTTTTGGGCCGTAAGTTTGAACTTTCTGCGCTTCACATAACCGGATTTTTCAAGTTTCAACATCCCTTCCTTGAATAAAACCGCTTTTAAACGCCCTTGTATAAAACCGATGGTTAACGCAGTTTCGAAAATGGCGTCTGACAGTGATGTGCGTCGTAAACAAAGCTTTTATCGAGTTTTTAACCTCAGAGAAGGAAACAGTTGGAAATATTCACAAACGTCTACAAAACGTTTACGGAGATGCTACTGTTGATTGAAGCACAGTTGGACGTTGGTCTAAACGTGAGAGATCATCGGAGAGAAGGAGAGCCAGCCTCGATGATGAGCCAGCCTCGATGATGAGCCAGCCTCGATGATGAGCCAGCCTCGATGATGAGCCAGCCTCGATGATGAGCCAGCCTCGATGATGAGCCAGCCTCGATGATGAGCCAGCCTCGATGATGAGCCAGCCTCGATGATGAGCGAGCCAGCCTCGATGATGAGCCAGCCTCGATGATGAGCCAGCCTCGATGATGAGCCAGCCTCGATGATGAGCCAGCCTCGATGATGAGCCAGCCTCGATGATGAGCCAGCCTCGATGATGAGCCAGCCTCGATGATGAGCCAGCCTCGATGATGAGCCAGCCTCGATGATGAGCCAGCCTCGATGATGAGCCAGCCTCGATGATGAGCCAGCCTCGATGATGAGCCAGCCTCGATGATGAGCCAGCCTCGATGATGAGCCAGCCTCGATGATGAGCCAGCCTCGATGATGAGCCAGCCTCGATGATGAGCCAGCCTCGATGATGAGCCAGCCTCGATGATGAGCCAGCCTCGATGATGAGCCAGCCTCGATGATGAGCCAGCCTCGATGATGAGCCAGCCTCGATGATGAGCCAGCCTCGATGATGAGCCAGCCTCGATGATGAGCCAGCCTCGATGATGAGCCAGCCTCGATGATGAGCCAGCCTCGATGATGAGCCAGCCTCGATGATGAGCCAGCCTCGATGATGAGCCAGCCTCGATGATGAGCCAGCCTCGATGATGAGCCAGCCTCGATGATGAGCCAGCCTCGATGATGAGCCAGCCGATGATGAGCCAGCCTCGATGATGAGCCAGCCTCGATGATGAGCCGCCTCGATGATGAGCCAGCCTCGATGATGAGCCAGCCTCGATGATGAGCCAGCCTCGATGATGAGCCAGCCTCGATGATGAGCCAGCCTCGATGATGAGCCAGCCTCGATGATGAGCGGTCGCCCGGCATCTCTCACTGCATTATAGGCCGGGCTGAAACTCAAGATAGAATTAATCAGAGTCATTAACAGTTGGCTTTTGATATAAAAATAAGATTCCTGAAAAAAATAATTGGTGGCCACCAACGTGTGTCTGGCCACCCCCGTTTTTGTAAAAACATCTAATGCTGCACTAGCAAAATCAGGAAAATGGCAATATCTCTTCTTCTGAACATGCTAGAGAGATGGTTTGCATACCAAAAGATGCAGAATTTGATTTAGAACAAATTATTAAGTGGTATTTTTTCATAAAACCTTTAGTTTTTGAGTTATTTTAGAAAAACTAATTTTTGGGGCCCATAGACCCCCTTTCGACGGACCTTAGTGACAAAAGAAATTCTAAAATAAGCATGATTTGGCTTTTTGATTACTAACATTGCCCTAAAAGGATGTTGACATGGACATAGTGATCACATGATATGACTTTTCCTTATCTTGCATCCATTATGCTTGATTAAAGAATAGAGGGTGGGGCTGCTTCATGAACTTTTTTTAAACGTAATAAATTGAAAACTTGTTTTTTTTTTTCAGGTGCCTTTGTTATAAGTTTCCAACTGCAATTTGTCATTGAATTCAACATTTGCAATATAAAGTATGACTTCTACAAGGAAAACAGTTGCTAAAGTACTTGGTGATGTACGTTTTATGCCAGCAGAACAGTTTCCTTTAGGGAAATTGCCTACATTGAAGCAAGTTATTGAAAGGTGTTTGTGTTTCGGAGACTATAAAACAGATGCTGTACTGAGAGCTACTTCTGAGGAATTGCATAAATTGTGGGTCACATATAATGTTTATCCAATATCAGTAAATGCCATACAGAGCCGACTGAAAACCCAAATAAAGGAATTCAACCGCCTTCTGAAGTATGACAAAAAGAAAAGGGGACGTAAATATCAAGATCTGGATGATTTTCTGAAAACTCTAAACGTTTTATTTGATATATATCAACATGATCACAAACTGTTGGCAGATACAGAGAAAAAGCACTTACTAAAAATGACTGAATCTGATTACCAGTTTTATGAGGTAGGTCTGTTGATTGAATTTCAAGTTGTAAATTATTAATTAATATTAATTAATTATTTATCAATTATTAATATTATTAATAATTTGCTACAATTTTTAAAGTGCATTTAATAAGTTAGTAATATCAATAATACACTATTAATGATGTTAATGATAAGTAATATTTTAGTACTTTCTCATTTTTGTAAGAATTTCAATTTACATATAGAGACCCATAGATAAAAGATACATTATAGTGTAATGAAATATAATCACTTTGTAGGACCAGAAAACAACTAGGCATGGTTACTGTACCCTGAAAGAAGTCCCAGAAACAGCCACTGACTTAAAATTCAAATCACGGGTTATTCAATCTCAAAAAGCAAAAGAATCAGTTCCTCCTCCTGAACCTATGGACATTCCTGAGTTGACAGATAGCGACAGTTGTAATGATTCATTTGATGCAGACTATGTTCCAGAAGTCTCAACATTACAGAACAGAACTAGATTACGCTCATTAGCTGAAGCATGTGACAGGTATAGTACTGAAAGATAAATCTTTTAATACAGCTGAAAGTGAAATCATTGTGACTAAGAGATTAAGATTACCAATAAATTATTCATTGACAATAGATATGTAAATCTACTTTAAATATCCTAACAGATATCAAGTAAGTGATAGAGCAGGAGCGGCTATTGGTTCTGCTACATTGGTGGACTTTGGAGTAATCACCCCAGATAACATACAAAATGTTATTGATAAGTATGTTTTTAATCACACTAGATATTACATTTCTTAGCTTCTGCTATAAGTTCTAAATCACCAGATTTACTATTATTTTTAATTAGCGTCAAAATTTCTATTTTGTATTTATATTAATTAGTTTCAAACAGGACACTGACATTTGTATTGTATATTTGTATAATGCTAATGCAGTAATGCATGGCCAATATTTTTGAAATACTTTTCAGAAACAAGTTGAGAAGGGAGAGAGCTAAATTGAGAGCTGAAAGGAAGAAGGAAGAAGTGATATTTGAAAAAGTGACTGGCATTGGCTTTGACGGTAGAAAGGATGCTACACTTGCTGTTAACAAAGTAAATGAAAAGTATTATACATCCACAATCCTAGAGGAACATTGTCATTACTGGAGAGCCAGGTAAATGGAAATGATTGTCATACAGTTATAGGCGTTATGCTGTTATATTACTGTACTATAAAGTAATATTTAAATTACTTAAAAAATTTTCTTTTTAAGTGACAACTGTCCAGTTAACTTTATTCCTTCCTTTTTCATTTTTATTTAATTGTAAAATTAATTACATTTATTTTCAGATGATTTCTACCTCGACCATTTTACCCCGGAGAGTGGCAAAGGCATTGACATTGCTCATGGCATTTATAAGATCATTAAAGGGACAGAACTTGAGGCCAAATTAAACTTAGTTAAAGCAGATGGGACAAATACTAACACAGGACATATGCATGGGTCAATCAGATATTTGGAAATGTTTTTAGGGCAACCTCTTCAGTGGGATATTTGTCTTCTGCATCTAAATGAATTGCCACTTAGACACATCTTCATAACTTTAGATGGGACAACAAAAAGTCCAGACAAATTTTCTGGCCCTATTGGTTCTCAGCTCAATGGGGATGTGTCAGAATGGAATGTTGTGGACTTCAAATCTATACCTTATCCTGCATTTGTACTTCTACCAAATGAGGTGGTCAATAATTTATCAACAGACCAATACTATGGATACTGCATCTGCTGGGGAATTATTACTGGTGAAGTGGATGAAGACCTTGCACTCTTAGAAGTTGGCCTGCTAAATCACTCTCGATGGCTCACCTTAACCTGTAGAATTCTTTGCTTTTATGTTTCACAAAAAAGACCCAGTAAGAACCTCAAAATCATAGTAGAATTCATCATCAAAGTATACTTTCACAGTTGGTTCAATATCAAGGCTAATAAGAGGCTAAGTGATGGGTCAAGAAACCTATTCAATATGATCCAAAGAGTAAATAAATTCCCTGACAGGAAAATTAGAGAAATTTGTTATGACGTATTAAACAATAACAGCTATTTTGCCCATGGTGAAAATATTTTAGTTGGAATGCTGGCTGATGAAGAGGTGAGGTGGTGTGCTGTCAATAAAGTTGTGTGCTGAGGGGAGTTATAGAGGATTTTGATGATGAATCTGGTAGTAGCAATGATTTTGCAGGCGGAATAATTGAAAGTGATGAGAATGAAGAGGATCATGAAGGTGGTACTGATGAATATCCTGCTATAGATGAGAATGTTAGGGTCTTTAGAAAGCTAATCATCAATTTCAAAGCTTCTGCATACCACAAGCTGTCTGCTATGTCCCAATGGGAAACTGTTCCACCTGTATTAAAAGAATTCAGTAATGATGAACTGCGTGATATCATTAATACCGCATTGAAACTGGATCACAAGTGCCACAGTCAGAATGTTGAAAGGCACATCAAGCTTGTCACTGAAGCATGCTTGGCTGTTGTAGGTCATGAGTGTAGAGATGGTCTTATTAGAAACAAAATTAGATCACGTAAATTAATGAAAGATTGTGTCTAAAAAATATTTTAAGTTCTAGATTATTATTTATCATGCTAAAATATGACAATGACAATTTGTTAATTGTATAATTTAATGTTTGGTGTTTTGGAATGTCAAAAAGCATTTTCAATGAATTTAAAATGGCTGATTTTGATTGATTTTGATTGCTGATTGAAAACCACTAATACATGTCAATTTGCAGCTTGAGAATGTTTTATTGTGTTGACATTCAGTTGAAAGGGGGTCTATGGGCCCAAAAAATGAGTTTTTCTAAAATAACTCAAAAACTAAAGGTTTTATGAAAAAAATACCACTTTTAATAATTTGTTCTAAATCAAATTCTGCATCTTTTGGTATGCAAACCATCTCTCTAGCATGTTCAGAATAAGAGAGATTGCCATTTTCCTGATTTTGCTAGTGCGGCATTAGATGTTTTTACAAAAACAGGGGTGGCCGGACACACGTTGGTGGCCACCAATTATTTTTTTCAGGAATCTTATTTTTATATCAAAAGCCAACTGTTAGTCACTGATAAATTAAAATCAAACAAAAATTATAGTTGCAGCCCGGCCTACCAGTGTGCAACGTGCTAACAGCATCATTCGATCAAATCGGCGCGTCACATACAAAGAGCTATCACTGGAGCTAGGAATTAGTGAAGGAAGTGTGAATACGATAATTCAGCAACTGGGATACTCAAAAGTGTGTTCACGGTTTGTTCCTCGTGAACTTACTGAAGATCACAAAGCCCAATGAAAAGAAATTGCTTCCGAGTCGTTGGTTCGAGTCTGCGTGGCATCACGCAGACTCCCCATGCAAGAAAAAGTTCAAAATGGCTCCCTCTGCAGGAAAGGTTATGGCCACCATCTTCTGGAATATGAAAGCGGTGATTCTGGTGGACATTATGAAGAAAGGACAAGCAATCAACTCGGAGGCATATATTTCTACCCTACAGAGACTCCAGAGGCGTATAAAGCGAGTTCAACCGAAGAAAAAACTGGAAGACGTCCTTCTTTTGCACGATAACGCAAGACCACACAACAGTTTGCAAACGAGAGGCTATCACAAAAATGCGCTTGACTGTGTTACCCCACCCTCCCTCCATACAGCTCGGATATGGCACCTTCAGACTTCCATTTGTTTGGGTCAGTGAAGAATGCTATTCGTGGGAGAAAGTTTCAGAGTAATGATGAGGTTGTTGAGGAGGTTAAGAGGTGGCTCCAGCGGAACCCAGTGGACTTTTACCAGCGAGGAATAAAGGCCCTTGTTTCGAGGTGGAGGAAAGCTGAAGAAAAGGATGGAGACTATGTAAAAAAATAAAAACTTGTAAAAAAAAGGTATGTAACTACTTGTGTACAAAATTTCTGGAACTTACAAGGAAATTTGGAAAGAAAAAAAAAAGGTGGGGCAAAAATATATTGAGTGGCCCTCATACATTGACTAAGGCTTGTGAAAAAAAGTAGTTACTAACTTTTTGCCCTCGCGGAAAAAAGTAACTGGTAGAAGTTACAAATATTCATGATTTCTTGTAACTAGTTACCTGTAGTTACATTTACGCAGGTGGAAAATGTAAGTATCAGGTCATCCCATAAGTAATGTCATTTTTTTGCATTGCTAAATTCGCGTCGTGTTTGCACACATTTCTCTATATTTTGTGGAAAACTCGAATTTTTGTGTGTTTAGACATGTTACTTCTCACTCTAAGTGAAGTTTCATTGTGTTAATAATCTTCGTTTCATCCTTACGGATAAGATGGAGGTGTCAGAGGAACACACCAGGCATATAATGCTTTATGAGTTTAGAAAAAGAAATAATGCGACTGTAGCCGCAAAAAATATTCAGGATATTTATCGGGAGGAAGTTTTAAATGTAAGGAAATGTCAAAGATGGTTCCAGAAGTTTAGGTCTGGTGGCTATAGCTTAACTGATGAAGCGCGCTCGGGCCAACCTGTTGAGTTCAATGATGACCTTCTGATAGCTAAACTTGAAGAAAATCCTGCTGTAACTATTGAAGAACTTGCCCAGCGACTAAATTCGACCGGTTCTACAGTTCATCGCCACCTGCAACGACTGGAAAAAGTGTCGAAACTTGGGAAGTGGGTTCCCCATACGTTGTCACCAGACAACTGTAGAGATCGCGTGAACATTTGCTCTTCATTGCATTCTTGGCAACTTCAATCGACTCATTACTGGGGATGAAATTTGGGTGCTTCATCACAATGTTAAGCGTCATCGGCAGTGGGTTAGTGTTGGGGAATCTGCTACACCACAGCCAAGAGGACATCTGCACCCCCAGGAAGGTTTTGCTGTGCGTTTAGTGGGATATTCAAGGAGTGGTTTATTTTAAACTGTTGCAGCCCGATCAGACCATTGCAGCCGAAGACTACTGTCAGCAACTTCAAAGATGGAGCGTTGTATTGCAAACAAAATGTCCTTCTTTGGCCAATCGCAGGAGTGGTGCGTTTCAACAGGACAGCGCGCATCCTCATACTGCTCAAATCACCACTGCCAAAACTGAACAGCTTGGTTTGGAAAAAATTCCACATCTTCCGTATTCACCAGACCTTGCACAGTCAGATTATCACCTATTCAGACGTCTTCAAAACTACCCTGATGGGAAAGAACTTGAAAGTTTCGAGGCTATCAACATTGCCCTCTCCGAGTTTTTTGCTTCTAAACCGAAGGAATTTTATCAATATGGAATTGAAATGCTTGTAGAGGTGGCAGTGTCATAGAAAGTGAAGGAAAATATAAAATTGATTAAAATTTATTTTCATGCAGTTTTATTTTCATGCAGTTTTATTTTCATTTGGAAATAAAGGTAAAAAAGCGACATTACTTATGGGATGACCTGATAGTTACCATTACAATTACAAAAAAAAATAACGATTACCGAGTAACTTGTTACATCACAAACAACACTGATAACTGTAAGAATCGAGGGAAACTTTTTCTCATTGAAATACCAAATATCTGTTGAGGGAATCTGCAAATAAAAATTCAGCAAATATCTTGCATAAAATGATGTTTTTAACCCTTTCTTGCATACGGGTGTCAGACTGGCCCCATATAAGATGAATTAAACAAGTTGTTATGCAACAAATGTGATTAAAGTTTCTTGTATATTTAGGAGTTATTTAATCTTGCATATTTGAAAAACTGGTCTTCATTCTGTTTAAAGAAAGTATACTTAGTAGCTTCTTTACTGGACCATTCAGAGAGAATTTCAATTTCAGCTCTGATCAGCTTCGTTTTCTTTTATCCAATGATTTATCAAATAGTTTTTCAGAAGGGAAAATTTTAGTACTATAATAGTTGGAGCTAATTTAAGTTAGAGTATATGCATTTCAAATAATGTAATCACGTATGAAATAGAGTATCCATGATGACTTAACGGATCTTGAAGTTCCTCTGTGGTGTGAGGGAGTCGAGGACTTCCTTCGTATGCATCGAGCGGCCTTAGAGAGCAATTATGTGTCTAGGAGGCTACATCACTGGATAGATCTTTACTATGGGTACAAGTAAGTAGTTTAAATTTTTACATAGTTTATAGAAAAACCTCATGACTCCTAAAATTCATTTATCTTTTACCTTTTCCTTTTTTAAATGAACCAGACATTGCTTGTTCATGTTTATATCGTATTATGTTTATTTAGCTTTTTTAAATTGCTGTTATTAAATTAGCTCTTGAAATTTGATTTGATTTTTGATGAAAGGTCCCATTTGATTGAGGTTGAAGTTCTTTTTATATTTGAATCCTTTTAATGCAACAGTCAGGAATAACTAATGGGGGGAACAAAATTATCACGCGATATTGCCGCTTAAGTCACCCTTTTTTTCCATTTTCATTGTTTATTTTAGCCCTGACGTAGACGTATCTTATTTGTATCGTGTAATATTCTCGTTTCATGAAGTTTGTGTGACTTTTATTAATGTTATGTCTAAAGTTATTATAATTAAAAAATACTCGATTAATACTCAAGGTAGTTCGCAAACGTAAATTCAGCACTTGTGATTAAAGTTTTACTGTTTAAAAGATGTCACTACTTTTAAGTGAAATGCGCAGATTGAACAACATTGTTAATTTTTAGCTTGAGGGGGTGAAACTTCGCTCTTTTTCGTTTCTGTATTTAGCTCCATTCCCTTCTATGAAAAAAGACACGGTAATTATCGGGGTGAGAAATGAAATACATTAACCGAAAACTGGAATCACTGATTTGAATCTCGTCATTTTAGTTCAGTTCATTTTAATGGTCATTGTCATTTTTACTCATTCCCAGATTAACGGGAAGTGCTTCCGTAAAAGCGAAGAACGTTTGTTTGCCTCTTGTGGATGACCACACCTCCCTCTCAAAAGGGGGAATAGTGCAGCTCTTCAATATACCTCACCCGCCAAAATTAACACCTTCTCCATTCCTAAGTAGATCACCGCCGCATCCCTATTCTTCAGGAATGAAGGAAGCTTCGGCGCTAAAACGTAATTTTTACATCTTTGGCTTCTTTGTTTATAATTTAATTAATACTAAAAATTTATGAAGTTCTTTTATTAGATGATTCATAAGTCTGTGTAAAGAGTGTTTGTAATAACTAAATTATTGAGCGATTTTGAAATTGAGATTTAATATTAAGTTAATACTCAAATTAATATATTTTAGAGTCTAGAAAAGGGTTGGAAGGCAGTGAAGAACTTAGTGAGAATGTTTGTAAGGAAGAAAACGCTGAGAACTTGAAAGAGCAATTGGGTCCATCAAAACAGTCAAAGTCTTCCACTCAGGAGGAAAAATTGAATGCAAACGGAATCGAACTTCCGATCAATTATAATCCTTTAACATCACTAAACCAGGTTGAAATGCTTTATAATTTCTTCTTAAAGACAACTGGTAAACTTCCAGATAAAATGGATAAAGGTTGCAGTAGTTTGAATTCTGTCAAGCAAACTGCTCATATGCAGAGAGTGAGAGACATTCAGGTTTTAGGCTGTTTAATTGTACAGATATTTTCCTCGTCAAGATGTAGAATTGTAAATTCAAAAGCCAGTCTTCAAGAAACTTATAATCTTTCAATGAAAATATTGCAAGAACTGAGTGACATTCCAAAGTGTTTACATCATGCCCTGAAAGTCATATTTCAGATGGGTGAAACAAAATTGAAAACAAATCATATGTCACTCCCTTCCAAATTTAGCCCCGTTACTGAGGATGGTTTGCCGCCTCCGAGTTCGCATCAGATGCTCCAACCTCTTATTAATATTATAAGCTTCCCAATTTACTTTTCCCATTTATCTTCCTTTATTAACAACATGAAAGGATACTCAAGGCTACTTCAAGAAGTTCTCTACATTTGCGATGATAAGAAGGAAGAGGTTTCTCAGCAAATGGTTGAGAAACACATTAGAAGGACTGCTAGAGATTTACAAGACCTTATACCTCACTTGTCTTTAGACGGACTTAAGCTTATACTTTCTCATGTGATAGAGTTGTACAAGAACCCTCTAAGCGCTGTGTGTGCTGCTTGGCACCTTACTGATTTAATTTCTCAGGCCCTAGGCTCCTCCGACATTAACAAACATATTCTTCCGCTCTTAGTAAAGCTTTTTGAAGTAGATTCTGTAAGCAACAGTCATTTCAAACTGTTCCATCAGACCTTTCTCCTTCAACTGATGGTGAGACTCGGACTCAGAACCTTCCTCAAATATTTTATAACACCCATCATTGAAGGTGCTGGTGGTTACAAGGCTCCAGTGGAACGATCCAAACAACTCGCAGTGGGAGTCCTTAAACAGTCAAAAATTCTTAGGTAACCGATTTATTAAATTGGATTCACTCCAATTTTCAGTCTAAAATTTATATTTTAGCTGACTTATGAAAATATGCTTATTATTAATAACAATGTAGGGCTCGTATATTTGAAATTTTTTTTTAATTATATACGAATGCTATTGTAGACAATATTAAAAGCGTTGATCACCTATGAGTTTGTTTATTACTACTTTAACCCTTTAAGGACTGAAGATGCCAATTGCTAACGTTTCAGATACACGCATTCATAACTTAACCCTCAAAAAATTCAGGGCTGAAAGGGTTAAATTAATTTTACTTTATATCCAGAAACGCAAGAACTGGTTTTGAGATGGAAGAACCAGCACAGTTGTCCCCTTCAGGAGATAATTTGTATCATCAGTCCAACTCTGATTCCTTAGAACGAAATAAATACCTCAAAAGACAAAGCTCCTCCCTTCGCTCGCCGAGTGGAGCTGAAACGGACATTACGGATGCTGAAAATGACACGGGTCGGTGCAGGATTGGTCTTTAAACACAAACGGTTGAAGCGTTTTAACTGATGAAAAATTAAGCTGTCTAGACTAATTTTTTCCATCATTTAATAATAATAATTTTTAAATGCAAACTTTTTATTTTAGATTGATCTGAACAAAGAACACTGTTGAGCTTCGAAAATTTTAGTTTTTATGGGTCTGTCTTCATTTTAACAACAACATTTAATCTAACTTAACCTAACTTAAAAATCTCACCTAACCTAATTTAACTTAACCTAAGCTAAATTTATAGAAGTCAAAGGAGCTTTGTCGATAGAACGTCCATTGCTTGTTTTATACATTATTTTAATCCACTGAAAGTTATTAAAATCTTTCTCTTCAGTGTATCTAGTTTTGCCAAGTAATAACAATTTTCAATAAACGTCATTTTCCTTTAACATTAGTTTTCAAGTGACTCAATTTTTTTTCCAATTTCCAAGTATCTTTTTTTTTTTTTTTTTTTTTTTTTTTTTAATAATAATAATAATATAATAATAATAAATAATAATAATAATAATAATAATAATTTGATTTCACAAAAGCTACTTCCATTTTAACAAAGTGACTTTCTCATTTGTAACTTTTTTTTTCCCACTCATAGAAATATTTGTATTTGAAGGCGGAGAGGATGATGATACACTCAATGATTTTGGTGGAACACCAACGTTGGATATGAATGATTCTTTAAAGTAATTACCAGTTCTTAATTTTTTGTTTTGCAAAAAAGGTTTCTGTGAAATTGATATTTCTTTGGTCTAGTTTTTTTTTAGCAACAAAAGAATGAATTTGAAATATTTTATAGATAATGATGTTCATGAAGTCCTGTTACGGCTTTGAATGTAAATAAGAAATATTAAATATACAAGCAAATTTTAAGTTTTATTTAAAAATGGTAAGCAGAAGAATTAACACGTGCAAGATATCAAATTTCAACACGTTCTCTAGGCACTGTTTTAATCTTTCGAAATTGGCGAAAACATCTTCAGGTTGCTGGGAAGTTATGGCGCTTAAGTCATGCTTAATTCTTTGTTTAAGGTCTTCTAAATCTCTACCTTTAGTTGCGTACAGACTGGTTTTAATCCTTTCCCAAAGGCAGAAATCTAATGATGTAAGATTGGGTGACCGGGTAACCCATGGAATGGGGCTACAGCGTTCAATTTATCTTTCCGAAAAGTTCTTCTCGAAGAAGGTCCGAGCACTTACATTATATGAGGTTGGGTCCCATCCTGCTGGAAGATGAAGTTATCCCAAAGGTTTCGATCTACACTAGGAACGAAGGAAATCTGAAGTATCTTTAAATATTAGCACCAGTGACAGATGAGTCACTGAGAAAATAGAGCATGAAATTTTTTCCGTGTTGGAGCACACCAGACATTGTGTTGGTCACCCTTGACACTGACGTGGAAAGAAGCTTTGTTTGAGAAACACAACCGACTTGTTGGATTGGAAATGTTGGATCCATTGCTATCGAATCCAGCAGTTCAGAACACACGTCAAAGCGTCTGCCACAATTATCTTCCAGATGTGCTTGAGCTAAGGTAATCTTGTAAAGGTACAGATAAAACTTACCTCGCAGAGTATTATGGACAGTCGATCTTAACACCCCCAGTTCAGCGGAAGTATGACATAGGTATTTCCTGGGACTTTGGTGAAAATATTTATGGATACGTTCGACGTCTTCCAGGCTAAGCATGACCATCCTGATCGCTTTACTTTAAACATTCACACTAAAATTCCATGTACAGGGTGTCCACAATGTCTTGTCACCCCAGTAAAATACTAACTGATTTTCATTTTTCTTTCAGACCCATTTGAAATGTGTGATAGCAGCAACTATACGATTGAACAACGTATATTGGCTAGTACCTGGGTCCATCAACGACCACGTAATAGTAAAACCATTGAAAATATTTGTACAGACTTCGTCTGCTCCTGGAACTAGCCAGGTACTAGCCAATATGCGTTGTTCAATCATATAGTTGCTGCTGTCACACATTTCAAATGGATCTGAAAGAAAAACGAAAATCAGTATTTTACTCGGGTGACAAGACATTGTGGACACCCTGTACATTACCCTATATTCAGTACTTCATTTTTGCTTTGAAATTGGAGCTAACCACATAAAACATCGTTCTCGCGTGGTTGCCCGCAGTTTGAAAGCATTGTCTAATTCCCATCATTTATTTTGGTTTACTCTCTTCTTTTTTATTTACATTCAAAACCGTAACAAGACTGAAAACCCTTTACATTATGGTATTTTAAATGCCTTAGGGGGTAGCCCCAGATGCTATATGCAGACATGGAAGCTTAAACTTTCTGGTTGTTTCTGGAATTTTGAAAAAAATTTCAGGTAGCCCAGCCTCGGAGGGGTATTTCATTTGTAGAGTGAATTGAAACCCTGAGAATGTGTTTGTTGAATACAAGTTCTTGGGTTATTTTAATCGAACTAAATTCTTTTCAGTGTATTTTATGATTTAAAAAACTTGTACTGGGGAAGTATTTGTTAACCCTTGTATTTTTCTTGTGTGTGTTTGTGAGCCTGGATGTTGTTGTTTTACAGATCTCCAGTGTCTGACACAGTGAGCCTGGATGAGGAATCTCTCCAAGAAGGTGGTGGTTCAATCCCTTCCCTTTGCCCCTCTCCACACTCTCCAACCCTCAGCGGAGAGGAAACCGAAGAGCATGTGAGTAACGAAGATCCCTTCTGTAGTAGCAGCACGAGGCAAACGGACTCCTCCTCCTTCAGCATTCCTATTCCTTATTCAAAGCTTTTGGGGGTTTCTCCAAAGTGCAACGTCTATTCTACTTCCCTTCCCGACAAGGCGTTGGATACTAGAACTTATTACAGTGCCAAAGATGCAAATAAAGAAGTAAAGGAAACGAAGCCATTCAGAGAGAACGAACCAACCACCCGAGATAGTTCGTCCATTGCGTGCTCAGATTACGACTCCAGTCTTTCACTCGCCGAAATTTGTTGCGAAAGCATACTCTGGTTATCGCATAGGTTAGGACCCGTTCTTACGGCTCGTCATCTCACCAGAAACCTTTTGAGAATGCTCAGTCTTTGTTATTTACCCGAATCTGGCTCCCTCACACCTCTGCCTTTGAATCCAGGAAGAAATTTTTCTGTGACCAAAAAAGAAATTGTGGGAGATGATAACGCAACAAGAATTCTACGCTGCTTGTCTGAAATTGCAGGTAAATTTTTAATTTAAAGTCAATGATCATAATTTAATATCGTCATATCATTTTATGGTCTTAATTTAATCTTAGAAAATATTTGTCTTAATTTCAATACAATATTTAAGCGTCATAGGGCATAAAGACCATCAGGGGCAATGTTGTAGGCACCCCTACAAGAAATATTAGCTATCTAATTTTCCATTTTTTAAAAATAATTTTTGGGTGTTAACTATTTTATATTAATTTCGAAATAATCCATTTTGACTTCATACAGCAGGCGATATATAATAATGCACTTGTACAACAGATCTTTATGGAGAACAAGTCATTCTGCTACAATATCTGAGTCACATCACAGAACTAGTGAATTGGTGTGGAAGTAAACTCAATACGAGCCAAGAGGCAGGTTTGATTAGCGCTATGACTTTGCTTCAACACCTTCTACTCAAGCTATCAGATGTGACTTTCATGGACTATTTGCAGGTACTTTACTATTCTAAATAATAGGTATTCAGCTGTTCTAAACAATAGTAGTTATTTGGTAGCTAGCATAAAATATTTTTGTATTTGGGTATGAATTATATATAAAATTTTTGTTAACTAAAGTTGCATATTTTTAGATCGTTATTAATAGTTTTATTTATTGAAACATTGCATGGGGCTTCTTACGTTGTAATTATATATATCGCTTTACGAAACTTTTGTTCGCAGGAAACGCTTATTCGTAATGCCCTTTATCCTGTGATTAGATTGCTCTCATCGGTTAAAGTTTACTTCCCAAACGGCCCTTCCGTTCGTACCATTTTGGCGTGGCGCGTCATTGACTCCCTCTGTATTATGGTACGAAGGGTCGGTAGGGAAATGAGTAAGGAAAAACTCACGCCAGCCATCACCCGATTTCTCACTGCTTTTGACAAAGTTCATTCGACAAAATGGCAAGCATTTGAGTTGCTCAAGTAAGTCTAGTTATAAAGTTAAGATTTGTAATGTAGTATTTTATGCTGTTTGAATCGCATTCATTAAACGACTATACACTTAAACCGAAGTCGGACATAATATTTCGTAGCCAATGAAGGTCTGTTGCGTGTCCCATTCTTGGCTGAGAATTGAGTTGTACAAATAAACTAGCTGTGAGGGAGTGTCAGGGGGTAAGCTTTTAAATTTTTTTAAATGATTGTTCTTAAGTTGTATTCTGTTTGTAAAAGAGCTCATGATGATTTGGATAAGGAAGAGAAGTCACTGGAAGGCAAATCAAAAGCTTACGATTCATCTCAAGATAACAAGGAAAGGGTGAGGAAAAAGTAACTTTAAATATAACATCATACAAAACAAGTTCAACAAATTTACGCTTTTCTAACAAAAATATAGAGCACTTTAGAATGTACTTCCACAATATTTTTTTGTGTGATAGATATACTTGAAGTCGTCTAACTGTGGTAGATATTATCAATAAAATATATAGATTGTGAACATATTTCACAAACTTTAAGTGGATAAAAACTTTAAGACCATTTTCCTTCAAAAGATTTTATTAACCTGTCTACTCCTTTTCATGTTTGCAGGTGTTAGAAGAACTGAGGAAAGTTTTCACGCCTGAATTGGCCTACTTGTCTTACGTACCGTTGTGTAGGTTTTTAGGTACAAAATACATGGAGGATTCTCTCCCGAACCACGACCTTCTCCGGTCTCTGTGTCTGCAATACGATGAGAGTAATCAAGCAGATTACGCAGCTGGTACGATTATTAAGTTAAATATCCATATATTTACCGTGTATTATTTATGTACAGTCTCGCTTCACCGTAATTGAATAGGCGCTGTATACCAGTTTTGAAATGGTCATAAATTTCTTATTGTTTACTTGATATATTTATTGTGACTTTTTAACGTATTCATCTTCAAAAGTTTCTTTACGTTTTTGTTAGTTTTTGTGAGGCAACCGAAGGTCGGAGTGAACCGTGTTTCAGGTTTTACGAAGTTGTCGTTGTCATCGTGAACTTTTTCCCAAGGAAAGTATATAAAATATTCGGTTTATCATAGTAGTTTTGCATTTATGAAATTATGCAATGAATAGCTACTCCGCAAATCAATTTAAAAATTGAAAATAACGTATTTGCAATTTAAGCTATTTTAGCTTAGATATTGAGTTATATTTTTGTGTTTTGGCGTCCAGTAACTCAGTGGTAACGGTGCGGACTCTGAGCAGTGAGACTCTGGTTCGTTCCTGCCTGCAAGTTCCTGAGTTTGGTTAAGTTGGCCGCTTGCGCTATTAATGTTTGGGCTAAAGGTAACCCTTAGCCTTAGGGCACACTCGCATCCACATCATGAGGAAATGAGCTTCCTGGCTGTCAACATTTTTTTAAGTCATTCGTAGTACAGACATTTTTAACCTTTTCATCCCCATGGTTGTAAATTTGACCATACAATTTTACAAAATTTTAGTCATTATGGAAAATAACATAAGGTATAGAACTGTTTGTAATCTCAAACATAATTCGGGCATGAAAGTGTTTGAACAAACCATTCTGATTTGTATGTTTAAGTGTGTGTGTGTGTCCTACGGAATCGCGACGATCTTGAGCAGGAGTGGCCAAAATGTCGATCGCGATCTTCCAGTAGATTGCAGAGTAATTTTTAGTAGATCGCAGAATGACCAGTAGCCATGACTCCAGATTCCTGGGATCTTGGGAGCATTGCTCCAGTAAATTTGACCATGAGAAAAAGTAAATTTGGGTTTGGGTTTTGTTCATCCGCTAGACGTTATGCAATTTTTTTGCGTATACGTTCTTGTACAAACCAATTTTTTTAAATTACAAATTTAGTTATTTTAAGTTTAGTTGGTAATTCCATATTTAACAATTATTTTTATTTTTTGTTAAGCTTCAATGTTTTGATAATTAAAATTTTATTAAAACGTATATTTTTTAATATAAAATTATCAGGATTGGACTATGTTCCATTGATCTCGGCCAGGTTTGATAAATTGGCCAGATAATTACTTGTGCGGTTTTAAGTAATCCACCATGACTCTAGAATTGAAAAGTTTAGTTAAGTTTAAACTTACTTTTACTTACTTTAACTTACCTACTTTTACTTACTCTTCCTTACTTTTACTAAGTTTAAAGCACTTACTTTTACTTACTTTCATTGTACTATATTTACTTACTTTTACTCACTTTTACCATACTATATTTACTAACTTTTACTTATTTTGTATTTTTTCAGGTAGTCAATAATCAATAATGGATCCTAATATTGATGAAGTTGGAGAGAAAGTGAGGGTGTTAAAAGGGGTTACTTTTGGGTCAATGCAAGAACAAATATTCAAAGAAGCAAAACTGGGAGGAACATTTTAATTCCAAAAAAATATTTGTTACAATACAAGAGGTCCCAGAGTTTGGGCCCACAGCTTAGATATTGCAGTAAAGAAATACCAGGATGAAGTGCAGCAAAGAGATACGGCAAAGCAGTCATTTAGTTTGTTCACAAAATGTGTGCTAGTGCTAGACCTCAGAAAATGAACCAACTTCATCAACTGCTAATCTAGAAAATGAAACTTTTTCACTAGATGTTTCACAGACTGAAGAAAGTGCTTCTCCTCCACCTAAGAAACAAAAGGTAAGTGAGGAATCTGCGCATCAGACTAACAAAACTGCTTTAGAGGAATTTGAAAATTCCCAAATCCAGAAGACATTGAATGCAATTTTGCGCCTAACAAAAGAAACTCACCAAGCTGTTGTGGTTAATAAAGAGAAGAGTCAAAATATGCCTTCAAGTTCAAGTTTGCATCCAAATCTAATAAAGCAAAAAGCAACAGGCACTAGATCTGCTGTAATGATCACACAGAAAGCCATTGATCAGTGGCCAAGCATACATGGCGGTAAATTCACAACAAATGCCTACATGCAAGGTCTAACATCGTCCACTGTTGCTGCTGCAATGAATAAATAAACTTAAGGTGAGTTATAAACTGTACATTATTGTATTATTATGTTTAGCTAAAACAATTTGTAATTGGTATGTCGTCAATTCAAGACTTTACTATCATTAACCTATCTAGTGGTGTAAGGGGGAAAAAAAGTAAATTCAGAGCTGTGCTCCAGTAAATTTTTTCAAATCTGGAGTCATGCCAGTAGCTTAGCCTAGCAACAGAGACCTTACATTTCACAATACTAACGAGCACATGACCCGACCGCTACTACCAAAAATTAGCGTTCTTTATCACCACCTCCATTATCGGTAGCAACATTTATTTGTTTTATCTTTGTGTTTACCTGTCATTTAACAAAAAATAACAAAATTTAACTTTAATAATTGAGAGATATATTTAATTAATGTCACAGAAAATGATACTGCTAACTTTAATTTCTGCCAAAATTTCATACTGCGGTAAGCTGAACTGTTATGAGCATATGTCACTTAAGTGACGGGTCAGTCATTTGGAATAATCGGTGGTGAAGGTCAGTCTCCAGTTCAATTGCATTAACACCATTAAAATGAATGCTGGACCAAGTGCCAAGAAACAAAAACTTACAATTTTCACAATTAGTGGGAGATGGCATATTTTTTTACGATGAAAAATTCCAAATGCGTGTGTTTAATTTGCCATGCATATGTCGCTTTCGTCAAAAGGGGGAATTTAAAGAGGCATTTTAAAACTATTCACAAGTGGTATGACAGTGATTTCCCAGCTGAAAGTGAACTACGTAAGAGAAAAGTCAATGAACTTAAGTCTCAACTTAGTGCTCAGCAGTCTATCTTTACAGGGCCAAGCACAAAATTGAAAGCAGCAATGATTACGTCATTTTGGGTGAGCGGTGTATTTGCGAAACACAGAAACCTTTTCAGGATGGAGAAATATTCAAAGAAGCATTTACAGAGGCAGCAGAGTCGTTGTTTCAGAATTTCAGTAATAAATTGGAAATGTCTGCTATTAACCAGTTTGAGTTATCGAGAAACACTGTGATGTGGCGTTGTGAAGTAATGGATGAAAATTTGGTGGAACAACTGAAGAAAGACATACATGACTGCGTGTTCCTTTCACTTCAGTTTGATGACTCGACAGATGTGATCGACACATCACAGTTATGCATTTTTATTAGAATTGTGTTTAAAGATATGCTGACAAAGAAGAACTGCTTAAAATCCTACCTTTAAGAGGGAAAACTCGAGGTGAGGACATTTTTCATGCATTCAGTGAGTTTAACGACACACAACTCCCACTTCACAAGCTTGTGAGCATAACTGATGGATCACCTGCTATGACTGGCCGCTCCAATGGGTTCATTGCCCTGTGCAAAAGTGACAAAAGGTTTCCAAACTACTTTAATTATTACTGCATAATTCACCAACAAGCATTGTGTGGTAAAATGTTGAATATTAAAGAAATTATGGATATTTCCCATAAGTTTGTGTGTTCTATTCGGGCGAGAAGTTTACAAAGGCGTCTCTTCCAGTCTCAGCTAGAAAAAAATTAAAGCAGAACACACTGACCTTTTGTTGCACACTGATGTCAGGTGGCTAAGTAGAGGTAAATTCCTGCAGAGGTTTAGGGATCTCTTACCTGAAATTAAAGACTTTCTGAAGTTAAAAGAAACATATTACAAAAAGTTGGAAGACGAAATGTGGCTTAGATTTAGCTTTTTTGACTGACACCACTGCTTTTCTAAATCAGCTAAACTTAGAGTTGCAAGGTAAAAACAAAACTATTGTTGAAATAATTACCTCGGTGAATGCTTTTAAACAAAAACTAAAACTGGTATCCTCACAGCTGCAGCGACACCAACTGTGGAACTTCAAAAACATGATGTCAGAGCTGGAAAGTCAGGGGAAAGAATGCGACCAGTTTGACAGTGTTCGAAACGTTGAACAGTTGCAGAATGTTATTACAGACTTCAACAGATGGTTCCAAGACTTAGCAACACTAGAACCTGTAGCAGCATTCATGTGCTTCCCATTTGGTGCAAATTTTGACATTGATGATATTGCATCAAAAATGGCCTTATTGTTTAATATGGACATACCTGCAATCGAGAATGAAATTGTGACTGTGAAACGACATTCAAATCAAATCCAGGTCTTCAGAAGGAAACTTTTGGCACCTACTTCTTGAAGAAAAGTATCTGAATGTTAGAAAAAGTGCCAAGTACTTGACAGCATTTTTTGGATCAACCTACCTTTGTGAGTCAGTGTTCTCACACATGAATATCATCAAATCAAAATACCGAGCCACACTGACAGATGATCACCTGGATGCTTGTTTGAGGCTAGCAATCAGCAGCCCCAATCAGGACTACACATGGCTTGCTGATGCCATGCAGTGCAAATCATCACATCAGTAAAGTAAGCTCTTCCTATTCTAGTACAGTATACCTAATTTCTAATAAGTTTGGGGGTTAAAATTTAATGAAAAATGTGCGCGCACGCGCGCTCAGCAATATATTTTTATGTTCACCATTTTATTCTTGGCTATTCTCTCTCTCTCTCTCTCTCTCTCTCTCTCTCTCTCTCTCTCTCTCTCTCTATATATATATATATATATATATATATATATATATATATTAACGTAAAGAACGACGCTTTGTATAGGAGACTTATCCGCGCAAGATGAGAACGAAACAATTGAAAAAATGAGGTACCCACCCGGGAATCGAACCCGGGATCTTCCGATTTGGGTGAGGCCTATGGTGTAGTGGTTAGCATGTCCGACCGGCAATCGGAAGATCCCGGGTTCGATTCTCGGGTGGGTACCTCATTTTTGTAATTTTCATTCTTTCGCATTCATCTTGCGCGGATAAGTCTCCTATACAAATCGTCGTTCTTTACGTTAATTATACCTCGTGTTTGCAGTTATAATGTATAAATGTTACGGCATGCGGGAGGTGCCCCTTTGGGGCATTGGTTTCTGCACGTATGTAGAGGAATTACGAGCATTTGTTTGGGTGAGGCCTATGGTGTAGTGGTTAGCATGTCTGACCGGCAATCGGAAGATCCCGGGTTCGATTCCCGGGTGGGTACCTCATTTTTTCAATTGTTTCGTTCTTTCACTCTCATCTTGCGCGGATAAGTCTCCTATACAAAGCGTCGTTCTTTACGTTAATTATACTGCGTGTTTGCAGTTATAATATATATATATATATATATATATAATATATATGCATTTAACTGCAATGACCACGCAGTATATAACTGAATAGAAACGACATAATATTAAGGAACGTTTCTGCACACGCGGAAGAGAAATAACGAATAAATGAAAAATGAGGCGAACCGCCCGGGAATCGAACCCAAGGCCTTCCAATTACCGGTTGGATGCGCTACCATTACACCACGGACCTCAATCATTCACAAATCGAAATTCTCCTACATAGGGCAGAAACCAATGCCCTGAGAGGGCACCCTCGCAAATCGTGAATATGTGCATTTAACTGCAATGACCACGCAGTATATAAATGAATAGAAACGACATAATATTAAGGAACGTTTCTGCACACGCAGAAGAGAAATAACGAATAAATGAAAAATGAGGCGAACCGCCTGGGAATCGAACCCAAGGCCTTCCAATTACCGGTTGTGAATGATTGAGGTCCGTGGTGTAATGGTAGCGCATCCAACCGGTAATTGGAAGGCCTTGGGTTCGATTCCCGGGCGGTTCACCTCATTTTTCATTTATTCGTTATTTCTCTTCCGCGTGTGCAGAAACATTCCTTAATATTATGTCGTTTCTATTCATTTATATACTGCGTGGTCATTGCAGTTAAATGCACATATTCACGATTTGCGAGGGTGCCTCTCAGGGCATTGGTTTCTGCCCTATGTAGGAGAATTTCGATTTGTGAATGAGTGAGGTCCGTGGTGTGGAGGGTGAACCCTTTCCCCTTTTAGTTCTCAGCCCTTTCCCCCTGGCCTTGATTATTATTATTTATATATTAAATTTCTTTGATTTTTGAATGAAATATTTGTTATAGAAAGGATTTTAATGGTTCTCTCTCTCTTTCCAGCAAACAAATAATGAATAAGAATGATAACTGTTATAAGAAATTAGAAAGATAGTAGTAAACTATTAAGCATTAAGATAATAAATAATAAACATTAAGTACTAAATTATTAATATTAGCAAACAAATAAATAAAGAAATAATGTTATAAGATATGTTAATATTTTAATGAATGAAAAGACTAAACAATAAGTTATATAAAGAAATGTTAAACTTGTAAACAAGGAATGAGGAATAAAACAGTTTTATTAAATTAGTATGGGAAAAAGAGTGAGAGTTGGACAGTCGCTTGTTAAACCCTGTTAGTAAATGAATAATAAAGTACAAAATTGTTAACATTTTAACAAACAAACAAACAAACAAATGAAAAGAAGAATAAACAAATTTAGTAAAAGAGATGCTTCTGAGGTTTAAAAGTGTTGGCGTGTGTGTCAAAACTCGAGTTTTGAGAAGTGGAGGGAACCAATTGGCGCATGTGTGGAAATATAAATAATAAAAAATATAGTTTAAGAGGGTAATTTGACAAGAGAAAATAAAGAACATAACAGAGGAAACTAAAGTCAGGCTGGATTTGTCTGAGGCTGAAGACCGTTATTGGACCAAGGGAACTTTAAGTTCTGTTAGGAAGGGGATGCCGGAGATAGTGAACCACTAACAGAAGGAAGCTATTCTGGCAAGTAAGAAACTGTTGGTGGCAGGAGCCAGCAGTTGTGGAATCGGAGGTCTGGGCAGTGAGCCTGGATCCAACAACCAAAGCTGGGCACTTGCGGTTTTTTTTGCGGTACTGCGGTACTACCGCACTACCAAACCGATACCGCATAACGCAGTACCGCAAAGGATCGCTGAAAGTACAGCAGTACCGCTACCGCATTTTTTGCGGTACTGCGTTATGCGGTACCGGTTTGGTAGTGCGGTAGTACCGCAGTACTGCAAAAAAAAACGCAAGTGCCCAGCTTTGCCAACAACCCTTCAAGGTAAGCAGCCTGGTTTCATGGAGTTCTTAAACAAAAGAAAAAATTCTTATTCGTGGTGCGGCTGTTAGGTTACTCCGAATCCCACCACATAAAATAAGTGGCGCCCGAACAGGGACTTCCACTCAGAAAAGTGGGTTGTTTCCTGGTTGGGTTGTATAGAAGAAGAGTGAAAGAGTAGTAGGTTGGGTGTAGTAGTAGTAGAGTAGAAGTGAAGTAGGGTAGCATCTTTAGAGATGCCTACCAAGGAGGAGTTAGAAAGAAGGTTGAGGGAGATAGAGGAGGCATTAGAGGTAGAAAAGGCTAGGAACCATCAGTTAGAGTTACAGAAGGCAGAATTAGAGAATGTTTTGGGGAAATTGCAAAGTAGATTAGAGGAACAGAGTAAAGAATTAGTAGTTTGTCGTCAAGAGATGCAAGAAAGGATGACTGAGAGTAAGAAAGAGATGGATGATGGGTTAAAGGCAATGGTTAAGAGAATGAGTGAGTTGGAGGGCAAGCTTGATGGGAAAGTGAAAAAGGAAGGGAAGGGGGGTTTTGAAGGGGAAAATAGTAAGGGTGTTGGTAGTAAGAAAGGGGCACATCTAAAGGATGTAGCAGTAGGGGGCCTGGAAGGAGAAGGGAGTGAAAGCGTGAGTGAGGGGAAAGAAGAAAGACCTTACAAGGTGATGGTGCATTCCACCCCTAAGGAGGGTAAGAAGAAGCTTGAGGGTGAGGATCAGAGGGAGAAAGGTAAGAGGATGGAAGGGCAAGGCGGGAATGAAGGGGGCTCGGAGGGCATCTGGTAAGAGGGCTTCTCGGAAGGTTCAACGCTGCGTTAGCGCAGATGACTCCCTCTATTCCAGCATTGAGGACAGTATGTATGAGAGTGAGAGTGAGACTGAAACTGAGAGTGATACGAGTGAGGGTGTAAGAGTGCATAAGGGAATCTTAATTAGGGAGATTCCGAAGGTTGCAAAATTTAATGTTTATAGTGGGAGAGATGTACAAGAGTTTTTGAAAGAGTATGAACGTTATTGTAAGAGCAAGTATCCAGACGCTCCTGAGTATTGGGTGAAAGAGATGGGTGACTGTTTGGAAGGTAGGTTGCTAGAGTTTTACAATGTTGTTGTAAATTCAGGAGTGCCTGTGAAGTATGAGGTGTTAAGGGAGAGATTGGTGGAGCAAGTGTTAAGAATAAGAGGGGGTGTGAAATATCGAAAGAAGGATGATTTTGAGAGAGCAAGGATGCAGAAGGGGGAGAGTATTGATTTGTATGCATATAGACTTGAAACTTTGGCGAGAAAGAAATTTGGAGATGATGGGATAGATGAGAATAAAAGGTTGGTAAGAAAGTTGATTGAGACAGTACCTGAGAGTGTGAGAGAGTTTTTGAATGTTAAGAGGAAAGAGTGTGTAAGAGTGAGAGGGACACGTTTGAAGTGGCATGAAATCTTGGAATTGTTAGAGGACCGAGTGTATGAGAGTGTGATTGGCGTAATAGGGAAGCAGATGTGCGAATGGGGACAGCGATGAGGGAGGAACAAGTACCTGTGTTTCCTAGTTATGCGGACGCATTAAGAAATACTAGGCCAGGTCACCCTCCAGTTAGCCAAGCATCCATGGCCCAAAACCCAATGGAAATGCTGGCTAACTTTGTGAACGAATTCACAAGGGTGTATGGAGGGTCGGCCATGCAACAACCAGGGCCTCCTCCCACATCGGGTCCCAGAATGAATGGTCCGATGCTGGGGCAAACGTATAGAAGGCAAGGGCTTCAAGGCCAGTCAACAATGAATGAGCAAAGAGGGCCAGTGAATGGAGGGAATATGGGGAATGTGAGAGGGTGTGCATATTGCGGTAGAGGGGGACATAGTATAGAGACCTGTAGAAGAAGAGTGGGTGCGTGTTTTGCATGTGGGCAGATGGGACACATGGCGTATGAATGCAGAACACCTGGGTATGAATGTAGGGCATGTGGGAACTTTGGGCATATTGCCCGGTTCTGTCAAGCCCAACAGCAGGGTGCTCCGGCACCGGCGGGAGGGAGTCCTGTCTCTCATGCAGGAAATCGGCCAGTGTCAGCCATGCCAGCTCCTCAACCTCAGAGGCAGGGCCCTCAAGGGGGTGCTGTCACTGGAAATGGCGAGGCTGGTCCCAGTACGGGAAACGCATAGGGCAGGGGCCTCTCATTGGGGTTGGGGTCCCTGCTTCTCTGAATGATGAATGTGTATTTGAGGCATTAGCAGGATGGTGTCAAGTGAATAAGGAAGTGAGAGCGAGTGAGAAAAAGGCAGAGTGTATGGTTATTCCTGTTGAATGGGGAGGGAGTGTATGGAGGGCATTAGTGGATACAGGATGTTCACCTAATTTAATAAGTAAGCAAGGAATTGGATGTTTGTGTAAAGAGAATGAATTAGGAAGAGTGAATTGGGGAGTAACTGGGGAAATTAAAGGGGTTGGGAACATCCCAGTACGAGTGTTGGGAGAGGTGCAGATTAAAGTGAAAGTGATGGGGTGTGAAATGGAAGAATGTGTGCTTTATGTGGTTGATAAGGAGAGTGAAAAGTATGACATGATTCTGGGGTATGAGTTTTTGAAAAAGAATCGATTGGTGATCCATCCTGCTAGACGTATGATTGAGTGGAAAATGAGTTGGGTAAGTGTGAATTCTATGTGGGGAGAAGTGAATCGGATTGGATGAGGGTAATAAAAGGGTATGAGGTGAGAGCATCTGAGAGTGTAAATCTGGAAAAGGGAACCCCAGCATTGGTGCATGTTGAGTGGCCAGTGAGTGATAATAGAAGAAAAAGGCAGGGAAGCATGATTTTTGTGAATGGTATGGATGCATCCTATAAAGTGAAAAGAGTTGGGCATGTGTATGATGGTATAATTGATGAGAGTAACCCATGGATTTGTGTGCAAGCTAGGGAAGATGGGGGTGCATGGCGAAAGAGAATAAATGAGGGGGATGTGATAGGGAGAGCATATACAGTGATTGAGGAAGTATGTGAGGAGGGAGAAAATGGAATACAAAGGATGAACGAGGGCAAGAATGTGGGGAGGAATGGACGACTGAACAAATCAGAAAGGAGGTGATTGTTGGCGAACAGTTGAGTGAGAGTGAGCGAATGCAGGTGTGGCAGTTGGCAGGGGAGAAAAGGAGCGTATTGGCCCGAGGAGATGATGACCTCCGTTTAACAAAACTACCTCCCTTCAGGATCCAGTTAACGGATGAGACTCCGATCTACCAAAGGCCAAGACGGTTCTCCCCACCAGTAATGAATGAGATAGAAGAGCAGTGTGAGGAATTAGAGAGAATGGGAGTGATTGAACAGAGCACAAGTCAGTAGAATAGTGCCTGTGCGGAAACCTGATGGAAGGATTCGCTTGTGTGTGGACTATCGAATGGTGAACGAAAGGACAGTGAAAGACAGGTTTCCGATGTGCTTGATAAATGAAAGTGTATACTCTTTGCATGGAAAGAGGGTGTTTAGTAAATTGGACCTATTGAGGGGATATTACCAGATGCCGGTTGAGCCAGAGTCTCGTCCCATAACTGCTTTTTCCACAGCCAGGAATCATTATATGTTCCGTGCTCTCTCGTTCGGACTTACAGCTGCACCTGCTGCATTTCAGAGAGCAATGAATCGTGTTCTTGGTAAGTTTGCAAGGGAAAATGTCATATGTTTTATAGATGACATTTTGATTATGACAGAGACATTTGAGGAGCACCTGAAGATAATGAGAGAGGTACTGCAAGTGTTGGATGAAGTCGGACTACGAGTGAAACCAAGTAAGTGTGAGTGGTTCAGGGAAAGTGTGGCATTTCTGGGGCACAAGGTGAGTTCGAGTGGTATACGAAAGAGTGGGGAGTATATGGAAAAAGTCAGGGAGTTCCCGAAACCTCGGACAGTTCGTGAACTTAAATCTTTTCTGGGACTTGTAGAGTTTCAGAGGAAATTTATAGCGGGCTGCTCTGGGATTTCGAAACCCCTGACCGAAGTGACTGGAATGAAAGGTAGTACTCAGTTGGTGTGGACGGAGAAGATGAATGAAGCATTTGAGCAATTGAGAGTGGAAGCAGCGAAAGATGTGGAGTTGGCTTATCCGGACCTGAGTGAAGGAGCGAGTTTGCTAGAATTGTATACAGATGCGAGTGGATTTTGTATGGGTGGGTGCTTGTGCCAGTTGCAGGGAGAGGAAGGACAGGAAGGAAGGAGAGTAATTGGGTATGTATCTAAAGCATTCAGTAAGGCAGAGCGAAAGTACAGTACAATTGAGAGAGAACTTGCGGCAATGAGGTTTTGTGTGAAAGCTTTCAAGTCATTTTTGTATGGAATGAAATTTATTTTAAAGACTGATCATCAGCCCTTGGTATATATGGAGAGAATGAAAGTTGTGGATGGAAGAATTGCTAGAACTTTGCTTGAGTTGAGTGAGTTTGATTATAAGATTGAGTATGTGCCAGGGGAGAGGAATTGTATGGCTGACCTATGTCAAGAATACCTGGGGTGAATGAAAGGTGTGAGAAAGAGGTGGTCGACCCTGAGTATTTGCCAGTGGGAATAGTAAAGTTGCATGAAAGTAGGGGGGGTGGCGACAGTTTGTTTGAAAGTGTATGGTATGGGTTGAAAGATTTGAAATTGGATGGGTTAAAAATGAGAATACCAGGGAGTGTGAATGAATTGCGGACCTTGGTTATGAATGAAGCGATTAAGAAACCAGAAAGGATGGGTGTTTGTAAGGTCCGCAATTATGTACGTGAGCTGAAAGCCATGGGGAGCCCGGGTATTTTTCCTTTTCAAGAGGTCCTCATGGTGGTCAGCTCATTGTTTAGTGTTGAAGTGTATGTGCATTATGGTAATGATTGTCCGATTGTGTATAAAGATGAAAGGATCGAGGAGAAAGGAGCCCTGATTTTGCATTTGCAGTGTATTAGTGGTGTACATTACAATTGGGTGAGTGAAAGGAAGAGGTATAAAAGCATAGTGCCAGGTGAAAATTTGGAAAGGGTTTTGGATGAAGTTAGAGCTGCACAGAGAGAGTCAGAGGGAGAAGGTTGTATGGAAGTAGGTATGTTAGAGGGGCCATGGATGATACGTGACTGTGTGGATGAGGTAGAGCTCAGCCCTTCTGTGGTTCCTGTAAGGGTTCCAGAAGGTCCTATTGAGCTCTACAGGGGTCTTGTGGATACAGGTGCCCAAATCAGTCTGGTGAATGAGCGAGTGTTGTGTGATTTAGATGAAGAGAATGTGCCTGTATCCCGAGAAAGAGTGGGTGTGAGAATACGTGGTATCGGAGGGGGAACAGTCGCGTCACATGAAGCTGTGCAGTTGAGGGTGGGATTAGGTGCATGTAAAGAGGTATGGGAGCACAAGTTCATAGTCTTGAAAGGGGAATCAATGCCCTGGGATTTTCTACTGGGAATTGATTTCCTTGAGAATATGAACTTGAGTGTGGATGTTGGTCAGGGCTCAGTAATGAGAGAAGGAGAGCATGTGGTCAGTATGGGAATGTTTCCGAGCACAGGTATAGATGCTGTGTTAGTGGGAGCAATTGAGTTAGAGGTGGAAGACCAGTGTGAAGTGTTGAGAGATGAAGATATTTTAGATATGCAAGAGGGAGATGAGGTGATATGCAAGTTGAGAGAATATGTGTATAATGGTATAGATGTGAGAGAGTGGTCAAAAGAGGTGGAAGAGTATAAAAGGTATGCGAAAAAGTTGGCTGTATGGATGGGAGTGCTATATTATATGAGGGTAAATAAGGTGGGTGAGACAGAGAGTGTGCCAGTGATGACATTTGAGGGTATGGTAGGATTGGTGATTATTACACATAGGATGTATGGGCATGTGGGAAAAAACAAGTTATGGGAATTGATGAAAGGAATGGTTTTCCACCCTAGGCTGGGACTGGTTGTTGCAGAAGTGGCAACTACTTGTGAGAGTTGCCAAAAGCGAAAATACCAGTCCCAGCATAGCCCCCCCCAGTGCGAAAGATTGAAGTGAAAGAACCGTGGGAGCTTGTGGTGGTTGATATTGTGAGTATGCCGAGAACGAGTAGAGGGAAAGTTGGAATATTAGTAGGGGTCGATCACAAGAGTAAGTTTGTGTATGTTGCTGCGTTAGAGAATAAAACAAGTGAGCATGTTGCGAGAGTGATGAGAGAGAGTATGTTACCAATGATGCTTGGAAGGCCGCGTAAGTGTTTAACAGATAATGGGCCTGAGTTTAGGGGTGCTAGTTTTGAGAGAATGTTGAGTGAGAATGGGATAGAGCATGTTAGAATAACTCCGTATATGTCTGCTTCGAATGGTTTGGCTGAGAGAACGGTGAAAACGATAAGTGAAATGCTGCGTGTATGTATTGGGGAAGGGGCTGAGTGGGATGCTGAGTTGGCAAGAGTTGCCTGGTGCTACAATTCGACATACCACTCAGCCATTCAAACTTCCCCAAGAAGGTATGTGTCTACATTTGGAAGGTTTGTGCAAAAGGATATACGATTAAATGAGAATACATGTGATAGATGGGAGAGAGGCTGGTGTGCATTTTCGGTCATTTGGTGTTGGTGAGCTTGTTTTGAAAGAGGTGCATGAGGCTGGAAGAAGGAATGAGTATAAGTTGGCGCAAAAGTTTGAGGGTCCATTTGTGGTGAAAAAGGTATGGGAGAATGGGTAACGTATGTGATTGAGAGGGAGCAAGAGAATGGACAGTGTGAAGAAGTAAGAGCACATCATCGGCAGTTGCGCAAATGGTGAATACCTCCGGAGTACATCGTATGTCACCCAATGTATGATATGTGTGAGAGGATGGAACAAAAGAAAGTGCTAGAAACCAAGAACATGATGGGAATCCAGGATGAATGGATGGATGCAGATCTGGAGTTCTTGATTGTGTCAAAGCGGGCAAAAAGGAAGAAAAAGGTGAGAAGAAAGGGAATGAAAGGTGAGAAAGCCAGGCAGATAGGTGAAGTATATGAGCTGAAGGATTCCCAGTTGGACTCTGGAACAGCCGCGGGTGAGGCAGAGTTAGAATGGGATGTTCGGGACTTTGGTGGTTCATGGTGCCAGCCTGGTCCATCCGGGGAATTCTCGTTTGAGGGTTTTGGGGTCTCAGACCTTGAGGGCCTTTCTTTTCTGGGATTTTCCGAGGGTGGAGGAGAAGAAGGGAAATCTTCTTCACTCAGAAGTGGAAAGATTGTGTCAGGGAGGGGGCATTAAGAGTGTGGGATTTACAATTCTTGAGAGTGAAAGGGAAAATGTATGTGAGAGAGAAAGGAGTGTAACTGAGCAAAGTATTGTGACCTTAATGGAAAGTGTGAGGGATGAATGGGGAGTAGATAGAGGTGAAGGAAGTATAAATGAAAGAATGAGGAAGAGAATGAATATGATTGATTTTTGTGAGGAAGTGAGAATGTTATTGCTTGAGATAGAAGAAAATGTGTTGAATAAAAGCTTAGATGTAGAATTAACAAGTAGTATTAGAGAAGATATTAAAAGTAGATGGGTTAGAATGATAGAGAAAGTGCAACAGTGTTTAGGGAGTGGTAATGGTAATGTAGTATAAAGTATTGGCATAGTGTTCTGTAGGAAAAAAAATAGTAGTATTGTATGATGTGTGAAAGAGTGAGTGGTTGGAAATTCAACCAGGTGGCAGCCTACATTTTGAGGCCAGAAGCTGGGCTGTGCTTGGAGGAGGAAGGTGCCTGGGTGAGTTCCCAGACCTGCTGATCCCTGCCTCTGGTGATTTGCCACTTTGCAGGTTTCAACCTCATTCCTGGTATTGTAAATAACTATTGTAAATAACTATTGTAAATAAAGATTAAAAAATGAAATTATAGGTATATTTTTTAGTATAACGTAAATTATTACAGAGAAAGTAATTGTTAGCCAGCTGTTAGTCCTAAATATTGAATGTTTGAATGTTTACTGTATTTGTTAAATATAAAGATTATTAAATAACTGAATTACAATTTAAATAAATAAATGAATGATTTATAAAGTAAATTTGTAAATATGTTATTCTTATGATAGCCATGTATGTAATTAATGATTTAAAAGATTTAAAATTGAAAACAATTATTTTTGGGAGAAAAAAAAAAAAAAAAAAAAATTGAAAATTATTTTTTGGAAAAAAAAAATATATATATATTTGAAAATGGAAAAAATTATTTTTCGAAAAAAAAAAGAGGGTA
This sequence comes from Bathynomus jamesi, assembly GCA_023014485.1. NCBI lineage: Eukaryota > Metazoa > Arthropoda > Malacostraca > Isopoda > Cirolanidae > Bathynomus > Bathynomus jamesi. The sequence goes on along the minus strand of JAJOZX010000290.1, from coordinate 551,451 downwards.
TCTATATAAATAATTTGTTAATAAATATTTTGGTATAAAAATTGTAAGGAAAGGAAGAGAGAACCATATTATGGTAATATAGTAGGTGTGTAGGCTATATGGCAAGACAGGTGGAAAGGAGCTTGGGGGGGGGGGAAGATGTGGAGGGTGAACCCTTTCCCCTTTTAGTTCTCAGCCCTTTCCCCCTGGCCTTGATTATTATTATTTATATATTAAATTTCTTTGATTTTTGAATGAAATATTTGTTATAGAAAGGATTTTAATGGTTCTCTCTCTCTTTCCAGCAAACAAATAATGAATAAGAATGATAACTGTTATAAGAAATTAGAAAGATAGTAGTAAACTATTAAGCATTAAGATAATAAATAATAGACATTAAGTACTAAATTATTAATACGGTATTAGCAAACAAATAAATAAAGAAATAATGTTATAAGATATGTTAATATTTTAATGAATGAAAAGACTAAATAATAAGTTATATAAAGAAATGTTAAACTTGTAAACAAGGAATGAGGAATAAAACAGTTTTATTAAATTAGTATGGGAAAAAGAGTGAGAGTTGGACAGTCGCTTGTTAAACCCTGTTAGTAAATGAATAATAAAGTACAAAATTGTTAACATTTTAACAAACAAACAAACAAATGAAAAGAAGAATAAACAAATTTAGTAAAAGAGATGCTTCTGAGGTTTAAAAGTGTTGGCGCGTGTGTCAAAACTCGAGTTTTGAGAAGTGGAGGGAACCAATTGGCGCATGTGTGAAAATATAAATAATAAAAAATAGTTTAAGAGGGTAATTTGACAAGAGAAAATAAAGAACATAACAGAGGAAACTAAAGTCAGGCTGGATTTGTCTGAGGCTGAAGACCGTTATTGGACCAAGGGAACTTTAAGTTCTGTTAGGAAGGGGATGCCGGAGATAGTGAACCACTAACAGAAGGAAGCTATTCTGGCAAGTAAAAAACTGTTGGTGGCAGGAGCCAGCAGTCGTGGAATCGGAGGTCTGGGCAGCGAGCCTGGATCCAACAACCCTTCAAGGTAAGCAGCCTGGTTTCGTGGAGTTCTTAAACAAAAGAAAAAATTCTTATTCGTGGTGCGGCTGTTAGGTTACTCCGAATCCCACCACAATGGTAGCGCATCCAACCGGTAATTGGAAGGCCTTGGGTTCGATTCCCGGGCGGTTCGCCTCATTTTTCATTTATTCGTTATTTCTCTTCCGCGTGTGCAGAAACGTTCCTTAATATTATGTCGTTTCTATTCATATATATATATATATATATATACAGGGCGTCCCAAAAAAATGTATACACACTTTAAATAATTATAAAGGCAGTGTTTATTAAAATACATTTAATTTTCAAAATGTAATAGAATCTACAGACATTATTTAATTGTTTTGTCAACGCCTGTTTTCAAACTGACGTCCGTTCTGGTCCAGGCACTGCTGATAACGCGAAGCAATGGAATCGCAAACATCACAAAACATTTCGTTTGGTATTTGTGTGCATTCTCGTTCAATGGCTGCTCTCAATTCAGCGACTGTTGCAGGTTTTATAGTGCAGACTTTGTCTTTTAAGTATCCCCATAAAAAAAGTCTAGTGGTGTGAGGTCTGGTGAACGCGGAGGGTATTCTACGAAACCCCTTCGTCCAATCCACATCCACATCCACATCATGCCAAGTACCACTCGCAATACTCCACTCTTCGGTCCGGATCATCATCTTCATTAATAGCATGGACTAATCTTGGAATGTAACTTTTCCATTGACAGCGCTTCAAAATGCGTTGGACAGACGATTCTGAAATTCCTACCTCACGACTCGCTTGCCGCACAGATTTTCTTGGACTTTGGTGATACGTTTCCAGTACTCTTTCTTGCTTTGTGGGGCTTGTCGATGTCCGTGGTCTTCCGGAACGCTTCTTGTGGACATTCTGAACAGGTCCATCGGCTTCAAACTTATCTCTAATTCGAGTGATGGTAAGTCGCGTTGGTGGATCTGTTTGAAACTCCCTCCTAAACTGTCTTTGCACTTCAACTGCGTTTTCACACTTCCAGTAGCATTTTAGAATGAATTTCCTTTGTTCAAAGCTTAGTCTGACTGCCATTATTAATTCTAATGGGTTTAACTTGGAAAGAAAGAAACATCAATTGAGCTATCAGCTGTTAAAGTGTGTATACATTTTTTTGGGACGCCCTGTATATATATATAACTGGGCTGGTGGATTGTATAGGAAGAACTTTGGAAAACGTAGATCCCATCCCATCTCAGTAAAGTCTGGCCACCCCTGATCTTGAGGATAAACAGTCTGTTGCGACATGAACATTCGTATCCCAATATGTGCCGTGTGCAGTAAATTATCTTCATAAATGATGTCTTTTATCATGGAAAAAGGGATATAAGGTTAGTTTAGGTGAAGTTAAATTAGGTTTGGTTGGAGTTATTGTTTTTAAAGTTAAGAGAGTGTCACGATAAACAACTGAATATACAAAGGAATACAATGGACACCAAACAACAACAGACTGGCTGGTCCCGACGAGGCTGTCTGTTTAACCCTTTAATGCCAAACGTTTTTGTAGGGTTAAGTCTAAATGTGTGTATTTGAAATGGTACGTATTTGACCCAGTCAGCGTTAGAGGGTTAAGGAGGAATGTTAAAAGATGTAAAAAAAATTTAAAGACAAGTGAAAGTTTTAAAGCCAAGCAAGAAAAAGAAGTTGAAAGGAAGGAAAGAAATTTAAAGAAATTTAAAGATAAAGTGAAATTTTAACGTAAAGATGAGAGAATCCGAGGGAAAATTCTACAATACTTCCATGACCTAACAAATGCTTCTCACTGAGGTTTAAGGTAAGGTAAGCATCTAGTCCCTTTTTAAAGGATTCAACCGAATTACTTTGAACTACACTGGCTAGCAATGCATTCTACAAATTATAAGGGTGATCCAGAGAAATGGGACCCAAAAGAAACCCCTGTAACTCTTAAAGTATAAGTTCTTTTATAAAATCATACGCATCATTCGAAAGAGGATAGTTACAAGTTTGTACAGGATTGTATAGGTTTTGACAATACAAGACAAGATAAGATACAAAACAAAATAAGATACAAAACAAAATAAAAGTGTTAGTTAAAACTAACCCTTCAAGATGACTGCATGGACTGTGGAACAGCTGCGCTTCATAACTGAGCAATATTATGAGCATGGAAGAAGTGTAGTTTCAGCTCTTAGAAGGTGATTTTGACATCTGAAAATTTGTCTTGAAAGATCTTTGAGCTGAAACTACACTTCTTCCATGCTCATAATATTGCTCAGTTATGAAACGCAGCTGTTCCACAGTCCATGCAGTCATCTTGAAGGGTTAGTTTTAACTAACACTTTTATTTTGTTTTGTATCTTATCTTGTCTTGTATTGTCAAAACCTATACAATCCTGTACAAACTTGTAACTATCCTCTTTCGAATGATGCGTATGATTTTATAAAAGGACTTATACTTTAAGAGTTACAGGGGTTTCTTTTGGGTCCCATTTCTCTGGATCACCCTCTTGATTAAATCATCTTGAATATCCCTTTTTACAAGTGAAAATAAATTTAACTTTTCTAAACAGCAGCGTATGATTTGTTTCTAAGTCTAGGAATAATCTTAGTAGCCCGTAGTTGCACTGTCTTCATTTTGTCTGTCCTGTTGTAAATATGGGGACCAGAACTGAATACAATATTCCAGATGGGGGTATGGTAAGGAATTCTATAATGTTTGCATTGTTTTCTCCGACTTAAATTCAAATGATCTACCAATAAATCTTAAGATTCTACTTGCTTTTCTAACTGCTTTGATACATTGCTTACTCAGTTTGAGTGTCATCAACAATAATACATAAATCTATCTCTTCCGTAAGAGTCGTTAGTCTTGTCATGCATAGGCTGACCATATTTCCTTGAGACAAAAATGGGACATTGGGATGGCAAAAAAGGGACAGGGGTTATGTAATATTCTGTATTCATGAAAAAGTAAGTACATAAACCAGGACAAAATTGACATTTTTATTAAAATGATGGGACGGCCAGGAAATATAAAAAAAACGGTACATATGGTCAGCCTAGTCATGCATAACCTACTTTTCTTTAACATTGTTTTTACTGATATGCAACATTTTACATTTATCTGTATTAAAGTTCATTTGTCAAAATTTCTGCCCATTCGAGTAATTTATTAATCTGGAAATGTTTTGGTGCTGATTTTGTTTGTTCCCCTAGAGTGGTATCGTCTGCAAATTTTGAAATTATACTTTTAATTCCTATATCGACATCATTGATATAAATAATAAAAAGAAAGTAGGGAAACCAGACTGTGTGTGTGTAAAATAAAATTATTTTGAAACTCGGTCGGGTTACCCGTCTTGACAGTTTTCAAGTTTTCAGCTAGATATATATCACTAAGCCTTTTTCTATTCCTAATCAAACTATTCAGCTTTTCTTGACTCCCTGTAATTGTCTAAAGCTTCTTGGCTATTTTTAAATTTAAACTGTAGATGCTTTTCTCTCATTCTTAATCATTTTAGCCATTCCCTTATTCCACCAGAAAGAATTTGCAGTCACATTATTATTAATTATTATTATTATTATTATAATAATAATAATAATAAAGGCAGTACACCCACTTTGTATGTCCTCTAAACTTTCCTTAACTGTTAACCACATATCAATAGCATTTTTCTTGGCAAATTCCTTATTCAGTTTAATCAATTGTTTCACTGTCCTATTTAGAGGATGGCAAATATTAATGTTTTTATGGTAAACTCAAATAACATTTCTTAATTATTAAATCGCTTGGGCTACACCATGGCCAGTGTCATAACACCGCTTCCTGTTGATCAGCGAAGTTAAGTGACACCAGGTCCGAGTATTAGTTGGATGGGAGACCATCCTTCGCTTCCAGACTGTAGCAACCCGTAGTTCGGATCCCACGTAAAGCTGTAGGTCCCCTCCATCATATGACCTTAGATGTTGCGAAGGAGATTAAACAACCCCATTACATTACATTTTGGGTCATTCTCTGTCAGATCAACCAAAAAAAATTGAAATTAACACCCTCATCTCTCATATTTTGCTGAAATTTGGTTTATAGGGAGTTTGTGAGCCCTGAATCCATTTCTGAAATTATAAGGTCAATCCGACCAACGGTTCAAGAGATATGACCTCGGGCAATTTGAGGTCACTCGCGAGGTTACTAACATTTGGCGAGCCATAACTTGGGTAATAATTGTCATAATTATATAAAAGTATATATATTTAGAATCAGAAAATGACAAGGAATCCAAATATGCAAGTTTTAGAACTCTAGGTTGAAAATAAAAAAGTTACACTGTAACCAAAATTTGAGGTCACGATTTGACCTCTGGGGTATCAAATGAGAATTTTTTTTTTAAATGTAAAAAATGAAGGCATAGGCATTGGCTATTAGAATCAGCAAAAAAAAGTTTGTTTATGTTAGTATTTTTCATGTAACTAACATATAAGTGAACACCATATTCATAAGTTGTGCGTCAATTCTACCTATTTTTTCACACAAGCTCATAATTTGACCTATAGAAATTAAAATTACATTTTTATAGATATAAAAAACAAAGTCAGAGTTCTTGACTAATAGAAACAATCATAAAAAGTTTGTTTATGTTGGTACTTTTCATGTAACTAACTTATAAGTGAACACCATATTTATAAATTGCTTGTCATTTCAAGGAATTTTTATATCTTAGCTATCAATTTGACCTCAAGCTCCAAGAATTTAATAAAAATTGTATTTCACTGCTAATCTACACTGGCAATAATAGTTATAATCGTGAAAGGGGAAGACTAAGCTCACATGTAGCCTAAACAAACCTGTTGAAACATGTTGCTACTTGTCTAAGTGCAGAATCAACACAGATAGTTGCAAAATTCCTTGTCTACAGGTTAGTACAGTTCCAGCCAGCACTGTGGGTGGCTGGTGGTATGGTGTTTTAATGAGCCTCAGAGACTATCAAGGCCTAAAATATTAAGTGTGTATAGCTATATATTTTCTAAAAAATATATATTACCTAATTGTAAATCCTATATCTTTACAGATCAAAATACAATGGTTCGGCACTTGAAATACTGCCAGGACCCTATTCAAAAACACAAGAAACGCATAACAATCAATCTTAGAAAAGTGACTGATGTACTTGTTGAAAAATGTGCTGGAAGAGTGAAAAAAGACTCATTGTTGTGTGTGAACTGCTGGACACTGATAATGAAAAACCCCACTATACTTAGTACCACTGAAAACAACGAGTCTGAGCAGGATTCAAATGAATCATCTACTATCAGTGGCTTGAGTAACATCTCTTCAATTCAAGATCTGGACAATGACAGTGATTGCTTGATAAAGGAAAATCCTTCAACTTCAGTTGAACCAGTTCTAGCATTTCTGGACCAAACACCAGTTAAAAAAAGTAAGTAATAAATTAATATAATAACTTATACTTTACTACAAGGTCTGTTTGATCTACTATATAGCCAATTATATAGCATTTAAGGTACTATAATTAATATTTAATTACTAATATTCAGGTGTGTGAAACCTTTTTTTCTGTTCTTTTCAGAAGGGCTGTCATTAAGCCAGAAAAAGCGCAAGGCTCGTGGTAAGCTATCATCTGCTCAGAAACACCTGAAGGAGAGGCTAGAACTCAGTTATGGTGTTCAAATTACCGAGGAGGTAAGTGATACTTCAAAACCTGAAACTAAATCCGAAAAACATCTAGACAAATTAATGAATGAATTGAAACAGTCATTCCTGGAGAGCAAATGTCACCATCACAAACTACAAATATTGACACTCACCATACACAATTGAAAAAACAGCTAGTTTCTTTCAAACTACAACATACATGGTGAAAAGAAGCCGTTCACTTAAATCAGAACATGGAATCCTTCCGAAGATTCCACTAATGAGCAAAGGAAAAGTGATATCTGAAGAACATAAAGATATAGTTAGAAGATTCTATGAGTCAGAAGAGGTTAGTCGTATGTGTCCTGGCCAAAAGGATTGCGTGAAAGTTATCAGTGCTGAAGGTGCAAAAACGATTGGTCCTCGGGAATTTAAGAGAGATGTTTGAACTATATAAAAATGATGAAAAGAATCCCAAAATAGGATTTTCCACATTTGCAAAATTACGGCCATCATATTGTGTGCTTGCCGGTAGTGGTGGGACTCATTCTGTCTGTGTCTGCAAAATGTAATTTTAATTTCTATAGGTCAAATTATGAGCTTAAGTGTGAAAAAATAGGTAGAATTGACGCACAACTTATGAATATGGTGTTCACTTATATGTTAGTTACATGAAAAATACTAACATAAACAAACTTTTTTTTGCTGATTCTAATAGCCAATGCCTATGCCTTCATTTTTTACATTTAAAAAAAAAAATTCTCATTTGATACCCCAGAGGTCAAATCGTGACCTCAAATTTTGGTTCCAGTGTAACTTTTATTTTTCAACCTAGAGTTCTAAAACTTGCATATTTGGATTCCTTGTCGTTTTCTGATTCTAAATATATATACTTTTATATAATTGTGACCATTATTACCCAGGTTATGGGTCGCCAAATGTTAGTGACCTCGCAAGTGACCTCAAATTTCCCGAGGTCATATCTCTTGAACCGTTGGGGATTGACCTTATAATTCAGAAATGGATTCAGGGCCCACAAACTCCCTATAAACCAAATTTCAGCAAAATCTGAGAGATGAGGGTGTTAGGCACTGGTTGATCTGACAGAGAATGACCCTTTTACTAAATCGCTTACTCAAAGTAAATTTGTTCTTTATTTTACCATAAAGTTTTCATTTGTATCGAAAGTTGTTTACAACAAAATTTGAAATTTAATTTTCTGCAGTGTATTGGCATATTTTACACCTTTGTACAGTATATTGTGTAGCTAATCAGATTCCAGGCTGTTTTTCCTCATTCCCAAAATACCCATTTTGATAGCATCATACTCGCAAAAGAAATTGTAGCTTTCACCCAAATTTGACTAGATTTCAAGTAAGCTCTGTTTCCCAAACCAATACAATATCTACCTAATGCAGTAGAACTATGAAATAGCGGCATATGTCAAAATAAAGCAAATAATTTAATCAGTGAGAATCTACAATGTGCCACATCCCCCATCCCCCACCCCATGGAATAATGGGAAAACTTTCCATCCCTCATTTCTAAAGTCAAATGAAATACCTCACCTAATAAATTATCATTTTGAATTAATATTTCGTGCACAATCATTTACATACGTACCATTATAAACATGGCAGTGGCAAATCAATTCATATGACCCTGTGGATACTGTAAAAAAGAAACGGATGAATCAAAGGCAATTTGCTGCGATCTTTGCCAGACCTTAGTCGAATTTCAATACCTGAGATGGAGTGACGAAGAAATCTCTTATAACACGTTAAACAACTGAATGGAATCAAGTTCTTCTGCAAAAGCTGCATAATTGAAATAAATTTGTTTACTGTTTTTAAAGCAGAATGAGACTCTGAGGAAAAGGCAAAAGAGGAGTTTATGAATAGCGAACAAAGAAAAAATAGAAGGAATGAAGATAATACGAGAGGAAACTGTGGAAAATGAACAGAAAAAACAAATGGAAAAAGCAGAAATAATAGAAATTTATAAAAGAAGCACCAATAGAGGAAACGGAGGCACAAAACCAAATCCAAAGATTTCAAACAAAGGGCATTAGCAGCAACAGGAAAAAACAAGTAGACAATAAAGAAATCATACTGAAACCACCAAAAACAAAGGCCCCAAGTGAAAATGGGGAAAAAACTATATGTAAATACTGTGTGAAAGGAACTTGCAGATATAAGGGAGAGACTGTATTTATGAACACCCTCCTGTGTGCAACTACTTTTACAATAATGATCACTGCAAATTTGGTGGAAAATGCAAATTCTACCATCCGGTCATTTGCAAGACCTAGGCAATGTATGGAACCTGCCAGTATGGGAGAAAATGCTACTACCATCATCTCCCGACAAGTTCAAAGGACAAGTTTCAAGTAGGTAGGTGGGAATGGATCCATCTCGGAGGACCACAAGGCTACAAAACACACAATGTCAAAGGGCAACAAACTTAAAATGCACAAGGGGCAATGCAAAACAGAGAACATAAACATTGTCCTGGCAAAATATTCAAGGAATAAAACAGAACAATTCTCTAAACAAAGTTTCATACCTGAAAGGTTTTATGGACGAAACAAGGGTGGATATCGCATGCCTCACAGAAACACATCTTCTAGATTGCCAAGGAAACTGCGATAACTACGCACACACTATCAATAAGAAAGAATTGCATATCGATGGATTCAACTTACTTAGAGTGGATAGAACAAAGAGATGTAAAGGTGGCTGTGCTATTTATATACATAAGAGGCATATGACAGAGATGGTAATAATTAAATCCAATAGCTTCATGGAAACCCTTGCAGTGAAAATTGTTACTTTTTATTTTATTGGGTTCAGAATCCCAGCTTAGCCCTGAATGGCCAAGCTCTGAAGGGCCACTTTGACCTATGACCCAAGTTAAGCTAGACTAAAACTTACGGACTTGGAGGTCCTATTGGGTCCTACCTTACGGTTGTTGACTTGATGTGGGCCTACCTTAGGCCTCAATTGCATAAAATTAAGATAAAAACAAAAGGGGCACTGTTTATGGTCTTTCTAAACCTCGCAAAAACAACAACAACCTGCACCATTGCACGATGCAACAATCTTGTATCTAAACAACCAAATTGAATTGCAAGAGAGCTCTCTATAAGACCACGCCCCTGTAAGTGCCGCATTCAACAAACAAGTAGAAAGGACCTGCCAGTGTCCCAAAAAAATGATGCCACAAGAGCCCAAAAATGCTAGTTCTAAATTAAGTGAATTTTTCACTAACCTTACAATTATGGGATGGATATATATACCCCTTAACTTAATATATACAAGCAATGCTGCATCAATCAGCTTAGTCATCATATCACCTTGGGACAACAATGGCTCTTCCTCTTCTAGATTTTCTAACATTCCCCACTGAAGAGGCATTGTTGTCATTACCTTCTGCAAGTTTAGCCAAGCCTTCTCCATGAGGCTGTAACCCAAATGCTTCATCTTGACTATCCGTGTTTTTGCTGATTTCTAAAGCATAGAGTTTTTGTATAGGTCTCTTTAACTTTCCTCCTAAAGTCTTTACCAGTGCAGACCTAACTAAATTGTCTTTGCCAACAAACAACTCTTCAATTATGCCAAGCTTCCAGCATTGCCTTGGTCTTTCATCCCCAATCATTACCACTTCTCCCACCTTGGCATTCCTTTGCAGATTTTCTGAAGGTTTTTGCATTATCTGATATGATTTTATTTGGGAAACCCCTTCTGTTCACAAACCTTTTAAAGGCCAAAAGAAATACATCACTACTTAAGTTGCTTACCAACTCCAAATGGATTGCTCTGGTGGTAGCACATGTGAAAAGTGGAGCCACCTTTTCATGATAAGGCTTTGCACTCCAACACTTGCAAACCACACGTCTATGCAAGACCTTTTTTACTAGTCAAATTTTGGGAATCCAAAACTTGTCTGATCTCTATTATCACTTCTCTAACTCCAGCATGCAACAACTTATGATGCGTATCCAATATCAAAAGTTCCACAAAGTGGCCCCCAAAAGGTAACAAAATTGGATGTCTTTTCTCCTCTGGAAGCCCAGAAAACCATAGTCTACCTCCTACTCTCAATAAATCCTGATCCAAAAACACATCCAGACCCTTGAGAGCAGAATGTGTTGGTAGAACCTGTAATGGACTGCTGGCAAGCAATTTTCTCTTCACCAAATTTTTCCTTCTGCACATATACCACCCAGTATTGCCTGGCTTGCTGAATCTCCTTACTGTTCAGAATTTCTTCCCTTCTTGTTTCTCCATTAATGTTTTCTGTAAATCTATATTACCCATGCTGTCACTCTTAACAACCTTTTCAGACTGCTAATATCCTCAAGCCTCAATATGGGGTCCTGCTGCATAGCTTGACAACTGTTCACAGTGCATTTTATCTCACTCACCCATTCTTCTTCAGCCTGGCATTCTCCTACAATAGGCTGATTAGAAGGCCAATTTTCACTTCTAAGTTTTAGCCACTCTGGCCCATTCCACCACAAACTTGATTGTGCAAGATCTTTCACTGAAATTGCTCGCACAGTCAACCCTCGCTATAATGGACCCCGTTAGAGCGGATATCGGATAAACCGGACACACCACTGGCGACGTTAACCAGGAAAAGAAGCAGCATGTGACCCTGTCAGTGACCCAGAAGCTGGAATTAATCAAGAAGTTAGAGGCGGGTGCTTCGGTGGCCAAGGTGTGCGCGGAGTATGGCGTGAAAAAGCAAACTGTTTCCGACATTCATAAGGCCAAGGACAAGCTAACTTTTATATTTTTATTATACAGTATTTCATTATTTTCTGTATCATTTATCATGTATCGTGTTCAGCAGACAGTGCACAGTACTGTATATAGTATATCCATTACCGTATCGTATACGTATACCGTAGGTTACCAGTACCATCAGTTATATCGGTCAATCGGCTATAACGGACACCTTTTCCCCCCTATTAGTCCGTTATAACGAGGGTTGACTGTATTGGTAAATCAGCTGGGTTTTGGGTGCCTGGACACTGGTGTATCATGCTCAGGTCGAATATTGAAAAACTTGGAATTTCAAGGTTGGCAGTATGTATTCCTATGTAAAATTGAATTTTAAGAGGGTTCATCTTCTGCAACTTTTGCGAAAAATCGCATTTAAGTGTTCAAAATTGTACTTTTTTGTCAAAAAATGAGATTTTTGGCCAATTTCAAAGACTTGGTAGCCTCAAATGACCTCCATATGTTCCATATTGTTCACATACACCCTTAAGCATTTCTAGGGGCAGGCTGTACCCATTTAAGATCAGCCAAAGTGGTTCATAACCCCTAAGATAACCAAAATCACCCAAAATGGCCCAAAACTAAGGAATTGTATGATTTTTAGTTTCCTATACACCACATTTCGTGGCTGTTCTCTTCATCAGGCAGAATCTTTTTTTTCTTTCTTAGTCTTGCATTTTCTTTTTTTTAGAAATGCCTCCACCAATTTTTATTTATTTTTCTTTTTGGCATCACTGAGTGTGATGGCAGCTGCCCCCACCTTTCTGCAAACTGCTGTGATGTTGAACCTTTTTTTGCAATTGCAATTCTTCTTTAATATTTGTATAAGTCCCTCCTCCACCCCTCAGCTTGTAATATGCTGGTCAACTGAATGTTTTGAGATTTTTTCTTCTGAAAGCATCTTGATTTGTCTAGCAGGTCTTGTAGAGATCTAAAACATGTTCATAATGTCTTGCTTTGACTTGAAAACTGGCAACAATTCTCTGTGATTGATCCTAGCATGAACAAAACCATCTCTTCTCTCTTGCCCATACACTGCATGAGCTGCAGCTGAAACTTCCTGGACTGCTCTTCCTCAACTTCAAGTGGAGACCGGAGAAGCTCCTCAACTTCAAGTGGAGACCGGAGAAGCTCCTCAACTTCAAGTGGAGACCGGAGAAGCTCCTCAACTTCAAGTGGAGACCGGAGAAGCTCCTCAACTTCAAGTGGAGACCGGAGAAGCTCCTCAACTTCAAGTGGAGACCGGAGAAGCTCCTCAACTTCAAGTGGAGACCGGAGAAGCTCCTCAACTTCAAGTGGAGACCGGAGAAGCTCCTCAACTTCAAGTGGAGACCGGAGAAGCTCCTCAACTTCAAGTGGAGACCGGAGAAGCTCCTCAACTTCAAGTGGAGACCGGAGAAGCTCCTCAACTTCAAGTGGAGACCGGAGAAGCTCCTCAACTTCAAGTGGAGACCGGAGAAGCTCCTCAACTTCAAGTGGAGACCGGAGAAGCTCCTCAACTTCAAGTGGAGACCGGAGAAGCTCCTCAACTTCAAGTGGAGACCGGAGAAGCTCCTCAACTTCAAGTGGAGACCGGAGAAGCTCCTCAACTTCAAGTGGAGACCGGAGAAGCTCCTCAACTTCAAGTGGAGACCGGAGAAGCTCCTCAACTTCAAGTGGAGACCGGAGAAGCTCCTCAACTTCAAGTGGAGACCGGAGAAGCTCCTCAACTTCAAGTGGAGACCGGAGAAGCTCCTCAACTTCAAGTGGAGACCGGAGAAGCTCCTCAACTTCAAGTGGAGACCGGAGAAGCTCCTCAACTTCAAGTGGAGACCGGAGAAGCTCCTCAACTTCAAGTGGAGACCGGAGAAGCTCCTCAACTTCAAGTGGAGACCGGAGAAGCTCCTCAACTTCAAGTGGAGACCGGAGAAGCTCCTCAACTTCAAGTGGAGACCGGAGAAGCTCCTCAACTTCAAGTGGAGACCGGAGAAGCTCCTCAACTTCAAGTGGAGACCGGAGAAGCTCCTCAACTTCAAGTGGAGACCGGAGAAGCTCCTCAACTTCAAGTGGAGACCGGAGAAGCTCCTCAACTTCAAGTGGAGACCGGAGAAGCTCCTCAACTTCAAGTGGAGACCGGAGAAGCTCCTCAACTTCAAGTGGAGACCGGAGAAGCTCCTCAACTTCAAGTGGAGACCGGAGAAGCTCCTCAACTTCAAGTGGAGACCGGAGAAGCTCCTCAACTTCAAGTGGAGACCGGAGAAGCTCCTCAACTTCAAGTGGAGACCGGAGAAGCTCCTCAACTTCAAGTGGAGACCGGAGAAGCTCCTCAACTTCAAGTGGAGACCGGAGAAGCTCCTCAACTTCAAGTGGAGACCGGAGAAGCTCCTCAACTTCAAGTGGAGACCGGAGAAGCTCCTCAACTTCAAGTGGAGACCGGAGAAGCTCCTCAACTTCAAGTGGAGACCGGAGAAGCTCCTCAACTTCAAGTGGAGACCGGAGAAGCTCCTCAACTTCAAGTGGAGACCGGAGAAGCTCCTCAACTTCAAGTGGAGACCGGAGAAGCTCCTCAACTTCAAGTGGAGACCGGAGAAGCTCCTCAACTTCAAGTGGAGACCGGAGAAGCTCCTCAACTTCAAGTGGAGACCGGAGAAGCTCCTCAACTTCAAGTGGAGACCGGAGAAGCTCCTCAACTTCAAGTGGAGACCGGAGAAGCTCCTCAACTTCAAGTGGAGACCGGAGAAGCTCCTCAACTTCAAGTGGAGACCGGAGAAGCTCCTCAACTTCAAGTGGAGACCGGAGAAGCTCCTCAACTTCAAGTGGAGACCGGAGAAGCTCCTCAACTTCAAGTGGAGACCGGAGAAGCTCCTCAACTTCAAGTGGAGACCGGAGAAGCTCCTCAACTTCAAGTGGAGACCGGAGAAGCTCCTCAACTTCAAGTGGAGACCGGAGAAGCTCCTCAACTTCAAGTGGAGACCGGAGAAGCTCCTCAACTTCAAGTCATCTTATAAGTGAAGAGTGGCTCATACAGTTTCTCCTTATCCCACTTAATCAGTGTAATTGGAGAAGTGGCATCAAAATTCAGTTTAAGGTTTCTATGAGTTCTCAGACTCATGTCTCCATACTCAGACTTACCTCTGATCTTCTTGATTATCTCAACCCCCCATGCCCTCTCCTCCTCATCCTCACTGCACAGGAGAGAGTCAATGAGGTTCTCACTGTGAGCATGATATGCTCCACAAACTATCACACGAGTGATTATGTTCCTGACTTCAGAGGTCTGGCTTCTCAGCAGTCCCAGAGTGGTCACAATATGGTGAGGTCCATACCTCATGTGGTGCTTCATCTTGATCTCAAAATACATCTTGAAGTAGAAGTCCAGGTAGAACTTCAGCAGTGCCTCCAGCTTCTTCAACACCTCCCCTTTCAGACTATGCTGCCTCATCCACAGTATCAACAGAGCCTCACCTGTAGTCAGTCAGTGTGAGTGATTCAGTGGGCCACACTTCAGACCAGCAACTTCCTTGCTCAAATATCCTGGTTTGAGAGCTTTGATCAGTCGGTAGCAGTTCTTCTGGTCAGTGCTAAGGTTCTGTACAATGTCTTCTGGCAGTTCAATTACATCTCCTGGCAGAGCCTTGAAGCTAAAGTTGATAGGTATGTCATTGATCTTCAAAAGTTTTCCTATTGGGCCACTGAACCCAGACTTGTACGTGTAGGGACCATCAAGCTTGATGATCATGTGCCTGAGGCTGAGTTCATTAATATGCAACTGGCATATCAGCCAGTGACACTTGTGACGTAGCAGTCTCTCCGAGTGAGTGATGGCTCCTCCATCAGGTCCTGTGTTTGTGTTGGTGGAGTAACCACCAAGGACCACAATAGTATCTTCAGCACCATGAGCACTAGTCCACTCAAACAGAGCCTGAGCTATCTTCAGTGCAGGTTTCTCATTTCCTTCAGGTTCTTCTGGTGTACAATGGAAGAGATACTTCCCCTCAGGTTCCCAGGTAACACTGTAGTGCTCTTCAGTTGTAATATCAGGATGGAAGTGGCCACTTTCTTTATTGTACATCATGATATTTGTCTCATCTTGTTTTCCATTAAAGAAAATTCCCTTGATCTCTCCCTCTGTCCTTTTCACCAGGGCCTCCACCGAGGCACCTATTACAGACTCTCTGCCCCTCCACATCTTCATCCTGTCAACAGCTAGATATGCCTTATCAGCAGATAGATGGCCAGCTTTGATGAGATCTTGCAAGAAACCAGTTGCAATGGCTGCTGCAGGAGTGTTTGCCACCTTGAACCTGACTGCAGCCGCAGCAGTGCTTGAGATATCCATGTAATTCCTCCTAGCAGAGGTGGAGACTTTGCAAGTGTTGACACTGGAGCTTGTGCCTGGTGCAGTACTGGAAAAATGTGTCAGCAGTAGGAGCTGCTCTGCCTGGAGACTCTTGCAAGGAAGTCACCTCATCTTCATCATCAGCTCTAAGCAGTAGCTCCTTTTCTTCCTCTTTTCTGTTTCTCTTCTCAGCTGCTTTCTGTTCTTCCTCTTAGCAGCCTTCACCTGCGTCACTGTTTCCTTCACATCAACAGATGCCATCTGGAAGCCAGAAACTTCTGAGGTTTTGATCCTCTGGTAATGGAGCCACTCTAGCTCTAGCTTTGAAATCTTCTGAGGCAGAGGACAGTCACAGTTGACATGAACTCTAGCAGCACAGCCAGAGCAGCCAGATGCTTCAGTTCCACAGAGAGTGATATCATGTCTGCAGGTTATGATGTCAAACAATGTATCAAGTTCAGATATTCTCTTCTCTCTCTTTGCAGCCTTCACTCTGCCATTCACTAGGTCAATCATTTCATTCCACCTGACAAGAATCTTCTTGGCAATGGATCTCTCTCGAATGATCACAGGAGGAATTAACTTGGCATTACTTTTGCACCACTGCCAGTACCAGTGATGCCAAGTCCTTAGCCAAATCTTGCAGAGGGTACTGAGCTCTCTTGATATCATCCAGAAGCAGCAGCTCTTCCTGGAGGAGGATTCCTCTCTGAAACACAGCTCTCCAGGTTGGAACTTCTGTGGGAAATAACTGCTTGCCTGGACTCACCAGATAACAGCTTTGAACCAGAACTTTTTCTGGTCTTCCGTCCTTGCTTAGCCATGGTGGCTACACAATCTTCACCAAGCTTTGTATCTGAAACAGAAAATTATCACAGTGAAGCTCAAATAGCCTATAACAGCTGTTACAATGGTTTTGTTTGGTAAGAAACCAGTCTGTTACAGTTATACTACAGTGTACATCCTGCACAGCTGTTCTATGAAAAAACTATATAGGGCTATGGGTTGATTGCCCGATACCCTCATCTGTTGGAAATTTCCAGCAGACTTCAGTGGAGAGTTACCAACAAAAGCCCTATGTTTTTTTGATAGTTTGTTATGTATGTGTAGGTGTTCAAAGGACCTCTTTATATTTAATTGTTTTCGGTAATTCTAGCCTCAGGATTTTAGATGCCTATATGTGAATGAAAGAAAGTGTCCCACCTAATTTTCACTGGGCCATAGTTTGCTTCGATGTAGGGCCATTACGATGGAGTTACACACTTTAGGGAAGACAAAAGCACATCTTCCCTGTTTAAAGCATTCGCTGTAACATGAAGAGCTCTGAGCCAGCGCCACTATATAATCTTCGTATTTTAGTATAAATTGCTGATTTGGCAAAGGTCATTGACTCCTCTCTTGTAATTTACATGAGTTAGCAAGGAAAAATTTAGATCATGTGAAATAATAAATGTTTCTCGTGGTTATGCAGGCTCAATGCCTACATACGGGTTCTATGTATGTATGGTAATAATTTCATTCCCATTAGGCTGTTGCCAATCCCGAGGCAATTTTGTATAGATGTTTAATTCAATTAATTAATAATTTATATTTAATTAAGAAGTAAAGGTACCACATACGATACCATGTTGTAAGCGCATATAGTTTTTCCATATCACGTGGGGGGGGCGGCTGGAGAAAAATTTGTATGTTATAGATCAAATTTTTTGACAAACTGTGTAAAACCATATAAAATGGATTAAAAGGAATGAAATAGGAATTTAGGAAGAGGTAGGTTACTCAAGACCTATTTAAATATAAAAGTTCAAGAGGCCAACTTCTCAAGTTTAGTTAGTTATGTCAATTAGTTTGACTCCCCTTAGGTATAGGAAATTTATGGAATTAAAGTTATTAAGCATTTTAACTTTGCTCATTATCTGTGTAAATTTTATAAGTCACCAGTTTTTAAATGCTGGTTTACTGATGTGGTTTTGGAGTTTTGTCATGTTTTGTTTTGTTAATGATTTATGTTTTAAAGTGACTTCTATGTTGTGTTGTTTGGTTAAAAGAGTTTGTACTGTATTCAAACTTCCTACCACTTCAGACTAGTCAATACCCGTAGTTTTAGTGGAGTAAATGTTACTCCTCCACAGGTAGATCTGGAGGGCTTGGGGCTTTGAATCCTGTACTGTTTTTGTGTTATTTGGCCTATGGCCAAGGGAGGCCACAATACTGTTGTAATAGTAGTTTGGGCTATGGCCAAGGGAAGCCATCAGCCCCTTGTTGAATAGGTTGGGCTATGGCCAAGGGAAGGGAGGCCATCAGGCCCTTGTTATGGATATATATACTCGTTAACTTAATATATACAAGCAATGCTGCATGAATCAGCTTAGTCATCATATTGCTTTGGGACAACAATGGCTCTTCCTCTTCTAGATTTTCTAACAAAAATAGAGAAATTAAACATAGTACTGATAGTCATCTGTAGACTTCCAAACTCTCCAAACAAAAAAAATTTTTGGATGCCATTAATGATATCAGAACTGTAATAAAGTCTGTAAACTCTCAATCCCCTAATATAATACTCTGTGGTGATTTTAATTTCCCATTTATAAAATACAAAAAGGTGGGTAGAAATATATTTATACAGCAAGATAAGGGTGGCATAAGAGAGGACCAGGAGCAAGCAAAAATGCTGATGGCTCTCACAAATGAATTCATGCTGACACA
Source organism: Bathynomus jamesi (assembly GCA_023014485.1). Taxonomy (NCBI): domain Eukaryota; kingdom Metazoa; phylum Arthropoda; class Malacostraca; order Isopoda; family Cirolanidae; genus Bathynomus; species Bathynomus jamesi. Next base: position 532,956 of record JAJOZX010000290.1, on the reverse strand, counting down.
GGAGATAACAGAAAATACCAGGAAAAAATAACTGCTTAGTTCTGGTATTCACAAATAACATTTACTTGATTGCCGATATAAAAATAACCCCAACTATTATTATCTCAGACTACAATATAACTATGTAACTATATTTATAACTATTTACAATTTTTTTTTCAAACAAAATCTACGACGCTTACACAAGATTTTCTAGTAAAACCATAAAATTCCACAATTGTCAAATTTTCATCTTCGAGGTGGACCCACTAAATATGGCTCTAGGAATATTGCCACTGGAAAGATTGCCCATGGGAAAACTGCCCATGTGGGAAAATTGCCCATGTAGGAAAATTCCCGAGGAGAAAATTGCCATGCGGAAAATTACCATTCTGATAATACAATATATTTTGTTTTTGTATAGAACTATCTGAAAAGTATTATAGTATGATAAATAGAAAAAATACATAATTGAAAAATTTATTTTATCCTATTCAAATAAAAATTTATAAATTAAAAGGAAGTAGTAATTTATTAAAATTATTAAAAAACTTGAAAAACTTTGTTTTAAAAAATATGCCTATTATAGGCAATAGATCTTTAATAGGTCATTTTATCATTTGCAGCACGATACTTTTCTACGATATTCTTAACTCTTGAATTTAAGTCCTTATATTTTTTTTGCTTAGGAAGTGAATCCCCTCGTTCAAATTGAACGCGCTTAGCTTTGGCCAAGCATTCTTCACGTTTAAGTGCATCAATTAACTTCCAGATGTTAGGGTGGGAATTACTTACTGCTTTATTTAGGACATTATGAAAAGCTTCCACATTGTTGTTCGTGCGGGGCAACGAATTTTCCACACGGGAGTAAACATTCCAGAGGGGAATTGGAAACATAGGGGTGTCTCTGCTTCGGTTATTATGCATTCCCCTTTCAATCCCTATGTATGTAAATTCAAAATAAGACAAAAATTCCTGTGGTATATCATCATCTCCAGAGTGTTCTTCAAAAAATTCAATAACATCTAGGCATGGCACAAAAGCAAGGGTGGAAAAATATCGCATCTTCAAAGAGAATTCATTGTCGTTGTGGTATTGTTGTTTAAACCCAAGATCGACAATTTTCCTATATAACGATTGAGAAAAGTGGAAGAAGCAGCCATTAAGGGAAGCATTCAGGAAGACAGATTTCAATGCATTGAGGGAGGCTTTTTCAAAATCACTAGTGACATTTTCAGGCGTTTCATTAATTACAAGTTCCTTAATTTTTTCAGAGAATGCTCTATAAGTAGATTCAGATTTGTTTGGTAAGAGGGCAAATATGCGAGGAATACTTAAATTTGCCTTTTGTATATGAATGGTTAGAAGTTGATAGTACATATCTGGAGCTACTTTAAAGGTACCATCAATTGCCCAGTTCTTGTGTCTTTTAAGATCTTCCAAACCCTCAGCCATTGCGAATATCAATATGCGATATTCATCATCAATTCCAGAATCATATTGAAGAAAGTTTTCCCCTGAATCAAGAGCTGTAAATTCTGGTGGTATGCTATATCCTGTCCTTCCAGATGGCACGGCTGAGAAATTGCAAGCCTTTTGTTTCCATTTACGAACATTTCTGCTTATGTTACTTACATTTGGCATTTGAGAGAGAGCAGCTTCATCTAGAGACGCAGTAGCTTGAGATACCAAAACACGACTTGATTGATGAGACGTTGCGGCCATGGATTTCAAAGTTTCATGCGCATTTTTCGCATCAACTCTATCCTTAGTTGATGAGTGTGTATGCTCATTCACCAATTTTAAAACTTCGAAATTATCCGCGGATGACTTCGAGTGCAATCTCGCTTTGCAGTTTTTTTGTTTTCGTTGACTACACTCCCAATATAAAATTGTACCTCTTTTATTAGTACCATGTTTATGATACATATATTGTAGTTCATCTACAAGCATATCCTTCCCGCGTTCACTCTTTATTATTGACACCATTATGGGTTAAACTACTGCTTACTTCCAAAACAGAATACTAATGATTTGAAATTAATATCACGTCCTTGGCTTGGTGTTGAGTTGCTAATTAGTAATTTTTACGGTATATATATCACGTCCTTGGCTTGGTGTTGAGTTGCTAATTGGTAATTTTTACGGTAAAATCTTTAAATGACAGATATGCATACAATTTTTGATTAAACAAGCGAATAAATTTCATTTTAAAATATTATTAATTGTATTCACAAACATTCAAATATACATAGATTTTTAGTTTTATTGTAAAAGCTTAAACGATGCCAACGTTGTCACATCTCATTATATTTTCAGGGCACCCATAATTTTTTTTTTATTAATATTACTCTGTATGGCAATTTTCTCCTCGGAAATTTTCCCACATGGGCAATTTTCCCACATGGGCAATTTTCCCACATAGGCAATTTTCCCACATAGGCAACTTTTCCCACATGGGCAATTTTCCCAGTGCCAATCGTCCGCGTACGACTAAATATTGTCAGAACAGCTTGAAACATGGACACTGAAGGTTTGTTGGGGATTGTAACCATAATATCATAGGGCCGAATCAATATCCGAAGTTTGAAATTTCACCCCTTATAGGCTGATGCATCCTAATTGTAGAGCTTTCACACAATAACAATAAAAGTAGCAAAGTATAAAATAGACAAGACTTTCCTTCTTTGCTAGCCAATGTTGACAGAAAATTATGAAACTATTTATAAGAAAGGAGAAAAGAAGCATAATGAAAATAAGGGATAGCATGAAACACTACACTATGTAATCTTATCTACACGATGCAATTTTTAAGGAATTTTTTATTTATTATATACAAGAAAGGCTGTCAGGCTGAGAGTTACTTTTGAAATTAATTACTTTTTTATGTAGGAAGGAGGGGCCAAGGGTGAATGCTCACAAAAAACACCCCTCCCTATAATAGTGCATTTGAAAGATTGCAGATCATAGCAAGGGGGGGGGGGGGGGGAAGAATGAGAATGTGTCAAAAGTCTGGTACTGCATGCTCTCCTTAAAGAAAGAGGCATGCAGTTAGAAAGTTCAGAAGAGCAGTGTCTGTTATAATAGCAATAGTAAATAAAGAGTGAGGCTACATTGCGGTGAAGAGAGAGGAATTCAAGACAGTCGGTAAGAGGTGTGGAATTTGAGACGCAAAGCCTTGGTTTCCACATGGTCAAGTAGAGCTGTGTGGGTTGAGCCACAACACTCCTAAGAAGCGTACTCCATACAGGGGTGGACAAGACCCCTGTATAGAGACAGGAACTGAGTGGGGGTGAAGAAACTGCAAAGCTGGTACAGCAAACCTAACCTCTTAGAAGCTGCTTTAAAGAGAGTATGTAATCTTTCCAGGAAAGATCATGAGAAAAGGAAAACTCCAAGAATATTAAGGGAAAGGGAAGGGTTGAGAAGTGTATTGTTGAAGATAAGGGGATAGTCGTGTGGAAGACTGATGAGTAGACAGATGGAAGAACTGAGGTTTTGAGCATTGAAAGCCACAAGGTTTTCTCTGCCCCCAATCAGAGATGGCAGAAAGATCAGAGGTCAGGTGTACCATAGCTGTTCTACCCGAATTATGGAGTGACTGTTGAGATGGATGTTTTCTGAAGTGGGTAGAGAAGTGAAGAGTGGAATCATCGTCATAGGAGTGGATGGTACAGGAAGTGCAATTTAAAAGATTATTAATAAATAAAAGGAAAAGTATGGGCAATAGGACAGAACCCTGAGCAACAACACTGTTAGTAGCTTTCAGAGAAGAACAATTGCAGATATAGGTTGGCCAGAAAAGAAATTAGAGATGAAGGCACAAATAGAAAGGTAGAAACTGAAGGAGGGCAATTTGAAAATTAAAGACTTGCACCAGACTCTATCACAAGCTTTTGATATGTCTAGTTCAATAGCAGAGGTTTCACTGAAATCCTGAAAGGAGGATCTACAGAAGCTAAGGCTAACAAAGACCCTAAGATCCACTCTAAGGTTAGCCCGAGAGAAAGGAAAGAGTAGGGGGTTAAGAGAAGAGAATAAGGGGTTAAGTAAGGAGGAACACTTATCACTCGTGGGTTAACATTCATTCAGAAAAAGAGAAAAAAGACTCACCATCATCATCCGCTGGCCACTGCCGACAAGTCAGAAAAATAGTCGGAGAAAATAGGAGAGGGGTGAAAGATGAAAAGAAGTAAAATAAGAACGCTTACAAACCATGCAAACAGTCTTAACTCACTGTCATACCATGCAAACTACAAACATGCAAAGTAAGGAGGGGATAAAAAAAAAAAAAAAAAAGTAGGTAAAGTTGAACAAAAAGTGGGTTAGTTTACGCTACGAGCTACATCTACATTCGTGTTAGTCTAATTTTTTTTTTTAATAATTTTATTGCTGTCATCACAAGCTGGCATTTATCGTCAACAGACTCATCCCCGAGCACCACCACCAGAGCTCCTGTTGCTAACTTTGCTTTTTTATTTTAAACAAAGTTAATATTTTTAAAATGTCTGTCAAGACAGTTCTTAAACATATTAACGCTGGTAGAATGAACGACTAACATGGGAAGATTATTCCATTTATCAATTACTTTAAACGTAAAGAAGTTTTTAGCGATATTAGTAATGAAATGTCTGCCACGCAACTTAAATCCGTTATTACGAGTATTACTATTATCGAAAGTAAACAATTTGTCAAAATTTACGTTATCGATGTTATTAACGATTTTGAAAACTTCAATAAGCTCCCCCCTTAATCTCCTAGTTTCGAGTGAATACAGACACACATGCAGTCAGATCGCCAGTAGAGCACCCATTGTGGAATCCATACTGACAATCTGAAATAAGATTGTGAGAAGAGGGGTGTTTAAGAATCTTCGTATTAAGGATATATTAAAAAACTTTAGAAAGGCAAGAAATTAACAGAATTGAAAGATAGTTGGAGGGTTGAGAGCGCTCACCCTTCTCTGAGACAGGCTGAATGAAAGCGAACTTCTAACAGGAAGGAAAAGTACCAGATGAGAGTGTTTATCTAGGCAGGGTGTCAGCACAGAAGCACAGTTTTGAGAACAACAGGAGGGACACCATGATGACTATGCTTTCCTAGAGTTGAGCCCAGATAGGGTAGAAAAAATATCTTTGGAACACATTCTAATTTCAGACACAATTAGGTTGGAGAGATGGAAGAACAGCACTGGAATTGTCCAAGATTGAGTTGGAGGTGGAAGTTTGATCAAAGAGTTCAGCTTTGTCAGGAGAAAAGATGGTAACTGAGCTGTAGGAATGGAAAAGAGGAGAGAAAAAGTAGTAGTAAAGTTGGAGAGGTTCTTGTCTAGATGCCAGAAAGAGTGAGAGGAATTAGAATTACAAGTTTTCCCATATTTGTCTTATGAAGGAATTTTTGATGAGTCTAAGAACAGATTTTGTATGATTCCAAGCTCAATTATAATTTAAATGAAAGTCAGGAGATGGATGGTGACATTACCCTCTGAAAGCCTCTATTGCGGATACCATTAGAACAAATAAAATTAAAGTTTTTTTTGCCTCAGCAGTAAGAGTAGTATATGGAACGTATGCCTCCATGCCTGAGAGAATCACCCCCATGATGCAGTCAGCACACTCAGAGGTGCTTCAGCCAGGGAAGCAGTACTGCCAAAGGCCCTCCCAATCAGTGGTGCCAAAGGTGTCTCCTCTTGGGAGGATCCAAAGGATGAATTTGATCAATAGGACATGAAACAGATAAAAGATTGTGGTTGGAGGAAGCTATTGGAGAAAAACATTTGACAAAGTAATAAGGATCAGAGGTGAGAAATAAATCCAGAATGGTGGCCCTATCTCCAAGATGATCAGGGATACGAGTAGGGTGCTGTACAATTTGCTCTAGGTCATTCACGATAAAGATTGTCAGCTAGTTTACCAGGAATATCACTGAAATTTGAGGACAGCCAAAGGTGGTAGTGAACGTGTTGAAAATTCCTACAATATAAATTTCAGCAAAAGGAGAGTGGGATAGAATGTATTCCACTTTGGAAGTAAGATAGTCAAAGAGTTTTCGATAGTCGGTAGAATTAGGAGAAAGGTAGACAGTGCAGGTGTATTTAGTTCGAGACTGCAGTGCCAGTTTTAAGGGTGAGCAAAGGGTGGCCCCTACAAAGTACCTTAAACTTTTTTGTCTTAACATAAAAAAACACTGCGAAGGAATGTTTTGGTTTCTTTCAGTATCCACATAAAATTTATTGCTTAGTCTAAATTAATTTTGCATAAAAATATCAACAAATTTATGGTTTTGTATAATTTGTCTCAATATCTTCGGAAAATAATTCATATTTCTAAATAATGCTGCAAAAATAACGTCACTAAAATATCGCTAAGTTGCTAGATTCCAACATTTGTCATTAAGTGGATCACATAGTTGCTAAATCTAGCAACAAAATATCTAAATTGGCAATGTTGGCTCGTAATCTATGACGTTCATAACTTTGTGCGCTGCTATTGTGCCGCATCATTTGTTCAGTGCCTTTTGTGGTGAGTACCAATAGAATATTTTTTATATTTTAGTGTAAATGGATTAATTAAAAAAGAACAGTAGATAAATAGTATAAATAGATTTATATTTTTAAACATAATTTACTTGTTTCTGTATGTTTTGAGTATATGTAATTAAGAGTGTATTGTTTGAGTAGGTTTGATGCATAATAGAGGCTGCCCAGGGCCCCCACATTGCTAAATCTGCCACTGTGAGACTGGCATGTAAGCTGTAGCTAGAGGGTGTAGAATTCAGAGGATTTAAGTCCAGGAATATGAGAGGAAGTTAGGGTGTTGCATACATATACGCAATATCCATTTTTGAAATGAAATTGAATATAAAGTAGGAGGGTACAGAAAAGGGGTTGCTGTCAGTTGTCCCAGATACCCGAGTTACAGTGAGGAAGAGGAGAGGTGGTTTTGAGAAAAGGCTACGAATTTTGTAGAAATTTTTGAAAAGTGAATTAGGTAGAGGCCTAGAACATCTCGAATGGGCAGTAGCAGAACCAGCCCCGCTACCCGGGTTTGCGTTCTTGGTATCGGCAGCAGAGAATCCAGAAGTGGAGCTGTTTATGTTCCCCCTCCTGAGGGGACTCCGAGGCTCTTGAGTTTGATGCCATTTTTTTTTTTTTTTAAATTTTGAAAAAGTGTGTGTGTGTGTGTGTGTTCGACTGCTCACATGGTTGATGGAACCCTGAAAAGGATCAGCTAAGGAAGACAGTGACAGGAGAAATGGGAGGTCTCTAGCACTCCCTGTCTCCTGCCTAAAGTTTTCCCTGGAGTACTTCTCTGGTTGATGTTCTTCCATTTATGTAGCCATCATTTGCAATGTAATTACTTTGATAAAGCAGCACTGATTCAGAGGCACCTCCAGCCGATAAGCGAACCATAATTTAAGAATTCAAGGAAAGTGTACATCAGTTATATGATTTTTCCCTCATTTTCATGAAAAAGGTTTATCAGAATATGATTTATATGGTGTCTTTTGTATAGGAAGCACTGATCCAGAAGCACTTCCAGCTGGCTAGCATTCCCCTATTTATGAATTAAGCATGCAGTATAGTTACCCAGGTTTTTTTTTTAAGTGAAATTCTGTTTCACACTTTAAAATCAAAGTTCTTCACTAACTAAGTACCTTCCCTGATGTTGAATATACCTTTTCGGAGGTTTTGACTCCCAAAAATTCCCACCAAGCTTCCTCTTTACCAATAGGGTATCATCTGAGAATTTCCAGTGCTTGGCAACCAAGCCTGATCAGCAGCATCTACTACATTTACTGCAAAAAAAAAAAAAAAAAAAAAAAAATATTGGGTTACTCCCTATACTAAATAAAAAATATATCCTTAATTTACTCACCCTTTAATGCAAATTTATGCTACTAAAATATCTGTCCAACCTATTCTTAAACATATTTACTGAAGTGCTCGCCACAACCCCAGCAGGAAGGCTCTTCCACGTCTCTACCATCTTAGAAATGAAAAAGCCTGTTGTAGTAGATGTCTGCATAGGCATGGGTCAGTCTGTAAGTCCGTGCCTGGCTTGGCCCATAGATTAGGTATAGGCGGGGTTGTTGAGAGCATGGTGGACATGGGTCTGGTATGGGCTTAAAATATAGTTTTTAGTTATAGGCCTGGGCACATATGGGCTTCAATTCAAGTGTGTAATGAATGATAAAAAGTAAACAACTTAAAATTTTTATAAAAAAAAAAAAAAAAAAAAATGCTAACATTAATTTTGAAGTTGCTGCTTCAAGCCTTCTATATATTAACAATCTACGAGTATCGCGAATCAATTTATTATATGTAGGTCCAATATTACACTAAAACGGGCCCAGTCGGGCTGTGCTGGCAACATATTTTATAAAATTCATACAGGCTGGGCTGGACATGGGCTTCAAAATAAAAAGAACATAACGGGCCTGAAAAAGTAGGTCCATTCAGAACTTTACCTCAAAATGTTTCCTCAAATTTTTTCCTCCTAATTTTAAAACTGTCATTTTTTGTATTGTTCGTATTATCGTCTAGATAATTTTTTTTTTAATTTATGTTGTCAGAATGACTTAAAATTTTGATCACATCAATTAATTCGCCTCTAAAATGTTGACTTTCAAGTGTATATAAATTCAGCTCTTTCAGTCTGTCTCTGTATGGTTTACCATGTAATGTTTGAATAAGCTTTGTTGAGCGTTTCCAAATTTTTTCTACCGTATCTTGTACCCTTACTCATATATGGCAACCAAAACTGTACAGCATATTCTAAATGAAGCTTAACAAGCTACTTACATAATGGCCAAATGCTATTTTTAGATTTTTATTAAAAATTAAGAGAGAAAACTGATACTGTATATTAGCTTTGGGGAAAGTTCAGTAATGATGCTCACCTTTTGTAAATCTAATGTAGGATTAATACAACAGAGTTAAAGTAAATGAACATTATTGCAAGGTACAGAACAAGGAATTCTTTACATAATGATGTAATTAAAAAGGAAAAGATATTTTAAAAAGTACTGAATGAGAACCACTAAAAATATAATTGCCCTGAGCATAATTATCCAACCTTGTAGGGTTATGATTCTCGCCTACCAGACTATATTAGGTGTCACTATATCTGCCAAGCCTAACTTACAAAAGTCACATATATAGTTGGTAGGTTTATTAGTACCACTAGGTACAGTCCCCTGCAATAGTTCTGCTCCACTTTTTCTGAGATGTGGCAGCAAAGCAGCCCCCCTTTCTCCCCCATTCTCTGATTCACTATAAGAAGATATCGGAGTGAAGAAGAAAGAAACTACTGCAATTTCCTACAAAGTACCAGCTACCCGAGTGTGAGAAAATCCATTGCTGCCACCTAACCAGAATTTTTGTCAACCTCGAACAACCCAAGACCATAGATGGAGGGTTAACATATATATTACAGGATAACTGCCCTGTTCACACTGCCAGGATCATCAGATGGTGGTTTCAGGAACAATGAGATGTCGAGCTGCTGAACTGTCCCACCAAGGGGTGTGACCTAAACCCCATTGAAAATGTGTGGGCAAATGTGGTTAACATTTGGGAGTATGGGCAGGAGGGGACATCTTGGCACCTGCTGCAACACACCATGAGAGAGTGGGAACTTTTTTGCAAGAACCCACAAGTCATCTACAATCACGTGGCATCTGTTCCAAATCGGATACAAGAGGTCATTAATAATAACGTGAGGATGGACTAAGTATTGAGTAATTGTGTATAATAATGTTATGGTTGTGATGTAGTAAATATATATTTATTTATTTGAACAATTGTCAGTTCCTCATAATTTGAACATTGTTTTGTATGTTCTTAAGAAAATCCCTAAATTTACTTGATTAAATCATGTTTATTTTTTTAATAAAAAATTGAACTATGTTATCATTAACTCTCCATGTATAGACTTTTTTCTGGATAATCATTTGTTGATGATGCATGGACTTTAAACAGAAGTGTTATTGCCTGGAGGAAAAGTTGATACTACAACTTATCTTATACTTTAAAAACTTTCAATCATACAATTTTGGTGTGGCCATGTTATAGTTAAAGTATCCCATGTTTGTGAAATAACTTAACTACTCTATTCCCAAAATTTAGGAATAATGCACGAATAAAATACATAGTCATCCTAGCATTACCGCCAAAACTACAATGAACAATATATTTAGTCATTGGTTTTTTGAAAAATAAAAGTATTACTGTACTATGACAACACCTGGGAGGGAGTGAGGGTGGAGAACTGGGATTTAAGAGGGACTGCTTTGTTTTCATATCTCAGAGAGGGTGGAGCGGAATTATTGCAGGTGACTCTACATGCCTTATGGGCCCAGTCTGCGCAGGAAATACATCTATACCACATTTCATTGTTTTGGTTAAACTCATTGCAAATTAGGCAGACATCCTTGGAGTTACCACCACTACCAGCTCACTTCCTCATTATAATGTGGATGTATCTGGAAAATAATTTTCTTTTAATTTTATTTCTTTGTTATATTTAGAAAATGCAACTGAAAACCTTACTAAAATAGAAGCTGTTATAAGTTTCTTAAAAATACATTAATTTAAGAACAATTTGATGTGCTGCCTTAAAAGTTTTATGGTATTTCAGTATTAATGTTAGATGGTCATTCAAACTTAGAACTCGTATCTGGGTCTGGATTGAGCAGTACAGTTGCTGCGAATGCAGCTGTCACTGGAAACAGGATCGACATAAAAGTAAGTGCAAAAGGTTTTTGTCAAAATGTGGGTTAAAAACAAGGATTTGAAGCACATTTTTTTATCAGTAAGAAAAAATTGTTTTGAATGTACGAAAGAAAGTTAGTGTAACTGTCAGTTCAGCTGGAGTCTTAAATTTTTTTTTTTTTGCAAGTACTGTACTCCACAAATATATTATTAAAAATATTTAATTATGATAGTTGACAATTCATTCGTAATATTCTTGAAAGACTATAAGAAATGAATACCCCCAAATTGTTTTTTCTTAGTGCCTTCTTTTTACCTTCAGCAGCTTAATTCTGAAATTATTTAGATTATTATGAATGTATTAAAAACTGTTAATTACTTCATTTCTGAATCTTACTTGATTTGTTTAATGATACGAATGACTGTTTAATTCTTGTACCGCTTTTATGACACAGTCTCTGTTGTGGTGGATGGAAGATTGGTATGAATGCTTAAAGGAAATGTAACAACCATGGGTGATTATTTTCAGTTAGATGACAGTTAAGGCCTCTTTTTTAATCATTATAAACAACCTCAAACAAAACACGTTGCATTGTGCAAGGTACCAGTGTGGTGGGATTTGGTTAACCTAACAGCCACACCAGACAAAATATAGAAATTTTTATTTTAAGGCCTTCACACAACCAGGCTGCTCACCTTGAAGGGTTGTTGGATCCAGGCTCGCCGCCCAGACCTCCAATTCCATGACTGCTGGCTCATACCGCCAACAGTTTCTCACTTATTTTACAGTTCTTGCAAGAGTAGCTTCCTTCTGTTAGTGCTTCAATATTTTTGTCATCCTTTTCTTGATAAAATTTATAGTTCTTTTGGTTTAATAATGGTCTTCACTTCCTCAAGACAGATCTAGCTTGAATTTAGTTCCTTCCTTTAACAAGCGAGTCCTTTATTCCTTTTGTTAAATATTCTATTTATTTTCTGTTTTAACATTTGATTCAGTTTTGACACCTCCACAAACACCAGATTGTTTTCCCCACTTCTCACAACACTGTCTCAAAACTCAAGTTTTGACACACACACACCGATTCTTGGAATTTATTAGCTTATACACTTTTGAACATCCCAAGCTTCTCTCTGACAAGAGTCACCTTTCATGTTATTTTCCTTCAAATGTTAAATTTTATAGACAATATTCATGGATAGGTCTTATAAGCAAATAAACCAAGGCTTTGCTAAAATGGTGTAACAAATATGTACTTAATGCCTTTCACTAACAGGTTTTAACAAGCAATTACTTAATTCTTATTCCTTTTCTTACAATATTAACAAACAAATACTTAATTCTTATTCCTTGCTAACAGATTTTAACAAATAATTATCTTTATTCTTTTCTAAAATGTTTTAACAAACAATTATCTTTATTCCTTTGGAAAGAAAGAGAGAACCATGAAAATCCTATCTATAACAAATATTTTAATAAAAAATTAAATAAATTTAGTATATAAATAATAATAATCAGGCCAGGGGGAATGGGCTGACAACTAAAAGGGGAAAAAGGGTTCACCCTCCACACCAGTACTACCTAGTTTCAGAAATCCTGTGTTATCTTGCATATAAATATAGGTGTTGTTTGTGTTTAGAGACAGGGTGGGCAAAACATTGGTAATGGTTCAGAATAGGGGCCACCTCAATTTTTGTGTTTTTTCCACCAAAACATGCTAAAACCATTGGTTTCCTGTTGTTTAGGATGAATGTGACCATTGCCATTACAGTAAATTATTGCTTGAAGTTATTTCACCCCCCCAACCCCTCCTACAATCTGGGGAGACCACCATGGGAACCAGGGGTTTTGGGTGGGGCAACACAGCACAAGCAATAATTTACTGTAATAGTGATGGTCAAATTTATCCTAAACAACAGGAAACCAATGGTCTTAGCATGTTTTGGAGGAAAAAACATGTCATGAAACATCAAAAACCATGAGAAAAACCTAGGTTTCATGGAAAACCTAACCTAACTAACCTAAAAATTATAAACCTTATACCGATCAATTTGTGATACGTAATCTTTACGGGGGCTCCGCCCCCATACCCCCCGAGACCTAAATTATACAAATTGGACACACTACATTTAAAGCGAGAACACCATGCGAGCTCTACTAGCATCACCTCACATCCGTCACAGACCGAAGCCATTTTTAAACTGAAGTGAATGAACAATATGATAGTAGGGTTGCCAACTCAAAATGTCCTAGATTCATACCCAAAAATATGTTTTTCGTAATTTTCTAACCGTTTTTTTGACTATGCGACACATGCAATCAACGTATTTTAAGGAGAGAAACAACTTTGTGTCTATGGTATTTTTTGAAATTTTGCTTAATTAAGTGGCGCCTGTATTCTGAACCATTACCAAAACATTTACTTACGTGTTCACCTAAATATGCTGCTGCCTTTCTAATTTTTCTCCCCAATTTGTTTGTAACAGTCGACTCCACTCATTCATATATTTACTAATCCCATTCTTTCACTATTAAATGCATCTTTTCTCGATCTGATCAATTTATTTTCTCTTCCCCCAGTTTGCTGAGCATCGTTCTTCTGAAATTACTCATTTTAGATGCTTTCTTTTATAAAAGATGTAAATAAGCATAAGGGTATTCAGAAGGTTAGGTTTGTTTAGATTAATGACAACAGAAAACATCCTTCAAGCCCTGAAATATTTATCATGCCCTTCTTGGTTCAGTGGCACCAAAGTTAGGTTAGCTTAAATTCAGTTTCGTTGAGTTTTTTAGATGCAGATTTTGAAAAGTCAGTATCTCATTTTTGTGGATTGAGAGAGTGCAAGTGCAAGTGAGTGAGTGCATGCGTTTTTAGTTCAGGTTTGAACTATGGGTAATTCTACGAGAAATAGACAAATGAAGTACACGGTAACCTCTTCAAAATTCATGAAACTTGGTGTGAGGGTTGGTTTAGGTCCAAATTACAAATTTCTGAATTTTTTTGAAAATTGGTCAAGTTGGTCAAATTTTATGGCTTGACCAAATTTTGGTCAAATGAAAAAACCAATAATTTTCAAACGTAAATATCTCGGCTCCTAATTGTGGTAGTGTAGTAAGTCTTAAATGATAAAATATGTAAAATTAACTGTAGTTTCTAAATATGTATCACTTTTTTAGGGTAACAAATATAAAATTGATTTTTTTTTTTTTTTTTTTTTTTTTTTTTTTTTTTTTTTGCGATTTGGCAGCGAAGATATCATTTTTCGAAAAAAAGACCAGGAATAAAAAATGTTTATTTGATGTATGTACACCATAATAAGTAATAAAAAGTCAGCTTATTGACGATTATTATGAAAAAAAAATGACTAAAAAAAAAATCCTCCAAATTTTAACAATTTTTTGCTTTCTTTCCAGATTTTCAGTATATACCTAATTTTCTAGTATACATAAATTTACCTAACCCTTAAAATGCCTCAAAACACAAAATTTTGTTGCGATCCTATGAAAAAACACTCAAGAAGAATTTTCTGTAACATCAAAAAAGTAAACTCTGCCATGGCAGCTGCAAGCTATGGAATTTTGGAAGAAAATCAATTACTATGCAGCAATGCTATGTCACAATTAGAAAGAAGCCAATTGTATTAGAACATGTTCAACATTCATCCAGAGAGCCGGAACCTGCACCAATACCTGAGCCAGACATACTTAACGAATGTATGGAGTGAAGCAGCAGCGATTCCACGAATCCACCACCATTGGAAGAATTTGTCATTCAAGACAGGCAATTCAATAAAGATTTGCTCAGCGACAATATTTTACCTTTATTTGATGAAAGCCATATTAAAACAGGTAATAAAACAATAGACTCCGTTCTGGACATTTGTTTCTTAATGCCAAATTCATAGTTTTCTGTTTTTAAATATTAGCATCAGCACTTGAATACATATACAGGCATACCTCGCTTTACGAATTATTGCGTTCCCAGCGTCCAATCGTAAAGTGAGGCATCGTAAAGCGAGGCATTATTTCCCATAGGCTTAATGTTATATTAAGGGATACGTTCTTGGAACAAATTTATTAAAAAAAATCGCAAGAAAAGGTAATAAAATGATAATTTATGCAGCAATGGTTTAATGAAATGAAAAACAAAGCAAAGATATATGTAAAAAGACACACACAGTTTAATTTTTATTTGACTCACTCGTAGAATCACCTTCAGACGCACTTGTAGATGCAGTCGTGGATGGAGGACTCTTGAAAAATGCATCCAAAGTGGTTTGCTTTAAAGAAGATTTTTTCTTTTCTCTGTAAATTTCAATAACAACCTCTCACTTCAACGCAACGATACAAACTGACGATAAAAATGCTCCGCCAGAGTGAACAAACGCACGCATGAACGATATGTACTTATTTTTGACGTTAAATATTGTTTTTTTTAACTTTATTTATTTTTTTATTTCGTTTAAAACAAAATTCATAAACCCGGGGTATCGTAAAGCAAGGCATTACTGTATACAAAATATTTGATATTTGATTATTTCACGCAACCTAAATTTATGAATTTGTTTTACAGCTGGATTGAAGCCGGGACAAAAACAGATAAAGGCTTCTACGAAATTTAGATCGACAACGGAAAAGGTTAAACAAAGTTTTGAAGGTTCTTATGGGGCTCCTATTGACTATTCTGAAGCTGGTCCATCCAAAAAAAGTTGTTTGGAAGATGATTTAGAGAGGCAAGACTACTTTTCGGACATAGTTATTGAAATTTGACATTTTAAATTAAATTTAATACAGTCATCGAAGTATATACTAAATAAGTTTTATCTGTTTACATTTTTATAATCGGACAATATAATACATATACATATATTTTATGAAAAGTTTAATTAAAAATATACTAACTAAACTTAATGTCAAATACACTTTATTTCAGGTATCAAAAGGTTATGGAAGAATTAAAGGAGAAATTTCAAGCAAGTAATGATCACAATCTTAGGTTACATATACTATCATTGTATCCCTATCCCATTGAAAAAACTGCTGACTTCTTTGGAGCAACAAAGTATATGGTGTGTAAGAGCCACAATCTTCAAAAACAGTTTGGGATTCTTCCTAACATTCCAAACATGACGAAAGGGAAGGTCATCACAGCTGAAATGAAAAAAATCATTCAGGAGTTTTATGAAAATGACGAATATAGTAGGATGTGCCTGGGAATCAAAGATTATAAGTTAGCAATAAATGAAGAGGGTGAAAAAATAAAAAAACAAAAAAGACTGGTATTGTGTAACTTGAGTGTGTTATATGCTGAATATGCAAAAAATGATGAAAATCCCAAAATAGGCTTTAGTACCTTTGCTCATCTTCAACTGTCATGGTGCGTGCTTGCGGGACAAAGCGGAACTCTGTGTCTGCGTATGTACGCATCACCAAAATCTGAAACTACAAATATCAGCGTTAGGCATTAAAGATTTAGACTACAAAAAATTAATGTCTTTATCCGTCTGCGGCATGGACAATGAAGATTGTATGATGCACCGATGCAAAAGATGCCCGCGAGAGGTTGGAATAAAAAATTATTTGGAAAGTTTGGACTTCATGGCGATGGAAGAGATAAAATATAAACAATGGGTGTCCGTCGATCACTGTATGTTAAAAGATATCACTGAAACTCCAGAGGAATACGTAGAATCGCTCACCAAAAAAGTTGCACAACTGACAAGACACCACTTCACGAATAAATGTCAGTCGAGTTACTTCAAAAATCTAAAAGAAACTCTGCCCGAAAATGAAGGTGTTTTGGTAGGCGATT
This sequence comes from Bathynomus jamesi, assembly GCA_023014485.1. Classification (NCBI taxonomy): domain Eukaryota; kingdom Metazoa; phylum Arthropoda; class Malacostraca; order Isopoda; family Cirolanidae; genus Bathynomus; species Bathynomus jamesi. Next base: position 516,453 of record JAJOZX010000290.1, on the reverse strand, counting down.
TCGTGGAAAACTTCTCATTCATCGTACAAGATTGTGCCCAGGGGTTTCATTGGGAGAACTCGCAATGTACAGTGCACCCATTCGTTTATTATTCCAAAAACAATGCAGGAAAACTAATTTGCAAAAGTTACTGCTTCGTTTCAAACCATCGCAGGCATGATACAATTCTGGTTCATAGTTTTCTCAAAAAATTAATCCTGTGCATCCAACAACAAAATTCAAACCTAACTAAAATTCATTATTTCACAGATGGATGCGCGGCTCAGTATAAGAATAAAACAAATTTTCTAAATTTATACCATCATTTCGAAGACTTCAAAATTCATGCTGAGTGGAATTTTTTCACGACATCCCACGGGAAGAATGCCTGCGACAGTATTGGCAGAACGGTAAAAAGAGCAGTCGCCAGAGAAAGCTTACGACGGCCTCTCGACCATCAAATCTTAACAGCTGAGGACTTCTACAATTTCTGCTCTCAAGAATTCCTAACCGCTATTGACTTTTTTTACGTCTCTGAGGCAGAAGTTGTAGATATAGAGCTTTCTTTGCAAAAACGTCTGAGTGAACCTATTACTTCTATCAAAGATACTCAACAATTACATCGCTTCATCCCAATTTCCAAGAATTTGTTGAAGGTTTATCCACTCTCTCAGAGTGCACAGTCAGTCGAAATAAGAGAGCTCATTAGAGTTTCTGCTTCGGATCAAGAACATAATACTCTCTCTCAACGCGAAATTGAAACAGGCCCTTTTGTGGGTTGTATGTATGAAAATAAACTATGGCTCGGATTAGTCCAGTCCTTTGACTGAATATGATAATTTTCTGATAAAATTTCTCCATCCTTCGGGCGTATGTCCCTCATACATTTTTCCTGCGCAAGATGATGTTTGTCACGTTCCAACAGAAAATATATTTGGGAGTATTGAAGCAAGTTTACGAGGAGGAACAAGAATACAATACATTTTTCCGCTTCAAGCTTTAAATAACTTTTCAAAGATAAAGTAAATTCTATCGAATGTATACTATTTAAGATTGTCTATATAATATTTCTAAAATTTTTATCTAAGATTTGTGTATCTACTTAATAGTTATAAAAATCTTTTCAAATTCTTTTTTCTTATTATATTATTAGTGTCTAAAATTTGGATTCACTGGATGAGAATACTCTCTCTTAATTCATTCTCAAAGACTTGTGTATGTGTAGTATTAGGAAGAGTATTTTATACTCTGATAAGCGCTTTATAAATTAAACATTATTATTGTCAATATATTCTGTCCCTAAATATAAGAGAGGTTATGTATGTACATTGTACATATATTTTAAAAGATTTTTTCTCCTTTGGTTTATCTACATGTATTTTTTATGTGGTTTGAAAATTGTCTTTTTTTGGACCAACAAGTCTGTAATAAATCTTCGTTGTCTGAAAAAAAATTTTATTACTTAATTTCGAACTCAGTTTTGAGCCTTATAATAAACTATAAGCTGACTTTTTATTACTTATTATGGTGTACATACATCAAATAAACATTTTATTCTTGGTCTTTTTTTCGAAAAATGATATCTTCACTGCCAAATCGCAAAAAAAAAAAATTGACATTTTTTCCAAAAAATCATAATTTTATTTTTGTTACCCTAAAAAATGATACATATTTAGAAACTACAGTTAATTTTACATATTTTATCATTTAAGACTTATTACGCTACCACAATTAGCAGCTGAGATATTTACGTTTGAAAATTGTTGGTTTTTTCATTTGACCAAAATTTGGTTAAGCCATAAAATTTGACCAACTTGACCAATTTTAAAAAAAAATTCAGATTTTTGTAATTTGGACCAAAACCAACCCCCTCACCAAGTTTCATGAATTTTGGAGATGGTGGAGTGTACATTTGGCACTTTCATTTGTCTATTTGTCCTGGAATTACCCCTATATATCATATGCTGATTCTCTTCAACTTGAGTTACAAAAAAGCTGGAACTTAGTTAACGTATTCACAATCAGTTTTAAAAGTGTCCTTTCACATATAATATAAACAGGTACCCCCCTTTCCTCAGTTCATCCTCCAATTGATAGAACATTAATACATCATCAACATACATCAGGCATTATACTTGTTGTTTATTTCCTTCCATAATCAAAGCAACAGAAAAAAAGTAAAAATCAGAAGTAACTTATAATTAATTTAACTTTTATTTTAATAATTTTAGGATTCCACTGATAACATTCTTAGCCCTTCTGGGGAAAGTTCGCCTTCATTCGACCTGGAATCCAGTTTTAATATTTCAAAATATGTTGGAAACAAAATGGAAAATAATTTGAGGTAAGAATTGGAAATGTGAAATTACAATTTGCTGAAATGTATTTCAATTTTACAAATGTAAGGCAGTATTGGTTGGACAAGGAAGGAAAGTGAAATATTTGCTGGTTTGTTTATATTGTTTGTGAATGCACAAATTATTTCACTACCATAGGAACTCTTTATTTTAAGCTAGTATCTTTACTGCTATTATATTTTTTAGGGTTTGTTTTAGTTAATGTAGAAATGTATACCAGGGAGTGTAAGATATTAAATTGGAGAAAGTCAAATGAGTGGTATGTGAGCAGAAAAAGGAAACCTAGCAAGAATTGATGGGATATGTAGTGAAATGATTAAATGTGGAGATCGAATAGCATTTGAATCAGTGTTGTAGATAGTCAGAAAGTGTGGGTAGAGGAGGGTGCAAAATTTATTGCTCACCAGGATTTGAACCTGGGCCTTCTGACTCTGAGACACGGGCATTGACCAATTGGCTGCAACAGGACAAAAGTTAATAAGAAGGCGATATTTTATCACCCAAGGGAGAAAACCAAATGCTTTCATGTCCAGAGGTATTTTTACATTAACCCAAGATAGGTACACCACTTCTGGAACATACCATGATCGTGATAGAACCCTGGGTGTGGACCCCCTGGGTGTACCTATCCAGGGTTAGACCCATGCACTCAAGCCAATGGACATTGGCAAACATGCCGGTACCATTTTGGCTTTTTACTGCAAAAACAAAAAAAAGTATCCACACTTTATTTTAGTGGTAATATAATATGTAAAATATATACTTGTAATAACAAGCCAAACTGAGATCTTTAGGCTTATTTAGGCTACTCGTAGCTGTCACATATCGTATGAGTAGTGAACATGGCTGCACCACTTTCAATTTGTACTCGGGAAGAACAGATCTGTGGTTCGTTTTTTGTGGGCAGAAGGTGTGAAAGGAGCTGAAATTCACACGCATTTACTGTATGTGCTCAGTATAGGAATAATGCATTACCATGGCAAAGTGTGTATGAGTGGATTCAAATGTTCAAGGAAGGTTGGACATGTGTGACAGATGCTCAGTGCTCAGGATGACTGTCAACATCAACCAGTGGTGACAAGTGATATCATAATGAAGGTGAAAACTTTTTGGAGTGCATTATCACTGGAGATGAAACCTGATCCATCACTATGAACCAGAAATCAAACAACAGAGCATGCAATGGAAGCATCCAACATCTCCCATTGCAAGGAAGTTCAAAGCGCAGCCATCAGCAGGTAAATTTATGCTAACACTGTTTTGGGATACATGAGGCCCTATCCTTGAACATTATCTAGAGCGTGGAACTACAGTAACAAGTGCATCATATTCTGACATGCTTTGGAATAAGTTAAAGCAAGCAATTCGCACAGAATGGAGGGGGGAGATTGTCAGAAGGTGTTATTCTGTTACACGACAATGCATGCCCTCATACCACTGCACAGACTAGAAAATGCCTTAAAGAACTTAAATTTGAAGTTCTCAACCATCCAACCTACAGTCCAGACCTGGCACCTTTGGATTTTTACCTGTTTGGACCACTAAATGATGCTTTGAGAGGTCACTGATTCAAAGGCAATGATTAGGGTGCTCCAAAAATTAAAAGATGTTGAAAAAAGCTCATAAAACTTTGCTCCCTGGGCTTCTCATTCTTTTATATCATATTAATGCCAGAAAAAAATATTAGCTACATTGAAACATACTAAGCCTTGCCACCAGGCAGCTGAAAAATATGCTTTATTGAATTAATTTATTATGCTTAATACTTACATTTTTTAAATTTTTTTTTCAGATTTACCTATCATAAATAGCGTACCTATTAAATAAATAGTAGTTTTACTCGAGTTTATATAAACTCAAATAATTATTACAAAATTTAACTTATTTTTCGTCAAGAAGAGTAATAATTAATTACTTTTCAATGGCAGATGGAAACAGTAATAATAATAATGATGATCCAAATAAAAAATCAAAGGATAATTCAAATATTTTCTTAAAAAAAGATATAATATGGCTAATAGAAAAGCCTATTGAAAAACTCTGATGTTCGAATCCCAACAAAGGGGGAACATTTTACACTATTTTTTTCTACCTAAAAGATGGACCAATGAAGAAAGAGAAATTTAGAAATTTTAATGGTACAATTGCTGAAAAAGTATTAGAAGATACAGAAAAGCAGTGAATGAAGTCAGGAATTGAAACACAACGTAAAGATAGTCAAGAAAAACATTTCTGACCTTTACAAGAATTATAGGACACTCCAAAAAAAGAAAGGTTCCAATTCCAACAAGGTAAAGGAAGAAAATTTTGTTAGAGACCTTGACTCCTATTTTTTTATTGCCCATAAAGATGCTGAATGCAGAGTTCAAACTGATTGGTTGAGGATGACAGAACAGAAAAAAGAGGATATTGATTTCATAGATGCAATGAAAGAGGGTAGAAAAGTTCTTTTAGGATCCGAAGATAAAAAGTATTCAAAAAAGGTTCATGCTAAAAGGAATAGGGAAGAGAATTTCACTTACAGAATGGAGACGGAGATGAGTGTGATAATGATGAAAATGTGATTTCAAATTCTGATAAAAAATCAAAAAGAAAGCGTTCAAAAACTATCACACTAGAACTTCCACGAAACCCATTCAAAAGTAGAAAAATATCTGAAATGGCTGATCGTTTAAATTTATCTTCTGGCCAAAGAACTGCATTTATGGCTGCCATCGCAACAGATAGGGGGAGTTGATTTGGAGAATATCACATTGTCTAAAACAAGTACGATTCCAAAAAAATAAAAAATCTTGAATGCTTTTGCATATTCACATCACTTTTTTATATACAACCCTGGTTATCAGCTACCAATGCAGCTGATGCTGCAATAAATGACCTAAAATTGTGGTACGATTTAAATTCTTATTGTAAAATTGATTCAGATGTGGCCTCAGCAGCTATAAAAACCTTTGAAAGACATTTTTGGTATATGACAGAAAAGTTGGCTTCATTTTCAGTTTTCAAATAAATTTGAGATCTCTGAAAAGTGTCAAATAGCTAAAAAATTATGAAGATGAAAAAAGTAAACAGTTTTAACCCTTTGATTGCCAGGATCCACTTTCTATGCCATTACATCATGCTGAAAAATGGCCTAAATTTAATTAAGTTTCAACATTTTTGGGGGGCCGAAAAAATCACTGTATCAACTTGAATTAGTTACCCATAAATCCTCATTTTCTCTAGTAATGTCTCCAATAATAAAAAAATAATTTTTTATAGATAACAATTTTATCCTGACCAAAAAAAGAACTCATTTTTTAGAATAAGGAATTTTTTTACTATAATGTGTATAAATATTTTGAAACACCCTGTATATATATATATATATATATATATATATATATATATATATATATTCAAAACATGTGAAATGTATTTAGAATTTGCAAAGATAAGCAAAATTAATAATATATCAAATAATTTTGAATAAATAAAAGAAAATAAAGGCAAAAAAGCCAACAACTAGTGGTAGGTTTTTGGAAGTTGCCTCAGAATGGCTACAAATAGGTCTCTGGCAGTCAAAGGGTTAAAATGGGAGTTCCCACTTTCCCTAAATTAAACTCTCTGGCAAAATTAATTTCGCTGATTGGAGTAAACTCTTGTTTCTTTTACAAACTCTGGGAATAGATATGGAATGGATGACAAAGGACCCAAGTGAGTGGAATGTAAATTCTGAATATAAAAAAGCATTTAAATATGTTAGAAGTGTCAAAGTAGTAAATGATCTTGCAGAAAGAGCTGTGAAGCTCATTCAAGATTACTCAAATAACATTACCAAGGACGAGCCCCAAAGACAGTACATGCTTCAGGTTGTAGAGCGCCACAGGAAACTAATTCCTGATTTCAAGAAAGGGACACCATCTTCTGCAAAATCAAAATAAGATCAAAATGGACTGTTTATAACTGCCAAAAGGAAGAGGCCCACTCCTGCTAAAACAAAAACAAACCTGATGGCTACAGTTATAAACAATTATGCAGGAGTGAGGGGGCATAAACCTCAGTAAAGGCCAATCTTCTAATTTCCCTAGAAATAAGAAGAAATACCAAATTTTAAGCTCGTCTTTGTTTTTTATTTTTTTGCACATTTACTATATCAATGCTTTGTATTTTTAAATCAATTCTAATTAACCCTAATTTATTTTTATGAGGTTTATGTAACTTAATCTTAAGTAATAATAGTACCTACAAATCAGACCTAATTGCATAATTTGAAAATTACAAAACCTCAATTTTACATGAGGCGGCTGGTGGCAAGGCTTAATATGTTAGGATTGAGCTAAAAATTCCCAAAAGTATTCAGAAGCATGATAGCAATGAGAAAATAACTGGGGTGCAAATATTCAGAATCATGTTTTTTTTTTGGAGCACCCTAGCGATGATGACCTAAAGGAGGCAGTGCATGACTGGCTACGCACACAGCCAAAAACATTCTTTTGTGATGGCATTAGGAAGCTTGTAGATCGCTGGACTAAGTGTATTGAGAAACAGGGAGACTATGTTGAGAAGTGGTGTGTTTATAATCTATCAGATGTGAAAATAAAAAGTGTGGATACTTATTGAATTACCCTTGTGTGTGTATAATATATATATATATATATATATATATATATATATATATATATATAATATATATATATACACATATATATACACACACACACACACACACAAGGGGTGTTTATAAAGTCCCTATCTATTTCAGTGAAAATGTAGCAAAAGGGTAAAATTCAATAACAATATAATAGAAGGCATACATTTAATGAATACTTAAACATATGATTCTACATGAGAACCATGTCTATCAAACCCACGTTTGATTTGAGAAAGTCCCATGCAAAGAAATCCAAGGGCATTAGGTCAGGAGATCGAGATGCCCAGGGCCTGTTGCCTCCATGTCTGATCCACCGATTTGGAAATTGTTCAGTTAGGTACTCCTGAACAATGTTTGCGTAATGACAAGGTAACCCCATCTTGTTGAAAGATGATGGTGTTTAAAATGCCATCTGAATGAAGCTGGGACATTTACGTGCTCGTATCATAACAGCAGTTACAAAAATAACCCATGTCATGCTCCAAAATGTGTTCCACAATGCTGCTAACAGATTTGAACTCTGTAGAGATACTGATGGTGCTCATGTAGAATCATATGCTTAAGTATTCATTAAATGTATGCCTTCTATTATACTGTCATCGAATTTTACCCTTTTTGCTATGTTTTCACTGAAATAGATAGGGACTTTATAAACACCCTGTGTATATATATATACAGGGCTGGATCTAGAAATTGCGAGGCCCTAGGCAGATCTAGAAATTGCGAGGCCCTAGGCCTATATATATGAAAATATGGACTTAATTATCGGTACTATACCAGCAATATTAGAATCACGCATAGACAGAACTATGCCAGCACTTAAAAATTAAACCAAACCAAAATAATCACGCATGGAAATTGTATAAGAAATATAAATAAACCATACAAATAAGTATAAATTATAATATGAATCAAGATTTGTATCGAAAATATAAGACAATGATTTCTAAGATTTATATAATATTATAGGTAATGACTTTCCATAGTATACAAACGTTTTTCATATGTGATGTATAAGAGATGTTGACATTTCATTTTTTATAATAGTGAGTGATCAACTTATCAGGCTAAATATTAATGCTTTAATATTTGGTTCAGATGCTCCTTGAATATTACAGCAATGCTTTTCTACTTTTCTTCGAGCTAAACTCTTCAATTAATTGAGAATAATCTAATGAATTTGTTATATCATTTTCTATTGATAACATAGCTAATGATTGCAATCTCGCTTGAGACATGGTGGAACGCAAATATGTTTTAATAAGTTTGAGACACGAGAAACTTCTTTCAGCCGAAGCAACAGTAACTGGGATGGTTAATACTATTTGAAGTGCAACATAAACATTAGGATAAATCTCACTTAGTTGTTTTTGCACTATATAAACAAGGGGTCATTCCATGTCAACTCAGCCACAAAATGGCACTTTTTGCACTCACCCCTTTCAATTTTGCTCATACTTGGCACAATAGCAGATATACATGCCAAACTTAAATTCCCAAATTATTAGAGCTGACTGACCTTTGGTTACTGAGATACAAGGTCACAAAGTTGTGACATTTTGACCTTTTTTGCGTTAAATGACTATTTTCAAAATGGTGTAACTAAAAAACTATTAAAGCTAGAGCATTGATTTTGGTCTCATTTTAAAGCTCTTTAGTAGCCCCTTGTTTATTGTCTCTTGTTAAATATCTCTACTGTGAAAAATAAAAAAATCCCTTCAAAAGTTGACCTTTGACCTTGAATAAAAAAAAAATACCTTCTCCTAAAAAAATTCAATTTTTTTACATTAATACCTTGAGTCATGTACAACAAAATCCCAAGAAGCTGTAAGTGGCTGATAACTAGTTCAATGTATAAAAAATAAATTTTAGATTTTTTTTGTCAGTTTTATTTAAAAGTTCTGTTCTGATATAGTGTCAGTGAAGACTTAGTTCAACTTAACATTATTAGTTCAAAAACCTTTTTGTGACTTGTGCCAAAAGAAGTCCTTTAAAAGACAACCAGGGTTAAACCCCTCGACAGCCCCAAATCTACTGGAGTAGCACTGATCCAAAGGCCCAACTAGTATATAAGTACTGTCAACTTTACAGAGTTGACTCCTGACTTCAAGTTAAAGTTAATTTATTTTTACTAAATACATGTATAAAAATTTATTTAATAATTCATTAATTGTTCATTGTTTTCTTTTCAGGATTTTCTTTGTGCTTTTGTGATTTCAGAGTACAAACATGGAACATTTAAAACTGAAACAGAAGTGTGCTGATCCTTTGCTGCGTCACAAAGGTCAGTGTCGAAAGAAGAGTTTGAGAATTGTACCACAGGAACTTGTAAATAAGTTTCCCGATCTGCACTTAACACTACATCACAGACTTTGTAAGCAGTGTAGAGAACATCTTGAGTCCTTGCCTGAGAAAGGAATAGGCACTTTGAATTCAGACATAAATGATGATTCTTCTTGTAGTAGTGAACCACCTGAAGATCTTGAGAAAATTGAAAATGTTGACAATAGTGATGCATCAACTTCAGAGCAAAACCATGAGATGTGTACTTTGAATGCTTCTTTTGTTTCAATTGGTGAATCACCCATAAAAAAGAGAAAGCTTGTAGAGCAAAAGTCATATGGAGCTAAAAAACTAAGCAAGGTGACAGAGACAGTTAAGAAGAGAATGGAAACAGTTGCAGGAAAAGAGATTTCTGACTCACAATTTAAGGAGCCATCTGGAGATGTAGACTGTTTAGAAATAATAAATCAACTCAAGGAAAAATTCAAAAATGAAAATACTAAAAGAAGTGATAAAATAAAAATCCTCACTGTATTGCCCAAAAGTTGGAGCATTAGGAAAATTGCTTCAGAATTTAACACAACAAGGCATACAGCATCTATTGCTAAAAAAATAGTTGAAGAAAAAGGTGTCCTTTCAGACCCAAATCCAAAGGGTGGGAAAAGAATTAAACAGGATACTGTTGACGCTATTAAAGCATTTTATCTTTCAGAAGACATCAGTAGAACAATGCCAGGAAAGAAAGACTATTGTAGTATCATTGACAATGAAAGAGGAAGGATACATTTGCAAAAGCATCTTTTACTTTGCAATTTAAAAGAAGCCTATCATATTTTCAAAGAAAGAAATCCTTTGGTTAAGGTGGGATTCAGTAAATTTGCAGAATTGCGTCCAAAGCAGTGTGTTATTGCTGGAGCAACAGGAACTCACTCAGTATGTGTCTGTACAATTCATCAGAATGCCAAACTTATGTTTGTAGGAGCTGAATTAGAAAAACTAACTGCAAATGATGACACACCTATTAAGAATGTACGTCATTGTGTTGCCTTTATGGAATGCAATCCTGCCTCACAGAAATGCTGCCTCAGACAATGTGAACAATGTGGAGATCCATCAGATTTAAAAAACAGACTACTGGACATATTTACAAACAACTTCATTGATATCATAAATTTTAAAAAGTGGACCAATACAGATCGGTCAAATCTTGAATCAGTAGAACTGAATACAGATGAATATATTGACCAATTCTGTAACCAACTGAAAGAATACCAGATACATGACTTCAAGACAAAGATGCAAGCAACTTATTACCGTGAAACAAAAATGTCTTTGAAAGATGGTGAGGTCCTTGCTGTGTGTGATTTTGCTGAAAATTATTCCTTTATTCTTCAAGATGAGGTTCAGAGCTTTCACTGGAACAATGAGATGGCTACTCTACATCCATTTGTTATTTACTATAAAAAGGAAGATGAGATTGCTCACCTTAGCTTTGTTATTATTTCAGAGTGTAACATCCATAACACAGTTGCTGTACATTTGTTTCAAAAGCATCTGATAAAATTCCTAAAAGATAATATCTCATCCATCGGTTCCATCCACAAAATAATTTACTTTTCAGATGGGTGTGCAGGACAGTATAAGAACTGCAAAAACTTTTTGAATCTTTGCCATCACAGAGATGATTTTGGAATTGAGGCAGAATGGAATTTTTTTGCAACAAGTCATGGAAAGGGACCCTGTGATGGTGTTGGAGGCACAGTTAAGAGATTAGCTGCAAAAGCTAGTCTACAACGACCTTATGATGAACAGATCCTTACTGCAGAACAGTTATATACATTTGCAAGTGAAAATATTGTAAATATAAAATGTCATTTTTCAACCAATAAAGAGCATGAAGAGGAAAGCCAACTTCTCCAAGAAAGACACTCAACTGCAAGGACTATTGCTGGTACACAGAAATTACACCATTTACAGCCAGTTTCATTGACTTCTCTTAAGGTTAAACATTATTCATTATCAGATTATTCAAATATTGAGAAAGTTACTGAAAAGGAAGAAGTTGTGACTGAGGAGAAAATACATGGTTTTGTTACTGCTGCATATGATGGCCATTGGTGGGTGGCATATGTGCTGGAAAAGATACCAGAGAATAGAGAAGTAAAAGTCACATTCCTTCATCCTCATGGCCCAAACCCATCATTTGTGTATCCTGGTCGACCAGATGAATTAATCTTACCATATTCAGATATTCTAACACAAGTTGAGGCATCTACTACTAATGGACGAACATACAGGATTTGCAAAGAAGTTACTTTGAAGGCATCCAAAGCTTTGGCAGATCTACAGCACAGAAAGGTAAGAATTCAAAATTAAAATGGTCATGTAACTATATATACACTGCATACATTTTAAGTTGTGATAAATGGAAATCAATGAGCACTATACCTATACATATTGTATGTACATTTTAATATGTTACTTGTATTTGTTAATTAGGTAGCTATCTAGGTATACATTAAAAATTGTTTTCTCTTCTAGAAATCACAATAAATTGGGTGGCCCACAAGAATCTTGTCAACTACTGAAAACCATCACATACATGCACAACATACAGGTGAGGTGGGTAAAGAACAAATATTTAAAAATAAGCATTTGCTTGTTTGTAGAAGGCTGCAGATAGTATGTAGATATGGGTTGTATTTGTAAGAGATTGAGCTGACCTTAGACAAAAATGGTTACTGACATACAAGGTCACAAAGTCATGACTTTTTGACAATTTTTGTATAAAATGACTTTTTTCAAAATGTTGCTTGAATTCATTATTTTTTATACATTGAACTAGTTATCAGCCACTTACAGCTTCTTGGGATTTTGTTGTACATGACTCAAGGTATTAATGTAAAAAAATTGAATTTTTTAGAAAGGTATTTTTTTTTTATTCAAGGTCAAAGGTCAACTTTTGAAGGGATTTTTTTATTTTTCACAGTAGAGATATTTAACAAGAGACAATAAACAAGGGGCTACTAAAGAGCTTTAACATGAGACCAAAATCAATGCTCTAGCTTTAATAGTTTTTTAGTTACACCATTTTGAAAATAGTCATTTAACGCAAAAAAGGTCAAAATGTCACAACTTTGTGACCTTGTATCTCAGTAACCAAAGGTCAGTCAGCTCTAATAATTTGGGAATTTAAGTTTGGCATGTATATCTGCTATTGTGCCAAGTATGAGCAAAATTGAAAGGGGTGTGTGTTTTAGGTGGCTGACTTCACATGGAATGACCCCAAGGGCATTTCCGAGATCTGTTTTCTCAGGTATAAACCTGCAAAGTACTTTAAGTTCTTCATAGAGTTCTAAATCATTAATATCACTTGAACAGAATGCGCAAAACGGCTTGAGCGAGGCCCCCTTTGGCGCGAGGCCCTAGGCGATCGCCTAGTTCGCCTATAGCTAAATCCGGGGCTGTATATATATATATATATATATATGTAGTAAAAAGTCCATTGTCAGGGAGACGGACCCTTATCACAAATTGTTTCTCGAAGGTAACTACGAAGGCCCAATCGGTAAAAATAAAAATTGGATATTTGATTGTCAGTTTTTTCTGTCAGTGGTGTAATTAGCCTTTCTCTTAAATTTAGTGACCCTCTGCGTGAATTCTTTATCCTCCGCTTACTTCTGTACCCACTATTTCTAAGTGTGTAATTGATAATGAAATTGTTCGTTTGTTTAGCTTTTAATCAATAGATTCAAGCCACAATAAGTACGAGTTCAGTCAATTTGGCTGTTAGGTTCAACTTAGACTTAAACTAGTCTTAGCATTAATCAAATTATTTAAGTTATAATGTTGCCCATCCACTACATCCCTTGCAGTAGTTTAGGTTAATGGTTCTCAATATTTCCTCACAAACTCAATATTCTCTCAAACTCAGTCTCAGAACTCAAATCTCACTCGATAACTCTCAATTTTAGTCTTTAACAAGCAAACCCTCTCAGGATCTACTCGGAGAATCACCAGATCGCCACCCGGCCTATCACTCATTCCCGATGTATGGTTGTTCGTATGATTGTGTTTATTTTTCTGGTGTACGTAATTCGTCTTGCCTGTTTCCTCATCTTCTGTCACAATTTCAGGTTCATCTCCTTTTCTTCTCTTTCATCCAATATGGTCCTTAAGAAGGTTTTTTAATCTATTCCCTTCTTCGGGGTCTACTTTAGTATTTTTCACACATTTTCGTACTTCCCTTCTTTCCTGCTCCACAGACTTACGGGTTAATGAGAATTTGCTCATCATTTCCATGTTATAAATTTCCTCTGAAATTTCATCTTCAGACCATTTATGCTTATGGTTCATGACTCGATTGATCTCTTTTTCACTCACTTCCCTTTTTAGTTCTTTGCTTTAGGAAGAGCATTCGTTTGGTGCGCTACAGGGTTTTTTCCCTTTGCAATCGCAGTATCGTAGAACTTCTCCCGCCAACTTTGTCCTTTCTCTCATAACTTTAACCCTATCATGCGCAGATTCATTTTGCACAATAATGGATACATTTCCTCCTTCATTCACGCAAACCAATTGCGGTTGTATACACTTTTGCTCAGTGCTTATTTTCATTTTTATCTGTGGTTAGGACAGTGTCAATTGACTCTTCCCTTGCTAGACCGACATTAGCCCCTTCGTTCAAAAGTTCAGGGGATACCATGGGACCGTTTACATTCATAATTTGTTGCTCTGCATTCTCCCTCACGCAACTTTCGTTTATTTTTACCCTGGTTGATTCCCAGGGGCATTCATTCGAGGGAGCTACTTCATTTATCTCTTTCACCGAACTTAGTCACTTCCTGTATTGCTTGCTAATCCATCCACGTCCAGTTTTACTATATTTTTCTCATTTGTTTTTATTTTTAATTTACTTTCACAGTTTATATTGTCATTCACCAGATTCAAACTACTTCTGTTCCCACAATACAAACACGAGTCACTCTTCGTCACGTTATGTCTCACTTACGTCACATGAACACGTCATCTACTCTGTTTACCCATTTTGTCTCCGTTGGGGGATTAATTTCCCTTTGGTCTATCGTGTCCTCATCTATCATAGTCATCTATCGTGCTTTCAAATTTTAATTCATGTATTCCTTCTATCTCCCTCGTTCAATTCATATATTTCATACATTTTCCTTGTACATCCCGTTATCATTCCCACCACATCTGTCCCCTTCGACTGAGGTCTTACCTCAAAGTCAAGGTCATCTCCTGTTCTTTCCTCGCACTCATTATCAGGTCTGCATAAGGCAGACCACTCTCAAGGTCAAATCACACTGCAGACACGCTCCGTCCTCTCGCACCGTATATGTACTTTCAATATCACTCGTTTCATGGGCATTTAAACACACCTCTTTCATATCATTATTTAAGCTGTCTTTCGTTCTTTTCATACATTTCATTCATCTCTTTCGCTTCCTCATTCTTGCATGTTGTCCTCTCTTTCTCATTCCATTCATTCATGTTCATTTTCTTACTCGCATTTCTTCTATCCTGGTTCATGCTTTCGTCTTCTTTTCTCCTTACCAATATCGGCTTCAATTCTAGTTCTTTTGTTTTGTGTGTTACTCTTCTTACCAATATCGGCTTCAATTGAAGTTCCTTTGTCTTGTGTTTTGCCTCTTCCTCCTCCTTGAATGATGCTCGACGGGGAGAGGTGTCCCTTTCGTTTGATGAGTCATTCCTTTGGGGCCACGAAGAATTTCTTCGCCCTTTCTCCCACTCTTTTTTGGGGCGTCTGCCGCGGTTAGGTTCTCTCCCCTTATCGCATCTCCTATGTGGTGACGGACTTTGGTCCGTTCCTCGGTCGGAATACCTGCCTCCATTCTGGTTGGGGGAGGGGTAACTTCCGTTTCTCCTGTCATAAGGGGAGTAGTCTCCTCTTCTTGGTTCATAGGGTGACGGTGAATGGTACCGATTCTCATATCTGTAGTCGTATCTGGGGTTAACATAGTTATCTCTGTTTCTCTCATACGGCGAGAAGTTCCGTCTTCTTGAATATTCGGAAGGGGAGGAGTACCTACTTCCTCCTCTTTCCTAGTCTTTGTACCGTCGGCCTCCTCCTGGAGTCCATTCCCTCCAATAATTTCTTTCATTCTCTCGCCTATAGCTCTCATCCCTTTCATGCACCCTTTCACTCTCCTTCAATGTCTTCACTCCTTCAATGTCTTCACTCCTTCAATGTCTTCACTCCTTCAATCAGGGGGCACTGACTAGCTTTGTGTCCCCTCTCCTCGCATAGAAGACATCAAACGTGATTATACCAGGCATTATTTGGATGGAACTTGGGTGCATTTCTAGTGTTATCAGGGACTGTATTAACGTGTTGATCGGGAAAGCCTGCATTAGGGAAATACAAGTGAGGATGCATTGGATAGAAAGGGGAAACATAGGGAAGTGGGTAGGGAGTGGTTGCTGATACATGGTTGGGACGGATTCCTTCTTGGCCAAGAGGCATGTTCTCGAATGAGATCAGCCAAAACGACCAAATTTGAATCTCTAAAATTTGTTACAAACGGGTTTGGATCCGGATTAGTCTCAAACTCGTCTAGGGGAACTGATTGGAAGGAAAGGTATTCTATTTATATCAAAATTTGGGGGAAAGAAATGACCATTTGATGGGGTTAATTTAGGGGAACTGCCCGCTATAAGGAGGCTCTCCACTCGTCCTCTAAAACCTTTCGCAACACAAGATGGGTCACTTACCTCTCTCCACGTTGGTGGGAAAGTTTACTCCTCCTGCCGCTTGGTGTCCAGTAGCAAGTTGTGATGTTGACTCGGCCTGAGCAGCAGCAGCCCACGCAGCGGTTCTCAATCGGGTGACCCTCACGTTGTCGTTCGTCGCCGTCAGCTGCGAGCTTGTAGCCCTCATATACACACTTGGAAAGCACCTTTTGTCACTTAGTTGTTTTTGGGGGGGGGGGTATCAGAAAGGGAAGATCCCACTTCTGACACCAGTTTGTAATAAAAAGTCTGTTGTCAGGGAGACAGACCGTTATCACAAATTGTTTCTCGAAAGTCACTACGAAGGCCCGATCAGTAAAAATAAAAATTGGATATTTGGTTGTCAGTTTTTTCCGTCGGTGGTGTAATTAGCCTTTCTCTTAAATTTAGTGACCCTCTGCGCAAATTCTTTATCCTCCGCTTACTTCTGTACCCCCTATTTCTAAGTGTGTAATTGATAATGAAATTGTTCGTTTGTTTAGTTTTTAATCAATAGATTCAAGACACAATAAGTACGAGCAGTCAATTTGGCTGTTAGGTTCAACTTGGACTTAAACTAGTCATAGCATTAATCAAATTATTTAAGTTATAACGTTGCCCATCCACTACATCCCTTGCAGTAGTTTAGGTTAACCATTCTCAATATTTCCTCACAACCTCAATATTCTCTCAAACTCAATGTCTCAAAACAAATCTCACTCGATAACTCTCAATTTTAGTCTTTAACGAGCAAACCCTCTCAGGATCTACTCAGAGAATCACCAGATCGCCACCCGGCCTATCACTCATTCCCGACGAAGCGCAAGATATATTCTAATGGGTTTTTTCCCTGCATCTGTTTACGTACTCCATCCATACTATGTCAGAGTCCAAGGCGCGCCGAGGCAAGCCCAATCAACGAAGACTAATTGGTGGGGGAGAGCGCAACTTAGGGGTTTGCGTAACTTAGGGGTTTGCGTCCTGTTGATGCGCTGTTCAAGCATTTAAGAAAAAAAGGGGGGAGGGGGAGCGTCGCACGAGTCGATGAGGACACTCGAGGTTTATCTCAAGGGCTGTTTTAAACATTGAAGATAAAACGGGGTATTATGGGGAATCAAGTGGCTTGTGTATAACATATATCGTGCATAACATATATATATATAATATATATATATATATATATGATGAATAAAACCACAAAGGAAAGGAAACACAGATGGTGCTCAAGCGCTTTCGTCTAATGACATCCTCAGGAACACTGAAGTACATAAAGAATTACAGCCTATATATAGGTTACAGAAAGAGAAAAAAAAAATATATATATATATATATACACACACAATAAACGGAGAAACGAAATTAAAGGATTGTGGAAGGGGGCACACAAATTTATAAGGAAAAACTATCAATTTTTAGCACAAGATTAAGATTTGTTTCCAAACAATGTTATAGATAAAAAAAAATAAATAAATAAAATATATATATATACAAATTTATACTGGAAATCTGCCCGAGTTTTAGCACTCTGCTCTTTTTGTATATAAAAATTGAACAATTATCGATTTTTAGCACAAGATTAAAAGATTTGTTTCCAAACAATGTTATAGATAAAAAATATATATATATACAAATTTATACTGGAAATCTGCCCGGGTTTTAGCACTCTGCCCTATTTTTTTGTATATAAAAATTGAAAAATAAGTTATTAGGGTGGCATACAAATTTTACCAAAGATTTAGCGTTCTACCTTTCTTATCTAAATCTGTTCTGAAGGAATTCAAAACAACAGGATCGAGTTGAAAAAGACCTTTGCTTATGTTGAAGTTATTTGTTAGTTGGATAATGGCAGACTCAAGAATATTTCTGTTAACAATGTTGCTAGAGTGAAATAACACTGAAGCATTATTCCAATCAATACAGTGGGATAACTCTGACAAATGGACAAAAAGGGCACTGGACAATTGTCCTGTTCTAACAGAATATTGATGCTGTTTTATAAGTGTTACTTTCGTGAAATAATTTTCATATATATATATACAGGGTGGCCCAAAAAAAATGGCACCAATTTTGAGAAGTGATATCTCAATAACTATTGCAGCTAGGGACTTAACAAAACAACCAAATGAAAGATAATTCTTTTCTCTTTAAATACTTATTCTATGGCTTGATGGTTATAAGCCCATATAATGTCCAAAATTGGCTTCCAAAACAAATATACAAAAAAAAGTTGCGCATTTATATTTATTCCTTGATCCTAATTTTAAATGAAATTTTTCTATTCCAGACCCCTCAAGATGGGATTGAGAGAATCTGATAAGAACATTATACAAGCACTACGTGAAGAAAAAGGATATTCATTAAACAGAATTCTTTACGAATTTCCAAATAGAAATTGGAAAAAAAGAACTGTGGCACATTTTTTACAAAAACTTAAAGAAACCGGCAGCAGTCAATGGCGTCCGGGAAGTGGTCGACCAAAAAGTATTAGAATGCCAGAAAACATTGAAAAAGTAAATGAAATGGTTTTAAGTCAAGAGGAACAACCGGGAACAAGTAAAAGTGAACGTGAAGTTGCGAAAGAAACCGGGATTTCACGTTCATCAGGACAGCGAATAATTCGAAAAGATCTTGGGTTGAAAACATTTAAGAGGGTGAAGTTTACTGCTTTATCGGAGCCTGTGAAAGAAAGACGTTTCCATCGATGTAAAAATCTATTGCGAAGATTTCGGTCAAATGAGTCTGTGAAAAAAATTTGGTTTTCTGATAAGAAACGATTTACGGTCGAAACACCACGAAATACCCAAAATGATCGGGTTCGTGCAGCAGTGGCGACAAAAACTCATGTTGACCCAAAATGACTTTTGCGTGAAAAAAAACACTTCAGATTCGATAATGGTTTCCCTTGCAGCGTCATCTGAGAACAAAACATCCATCATTTTTATTCAGCGAGGCGTTAAAATTAACTCAATTTACTACTGTAATGACATTTTGTCTCCAATGTTGTCAGAGATCAAGGAGACGAGCACTGATTTTGTGTTCATGCAAGATGGAGCCCCATCTCATACAGTCAAGGAAACAATAACATTTCTCAATAATAATTGTCCTGGTTTTGTCGAACCAAATAATTGGCCACCATGCAGCCCAGATCTAAACCCCATTGACTACTATGTGTGGTCTGCCTTAGAGAGAGAAGTCTACCATGGTCAGAAAATCCGTGATGTGAACCATCTTCGTGAACGAATTCAGGCTGCATGGGAAAATTTCTCACAAGTGACGATCTCAAAGGTAATTTCAAAATGGAGGCGAGATTACAGGCTGTGGTTGACCATAATGGAGGGCAGATTGAGCCATTTATTGAAATTAGGTTTCACTTAAAACCACAGAACTTCGTTTAAAGACTGTAAATTAGAAGATAGTAATTAGAAAATAAAAGGAATAAATATAAATGCGCAACATTTTTTGTATATTTTTCTTATAAGCCAATTTTGGCATTACATGGTTTATAACCATCAAGCTATTGAATAAGATTTAAAGAGAAAAGAATTATCTTTCATTTGGTTGTTTTTTAAAATCCCTAACTGCAATGGTATTGAGATATCACTTCTCAAATTGTGTGCCATTTTTTTGGGGCCACCCTGTATGTATAGATATATATATATATATATATATATATATATATATATATATGCAAAGGGGTTCTAAGCTCGTGCTCTTTGTGCTTGTTCCTGAGGTTTCATGTGTGCCCTCCGGCCCTAGCACCCAAGGATGATGGGGCTCGACCCTGCAGTCCTTGTCATCCTTGGCTTTTTCCATTTTGACTGTCCTCCACCCTTTCTTTTTCCTTTATCTTTCCTCTCACTTTTTCTTTGTTTTCGCTGAGATATGCCTTTTAAATAAAGTGAATGGTTCTCCCAAACTAAAAAAAAAATATATATATATATAAGAAAATTATTTCATGAAAGTAACACGTTGAAAAATATTATGATGAATAAAACCACGAAGGAAAGGAAACACAAAATGGTGCTCAAGCGCTTTCGTCTAATGACACAGCTTGAGCACCATTTGTGTTTCCTTTCCTTCCTGGTTTTATTCATCATATATATATAAACTTTGATTGCATTTCATTTACTGATTATTATATATATATATATATATATATATGAAAAATTATTTCACGAAAGTGACACGTGAAAAGTATTATGATGAATAAACACGAAGGAAAAAGAAACACAAAGGGGTGCTCAAGCGCTTTCGTCTAATGACATCCTCAGGAACACTGGAGTGAAAGGACAGATCAAGGCATATATAGGTTACAAAAAATAAACATACAATACATACCTATTCACATATATATACATATATATATATATATATATATATATACATATATATAGTAAGCATAGAAAAAAATTGTGGGAGGAGCCAACATTTATATGGTCACAGAAGAATAAAGAAATAAAAAAAATATAAATATAAATTGAGAAAAAAATTAATTACAAAATAGTGCCTTAGTGATATATGTCACAGCCTAAATAATCATAAAGAAATAAACAGGCAAATAAAAAAACCCCATAAATATAATACATACATCTATTAATATATACTATATACATATATATATATATATATAAAGACACTTTTAGCACTTTGGCGACCTTCAATATAAATTCAAATGGCTTTTTTATGGAACAGGTCACAAAAGAATAAAGAAATAAAAATAAATATAAATATTGTAAGTGGAGTTACCAAGTCAAGCTCAAGAGGAAGTTTACAATCGATTAATAGATGCTGCCAAATTGATTATATGTCACAAAAAAAAACAAAAAAAAAAAAAAAAAATTATAAAAAAATAAAAAATAATAATAATAAATTGAAAGAAAATTTTAAGAGAGGCACACCAATTTATAAGGGAAAAATTACCACATATGCATATTATAGTCAAAAACGAATAAAAAAGTACAAGTAAATATAAATTGGAAAACAAAATGATGCCTAGATGATATATAAAGACAATAAAATATATATACAACATATATACGGTATATATACGAAATATAAACGCAATATATACAGAATATATATATATATATATATATCATAAGGGAAAAAAAAATTACCAAATTTGTTTTTATAATTATTGTCTGAGAAAAAGGTAGGTCGCAAAAGAATAAAGAAATAAAAATAAATATAAATTGAAAAAATACAAATAATACAACGTACACATGTATACCCACATAACCAAATATATATATACATATACACACATATATACAAACACACACACATATATATATATATATATATACAAGCTTGACCTTCACGAAATGAGAAATATCCCGCAGAACCTTTGTGAGGTTGTAAGGTAAGGTAAGGTACATATATAATATATATATATATATATATATATATATATATATATATATATTTAAATGCATACATACATACATACATACATATACACACATACATACAACATATACACACATATACATACAAACACATTTAACTGCAATGACCACACACATACTCACATACACATACATACATACACATACACGCATACAGCAAAAAATTGAAAAATAAAATTGTAGGAAACAACAGACAAAAACAAATTTTACCAAAGATTTAACAACCTGCCCTTTTGTTTAAATCATTCTGAAGGAATTCAGAGCAACGGGATCAAGTTGAAACAGACCTTTACTCATGTTAATGTATTTGTAAGTTGAATTATAGCCGACTCAAGAATATTTCTATTAACATGAGTAAAGGTCTGTTTCAACTTGATCCCGTTGCTCTGAATTCCTTCAGAATGGATTTAAACAAAAGGGCAGTTGTTAAATCTTTGGTAAAAAATTTGTTTTTGTCTGTTGTTTCCCTTACAATTTTATTTTTTCAATTTTTTGCTGTATGCGTGTATGTGTATGTATGTATGTGTATTGATATGTGTGTGGTCATTGCAGTTAAATGTGTTTGTATGTATATGTGTGTATATGTATGTATGTATGTGTGTATATGTATGTATGTATGTATGTATGCAGTTATATATATATATATATATATATATATATTATGTATATGTGTATGTACCTTACCTTACCTTACAACCTCACAAAGGTTTCTGCGGGATGATTTCTCATTTCGTGAAGGTCAGCTTGTATATATATATATATATATATGTGTGTGTGTGTTTGTATATATGTGTGTATATGTATATATATATTTGGTTATGTGGGTATACGTGTACGTGTATTATTTGTAATTTTTTCAATTTATATTTATTTTTATTTCTTTATTCTTTTTGCGACCTACCGTTTTCTCAGATAATAATTATAAAACAAATTTGGTAATTTTTTTTTCCCTTATGCATAATATATATATATTTATATTCTGTATATATTGCGTTTATATTTCGTATATATACCGTATATATGTTGTATATATATTTTATTGTTCTTTATATATCATCTAGGCATCATTTTGTTTTCCAATTTATATTTACTTGTACTTTTTTATTCGTTTGTGACTATAATATGCATATGTGGTAATTTTTTCCCTTATAAATTGGTGTGCCTCTCTTAAAATTTTATCTTTCAATTTATTATTATTATTTTTTATTTTTTTAATAATTTTTTTTTTTTTTTTTTTTTGTGACATATATATCAATTTGGCAGCATCTATTAAATCGATTGTAAACTTCCCTCTTGAGCTTGAATTGGTAGACTCCACTTACAATATTTATATTTATTTTTATTTCTTTATTCTTTTGTGACCTGTTTCCATAAAAAAGCCATTTGAATTTATATTGAAGGTCGGCCAAAGTGCTAAAAGTGTCTTTATATATATATATATATATTATATTAAGTATATATATATATATATATATGTATGTATGTATATTTATGGTTTTTTTTTATTGCCTGTTTATTTCTTTATGATTATTTAGGCTGTGACATATTATCACTAAGGCACTATTTTGTAATTAATTTTTTCTCAATTTATATTTATTTATTTTTATTTCTTTATTCTTCTGTGCCCATATAAATGTTGGCTCCTCCGACAATTTTTTTTCTATGCTTACTATATATATGTATATATATATATATGTATATATATGTAATGTATGTATGTATGTTTATTTTTGTAACCTATATATTGCCTTGATCTGTCCTTTCACTCCAGTGTTTCCTGAGGATGTCATTAGACGAAAGCGCTTGAGCACCCCTTTGTGTTTCTTTTTTCCTTCGTGGTTTTATTCATCATATATATATATATATACCACACACACACACAGGGGTTAGAACAAAATAATATGAACACCTTGATAAATGGCGGTTTTTATTCTTAATATGGAGTTGGTCCTCCTTTAGCGGCAATAACAGCTGCAATGCGTCGGGGAATTGATTCATACAGCTTTTGGACAGTGGCTAGAGGAATCCTGAGCCATTTCTCGAGCAAACCCTGCTCCAGTTCCTCCAAGATGCCGGCGGTGGGAATCGCTTCTGACCTGCTGCTCCAACTGACACCACATGCTTGATCATGTTAAGATCTGGGGATTGTGGAGGCCAATCCGCGTTCTACTTCACTAACATGCTCTTCAAACCAGTTTTTTAACGACCCCAGTGGTGTGGATTGGTGTATTATCATCCTGGAAGACGGCGCCGCCATTGGGAAACAGCGTTTGGACCATGGGATGGACCTGGTCAGATATGACAGATAGACCTGGGCGTTAACCCTACCATGCAGTACTACAGCTGGGCAGAGTATTCCACGATATTGCTGCCCAAACCATCACAGATCTGCCTCCATGCTTAACGGTTGGGGTCAGGCAGTCGGGGTCATAAGCATCTTTAGGCTGTCTCCAGACGTAAACTCGACCGGAACATGGAAATAGCGTAAAGGAGGATTCGTCGGAGTAGACTGCATTCTTCCACTGGTCCATTGACCAATTCTTATGGTCATTACACCATTTTCTGCGCCGCTCAATGTTGATGTGCGAAAGGAAGGGTTTGGCAAATGCAGCCCTCCCATGGTATCCAGCTCCATGGAGCTCGCGACGTACAGTTCTGGTCGATACCGGGCTTGCAAGATGCTGGTTAAGCTCTGCAGTCACTTTTGGAGCTGTGGTCTTATGGTTCTTTGTCACAATGCGCTTTAGCACCCGGCAGTCTCGATCACACAGCTTCTTCTTGCGTCCACTATTGCATTTGTCGGTGCTTGTCTTTCCATGGTTTTGGTATGCAGACATGACCCTAGAGACAGTTCCTCTGGATACATTGAACATATGAGCGGTTTTCGTCACGGATGCACCAGCCATCCGCGCTCCGACAATTTGCCCTCTTTGGAAGTCTTTCAGGTCTTTCATAACTGCTAATTCATAATTCACTCAGATCTGTAAAAACAACGTGAGGGTTATAACATGATGTATACACTCTCCGTTACGCATTTAAATAGGTTTGCCAGTCATTTGACCGTTTACTTTGTGTCTGAGCAGTCTGTAAAGATAACCGGTGAAATCGGCGGGTGTTCATATTATTTTTGTCTAACCCCTATATATATAATATTTATATATATATATATATATATATATATATATATATATATATATATATAATAATAGTAATAATAATAGGGTGGAGTGAAAATAGTAAACCATCTTGCCTCACTCATGATTTGGTGTATTGACCCTCTAGAAGTTCTGAAAAGATACTTTCTTTTTAGGACCCTCCACCTGCCACATTTTTGCCGAAAACAAAATGGTGGAAAGTCATATTTTGAAAGACCCCTAGTATAATATCTATCGGTTTTTGAGAGAAGATATCATCTTATATTGTGCATTATTTGGTTATAACTATGATAACGAGTAAATATATTCACAACACAAGCGATACTTACTAATCACCAACTACTTAAGAACACACAGACGCTTATCTAAACATCAGTCTCACTTGAGGTCAATGACATCTTGCATATGGCTGATAAAGGATGGGGGTAGGAGACGCATGCTGCATATTGTAGCATGGGTGGCTACAAAGACTATTGAGTAAAATATGTTTACATTTTAGTTTTAGAGCTTATATATAATTTGTTTTAACTAATTCTGTTTTGTATTTTTTCAGATTTTCATAATGTGATATTTCTGGAGAAATTTAACCTTAGATCTAAATATGGCAAAATCCCTACTAACTAGACCGTCGGTGAAGCAACATTTTCTGTTCGGAATTCCAAGTGAATTGCCACATGATGTCTTACCCTCTAATATGCAGGTTGGAAGATATTTTCTTCTACTAAAGGAAGGCTCATCTGCAAAATTAACAAATAATGATGTTCTCGAAACTATAGCAGAAGCATTGGTCGAAGTGTGGAAATGTTCATCAATACCCTCAATGAGTAAAAAATCCATAATTACCAAGCTGAAATGCTTTACTAATAAGGTTACGCAACTCAATCGATCCAAAAGTAGTGCGAAGCTTATTGAATTGTTAAAAAAATCATTGGTAGAACTTTTTGACACTTGCGCCTGTAAATGCAACTTCGTTTTGCACCAAGATTTTGGCTGCTGAAAAAGCGGATGTAAAGAAAAAAATATTATTGGTGTTTGTCCAAAAGAATCAAGAATATCCAAAGAAGAACTGGAATTCCTTGAGGACTAGGCGAAATATGGTGATTGGAGGTGTGGATGTTACCCTTTCAAGATTTGTAGCAAAAAGAAATGCAAGAAAGTTGAAGGAGGAACAAGGAAGTAAGCGAAGAAAAATAATCATGCATGAAGAGAAGAATTAGAAAAGGTAGTCATTGATGATGTGCTTTCACCTGATACTAATACTGATCTTTCTAGTACTGAAGGAAGTTCAACAACTGAGTTTGAATATGAATGCTCCAACATTCAAGTGAGAGCCCCTTTACCCAATCTCGCCATGGAAGCCGACAGATTTGGTGTTTCAGATAGGGCTGCATCGGCCATTGCTTCAGCTTCTTTGGTGGATTTGGGTATCATTATCGAAAAAGACACTTTTTATTGATCAAAATAAAGTGAGAAGAGAAAGACAGAAATTGAGAAAAACATTACAAGTTGAAGCTGCACAGCCTCGGGATTACCCTCTTCGTGTGGAATTTGCATGCTGGTTTCTGCAGCAGACAGCGGTGCAGCCTAATTTTCCGGCTTATGTGCTGTTCTCAGATGAGGCCTGTTTCACACGTGAGGGTGTGTTTAACATGCACAATTCTCAAGTGTGGGCGCACGCAAATCCACATGCTACACTGGTTTGTAATGCCTGAACTCTCTGACGATGAAACGGATGTAACTGCTGCTCGTGCAACACACTCCAGACCAGGTCGTGGTTCACACCGAGGATACGTGCAACACCTCGCGTGCTTGCGCTTGGATTGTCCTCAAATCGCCGTAGGATTTCTTCTTCCATGTCAAGAGTGTGCACGTTTCTCTCCCGGCCAGTGTCATGCATGTTTGCATGGAATGTTCCAGTTTCTCGCAGTCGCCGATGCAAATGCGCAAACGTTTGGTGGTTTGGCACACATCTGTTTGGGAAGCGCTGTCAGTACAACCTCTCAGCAGCTCTTCTGTTTCCATTGGCAGCCCCATACACCATATGAATGTCAGCCATCTCAGCAGTCGTGAATCGCTCCATGTTACGCGTACTACGTCTGATTTAAGAATACCTGCGGCAAGCGCGAGTCTAGCCCACCTCACCTTTTAGCCAATTGCAGCAGCGCCCTCTCGCGCCGAATGGTGACGTCAGCGGACATACACTTATAGACGAAAAGGGTTTGTCTTGGTGTTGCCTATCCCCCATTACAATTTGTACAGAAAGTTTTGAAACACCCTGTATATATATATATATATATATATATATATATATATATATTTATATACCATGAACCTTATGTTGTTTCGTGTGTTGGTCTCTCTTCACACGGAGGTCAAGCTGGTGGCCCCGCCTCTAGGTCTGGCCTGGTGGAGGAGCGAGTTGCTTTCTTGCGCTCTCCACCGTACATAGCCAGGCACGCCCGGCTCATCTGGTACTGTCCTGAGCCAGGCATCCAGTCTTTTCTTGAAGACTTCAACTTTGACCCCCGTTACGTTTCTGAGGTCCTTAGGAAGCTGGTTGAAAAGTCTTGGCCCCCTGACAACCAAGCTATTTTCCTTCAGGGTTGAGGAGGTCCCTTGTCGTGCTTTAATTTGGGAACACTACACATTCTGCCTTTCCTATTTTCCAGTGTTGTTTGAATGGTAATTGGGTTTAGTTTTAGGTTTGGTACCAGTTTTTCGATCATTTTCCATATGTAGATTATGATGTACCTCTCTCTTCTTCTTTCCAGTGAGTACAGATTTAGTTTACGTAGTCTTTCCCAGTAGTTGAGTTCTTTGCAGCCATCAATCTTGGCTGTGAAATGCCTTTGCGTTTCTTCTAGTTTATTAGTTTCTTCCTTTTTATATGGGGACGTCAAAACTGAGCAGTATTCAAGTTTTGGTATAATCAGTGTTTTTAGCAGGGGAATCATTACTGTCCTGTCCCTTCTCTTGAACGTTCTTAGAACCTGTCCGGCGACTCTTTTTGCTTTATTTATCGCTATCTGATTTTGTGTTTCGAATTTCGCATCATCTGTCATTATTATCCCGAGATCAATCGCTTTCATGCTTCTCTGAATTTCCTGTCTATCTGGAGCATAATATGCAGTCTGTTTAAGTTCTTCTTTTCTACCATATCTCAAGAGCTGAAATTTCTCGGCGTTGAATGACATGTTGTTGTCTTCTGACCATTTGTATATTTTGTTCGTGTCCCTCTGCAAGGCCTCCACGTCATGTACATCGCTGATTTTTCTGCTGATCTTTGTATCGTCTGCAAAGGATGTTACTATACTATTGCTGTTTACTCCGCTGTCTATGTCTGTTAGCATGATAATGAACAGGAGTGGGGCCAGTACTGTCCCTTGTGGTACTGAGCTGCGTACTTCCGATTCTGATGATGATATACCTTGAATTTTGACGACCTGCAGACGATCACTAAGGAAGTTGTAGATCCATTTTCCCACTTTGCCTGTTATTCCCATGTCTTTAATTTTATGTGCTATTATACCATGGTCACATTTATCGAAAGCTTTAGCAAAATCTGTGTATATAACATCGTAGTTGTCATTGCCTTCCAATGCATCTAGGATATTGTTGTAGTGCTCTATTAGTTGTGATAGGCATGATCTACCTGATCGGAATCCATGCTGATTTTCGTTGAATCTTTCCCGTGTCTCCAGGAAATCATAAATTTTCTCTAACTATTCTTTCAAATACTTTGGTGAGGTGGGACGTCAATGACACTGGTCTATAGTTCTTTGCTTGAGATCTGTCCCCTCCTTTATATATAGGGACAATGTTTGCTCTTTTCAAGATGCTCGGTATTTCCCCAGTGTCTAGGGATCTTCTCCATATCCAGTATAAAGGTGTAGCTATTTCATTTTTACAGTTTTTAATCAATAATGCGTTCCAATTGTCCGGACCTGCAGCTGAATGTAGTTTCATTTGTCCTATAGCTCTCGCTACATCTTCTGGTGTAAACTCAAAGTCTGTTATATACTCTCCTTGCAATTCCTCTTCAAAGAATGCATTTATGTCAGGTATCGCTTTGTCACTTTTTGGGGTACTGAAAACTGATTCATATTGAGCTCTCAATGTATCAGATATTTCTTTTGGATCGTCGGTTAGTTCATTATTTCCCGTCCTTAAGGGCCCAATAGCGGCGCGCGTTTTTGTTTTCCTTTTTGCATAGCTATAGAAGTATTTTGGATTTTCCTTTATTGCTTCTACCGCCTTTTCCTCTTCCCTCTCTGTATGGTCCTTAATCAGGGCTTGTATTTCCCTATCGATACCCTCCAGTTTTTCTTTTATTGTTTTCCTGCATTATCTCCGCAGTTTCCTAACTTCGCCTCCACTCTCTTTCTTTTGCGGAATAGTCTTCTCTTTTGCCTTTCTAGCCAGCTCCTCTTTCCTTTTGGCTGTGATTTCGGAGCATATTTTTCTAAAATTCTCAGCGTTTTTTCCTCCAAGGTTGTTAGCATTTCTTCAGTTGTTTTATTCTCGAAAATTGTTCTCCATTCTATTTGGGCCATGTGCGATCTGATTGCTTCCCAATTTATAGTCTTCGAGTTTAAGTTAAAGGCCCCGAATTTACTTCTTTCCACAATATGTGTATTGTCTTCTAATGCTGCCATCATATTTGTTGATATCTCGATTAAGTTGTGGTCTGAGATAATGGTTGGGGTTATTTTTATATCAGCAATCAAGTTCGTGTTATTCGTGAATACCAGATCCAGGCAGTTATTTTTTCTGGTATTTTCTGTTATCTCCTGTGTCAGCATAAACTCGTTTGTGAGAGCCATCAACATTTTTGCTTGTTCCTGATCTTCTCTTGTGCCCCCCTTGTCCTGGTGAATATATATATTCCTATTCACCTTTTTGTATTTTATAAATGGGAAGTTAAAGTCTCCGCAGATCATTATATTGGGGGATGGAGGGTTTATGGCCTTTATTAGCTTTCTAATGTCATCAATGGCCTCCGAGAATTTTTCGGTTGGGGTGCTTGGAGGTCTATAGATGACTATTACTATCAAGTTTAGTTTTTCTATTTTCACTGCTAGGAGTTCCACATAGCTGTTTGATTTACTTATTATCGTCTCTGTCATATGACCTTCCTGTACATATATAGCACAGCCACCTTTCCGTCTCGTCGTTCTATCCGCTCTTAGTAAGTTGAAGCCCTCTATATTTATCTCTTTCTTATCAATACAATGTTCGCAGTTTTCACAATTTCCTTGGCAATCTTTAAGATGAGTTTCTGTGAGGCATGCGATGTCCGCCCTTGTTTCGTCCATAAATCCTTTCAGGTACGAAACCTTATTGAGTGATTGGTTTGGTCTTATTCCTTGAATATTAGCCAGGACAATTTTTATGTTCTCTGTTTTTCGTTGCCCCTTGTGCATTTCAAGTTCGTTTTCCTTCGATATCGCTTGATTCGTTGCTCTATGATCCTCCGAAAGAGATCCGTTTCCTCCTACTTGTATTGGTAGCTTCTTGCCC
This sequence comes from Bathynomus jamesi, assembly GCA_023014485.1. Classification (NCBI taxonomy): domain Eukaryota; kingdom Metazoa; phylum Arthropoda; class Malacostraca; order Isopoda; family Cirolanidae; genus Bathynomus; species Bathynomus jamesi. Next base: position 486,371 of record JAJOZX010000290.1, on the reverse strand, counting down.
GGTAGCGATTTGGCTCGGGGGTTTCCAGCTGTGTCAACTGCATGTGGATGACATTTAGCATTCGTAAGGTGTCTGAGATGTTGAAAAAATTTTCTTGTTCGCTTATTGTGTTCCTATTGTTGTTCCTATTGTTATTTTTATTCCTATTGTCATTTAAACTTTTTCCTTTGTTCGTTGAGTCCGTCGGGAGATGTTGATAGTAGCATTTATTCCCGAATTTGCAGGTTCCATATTTTGCGTAAGTTCTGCAAATGTCCGGGTGGTAGAATTTACATCCGTCTCCAAATTTACAATGACCATTATTATAGAAGAAATTGCATATTGGGGGATGTTCATATATACATTGTCCTCTTTTAAATCTGCAATTATCTTTTATATAATACCTGCATATAATTCCTTCCCCATATTTACTCTTGGCTTTTGTTTTTTGCTCCTTATTGGGGGACAGTTTTACTTCGTTTACTTGACTGCCCTCTTGTCTTGTCCTATTTGTGCTAGTTGTGTTTGTGTCCTTCGTTGCCCTTATGCTGTGTGTTGTCTTTACACTCTTTGTCGCCTGTGTGTTTTCGGCCTCGTTTTGTGACGGTATTTGAATTCTTTCTATTTCGCCTTTCTCCGTTTCTTCCGTTTTCCACTGTTCTTTGTTTCCACTTTCCTCTTTCATTCTCTTCTCGTAGTCTCTTTCTGCTTTAAATACCGTAAAAGAGTTTAATTCGGTCAAGCAGTTCTCGCAGAAAAATTTTATCCATTAAACTGCTTTGCGTTCGTTATAAGGGAGATTTTTTCATCTCCCCATTCTAGGCATTTAAAATCAAAAAGTAGCTGACAAAAATCGCACCTCATCGCCTCTGTCTCATCTGTTGCAGCTTTAGATACCACAGAGTTGCAGTATGCATTAATTTCCATGTTGGTGAAGTGACTCAAAAAGGGGGTATTATGGGAGGTATTGGGTGGGGGATGACTCAAGCTGTGTGAGGGAAAGAATTTTCCGTTACTCCAGGGTAGGGGATGTGGCACGCTGTATACTTCTCACTGATTGGTCCTCTCGACTGTGGCTGCGGGGGATAATGGGGGGATATTTGCGGGCACTTCAAAAAACAAAACTTTCCTCACAAAGAGACTCGGAAAAAACAAAAACAAATGCTGTATATATTAATTCACTTTGATTTTATTTACTTTTTTGGTATACGCCGCGATTTTTACTTTTTTAAAAAGAAATACCGCTATGCACTATCAATTAACTCACAATATCGGCACCGTTTAAAACTGATTAACTGCAGGATTTTTACTGTAATATCGCTTTTATTCGGACTTCGATCGAAACACGTGTAACCGCCACAACAGCAAAACACACACACACACACACACACACACATATATATATATATATAATATATATATATATATATATATATATATATATATATATACACACACGCAGGGTGTCCCATAAGTCCTGCATCATAGGAAAAATAATAAAAAAAGGCAAAACAAAAGCTTTTATTTACAGAACGTGCTCAATATGTCCACCATTGTTTTCAATACACAAATTCAGATGTGATACCCATTCAGCAAGCACAGGGTGAATGATGTCAGGAGTAATGGTGTTACATGCCCCAATAATGCGCTGCCGCAAATGTTCAACACACCTAATTTTCTCTGCATATACCAGCGCTTTCAAATTGCCCCAGAGATAAAAATTTAGCGGCTTAAGATGCGGGCTTCTAGCTGGCCATTCCACAGGCCTTTGACGTCCTATCCAATGACCAGGGAATTGTTGGTACAGGTATTCCCTTGGGTGCTGTAATGTGCAGGAGCGCCGTCTTGCTGGAACAATGTTGGGAAATTTCCTTCTTTGTTCAAGACACTGGGAAATGCTTCTTCCTTGAGCATATGTAGGTAGGTGCCTCCAGTGACATGTTCATCGAAAAAGAGGGGGCCTATGATGCGATCCTTCCAAATGCCACACCATACCATCACCCGAGATGCACCTTGTCCCTTTGAAGAGGTATACCAGTGAGGGTTGTTTTGAGACCAGTAGCGGGTGTTCTGTCGATTTACCTCACCATTTACATAAAAAACAGCCTCATCACTGAACAGAATGGTGGACGGGAAATTGGCATCCCTAGCATAAGAAAAATATGAATTATGGTTTGTAGAAATAGAAAAATATGAATTTCTCCTATGATGCCGGACTTATGGGACACCCTGTGTATATATATATATATATACAGGGTGTCCCAGAATTAACTATCTATTTCAATGAAATCGGACAATTTTTTTAAAAACACACTTTTATTTATGTTTATCATGTTTAATATGTGTTAAAAATGTATAAATTTCTAAATTTTGTTCATAATTTTATTTTCATAATTTTTTCATTATCTGGTCCAATGAAAGACCGTCTGAAGTCATAGAATGGCAGAGAGACTCTCCAAAAGTTAACGTGTGGCTTGGAATGACCAAATCCAAAATTTATGGCCCATTCTTCTTTGCGGAAGCAACTGTAACAGGTACCGTCTACCTTGATATGCTTCAGCAGTTTCTCGAACCACAGCTTCTTGATGATGGCCTTCTTGATAATGTTGTGTTTCAACAAGATGGTGCACCATGTCATTATGCTCTAATTGTTCGAGAATACCTCAACAGACGCCTTCCGAATCGGTGGATTGGACGTGGAGGACCTCGACCTTGGCCTCCGCGTTCTCCGGATTTGACACCCCTGGATTTCTTTGCATGGGGTTTCATAAAAACAAAGGTTTATCGCCAAAAGATCAATGCTTCTTGTTGAAACACATTATCAAGAATGCCATCATCAAGAAGCTGTGGTTCGAGAAACTGCTGAAGCATATCAAGGTAGACGGTACCTGTTACAGTTGCCTCCGCAAAGAAGAATGGGCCATAAATTTTGGATTTGGTCATTCCAAGCCACACGTTAACTTTTGGAGAGTCTCTTTGCCATTCTATGACTTCAGATGGTCTTTCATTGGACCAGATAATGAAAAAATTATGAAAATAAAATTATGAAAAAAATTTAGAAATTTATACATTTTTAACACATATTAAACATGATAAACATAAATAAAAGTGTTTTTAAAAAATTTGTCCGATTTCATTGAAATAGATAGTTAATTCTGGGACACCCTGTATATGTATGTATATATATATATATATATATATATATATATATTCCCAACTATGGCCACCTTGTCGTGGTGGGTGTGCTCCCGTGTTGACCCAGTGGGCTATGTTGGTGGGGGCTTATCCCCCAGAAGGGTCACCCATGCTGGACAGACTACTGGGGAGACAGGCTAAGTGCCACTAAAGTCTTTGGCACCTAGTACGGGTCTCCAGTGCTGTCATCTGAAGTTGACGCCCTTAGGGTGTCACTGTGTTGGATGGTTGGGTGTCTGGGCTGGTGGGGTTTGGGGGCTGGGGTCTTTGCACTATTTGGGGGCAAACTTTCGCATCACAGAGCCCCATTTTTAAATTGATGGTGTCCCCTCTGGGGATGAGGTACTCCACCCCCTGTGGTTTGCGCACAGCCTCCTTTTCTCACTGGTAGACAGTTTCTCGCGTCCCCTGGGTCCATGTTCTACAAAATCAATAATGTATGGAAACCATTACTTGTCCTAGAACTCGGGGGTGGGCAACCAGCCCCCCCCCCCCCCCCCCCCCCCCCCCGAGTCTTCTACCATTGGAAGACCTCGTCTTGACAGGATTGGCAAAAGCCCAAAGCCCATGGGTTTTGAGGTTTTTGGGTTTCATAATTTAAATTAAAGTTATAGCTATGATTTTTAGAATTTACATATTTTGTTTCAGTTTTAAGGTCACTTTCAACTGAAGAAGATAGTAGTGTGCTGTTGAAACGTATTGTGTTTTCATTTAACATAAAGTGTGGCTTTTCTATTTTTAATCAACATGATAGCGTGTTTTTCTGAATTTTTATTGGAATTTGTTTACAGGCCTAGACAGTAGACATTATTCTTATTTTTGAACATCTTTTTTTCAGAGATGAGTTTTAGTTAATTAATATCTATTTAATAATGCCTAAAGTTAGATGTGCACATATTGGTGGCAGACTTAAAGCTGTTAAATAGGATGAAGTAAAAATGTTGAGTGAACAACCAAATAGAGTTTGGTGCAAATACTGCAGATGTGTATTTTCAAAAATAATAGAATGAGTGAAACATCACTTAAATCGATGCAATAAAAAATGGGTACAGGCTTGTGATGATGAAGCAGATGAGCTTACAAATACAGCTACATCAGCACCTCCTCCTCCTACACATAGACATGGCAGTTTTGAGAGTAGACTCTCTTCAAGCAAATCATATGAAAGCCTGGTTCATGATGACACTACCATTCACAGTAGTGAGACTTCATTCACGTCAACCACTTCTGAATCTTCCATACCATTTTTTCATTCTACGCAAGGTCAGATAATGCCATATGTGATTAGAACAACTGCAGATCAAAAAGAACAACTAGATTTGCAAATGGCCAGATTTTTCTTTTCAGCAAATATTCCATTTGTAGTTGTAGAGAATAAAGAATTTATTAAATGGGTCCAAAATTCATAAGAATTCAATCATTTAAGATCAAGTAATACTTGTGAATAATAAATATATATATATATATATATATTAGGGTGCTTTTAAAAACTGAAAGTGTGAATTTCGGGTCACGGAACCCCGCAAATGATGAGGTTCTGGGAGCAAATAAAGCACATGATTTTTTTGGAAAATCATCAAATATTTAGAGGTTGCCCAAAGACCCCAAAGTTTTACCCATATGCTCATTTATTTATGAGCCCTTTTTAAGTCACTTCTAGTGTTTATTAACCCATTGATACACAGTGTCCCCAAAATTAGAAATTGCATTTGTCAATTGTGTTCTGATAATCCATATTTCTTTACTTCAGTATACCAACAAATGAATTTTCTTTAATTCTAAATCGTTTTCTCTTAATTACTCACGTCTTTCATGCATTTACGTAATGGTGGCCAAGAAGCATCACAGTTCTCATAACGGTAAGTGTTATTTAAATAATTCATATATTTCAAACATTTTTTTTACTTAGCACTGTAATGGATGGTATTATGAATTGTTTGTAAGTATAATGACTTGTTTTACCGGCAATATTTTTGTTTCCAAAAATAGTTATAAGGTTTAATTTTTATGCGTATAAAATTATTTTGGACGCTCTCTGCTTCAGCGTATTGCAATCATCTTTTTTCGCATCGTCTGAGTGAAATAGTGTAGTGTACCGTAGATTATTTTAAATTTATATATGGATTGGATATACTGTAAATGGCTATGTATGCATGATTTCGCAAAATTATTATAATTTTAATACATATTGTGTTCATGGGTTATCAGCCAATCATTGTTTGAACACAGATTACGGTTACAAAGAGGGTGGCTTATTTCTACACATTTTCCTGAGGTACTTTATCCATGAATGGGTTAAATTAACTTACCAATTTCACTGTTTTGTCTTATTCACAGATAACTGGTGAACGATGGCGGCATGTACAAGATCGAAGAAATCAATCTGACTTGTGGGGTCATCAAGTCCTACTATTGCTGGTCAGCAATTACCTTCAAGAGGTGATGTATTGAAGTACCTTTTCCATCTCCACAATGAAGAGAAGAAATCCTTAGCTGAGAGTGTGTCCTCGACATCACAAGCCATCATTGAAATCTGGGTGACAGAAGGTTTACTGACGAAACATCCGCACGACGTCAAGAAGCACGTCCGGAAATTGCATGACGAATGGCAGGGTTTGAAGAAGAGAATTTTGCAGAAAACGAAGACCAATTTGGACAACCAGGCTGCGTTCAGGTCAAGCTTGAACAACCTTTTCGACATTGGTCACCAAAATGCCCTAAATCTTATCAAAATTCAGGAGGACAAGGACTTCCTGCTTGCTCAAAGGGAGGAGGGTCGGAGAGGAAGGATTGGAAATGTCGACAAGATTATTGCCAAAAAAGTCGCAAGGGCCCAAGAAAGAATTGCTCAGGAATTGAAGCGGAAAGACAGGCATGTGCAGGAAATGGAAGAAATCTCTGCTACCATTGTTATGGAAACCTCATCGTCAGCGTCATCAAGTGAGGAAACAAGTCCCGAAAGAAAGCCAGTTACATCGTCAGCTCCAAAACATCGCCGTGGGACGACGGCAATCAGTTCGGAGGTCGCTGCGGCATTGGACCACATGCGGATGAGCGACAGGGCAGCTGCTCGTGTTCTCATCCCCTTTGGCATGCAAATGGGTCAGGACATAAGTGAGATGTGCCTCAGTCCAAGTGCTATTTGGGCCAGCAGATCCAGGTACAGATCAGCCCACGAAGCAGAGGTGAGAGCTTCCTTCAAGCCTGAATGCCCTCTTGTTCTTCACTGGGATGGAAAACTTATGGCAGACTTAATGGGAAGAGACAAAATCGACCATTTAGCCATCTTAGTTACCGGGGATGGGATGAGCAAGATTCTAGCCATCCCCAAACTCCCAGACTCCAAGGCAGAAAGGACAGCAATCGTCATCATCGAAACCATCGAAAACTGGGATCTTGGCCAGAAGATCAAAGCTCTTTGCTTTGACACGACAGCCACCAACACCGGCATCCATGGAGGAGTGTGTGTGCGAGTAGAGCAGGCTCTCGGGCGTGAAATGATTTACTTTGTGTGTCGACATCACGTGCTGGAACTGCTGCTTGAAGCAGTATTTTCTTTCCTTGTTGGAGACCTTTCCAAAGGACCTGAGATTACGATTTTCCAGAGCTTCCGTAATGTTTGGCCGCAACTGAAATTGAATGAATACTCCACTGCCGCGGATGAAGAGGACACGGCTGCAGTGATCAGTCCCTGGGCCGAGAAGATGATTCATGAAGCAAATGACCTTCTGAAAGTGAAGCATCCTAGAGATGACTACAAAGAGCTTCTTGAACTTGTAGTCATTTTCTTGGGAGGAGTACCTCACGGACGTCGGAGTCCTGTGTTCATGGCTCCAGGGGCTTTGCACCGAGCACGGTGGATGGCGCGTGGAATTTACTCTTTCAAGATTTGGATGTTCAGATACCAGTTCACGATGCACATGAACCAATGAATGTCCTTCAACATCTCGTGGAGCAAGTAGCAGTGACTGCCTGATTTCTGGGTTGTGGGACTTCTGTCTCTTCGTTGCTCAAGATTACGTCCTTCCGTGGTTTTCAGCAAGAGAAGCAGCAAGCGCTCCACGAAGCGACTTAGCCCTCCTTCAAAAGTTGCAAAACACCAATGCCGCTGGGTACAAGAGTTTTAATCGGCATCTCTGGTACCTCAATGAGGTAAACGTGGGCCTTGCACTATTCGATCCTGCAGTCGATGATGATGAGAAGCGGAAAATGGTAGAGAATATGAATTCCGTTGAAGGGTCAGAAGCTCCCCCCCCGACGAGTCTGGATTCCAGATCCAAGAGGAAAGACCCTGGCAGACTTTTGCTCTTCCAATACGTACAATCTGTTCACCCTTCTAGATCTTCCGGTCGATTTCCTGCAAGAGGATCCATCAAACTGGGAAAACAACACCAGCTTTGGTTCAGCAAAGATCAGGGTGGATTCCTTAAATGTAGTGAATGATACAGCAGAGCGAGGCATAGCATTGATTCAAGAATTCACGAAGGCTGGAAGGACTCGGAACGAAGAGCAGATGCAGTTCATGATTCAAATCGTCGAAGAACATCGTAAAGTCTTGCTGACAGCCTCCAAAGCCACTTTGATGAAAAAATGAACGCCAACACTCGAGGTGTCATGTACTTTAATCATTAATTATGAATTTAGTGAATATACTCTCACGATATATTTGTTCTGAATACTTATTGGAGATGCAATTTATCATTTAAACTGAGAATTAAAATTTCCATTGCCCTATAAATTGAAAATACCTATCAGCTGTGGGCAACCTCTAAATATTGTTGGATTACAAAGAAATTTTGCCTGTTCTGTTTTCTCATGTATCCTCACAAAATAAAGGGTTCCGCTCCCTTGCATTTTCATTTCGCATTTTTCACCATATACCATAAACACACCCTAATATATATATATATATATATACAGGCCCGGATTTAGCTATAGGCGAAGTAGGCGATCGCCTAGGGCCTCGCTTAAGCCATTTTGTGCATTCTGTTCAAGTGATATTAATGATTTAGAACTCTATGAAGAACTTAAAGTACTTTGCAGGTTTATACCTGAGAAAACAGATCTCGGAAATGCCCTTGTTTATATAGTGCAAAAACAACTGAGGTAGGTTTATCCTAATGTTTATGTTGCACTTCGAATAGTATTAACCATCCCTGTTACTGTTGCTTCGGCTGAAAGAAGTTTCTCGCGTCTCAAACTTATTAAACATATTTGCGTTCCACCATGTCTCAAGCGAGATTGCAATCATTAGCTATGTTATCAATAGAAAATGATATAACAAATTCATTAGATTATTCTCAATTAATTGAAGAGTTTAGCTCGAAGAAAAGTAGAAAAGCATTGCTGTAATATTCAAGGAGCATCTGAACCAAATATTAAAGCATTAATATTTAGCCTGATAAGTCGATCGCTCACTATTATAAAAAATGAAATGTCAACATCTCTTATACATCACGTGTGAAAAATGTTTGTATACTATGGAAAGTCATTACCTATAATATTATATAAATCTTAGAAATCATTATTATATTTTCGATACAAATCTTGATTCATATTATAACATACTTATTTGTATGGTTTATTTATATTTCTTATACAATTTCCATACGTGATTATTTTGGTTTGGTTTAATTTTTAAGTGCTGGCATAGTTCTGTCTATATGGGATTCTAATATTGCTGGTATAGTACCGATAATTAAGTCCATATTTTCATATATATAGGCCTAGGCCTCGCAATTTCTAGATCTGCCTAGGGCCTCACAACTTCTAGATCCGGCCCTGTTATATATATATATATGTTATAATGTTTCAGACCAACAAAGACCCTAGGATCCACTGGCTGGTCTACCTGTGTTCGTAATCGTGTATTGTGTATGTCCTCCGTGGTGGCGGAGGGGACCTACAATATTACGTGGGTTCCGAACCACAAGAACACAAGAAATTTATGTAAAAACTGCCGGTAAATTGGCAACGCCAATTTTACGAAACTAAATAATTATCAAGTTAAAACTATTATTATCGATTTAAAACTAAAGATAGAATCTCTGGATCCAGAGGATCAAGTCATAATAGACTACTATCCACTACGTTACACTCTATATCTATTTATAAACCGACATGCAAATATATCAGATCCAAAGAAATCCAGTTATTTGCCTCCCTATATCCACAACACTTGTGTTGAGATGTGGGATCTATCCCCACAAAGCCTTAATTTTACTACCTTAAACTATACCCAATCTATCACATATGCGTCTAATCTGTTTTAAAACATTTTATAACGTGCTACTAATACTTCTACCGCAAACTATTCCACTATGTACTATTCTATGCTTAAAAAATTTTTGCCAACTGCTGTCTCGAACCTTCTACTTGTCAACTACACCCGTTATTTCTAGTCCTATTATATTGAGATATTTTCGAAAAAGCTATCCTATCTACGTATCGAACCCATTTATAATTTGAAAACGTGGATTAGATCACCCCTTAATCCTCCTAGTCTCGAGTGTTGTCAATTTTAACTCCTTAAGCCTATCCTCGTACGACTTTGACCTAAGAGACGGAATCATCTTAGTTGCTCGTCTTTGAACTCTTTCGATTTTGTCTATATCTTTGCGCATATGCGGATTCCAAAATTGGACCGCGTACTCCAAATGGGTCTAACTAATGATTTATAAGTGGAACCGATAATATCGCGCGATTTGTACTCAAAATTTCGAGCTATAAACCTAACACTTTGTTCGCCTTATTGACCACTGCTGTACTTTGTTTCGCTACTTTTAAATCACTAGTGACTATAACTCCTAAATCTTTTTCCTGCTCTACGCTTGTTAAATCTTTCCCTGACATACTATACGCAAAATTACCGTTACGCGAACCTATATTCAAAATTTTGCACTTATCCACGTTAAATTTCATTTGCCATGTGACTGACCAATCAACGATTTTATTCAGATCTTCCTGAATTTTACCTCTATCTTCGTCATTAATTGCCCTATCACCCAGCTTCGTGTCATCCGCAAACTTTGAAACTGTACTGACTAGGCCGACATCTAAATCGTTAATATATATATAAGAAAAAGCAAGGGGCCCAATACAGAACCCTGAGGAACGCCACTCGCTACATTAGCCCAACACGACTCTGCTCCATCAATGACCACCCTCTGTTTCCTACCTCACAACCACTCTTCTAGCCAATTTATTACTACACCCCTGATTCCATGAGCCTTAGTTTTTTCAATGAGTCTTGTGCGCCACGGTGTCAAACGCTTTTTGAAAATCTAAATACACTACATCAACCGCCCGATGTCTATCGTAAACATCAACCACGCTTTGGAAAAATTCTAAAAGATTAGTTAAGCAAGATTTGTTTCGCCTAAATCTGTGCTGCATTTTTCTAACTAGCTTATGGAATTCTAAGTGTTCGACTATACGATCCCTAATTATTGATTCCAGTAGCTTACCTACAAGAGACGTTAAACTGATTGGCCTATAATTTCCCGCCGCACCTTTATCGCCTTTCTCAAAGATAGGTGTTATGTTTGCTAACTTGAAATTATCTGGTACGCACCCCTCAGAAAGAGACTCATTAAAAATCTTTGTTAGTGGCACAACAATGTTATCTTTTAATTGTTTTAGTTGTATGGGATATATGGAATCTGGACCTGGTGATTTACGCGTTTCCGTTTTATCAATATAGCGCATTACCTCCTTCACTAACGACAATATTATCCAAAATATTACCATTATCAAAATGTATTATGTCTATGACTGTAGGGATATTCGTTACATCTTCTATAGTAAAAACTGACGTAAAAAATTCGTTTAGCAAGGTAGCCATTTCCTTGTTTTCAGATCTCCGTTTACATTTTTCAATGGACCCAAGACACTTTTTACTGGATTTCTATTATTGACGTATTGAAAGAATCGCTTGGGGGTTTTCTTTACCGTCACGAGCTATGGAGATTTCAAATTCGCGCTTGGACTTTTTTATTACACTTTTCGCTTCACGCCTCAGAGATATGTAGTTGTTTCGTAACAACAAATTGTCTTTATCGCACTTATGTTGCCTATAAGCCCTATCTCTACTCTTTATAATGTCTCCTACTCTAGAAGTAAACCACAAGGGCTTGTTTACTTTCGCACGCTTAATTTTGTACGGTACACATTCCTCATTTATAGTCCTAAAAACTGTTTCGAACGATTCCCACATTAGTTTTGCGTTGGAGTTCCCCATCACGTTTTCCCAATTGACGTGTGACAATTTATCTCGAAATTTACAAAAGTCTGCATGCTGGAAGTTAGGAATTTTAGTTGAGTTAGCTGGTTTCGAGTGACTTCTGAGAGGACAAACTCTACCATATTGTGATCGCTGTTGCTTAACGGTTCTATTACTTGAAGATCAGTAATTAGCCTATCATCCGTAGTTATTACTAAATCTAAAATACTGTCCAACCTCGTAGGTTCCCCAACCTTTCGACTAAGAAAGCTATCCTCGAGAAAACTAACTAAACGATTACCTTCCGCGTCTCCCTGCATTGTATCATTATTCACGTTGGCGCAATTAAAGTCACCCATAACTAAAGCCTGCTCACTACCGATTATTCTCTTTAGTTCACGATATAACGTTTCGTCCGTATCAGTTGTTTGATTAGGGGCCTATATATAACCGCAACAAGAAGTTTGAAGTCGTTTAATTTAAGTTCTGCTATAGTCGCATCTATCGGTTCTGGAATTGAGTGTTTTACTTCTATAACGTTCGCAATATTATCTTTGATATACAACATAACACCATCTCCTCGCCTACCTATTCTGTTTTTAACAAAAAGTCTATAACCTTTAACCCTCTACCGCCCAATTTTTTTTTTTTTTACAAAAAAAAATTTCTTTACATAAGCACACTGGACAAAAAATTAGTCACCCCTAATAGCACCGATAGTAGGAAGTTCAAGGTCACACAGAGGGCGCTGATGTAGCATTGGTAAGTGACAAGTAGCGGTGACGTAGCACACATGATCAGATCTGTTTCGTGAGGTGGTGAAGAACAAAGTGTGTGTTGGATATAGTCTGCAAAATGGGTCGTGAGGCAGACGTTACTCAGTGGCAAAAAGGAGCCATCGTGTTTGGCAGAGCCCACGGACACAAAATGTCTGAAGTAGCCCAATTTGTTGGTGTGTCAACGCGTACTGTCCAGCGAGTTTACAAAGAGTGGTGTAGTTCGCAATCAACTGACAATCGACGGCGTAACTGTGGCCGGAAAACAATTCTCGACAATAGGGGCTGCCGCCATGTTTCTCGTCTAGTAACTGCAAATCGTTTTCAAACCAGAGAACAATTGCTCCAAGAAACCAATGAGGTTCTCCAGCGACCAATTTCCGAATGGACATTGCGACGAGAACTGCATGCGATGGACATCTGGAGCAGGGTACCACGGAAGAGGCCGCTGTTAACAGCAGGTCACAAATTGGCACGTTATAAATGGGCTCAGAGGCACAAAAACTGGACTGCGGCAGATTGGAAACGTGTAATTTAGTCCGATGAGTCCCGTTTTTGTTTGTTCTCCAATGATGGGAGGCGACGAGTACATCGCAGGTCCAATGAAGCCTTTAATCCTGAATGCGTCGAAGGTGTTGTTCAGGCTGGAAACAGAAAGTGAAGCGCAGGAATAGACACCCACGGACTCTGGCGGAACTTCGGGACCGGCTGATGAACGAGTGGCAGCAAATCGATGTTCAGTACATGCACAACCTCGTAGAGTCTCTGCCTCGCCGGATTCGTGCGGTTATCAAGGCCAGAGGCGCTGTCACACGTTATTAGGTACATTCTGAGAGGGGTGACTAATTTTTTGTCCGGTGTGCTTATTTTTGGAGTTGTATGGGGTCTTTAAAACTTAAGACACTTATTTGTTTCAAATTCGACATTATAAGCGAAAATATATTAATGGACGAATTCGTCCACTTTGGAAAGTGATCAACATTTTAATGAGAAGTCATTTGATACTGGTTTCAGAAAAAAGCAAGAAATCAAGGTTATATGAAATAAAAAACATCTGAAGGTATTGCAACTTTATTAACACATCTTAGAGTAACTAATTAATTTTTCTAGAATTACATTACCTAATTAATATTATTCCATGTATACTGGGCCTATGTCAAAACTTTCAGTTTGTATGAAAATCTCTGAAACAATTATTTGTCATGTTCAAGCACAAGTTTACATTACATTTTGAACATAAGACATTGGTTTTTCCCTTGCACCCAGCTTTTTTGCATATTCTTAATTGTAGAAGTTATTTGCCAATGAATATCTAAATTTAGCATTTTCTATCTGATTGTGTGGGATTATAATCCAAAATACAGCCTACCTTCATCATTATTTCATTCAGGAGCATAGTCTGGATCGACCACAGAATCATCATGATCATGATGATCATCATCAAGATCACCATCAGAGTTATTAAAAGCTTGTGCTTCAACTTCTTGAACATGTCTTCTCCGTTGATGCCTTGGAATTGATCCTCCATAAAACTCTGACACTGAAATAGCAATGAAAGAAAATTAAAATTCATATACCGGTATACAGTATTTATCTTCAAATATATTATCAAGAAAGTCAAGTCTCATTAGCATACAAAACTACACTGATGATTAGCCTATGGTATAGTAGGACTAAAATGGAAAAAAAGGGAAGCAGTTTATGCGCTCAGTGAGACTTGTGAGTGCTATATAAATCTATTTATTATTAATATTTATCAATCAGGCTTGGTATAGTATTCTCTAAAAATGCCAACATATTGATGCAAACTGTTTTTGTTGAGACAAATTGTAACTACACTATGCAACAAAATACATTGATAGAAAAATTAATTTTAGCCTAGATCATCCAATCACTCCTTCCATTCCTTGCTTGCAGTCAAGAGCATAATCACTATATATCTCGGATGATAAAATTGGGCCTTATGTAATCTGGGATGGGTGTAAATTTTTATTGATTCAGGAATTTTCATCACTGCAGAGCCCATATGGACGAATTCGTCCATAATATATATATTGCAAACACACTACAAAATAATTTCACTGCTATTTTCAACACTCGCTATCAATAACATACATTTTGTTTACATGTATAAGTTTTTTCAAAGTAATTACATACCTGGTATAGTGTCCGTCGTTTTCCAAACATGAGGCTACACAAGAGAAAAAAAACACACGTGCGTCATCATCTCAAAGTGGCGAAACTCTAAGTCAAGACCGGAAAATCATCGAATGGAAAACGCTAGAATCGCACTGTTGACGTCATTACTGGGTGGAATCGTCTGCTTGGGAACTGAGCAATGTATTTACGAGTATTACGCCTAATTAAATTAGTGGACGAATTCGTCCACGTGGGCGGTAGAGGGTTAATTTGATACTCCCCTACAAAGTCACGTGTTTCAGTGCTAAGCCACGATTCGTTTATCGCAATTAAATCAGTCTTTACAAGCAATTAAAGAAAAAAATTCGTTTATTTTATTTCGTAGGCTACGAGCATTTAAGGATAGAACCTTCAAATTGTTTGTAATTACGACACTGTGAGCGCAGGGAAAATTTGTAGAATTTCCGCTGGGACCATTCGAGTTACGGTAGCCTGAAAAGAAGACAGTATTATGAAATAGTCTTCCTAAACGTGCAGCTCCTACGTCATTAAGATGAAGTCCATCTTCGAAGAACAGTCCCTCCTGCTGTAGAAACTGTTCCAAAAATTCGCATAATGCACTCCTTCCTGTTGGCAGAGAGACTTTAGGTTATTGTTAATATAGGTTGCCTTACTGTAGAAATCGTTACGTTGGATAATTTGAGGAAGTATACCTGTTAAGACAATCTTATTAGTTTTCTCCTTTAGTCGCTCTATTAAGTCCCTGTACCGAGCCAGCAGTTCTTCCGATCTAGAATTTAAAACGTTATTAGTACCGACATGAATAACATACGTTGTGTCCTCGGCGGTACCGTCTGTAAAATGGTCAACACTATTAGTTATATCCTCCACCCTTGCACCAGGGTAGCAGTAACGGCGCCTACGACGAGGGTTTCTCCCACTGAATTCCTCGAGCTGCCCTCGAACACTGGAATCGCCAACGAGTCGTATTTCCGGTTCATCAGCATCTTCAAAACCTAAAACAGAAAACTTATTGCTTGTTATTACTGGTAGACAAGTCTCTGCTTTTCTCAATGGGGCTCCATTTCGCACTCGAACGAAGGGTTGGGAACTAGGGAGAGAGAGAGGGCTATTAATACTTTATATTATTAGTAGAAACTGAGGCAGGAGGGGTCGTAACTGGAGTCTCAAGGGATTCTAATTTTGCTGTCAGGAGCATCACGCTTTCTTCAAGTCTTACCCTGGCCTCCCTCGCGTTCTAACTCGTTCCTCAGCACTTCCATGCTTGAGCACCACCTGCAAACTAATTGTTCGTTATTATTAGCCATTGTAAACGCGTAAGCAGCAAATTTCCCTTCACAGCGCTGCAAGTACTTGACGGGGGTGCCATGCTTTTAATTAGTTGAACAACAAAAAAAAAAAAAAAAAAAAAAATGAGCATTTGGAAATTAATAAATTACAACGTATATATATATATATAATATATATATATATATATATATATATATATATATAATATATATATATATCGTAAACAATGACGCTTTGTATAGGAGAATATTCCACGCAAGATGAGAGCAAATGAATGAAACAAATGCGTGGAATATTCTCCTATACGAAGCGTCGTTCTTTACGTTAATTATACTGCGTGTTTGCAGATTATATATATATATATATATATATATATATATTTATATATATTATATATATATTTATATATATATATATATATATTTATATATATTATATATATTTATATATATATATATATTATATATATATATATATTATATATATATATAATTTATATATTTATATATATATATATATATATATAATATATATTATATATAATATATATATATATATAATATATATATATATATATATATATATATTTATATATATATTATATATATATATATATTATATATATTATATATATATATATTAGGGTGTCACTAGGTAATAGGGGGAAAATTAAATGATGGATATTTTCCTATGACACCCCCTAAAATTGTTCCATTTGGTGTAAAACATACGGAAGAGAAATTTGGTCCTGATTGGTCATCATTTAAAGGTCACCCTCGTCACTGAAAACAAGACCCATTTGTTGACGTCAACAAGCTGTTCAGTGTTCACAGCTTGGGCCGAACCAGATAATAAAAAACAAGGCAATTTGGTGAAATAACGAAAGTAAGACACTTAAAAATGCAAAGATACAAACAGTTTATTATATAATCAAAATAGAAGACATAATTTGGCGAATAATGGTACAAAATGGAGAAGCAACAAAAGCAAAACTTTGAGAAATAAAATAAATATACAGTAGCAGAATAATTGGTGCTCATACGCTGATCAGTGATTAGTTCTTTCGCATCCTCACTAATGCTGATTTGTTCGGAGCTGGGTGTTGCTTTCTGTGGTCAGTGACAACTTGAACGAGGAACTAGAGCTGTTCTTCTTTCACTGTCAACTTTCCGTTCAGCTCCTTCACCAGAGCCACGGCCTGTTCTGCTCTGTCGTTCACCACTGCAAGTTTGGAGACCACATCCCGAGCTTGCACGTATTCAGAGTTTGACGTCCATGAACTGGGATGGTGGAGCAGAAAGCAATCTGGCAACTGAAGTTTTGAGAAGAATCCTCGGGTGTTCTTTGTGATCAGTTGCTCCAGTCCTTTGCTGTCACTGAGGAACATAGTATCAAGAACCAAAGGTTGTTTTGGCGGCATGTGAGGGGCTTCTTGATCTAACGCTGCAACCATGCTGCACTTCACTTCCATCGATATCCTCTCATCAAAGAACGCCAGACCCACTGCCTCCTCCGAATGGTACCACAGGTGCGCAGACAGCTTCTTGGTGGTACCATCAGAGATCTTGTGCGGGCATTGAAGGAGCGTCCTCATCAATTCCCAATCATTCAGCGGAGCTTCGATGGACAGATGAGCTGTTGCCCACGCTTTCATGTAAACTAGAACAGAAAAGAGGCAGATATCTCGAATTCCGCATTCCTCAGTGTTCGTCAGTTTAAACTGTCTTCAGAAGAGCCAGATCTTGATGGCATAGAGCCCCTTAGCCATCCATCTCGCCCGGTGCATAGCACCAGGGGCGCGGAAGTTTAGTCCCTTGGATGGAACTCCTCCAAGAAAGATGATGGAAAGATCGAGGAATTCCTGATAGTCATCACCAACTTGAAGTGCTTGTGATTTTGCAAACTCAATGAGCTCCAATCTATGCTTAAAAATAGCTGCTTTGGTGAACGCATCTGTGTCCGCAGTTTGGAACTGTTGCTGGTCAATGCGGGTCCAATAATCATGGAAGCGCTTGAAAAGCAGAATTTCTGGACTGGTAGATACTGAATCTAGCGATGCTGCGAATGCCGCCTGTAGCACCAACTCCAGTACATGGTGTCTGCACGCGCAGTGTAACAGGTCACGTCCAACTTTTTCTTCCAGAAGAACACAAGTTCCTCCATGGTGGCCTGTGTTTGTCGCAGTTGTGTCGAAACACATAGATTTGACATGATCGGTCACTCCCCATTCATTCAGGCAATCTATGATGGCATTTGTTTGTGCTAGCGCAGTTCCTGACAGAAGTTTTGGCACCCCGAGGAGCTGCTCTGTCCCGGAGCCAGATACAAGAATAGGTAAGCGGTCAACATATTCTTGTGACGTCAGATCTTGCATGAGTTTTCCGTCCCAGTGAACAGTCAACGGACTATTGCCTTGGAACTCGCTCTTCAGTTGCCGAGCCTTAAGGGTACGGAATTTTTCACGCTGACGATGAATGGATCCACGATTGATGTTGTAGTCGCTAGCATCATGCCCTAAGCTGGAAGCTGCCTCAAACAGCAGATATGTGGCCCTTCTTGACGAGAGTTGCGTGCGATCAAGCGCTGCCGCCAATTCCGATGTCATGATGTTCTTCGTTGCTCTTTGTTTAGACGCTAATGAACCACCACATGCTCCTTTTTCTTCGCTATCATCTGAGCTGGAGGATGAGGACTCCAAAACCGCTTCGTTGGATACTGCCTCCATTTCAGCTGCTGATTGCTTTCTTCGTTTCTCCTCTTCCTCCCGACGTCGAGTACAATCTTTGACTTGGCGCTGATGGGTCATGTCCAAACCTGCCATTGAACCTGGACGTCCTTTCTGGCGCTGCTGCTGAAGGAACTCCCAATCCTCTGGGTACTTGACCAATTTCTCAAAATCAGCGTGGGTGATGTCAAAGAGACGATCGAGGTGTTCAATGAATTCTTTTTCTTTCGTCTTGTGTGAATCGCTCGTCCTTGAGGCGTTTTTTTTTTAGTCCTTTCCACTCCTCGAAGACTTTATCCAGTTTGCTGACGCAGTGTGTCTCGAGTCTGGTTGGAATGTGAGCTTTCTCCCAGAAGGACATCACTGCTCGAAGTGACTTCCTCAATGCGTCACGTATTGTCATTTTCTTTTCATGGTGAAGGTAAAGGAAGTAACCGAATGCTTGCCTGTAGGAAGGAAGCTTGCATCCTTTCACCTCATCAACTGCTGCCCCTAATAGGTATATACACTTCCGGGTTTCCATCACCAGAAATCACGTAGCTGAAATGAGAAACGGTGAATCGTTAAGTATTGTTCACTTTATTTCTCAGATATTCAGACACACACAGATACACACACACATATATAGATATATATAGATATCTAATGAACGATTATGGAGATGCCGCGCAAGCATTAAACTTTGGAAGGCGGGGGCGACCTTTTATAGTTATTCAAATAAAAAGATTTTTCAGTCACCAAGTTTTTTTTACCAATGGAATAGATTCGCGGGGTGTCAGCATGAAAATTTCAAACTTTGCATTTAAGTGACACCCTAATATATATATATATATATATAATATATATATATATATATCCCCCACCCAATACCTCCCATAATACCCCCTTTTTGAGTCACTTCACCAACATGGAAATTAATGCATACCTGCAACTCTGTGGTATCTGTAAAGCTGCAAAAGATGAGACAGAGGCGATGAGGTGCGATTTTTGTGAGCTACTTTTTGATTTTAAATTTCTAGAATGGGAAGATGAAAAAATCTCCCTTATAACGAACGCAAAGCAGTTTAATGGGATAAAATTTTTCTGCGAGAACTGCTTGACCGAATTAAACTCTCTCACGGTATTTAAAGCAGAAAGAGAGTACGAGAAGAGAATGAAAGAGGAAAGTGGAAACAAAGAACAGTGGAAAACGGAAGAAATGGAGAAAGGCGAAATAGAAAGAATTCAAATAACATCACAAAATGAGGCCGAAATCACACAGGCGACAAAGAGTGTAAAGACAACACACAGCATAAGGGCAATGAAGGACACAAACACAACTTGCACAAATAGGACAAGACAAGAGGGCAGTCAAGTAAACGAAGTAAAACTGTCCCCCAATAAGGAGCAAAAGCCAAGAGTAAATATGGGGAAGGAATTATATGCAGCTATTATATAAAAGATAATTGCAGATTTAAAAGAGGACAATGTATATATGAACATCCCCCAATATGCAATTTCTTCTATAATAATGGTCATTGTAAATTTGGAGACAGATGTAAATTCTACCACCCAGACATTTGCAGAACTTACGCAAAATATGGAACCTGCAAATTCGGAAATAAATGCTGCTATCAACATCTCCCGACGGACTCAACGAACAAAGGAAAAAGTTTAAATGACAATAGGAATAAAAATAATAACAAGAACACAATAAGCGAACAAGAAAAATTTTTCAACATCTCAGACACCTTACGAATGCTAAATGTCATCCACATGCAGTTGACACAACTGGAAACTGCCGAGCCAAATCGCTACCGGGCAAGAAGCTACTAATACAAGTAGGAGGAAATGGATCTCTTTCGGAGGATCATAGAGCAACGAATCAAGCGATATCAAAGGAAAATGAACTTGAAATGCACAAGGGTCAACGAAAAACAGAGAACATAAAAATTGTCCTGGCTAATATTCAAGGAATAAGACCAAACCAATCACTCAATAAGGTTTCGTACCTGAAAGGATTTATGGACGAAACAAGGGCGGACATCGCATGCCTCACAGAAACTCATCTTAAAGATTGCCAAGGAAATTGTGAAAACTGCGAATATTGTATTGATAAGAAAGAGATAAATATAGAGGGCTTCAACTTACTAAGAGTGGATAGAACGACGAGATGGAAAGGTGGCTGTGCTATATATGTACAGGAAGGTCATATGACAGAGACGATAATAAGTAAATCAAACAGCTATGTGGAACTCCTAGCAGTGAAAATAGAAAAACTAAACTTTATAGTAATAGTCAGCTATAGACCTCCAAGCACCCCAACCGAAAAATTCTCGGAGGCCATTGATGACATTAGAAAGCTAATAAAGGCCATAAACCCTCCATCCCCCAATATAATGATCTGCGGAGACTTTAACTTCCCATTTATAAAATACAAAAAGGTGAATAGGAATATATATATTCACCAGGACAAAGGGGGGCACGAGAGAAGATCAGGAACAAGCAAAAATGTTGATGGCTCTCACAAACAAGTTTATGGTGACACAGGAGATAACAGAAAATACCAGAAAAAATAACTGCCTGAATCTGGTATTCACGAATAACACGAACTTGATTGCTGATATAAAAATAACCCCAACCATTATCTCAGACCACAACTTAATCGAGATATCAACAAATATGATGGCAGCATTAGAAGACAATACACATATTGTGGAAAGAAGTAAATTTGGGGCCTTTAACTTAAACTCGAAGACTATAAATTGGGAAGCAATCAGATCGCACATGGCCCAAATAGAATGGGGAACAATTTTCGAGAATAAAACAACTGAAGAAATGCTAACAACCTTGGAGGAAAAAACGCTGAGAATTTTAGAAAAATATGCTCCAAAATCACAGCCAAAAGGAAAGAGGAGCTGGCTAGAAAGGCAAAAGAGAAGACTATTCCGCAAAAGAAAGAGAGTGGAGGCGAAGTTAGGAAACTGCGGAGATAATGACAGGAAAACAATAAAAGAAAAACTGGAGGGTATCGATAGGGAAATACAAGCCCTGATTAAGGACCATACAGAGAGGGAAGAGGAAAAGGTGGTAGAAGCAATAAAGGAAAATCCAAAATACTTCTATAGCTATGCAAGAAGGAAAACAAAAACGCGCGCCGCTATTGGGCCCTTAAGGACGGGAAATAATGAACTAACCGACGATCCAAAAGAAATATCTGATACATTGAGGGCTCAATATGAATCACTTTTTAGTACCCCAAAAAGTGACAAAGCGATACCCGACATGAATGCATTCTTTGAAGAGGAATTGCAAGGAGAGTATATAACAGACTTTGAGTTTACACCAGATGATGTAGCGAGAGCTATAGGACAAATGAAACTACATTCAGCTGCAGGTCCGGACAATTGGAACGCATTATTGAATAAAAACTGTAAAAATGAAATAGCTACACCTTTATACTGGATATGGAGAAGATCCCTAGACACTGGGGAAATACCGAGCATCTTGAAAAGAGCAAACATTGTCCCTATATATAAAGGAGGGGACAGATCTCAAGCAAAGAACTATAGACCAGTGTCATTGACGTCCCACCTCACCAAAGTATTTGAAAGAATAGTTAGAGAGAAAATTTATGATTTCCTGGAGACACGGGAAAGATTCAACGAAAATCAGCATGGATTCCGATCAGGTAGATCATGCCTATCACAACTAAAGAGCACTACAACAATATCCTAGATGCATTGGAAGGCAATGACAACTACGATGTTATATATAGTGATGGGACGATACCAAAATTTTTAACGATTCCGATTCTGATACCACTAAAAAGTCTCGATTCCGATACGATTCTCGATTCCGATTCCGATTCTCAATATTTTTAAATATAATTCTAAACTTGTTTTTCTGGAAATTGTCAAATTTTACTCTGGTAAGATTAACTATTTACATTATGAGTATGGTAATATAAATTATAAATTATAATAGATTGGTTTAAAAATAAAAATCAACTGTAAGTTGTAACAATTCATTTTAATCATCTTGATTACACATCATGGATATACATGTTTTAATGTATAGCTACAATACAATAAAAATAAAATTTGTTATCCTCTTTCATTTAAATTTTAAAGTTTACATTGCAAAACTGGTTCAATTAGAAGTTAAAGAATCATTTTAAGAATCGGAAATCATGGTACAATTCTCTCGATTCCGATTCCGATTCCTGAAAAATGCTCGATTCTTCCGATTCTCGATTCCGATTCCGATTAATCGTCCCATCACTAGTTATATACACAGATTTTGCTAAAGCTTTCGATAAATGTGACCATGGTATAATAGGACAAAATTAAAGACATGGGAATAACAGGCAAAGTGGGAAAATGGATCTATAACTTCCTTAGTGATCGTCTGCAGGTCGTCAAAATTCAAGGTATATCATCATCAGAATCGGAAGTACGCAGCTCAGTACCACAAGGGACAGTACTGGCCCCACTCCTGTTCATTATCATGCTAACAGACATAGACAGCGGAGTAAACAGCAATAGTATAGTAACATCCTTTGCAGACGATACAAAGATCAGCAGAAAAATCAGCGATGTACATGACGTGGAGGCCTTGCAGAGGGACACGAACAAAATATACAAATGGTCAGAAGACAACAACATGTCATTCAACGCCGAGAAATTTCAGCTCTTGAGATATGGTAGAAAAGAAGAACTTAAACAGACTGCATATCATGCTCCAGATAGACAGGAAATTCAGAGAAGCATGAAAGCGATTGATCTCGGGATAATAATGACAGATGATGCGAAATTCGAAACACAAAATCAGATAGCGATAAATAAAGCAAAAAGAGTCGCCGGACAGGTTCTAAGAACGTTCAAGAGAAGGGACAGGACAGTAATGATTCCCCTGCTAAAAACACTGATTATACCAAAACTTGAATACTGCTCAGTTTTGACGTCCCATATAAAAAGGAAGAAACTAATAAACTAGAAGAAACGCAAAGGCATTTCACAGCCAAGATTGATGGCTGCAAAGAACTCAACTACTGGGAAAGACTATGTAAACTAAATCTGTACTCACTGGAAAGAAGAAGAGAGAGGTACATCATAATCTACATATGGAAAATGATCGAAAAACTGGTACCAAACCTAAAACTAAACCCAATTACCATTCAAACAACACTGGAAAATAGGAAAGGCAGAATGTGTAGTGTTCCCAAATTAAAAGCACGACAAGGGACCTCCTCAACCCTGAAGGAAAATAGCTTGGTTGTCAGGGGGCCAAGACTTTTCAACCAGCTTCCTAAGGACCTCAGAAACGTAACGGGGGTCAAAGTTGAAGTCTTCAAGAAAAGACTGGATGCCTGGCTCAGGACAGTACCAGATGAGCCGGGCGTGCCTGGCTATGTATGGTGGAGAGCGCAAGAAAGTAACTCGCTCCTCCACCAGGCCAGACCTAGAGGCGAGGCCACCAGCTTGACCTCCGTGTGAAGAGAGACCAACACACGAAACAACATAAGGTTCATAAGGTAAGGTGTATATATAATAATAATGTTATAATGTTTCAGACCAGCCATGAGTGGATCCTAGGGTCTTTGTTGGTCTACCTAACTGTGTTTGTGTATTGTGTATGTCCTCCGTGGTGGCGGAGGGGACCTACAATTTTACGTGGGTTCCGAACCACAAGAACATAAGAAATTTATGTAAAAACTGCCGGTAAATTGTCAACGACCAATTTTTACGAAACTAAATAATTAGCAATTTAAAACTAATTAATTATCGATTTAAAACTAAAGACAGAATCTCTGGTCCAGAGGATCAAGTCATAATAAATATATATAATATATATATATATATATATATATATATATATAATATATATACACATAATATAATATATACATACAATATAATATATATACACAAATATAATATATATAATATAATATATATATATATATATATATAATATATATAATATATACAATATAACATATATACATATACAATACAATATACATATATAATACAACATATATAATATACATATATAATATAATATATATGTATACATATATACAATATAATATATATATACACAACATAATATATACATATATATAATATAACATATATATACAATATAACATATATACAATATAATATATATATATACAACATAATATACATATATACACATATATATAATAATATATATAATATAATATATACATATAATACAATATATATACATATATATACAACATAATATACATATATAATATAATATATATACATATATATACATATAATATAATAAAATATATATATAATATAATACATATATATACATGTACATACATATAATACAATATACATATATATAATATATATATATACAATATACATAATATATATATATAATATACATATATATATAATATAATGTTATAATGTAATGTTATAATGTTTCAGACCAACAAAGACCCTAGGATCCACTCATGGCTGGTCTACCTAACTGTGTTCGTAATCGTGTATTGTGTATGTCCTCCGTGGTGGTGGAGGGGACCTACAATTTTACGTGGGTTCCGAACCACAAGAACATAAGAAACTTATTTAAAAACTGCCGGTAAATTGGCAACGACCAATTTTTACGAAACTAAATAATTATCAATTTAAAAATAATTAATTATCGGTTTAAAACTAAAGATAGAATCTCTCGGTCCAGAGGAGCAAGTCATAATAGACTACTATCCACAAATATGTTACATTCTATATCTATTTATAACGGACATGCAATTATATCAGATCAAAGAATCCAGTCAATTTCATTACGGTATCCATCAAGTCACGGTCCATATCGATTGCGGACCAAGTCAAAATTTACAACCATATACATTATCAATTTAAAAGTAATTAATTATCGATTTAAAACTAAAGATAGAATCTCTCGATCCAGAGGATCAAGTCATAATAGACTACTATCCACAAATATGTTACACTCTATATCTATTATATAACGGACATGCAAATATATCAGATCCAAAGAATCCAGTCAATTTCATTACGGTATCCATCAAGTCACGGTTCATATCAATTGCGGACCAAGTCAAATTTACAACCATATACATTACAATATATACACTTACGAGGAAAAGTGTAGGTGTGGCTGTAAAGACTGTACAGTAATGTAGAAATGTGTGTGCACCCATTATGGGTCTCCCATTTAAAGGTGTTTGTGGGGCAAGTGAAGATCATGATTTTTTCAATACCTCACAGTACTATGGGGGGCACCGCTCGGCAGAGGAATCTCTTTAAATGGGGTGTGTAAGGAGAGAGAGTATCCCCTAACCCAAGACGCTGCCTCCCTATATCCCACAACACTTGTGTTGAGCTGTGGGATCTAGCCCCACAAAGCCTTAATTTTACTACCTTAAACTATACCCTTTCTATCAACATGCGCGTCCAATCGATTCTTAAACATGTTTATAGACGTGCTACTAATTACTTCTACCGGCTAACTATTCCAGCTATTTACTATTCTATGCGTAAAAAAGTTTTTGGCAACTGCTGTCTCGAACCTTCTACTTGTCAACTTACACCCGTTATTTCTAGTCCTATTATATTGAGATATTTCGAAAAAGCTATCTCTATCTACGTTATCAAACCCATTCATAATTTTGAAAACCTGGATTAGATCACCCCTTAACCTCCTAGTCTCGAGTGTAGTCAATTTTAACTCTTTAAGCCTATCCTTGTACGACTTTGACCTAAGAGACGGAATCATCTTAGTTGCTCGTCTTTGAACTCTTTCAATTTTGTCTATATCTTTGCGCATATACGGATTCCAAAATTGGACCACATACTCCAAATGTGGTCTAACTAATGATTTATAAAGAGGAACTATAATATCGCGCGATTTGTGTGTATATATATATATATATATAATATATATATATATATATATATATATATATATATATATATATATATACAGGGTGTTTCAGGAGGAAAGGTCAATACTTTGGGAGGTGACAGTATTGGTCATTGAGAAAAAAAAGTTCATATGAACATGTCTAATTCTGAATGGTTACGGAGATAGAGCTGTTTGAATCTACAAATACAAAAACATTGTTAGTGGTAATCAAGAAAGAGAAACCAATTACTGTTTCTAACATTTAATGTTTAAAAATTGGCATTTTGAATGGTATCAGATACAGAAATGACAAATTTGATAGTTTAAAATACGTTTTTGAAAATCCCACCAGTAACCTCAATGCACTTTGCAACTCGTGTGCAAAGATTGCATATTGTTCGTCTGAGTTGATCTTGACGTTCCTTTATGCGAGCAGTAGCATCCAAAATGCGTGTGAGCAATTCGTCTCGTGTATCCACCTTTCTTTTGTAAACTTGACTTTTCATCCACCCCCACAAACAATAATCTAATGGAGAGGTGTCTGGAGACCTTGGTGGCCATTGAATGGGACCACCGCGGGGGGAGGAAGAGCTGCGCACGCATCAGATTCAAACAGCTCTATCTTCGTAATCATTCAGAATTAGACACATGTTCATATGGACTTTTTTCTCACAATGACCAATACTATCACCTCCCGAAGTATTGACCTTTCCTCCTGAAACACCCTGTATACAGGGTGTACACTAAGTCTTTTTCCGATTATAAACTTTAATTACATGAAATCCAAAGAAGAGAGAGTAATGCTTTGTTTTGCATGTTGTTGTATAACACATCAAATTTATTGTTTCTCATTAAATCTCGACATGTGCGCTGCTAGTTACACATAGCACATCCAAGCAAAATTCGATTTCACGCTATACGTTTGGTGGCATATCTCTCATGACATTGTTGACGGCATTGCAAATCCTTGCATGAAGAGTGTCAGTGTCCAACAGGAGTATGGTATTGGTACACACAATCCTTCACATATCCCAACAGGAAGAAGTCCAGGGGCATGATATCAGTGGATTGTGGAGGCCATGGCACTGGCCCATCGCACTCAATCCTTCTTCCAGGAAAAGTGATGTTCAAGAACTCGCACACGAGGAAACCCCATTGTTGCTGTAAAATGATGGATGGGTGAAGGTCTTCCATGTCCAACTGGGAAACTACAAAGAACTCGAGTATGTCATGTCTTTGTCCTGTGGAATTTCCATTTTGTTTCAACAAATCACCAATGGCTCCCAATCAGGCACAACAGAATCTGCAAATAAGAGAAAACTTGGTGTTATGCAACAACATGCAAAACAAAGCATTACTCTCTTCTTTGGATTTCATGTAATTAAAGTTTATAATTGGGAAAGGACCTTCTGTACACCCTATACAGGATGTTTCATAACATGTGGGACGCACTTTCAGGATGGATTCAGGACCTGAAAACAATGAAAAAAGTTTATATTAACATATTCCCAAAATCGCTTTGTTTCAGAGTTACAGCCCATTTTGTGTTCCAGCAATTCTTTCTGCAAACTGTCTACAAACACTGCTTGCTGACAATGTTTGTGAGTGTGCACGAGACTTACTTCATGTATGGCCTTGCCGATTGTAATGTTTCATACACTCTATGACATGTTTCAATATCGTTGAGTGTAGAGCCATCAGTCAGTTTATATATGCATCGCGGTGTTTCACTTCGTATTTGTAACTTCTTACCATGAATAAATCCAGTCCAGAAAAAAACTTAAAAGCTTTTGTGCTATTGCGTTTGAAGTGAGAATGAAGGCTTATTCAAACAGAGAAATGGCAGACATGCATCTCATGTATGGACTTGCTGAGTGTAATGCAGTCGCAGCAAGATGTCTGTATGCGGAAAGGTTTCTGAATTGCTGTCTGTCAGATAAGATGACTTTTCAGAAAATAGACAAGTGTCTTGGTGATACACATGGCTGCCGGGAAGCCAGGTTAAATCCCCGGGGCCCGGAAAGAGGGGTGATAAAATCTAAAAGTATTAATAAAGCAATTTATTAAATAACAGAGGAAATATAATTAATGAACATACATTTTATAGAGATTATCATACTGTATGTTTTGAATAGTGACTTGGACATATAATCAGTTTGCCCATATAATCAGTTTGCCCATATACCAATCCTTCCCCAGGGCCTGGGGCAGCTCTTGCTGGCCCTGGTGATACAGGATCATTCAACAAGCAAGTTTCAGATGGTGGTACACAATCAGAGCCAGAACTGTTGAGTTGGAGGAGCGGATCCTGAATCGCATGGAGGAACATCCTGGTGTCAGCACCCGAAAGATAGCAGCAGCAAAGGGTGTAAGACACACAACTGTTTGGAGAATTTTACGAGAACAGCAGCTTTACTCATATGACATTCAGAGAGTACAAGGCCTTACTGAAGCTCATTTCCCACCATGAGAGGCTTTTTGTGCTTCGTTCCTTCAACAGTGTGCTCGCGATCCCCTTTCTCTATCCTCCATGTTGTTTTCTGATGAGGCTGCTTTCACAAGAAATGGCGTGATCAATTTTCACAACACTCATCACTGGGCTGAAGAGAATCCGCATGCCATTATCCAGTCAAGGCACCAACAACAATATTTAGTATCAATGTATGGGCAGGACTTATTTGGTCCTTTTGTTTTGCCTGGAAGATTAAGAGGAGAATCCTATTCCAATTTTTTCTGGAATGATTTAAGCAATTCACTAGATGAAGTTCCTCTTGGTGTCCGATGTCGTGTGTGGTTTATGCATGATGGTGCTCAGCCTCATTTTAGTCGAGTAGCCAGAGACTATTTGCATGACTATTTGCATGACCATTTCCCTGATAAATGAATAGGCCGCGGAGGACCCATTGCATGGCCTGCTCACTCCCCGGACCTGAATCCACTCTATTTTTACCTGTGGAATCATCTGAAATCCATCATTTACATGACACCCATTGACAATGTTGAAATGCTTCCCAACGTGTAGAACAAGGATGCCAGAAGATCCGAGCAATACCTGGAATGTTTGAATGCGTCAGGCAATCTATGACGAGGCATGTTCATGCGTGTATTCAAGCGCAAGGCCATCATTTTGAGCACTTACTTTAAAGGTAAGGCAGATACTTGCTGGAACACATAATGTGCTGTAACTCAGAAACAAAGTGATTTCAGGAATATGTTTATATGAACATTTTCCATTGTTTTTAGGTCCTGAATCCATCCTGAAAGTGCGTCCCACATGTTATGAAACACCATGTACGTACACCTTGGTTGGTTGATTGGTGTATATACAGTAATATACACAGGGTGGTCCAAGATAAAGTAGTCCCATTAAGTTTTGTTAAATGATGGGCTACTAATATATATATATATATATATATATATATATATATATATTATATATATATATATATATATATACCCCCATCACGTTTTGCAGGGACCTCTGTGATCTACCGAAGAATACAACAAGTGCTACAGTATACAGGTCACTCTTCCGTGAACATGCAATGCAAAATCCGGACACAGTCCCCATTTATACAGATGGTTCCCATTCGGAGACTGGTGCAGCCACCTCAGCGGTGATACTGACCCAGCCACTTCCTCGAGGTGTCAGTCTGCCCTGTGAGACATCCGTTTTCTTGGCAGAACTTTTCGCGATTAAGGAGGCCCTTGACATAGTGCACACTCAATCTGCCAGCTCTTTCATCATATATTCAGATTCCCAAAGCGTACTTCTATCCCTAGAGAGATGTATCCCCCCTTATCCGCTTGTCTGTACCATCCAGCAACTCTTCCATTTTTTAACAGCCTTCAGACACAAGAGAATCGCCTTCTGCTGGTTCCGGCACATCTCGGCATCCAGGGTAATGAGGAGGATGACCGCACGGCAAAGTTGGCCTGCTTACTGCTGGCCTCCTCCCGGCCCCTTCCTTTCACCGACTTCTTCCCGACTCTCTGCTCCCATTTCCATTCCATCTGGCAACGGGAATGGGACCAGGCCACACAAAACAAACTTCATAAGATGAAACTGCAAGTAGGATTGTGGGCCGCCTCCTTCCACCATTCCCGACATAAAGAAGTGATTATAGCCCATCTCCGCCTAGGACATGCATGCATTACTCATGGTCACCTAATCGCTAAATCGCCAGCCCTGCCCTGCTCTGCCCTGCTCTGCCCTGCTCTGCCCTGCTCTGCCCTGCCCTGCTCTGCCCTGCTCTGCCCTGCTCTGCTCTGCCCTGCTCTGCCCTACCTGCCATACTCCCATCACTGTCGTACATCTCCTGGTCGAATGTCCAAACTTGTCCACTCTTCGTTGTAGATGTTTCCCTCACTTGGCCGAAATTCCCATACCCGAGCATCTACAATTCATGCTCGCTGAGGGCCCCCATTTTTTGGAGGAAGCGATTTCCCATTTCCTCATTTATTCCCACATGGTTCAACGGGTCTGAGACCAGGCCCCCCATACCCACTACCCAGTAACTGAACACTACATCCCCCCCCCCCCTCCTGGTCTATCATCCTCAACTCAGTAACACCACTCACCCACTGCCTCGCTGAGATATGTACCACACTAGGTACGAATCGGTGGTAAAATAAAGAAAGGAAAAAAAAATATATATATATATACTGTATATGAGGGGGAGAGAGATGCTTGGCTATGTGCGATGGAGATCGAAAGAGCACCTTTCTTCATCAGGCGAAGCCTAGAGGTGGGGTCACCAACTTTATCTTCGTATGAAGAGAGACTGCCGCACATCACACTGGATGACCCCTAAAATCCCAAAATTTTTTTTTTTTTTTGTCACGTGAACAAAAATGGGTGGATCTTATAAGTTTTCTACTGCTGAGTTAAAAAATTACCTCAAAATTTGTCTATCACCCACCAATATTGAATGAATCAAAAATGAAATTTGGACTAATTTATAGATAATAGCAATATCAAAGTAGAAAATGCATATTGAACTCACCTAAAATGTAGCTACTGATGATTTACGCTTGTATTTTGCCTCTTGGCCAGCCCTTGACACACTGTCCAGCAGTAGTCAGCCAACATACTGGAGCTGAAAGCGTTCCTGATGCTCATCACTAACATCGCCTAAGTTTGTTGGCAAGAAGTCGAGATGTGAGTAAAGAAAATAAATTTTCAAAGACATGTTGCATCCCATGACTTTGTAGGCCTTGAGAAGTTCTTCAACAAGTGACTCGTAATTTTTGGCCTTGAAGTTTCCGAGGAAATTTGTGGTAACTGCTTTAAATGCTCTCCAAGCTGCTCCTTCAACTTCACCTAAAGTTTCATCAAACGCGCTGTCTCTTATGATTTCTCTAATTTGCTGATCTTCAGAAATTTCTGTTTTAAATAGAGAAACCCACTGCCATTTTGATCCATAACCTTAACAAGATTTTTCATTAAACCACATTTAATATGTAGTGGTGGCAAAAGAACTTTTTTCTGGATTAACCAGAGGTGGACTGGTGACATTTTTATGCCCTGGAATCCGCTTGTTGAGGTGGCCATTGTTTCTTTGAGTAATGGCTTTCCCGTGCTCAGCTGTCCTATTCACAGAGGAAACAACAGAATTTTGTATAACCCAGTTGTTAACCAAGGAGAAGAGCAATCACTTTCAAGTCTCTACAGATATGCCAAGAGTATTTATCATGTTAGATATGTTTCACAAGCAGGTGCATATTGTTGTATGATTCCTTCATATGAATGGCATGTGCTATTGGAACTGAAGGGTGTTTATTTCCATTATGGAGTAACACAGCTTTCAAACTCAGCTTTGAGGAATCAGTAAATAGGCGCCATTGTTTGGATCATGTTATTGGCCAAGGGCTTCCATGAGAGAATCTACATTATTACAGTATACTAAATTGCCTTCCTGAGAAAAAAATGGTAGAAAGTCTCTCTGACGCTTGCTGTAAAAAGATATCTTAGTGCCTTTTTCTAGAAGATTTCAACTTTCATTCTGGAAGGCAAAAGTTCAGATTGATCTTTTGACAATTTCAGACCACAGACAAGATCGCTCAGGTCTGCTTTAGATATTAAGTGAGGCTCTGTTGATGAACAAGATGGTTCAAACATTGGCTCAACATTTTCCGTCAGTAAACCATGTTGAGTTGCGTCATTACATTGTACATCATTTTCATTTTTGTCACCTAAATGCCATGTTTCCAGTGGCCTTGGTACTGGCAAATATTCATTATGTAAAACAGGCCTTATGGCTGATGGTAAATTTGGGTATTGTACCATATGTTTAGATTTTGCAGTAATGCCAAGTATATTTGTTAAGCAGAAATAACAATCTGTTAAATGGTCTTTTGGCTCTCTCCATATCATCAGAATAGTAAACAGCATTTGACAAGACCCATTTAGCAAGCCTGGCAGAAGTCTTAAACACGTAATACAGCATAGATGAGGTGCCCACGTCTTGTTCTGATCCCCTACCTTGCAGTCTGTCATGAAGCAATATGAATGCACTGACAAAAAATGATTAAGGAAAACCACGAATGAAATGCTGTTCAATGAAACTATGTTCACTGAGTGAAATCAAGTGAGTAACTGACAAATGAAAGTAAACAGTGACGTGCAGCAACTTATAAGCAGAAGAGCAGCAAGGGGCAGACCCCACCCCCTTCCTCTTCTGAGTAATGTAAATTCGTGTGTCACTCTAAAACTGCGGGTGATAGAAAAAATGTTTTCATTTCCATAATCAACGTAAGAAATTACCTATAGTTCAAGTAAAAATATCTGTGATAAAAACTTTGTTGACCAATGTAACCTTTACTAGGTTACTACACACACACACACACACACACACACACACACACACACACATACATTATATAATATATATATATATATATATATCGGTAAGTCCTCTATTTACGCAATAGGTACATTCATGGAAACCATCGTTTATATCGAAATTGTGTAAGTTGATTTGCATTTTCCCCATAGAGATAATGTATTATAGTGGGTAAGCATGTTCAGTTTAAGAATTTTTTTACAACAAAAATTAAACTATATGGCTGTATACAAGAATTATAAAGAATGTAATGCTTATTATACACTTACATTACTAATACAATATAAAATACATTATGTAATTTTATACATACTGTACTTACCAGAGATGGCTCCAAAGACTGCTTAAAGTGGAACCTCATCCTTCCTGGGGCTGCTGCTGGGTGAAGCTGAGGTTGATGGTGAGGTTGAAGGTGGGCTTTGGGGTGTTGTAGTAGTTCTTTCAACCTTCTTAAAGTAGGTAAGCAGTGATGTCTGCATATCCCTCTTCTGTTTTTCTTGGTACAACTCCCTGTAGCAGCGACTGAGATTTTCTAAACCCCAGCTAAATGCACAGCTTTGCTCCATGTTGGGGTCATTCTCTACTGCAATTTCCTTTGCTGCATCGAAGTGTGAGAATAAATCTGACAGTTGTTTAGTGGATAGCTGCTTACAGGGTGGCAATGTTACTTCAACTTCTTCTTCCTCGTGAGGCGCCGAAGAACGCCTGTACATATTTACATACAGGGTGTCCGAGAATTATCTGTACAGTTTTTGGCTGTTATTAAAAGTCAACCATGAAGTGTAGAAATTCCAGTGTTGTCCCATTTTACAGAGAATCTCATTAAGTTTTTTCTGATACCAAGTTTTGACAAGTTTTTTAGAAATTCCAGTGTGTGCGAACATTATCTGTACAATTTCATCTTTTAATAAAATTCTTGATAACACACGTAAAATTCTTAAACAAGATTATTTAGAATCTGTATTTTCAAAAGTTTCTTTTATTAAAGTAACGTTGTTACAAACATTCGATATGTGCACCATTAGTGATTCGCAAAACATCCAATCGATACTCCAAATGTTGCCATGTACGCTGCAGCATATCCACATCAATTCACTCAATAGCAGCTGTGATTCTTGCTTTTAAATCATCAATGTCTGTCCCCCGCGTACATTTCTAAAAAACTTGTCAAAACGTGGTATCAGAAAAAACTTAATGAGATTCTCTGTAAAATAGGACAACACTGGAATTTCTACACTTCATGGTTGACTTTTAATAACAGCCAAAAATTGTACAGATAATTCTCGGACACCCTGTATATGCAAGCGCAAATAGTTCCACCAGCCGATTGGTCATTTGTTAAATCATGTGAACGCGGATCAGGGTAACGTATACCGAATAACATTCTCTACTTTGTCGATCATTTATAAGCAAATCTGTGTAAATTGAGTTCATGTATAAAGAGGACTTGCTGTATATACAGTAAATTAATAGGCTATTTACAAAAGAAAAACCACCATAATGCAGCTAGTAATAAAAACTGAACGCAAAAACAGGATTAAAAATAAAAAATGTATAGGTCAACGTACGACTTTTTACACTATGCTTTTTTCAAAGTACCACCATTTGGACCAGGGTTTCCCAAACTTCCTAGGTCGACGTGAACATTGTCATGAAAGTAATTTCCAGCTAGCAAGCTGCGTATTTTATAACCATCTTGCGTACCACCTAGAAGAGCTCCGTGGACCACAGGTTGGACCACAGGCTGCATTGTACCATATTTGTTGTAAAGGAAATTTTAGAACTAAATTAAGTATGGCATTAACTACTTAATTTCAATTATGATGTTTCTATTGAATTGCTTTTTAATCAACATTTAAACATGATTTCACTTCATATTGTATCTGTATATAATTTTTCATTCATAGACACTTACGGGGAAATTGGCTCGCCTATTGGGAGCATGAAATAGGCCGAAGTGATCATGAAGAAAGCTTCAATTTCAAACAGATTAAATTACAAAACTTCATTGGTCATTCCAACAGCGTAAAATCCATTTACGTTCTGGACAACGAAAACTCTTTTCTCTTGCAGTAAAGATAAAACTGTCAAATTATGGTCTCTCAGAAGTCAGGTAATGGTTAAGAAAATTTAGATTTTAGCAGATTTTAACTGATTTGAGTAATAAATAAGATGACATTGGAGGGCAGTTGTTTAAAATAACTAACTGCAAAGTTCGAAATTAAAAAAATGAAATCAAATAAAATTATTAATAATAATGAAGATTGTGATGTTTAGGGGGATGGAAATGCGGAATGCGGACCCCAATGGACATACTCAAACCACAAGAAGTCTGTATTCGACGTTGCTTTTTGCGAACCTTTGCGCCTTGCCGCCTCGTGTGATTCTGTTGTGCATATCTGGGACCCATTTACAGGAACATGTTTGAAGCAGCTTGATTCCTTGAGACATAGCCCTGTTACGGTAAAGGAACTACTACTACTACTACTACTACTACTACTACTACTACTACTACTATTACTACTATTACCTTTGCTTATCAGTTTTGAGGATTTAAGTAATTTTTCTTTTAGATAGATCTTACCAATGGGATATGGGAAAATTTATATATATATATATATATATATATATATATATATATATATATATTATATATATATATATATATAATATATAGTGGCCCAAAAGGTACCTACCAAGTTTAAGCCTTTATTTCACCAAAACTATTGAGAGTACAAAGATAGTTCAAACGCCATTCAAATCAGCATCTCAAGCCATTTATATGACAGTGTTTGATATGCTGTCCCTCCACTTTGACGATTTTTCACAACCTCATCCCAAAATTCGATACCACGTTGTGGAGAACCTCTGTCAGAATGTCGATGATTTGACATTCAATCGATGATTTCAGCTCCTCCAGAGTCTTTGGGTTGCTCTGGTAAACTCTATCTTTGAGGTATCCCCACAAAAAGAAGTCACACAGGTTGAGATCAGGCGAATAGGCAGGTCAATCAATGCTGCTTCCATAGTGCGTCCGATAGTCCACACCAATGACATTCTCTCGAAAATGTTCATTCAATAAATGGCGTTAGTAGTACAGTGTGTTAGCAAATTTTTATTGAATTCTATTCATTCATTTCGGAGAAAATATAAATTAATGTTGGTAGGTACCTTTTGGGCCACTATATATATATATATGTATGTATGTATGTATGTATGTATGTATGTATGTGTAGTCCCGCAAATGAGGCGGGATGCTGCAGAGGGGTCGACCACAGGTCGATCATGAACCATCGTTCAAACTCAACAAAAGTAAGTAATATACAGGGTGTACATAAAGTCAGGATCTATTTTTGTGAAGCACTTGGAAATTATATGGAATTCAATCATAAAATGATAAAGTGGTAACATTTATTAAATAATTAAGAGTAGGATTCGACGTGACGCCCATCAGTATCCCTGCACAGCTCAAATCGTTCCGCAGCATTTCTAAACACATTCTGGAGCATTTGCGGGGTTATGTTATCTGCAGCAGTTCGTATACGTAAGTTTTCAAGACTCGTAATCTTCGTCTGATAGATGTGCGATTTGATAAAGCCCCATGCAAAGAAATCTAAAGGGGTTAAATCTGGTGATCTCGCTGGCCAACGTCTGTTGCTTCCGCGTCCGATCCAGCGATTTGGAAAACGTCCATTTAGATAATCCTGAACAATTTTGGCATAGTGACAAGGAGCACCATCATGTTGATAGACGACGGGGATAGGATTGTTAGTACCGTCGTCTATCAACATGATGGTGCTCCTTGTCACTATGCCAAAATTGTTCAGGATTATCTAAATGGACGTTTTCCAAATCGCTGGATCGGACGCGGAAGCAACAGACGTTGGCCAGCGAGATCACCAGATTTAACCCCTTTAGATTTCTTTGCATGGGGCTTTATCAAATCGCACGTCTATCAGACGAAGATTACGAGTCTTGAAAACTTATGTATACGAACTGCTGCAGATAACATAACCCCACAAATGCTCCAGAATGTGTTTAGAAATGCTGCGGAACGATTTGAGCTGTGCAGGGATACTGATGGGCGTCACGTCGAATCCTACTCTTAATTATTTAATAAATGTTACCACTTTATCATTTTATGATTGAATTCCATATAATTTCCAAGTGCTTCACAAAAATAGATCCTGACTTTATGTACACCCTGTATATAAAATATGGCTTGGTCCTGTACCTTATTGCATAAAATATTAATCATTAAATGGCATCAACTTGTAAAGGAAATTGAAGTATGACCCTAATAATATTTTAGAAGTTTGTCAGTATATTTTGTATGAAATAATATCTAAAAATTGTAAAACTGTCTCACTTATTCTTTTTTGAATAAAGTGGTTTGAAGTTTTGAAATATGTACTTTGGCTAATCTTTATGAATGACAGTACCGTAACATCTCCCATTATTCTTTAAGGTATTAACTGCTATGTCGTCTCCATCTACTCAGTTAATAACGGCCACAACTGATTCTACTCTCAAATTTATCGATTTAAGAACGTGTAATTATACGCACGAGTTGAAGGTAAGAGAGAGGATTTTAGAATGCTCTTAACCCTCCATTATTATTGTTTTAAATTTTGTGTGTGTATCACGATTAACAAAAATTCAGTTAAAATTTTTTTTTAAGGGTGGTATAAATAGGCACTAAAACCACAGCAAAACCTATATGTTAGCGGGTCATGTACAATAAATATATCTTGGGGCTGTTAGTTTCCCATAAGTGCATTTTTATTTTTTGTAGTTGTTGCCAAATTTCATTCAAAGTGACTAGATAGATGGCACCATAAAAACAGTTTGTTTTTTGTCGCTTAATTAAGTTAAAGGTATTTGTATTGTCTGCCTAATGAAGTAAGGGATTTGTTTCTATATTTTGATAATGTGATATACAGAGTCTGTTCATCTATATCAGTGAGGCACAAACCCTGGCCCGCGGGCCAAATGTGTCCCCCACGGGTCTTTTCAGTGGCCTCACGGGTCTTTTCAATTCAATGAAAAGTTAGAATATAAAAGTGACCCAATTTATGACTTAGATGGAAAGTAAGTAGGCTAATACATTTAGTTATTTTCTTTGCTTGGCCCTCACATCAAAAAAGTTTGTGCACCACTGATCTATATCATGGGTTCGTAACCTTTTCAGGATGATGTACCACTTTAAGCAGGGTTGGTTGATTTAAATAAGTACCGGGTGTCTCAAAATAGATGGAACCCATTGACATGATGATAATTTATTACTCAGAAAATAAACTCCAAAAAAGATTACATTTCCTGGAAGCTGATATGATAACGATTAAAAACTGAAGATTTGAGGTCTCTAGATCAAAGGATACATTTATTAGAGCACATGTTCCAAATGACCGCCGTTGCACTGCAGACACACTTGAAGCCGACGAGCGAAGTTGTCAATCACCCTGACACCCTGCACAGAGTGCAAGGGCCTCTGAAGCACCTCGTCTGGGGCTTGTGTGCCCCAGAACACATTGTTCTTGCTATTGACATACCCACTGAGCAAGAAGTGTGCTTCGTCGCTGAACCAAACATCATCAAGAAAGTCAGGATCCTCTTCGATCTTGTTCTCGAACCACCGGCACATCACAACACGTTTTGCCATGTCAGCTGGTGTGAGTTTATGCTTGATCTGGATCCTGTATGGGTACAGCTGAAGATCCTTGATCAAGATTCTTTGCACTGACGCACGTGAAAGACCCAGATCTTGGCAACGTCTTTGGATTGACTTTTTCGGACTCCTTCCGACAGAATCTCTCACCGCATTCACATTGTCAGGAGATCTTGCAGTCACCTTCCTGCCAGATCTGGGTGTTTCTGCTTTCTTGTTGAGTTTGTTTACTGATCCTGTGGCCTGAAATTGTGTGCCCAACGATAAATTTGGCTTTTCTGGGGATAATTGTTGAAGTTGAACTTCCTGCGAAATTTCGCTTGCACAGTTTTGAATGATTTTGTCTCCAAATAAGTAGTGATGCAAAAATTTTTTTCCTCCTTTGTCCAAGGCATTTTGATTGATAATTATTAGTTGTTATCGTCTCCTCTCTTCAAATCTGAGAAAATAGAACGAGAACATTAATATTGGCAGAATTATTAGCAGTGACATGGGTTGTATGTATATTGAGACACCCTGTATATGAATAAAAATAAAAAAATTATAAAATATGAAAACTACTAATTAATCACTACAGTATAGGTAATATATAAAGAATGGTAATGAACTTTGCTGTTTATTTTTCAATAAAATAAGGTTGTAGAATTTAGTTATAGCTCTATTGATTATTATTGTGACAAATTAAGATCTCTGTTAACCTTTTTTTAAAACATTAATTAAAATCATAATAGCCACTGGCCTTAAAGTGAATAAACATTTGAAGAACATATTTATTATTTCTATAAAGCATTAATTAATCATTAATTTCAATTTTTATTCCACTGATTTGATATAAAACAAATATTTCATTTGTAGAAGACATTTAAGGGCATCGAGTTATGATAGTTTAATTTGCTGACCCAAAGCAAAGAATTATGGAGTTAAAACTTAAGTAAAAAATATATATATTTCTAAATTACGAATGAAAAGTGCAATATAGCTCTTGAGCCCTAATGCTGATTGAATGTTTTGAAAAGGAATACTAATTTTGTAGCTCAAATTAAATAAATTGATTTTATACAATGTGGTGTAGCTTCTTAAATGTATAGCAAAAACATGTTGTTTTTTTTTGAAGATATTGCCATTTTATCCTAATTAGAAATTGGATCTATATTATAAAAATAAGAAAAGAAAAAAACAGAGAAGTATAACATCTTTATCATTCCATGTATATAAATTATCATCATCAATATAGTAAGAATCCTCTTTTAACTGTTAGCTTAACCCAAGTGTCACCCTTGGTTTACTCGTACTCACACGGTGCTCACTGCAACAGCTATTGCACTCTAGACCTAGAATAAATCTTAGATATATCCACAAACTGACACCTTCTGCATATTGCAAAGGTGCAATTTCTTAGCCAACCTTGAAGATGACTTAGCTGTTTAAATAGCTAATACAATAGTTTGCTTCAATTACCTCATGTTTATTACAAGTGCTACAGGAACTTATATGAATGAAAAGGATCTTTTTAACTTGTTGTTTCAGTGTATCTTGAACATGGAGAAAAAATCAAATGAATCTGATTTTTTTTTATGAAAAAAAAAAAAAAAAAAAAAATCACCAACCCTGTTTCTAAGTACCACAATTAAGGAAGGAAGGTGCACGTACCACCCAATCAAAACTAGGGTGTTCGATTAATATTGGTGTTCAGTCTTGCATTTTTGTCCTTATTTGAAAGTTACATTTATTCTAATGATATTCATCGACATTTTTATTGAATCACATTCTTGGTTTTAGCTTTGCACGTTATCGTTAAATAACTTGGAAATCTGCCTGGATAGCAAATTGGAAAGCATGCAAACTCTGTCAGAAAAATTGCGTTATTCATCTACATCTAATTTTATTTTTGAAAACATTATCATGAAAGTAATCACTAATTAGTGGGCTGCATATTTATAACCATGTTGTGTACCACCTATAAGAGCTCCCTGTACCAAAGGTTGGGAATCACTGGTCTATATGTGACGTAATGATGGGTTTGTTTAGTCTCTCTTGCAACATCTAAGGCAGTGGTATTTAACCTTTCACACACCATCACCTCACTCATATTTCCATTCGCAGCCACCTTTTACAAACATCCACATATGATTCAGTCAGTCTCCGCAACTCGTCCTCACTTTCATCAATCAGCACAGCATCATCCGCATATATAGCAAATGAGACAATGCCGAATCACTTTCATTCATTTATTCATTAGAGAGTAATAATCATTAGATTTGTATTGTTTCTCCATATATATTAATTAATATGTCTTTCAAGTATAGTGTATAACTATCCTTTTTAATTAATAATTAATAGCAAATATGGAAAGGAAGAGGTTTCCTCGAAAAAAAGTAATTGTGCCTGGGTACACTATATAAAGGTATCCCTCGCTATCCGAATGGGTTATGTTCGGTTACTTGCTTTTGAATAGCGAACAGTAGAACCCATGTATTAAGAGGGGTTGCGTTCAAGGGTAGGGAAAATTTGTCAGTTGGGGGCTTTCAGTATCAGAGTAGATAGTGGCAGGCCATGCTGACTTTGGTCCTCGATCCCCAGCATCAACAAATGTTCCATATTTTCCATAACTTGGTCCCTTGATCTTGTTAGTCTGGTGGCACCCATGGCTGTCACACTCAGTGCTTTCCTTAATCATTGCTGCATTTTTCGTTATTGTTGCCACTGTCAATGGTGGTAGTCCAATGGCATGTCCAATTTTTGTAGGGCCTTCACCACATTCATGCCGCTTAATAACTTCTAATTTCACTTCCAGGGTGATACAGCCTTGCGCTCTCTTGGCACGGGTGGGTGTACTTGGCGAGTCAGAAGATTCGGATAATCGAGGGTTGCATTTGGTGATTGAACATTGGGTGTCAGTATAGGATATTTGGATAAGCGGAAATTCGATTATCGAACATTCGAATAGCGAGCGATACCTGTGTGTAACACACACACACACACACACACACACACACACACACACACACACACACACACCTACCTACCTTTCAACCTTCCAAATGTTCTGTGCGATGATTCCTCATTTCACAAAGGTCAAGCTTGTCGCCCCTCCTCTCGAGTTGGCCTGGTGAAGTAGTGAGTTGGTTTCTTGTACTCTCTACCTCACATAGCCAGGTATGCCCAGCTCATTAGGGATTGTTCTGAGCCAGGTGTCTAGTCTTCTTTTGAAGATGTTCACTGCAACACCACTCATGGTCCTTGGGCAGCT
The DNA here is from genome assembly GCA_023014485.1 of Bathynomus jamesi. NCBI lineage: Eukaryota > Metazoa > Arthropoda > Malacostraca > Isopoda > Cirolanidae > Bathynomus > Bathynomus jamesi. The sequence goes on along the minus strand of JAJOZX010000290.1, from coordinate 444,360 downwards.
GGCTAAACAGTCTTCGTCCTCTCACAACAAAACTATTTTCCTTTAGGGTTGAGGATGTTCCATGTGTTCCCAAATTAAAAGCTAGACGACACAGTCTTCCTTTTCTACTTTCCACTGTTGTTTGGGGAATTACAGGGTTCAGAGTAAGATTAGGGACTAGTTTCACCATTATTTTCAAAGTGTAAATAGTGGTGTATCTTTCTCTCCTCCTCTCCAATGCAGTGAATATAGGTTTAATTCGCCCAACCTTTCCCAGTAGTTTACTTCTTTGCACCCCTTGATCTTGGCCGTGAAGGGATACTCTGAATCTCTTCTAGTTGCCTAATGTCTTCTTTTTTATATGGAGATGTTAGGACTGAGCAGTATTCCAATTTGGCTATGATCAGTGTTTTCAGTAGAGGAATCATCATATTCCTATCCCTTCGTTTGAAGGTTCTCAGTATCTGCCCAGTTACTCTCTCTGGTCTGTTTACTGCTATCTTATTTTGTTTCAAATTTCGCATCATCAATTATTACAACCCCTAAGTCTTTTGCTTTAGAAATTCTCTGAATTTCCTGTCCATCTGGGAAGCATACATATATATAAAATATTTATGATGAATAAAACCACGAAGGAAAGGAAACACAAAATGGTGCTCAAGCGCTTTCGTCTAATGACATCCTCAGGAACACTGAAGTACATAAAAAGGTTAAGCCTATATATAGGTTACAGAAAGAAAAAAAGAAAAAATAAATAACATACATACACTCACACATATATATATACATATATATATACATACATATCTACAGGGTGGGCGGAAAGTAGCTCCCTATTTTGGATTGGTAAAAAAATACGTATATTATCCATTTATTTCAGAAGAAATAATATGAAAAGGTAGGCATACATGGTAGGTTTTCTCTAAAATTCAATGTGGGCTCCAACTCTTTCCACCAGCTTCTGGAGCCGCCCAGGAATGGCGTCCACTGACTTTAGCAGGAACTCCGGCGGGATGGAGGACATGACTTCCCGAATTCGGTCCTCCAGTTCTTCCAATGCCCTCGGTTTGGTGCGGTAGACTTCTTCCTTTACCCACCCCCAAAGAAAGAAGTCGCACGGTTACCGCTGAAAAACGGCAGAATCGGTTCAGTGTAACGGTGTGGTGTGGTATGACCTCAGATCAGGTTGTGGGCCCGTTCCTTCTGCGCAACACCATGAATGCTGAGCGGTACCTTGCTATGTTGCGAAACGAGGTCTGGCCGGTTGTCAGCACATGGGAGAACATCGACGATCTGATATTTATGCAAGATGGCGCCCCTCCGCACTTCGCTCTTGTTGTCCGTGAGTGGCTGGATGCCCACTTCCCTGGGCGTTGGATGGGTCGTCGTGGTCCACATCAATGGCCAGCCAGGAGCCCCGACTTGACACCGTGCGACTTCTTTCTTTGGGGGTGGGTAAAGGAAGAAGTCTACCGCACCAAACCGAGGACATTGGAAGAACTGGAGGACCGAATTCGGGAAGTCATGTCCTCCATCCCGCCGGAGTTCCTGCTAAAGTCAGTGGACGCCATTCCTGGGCGGCTCCAGAAGCTGGTGGAAAGAGTTGGAGCCCACATTGAATTTCCGAGAAAACCTACCATGTATGCCTACCTTTTCATATTATTTCTTCTGAAATAAACGGATAATATATGTATTTTTTTACCAATCCAAAATAGGGAGCTACTTTCCGCCCACCCTGTATATATACAAATACATACATACATACATACATACATACATATATATACAATAAACAGAGAAGAGAAAATAAAAAAATTAAAAATTAAAACCTTAAAGGATTACCAGTGAGGCGTACAGATTTGTAAGGAAAAATATCGATTTTTAGCACAAGATCAAATGGATTATAAAAATACAAATTTATACTGGAACTCTGCCCAGGTTTTAACACACTGCTGCCTATGGTCAGGTTTCGATATATATATAAAAAAAATAAAATGCAAATTAAAAGTTAATCGATTTTTAGCACAAGATCAAATGGATTATAAAAATACAAATTTATACTGGAACTCTGCCCGGGTTTTAACACACTGCTGCCTATGGTCAGGTTTCGATATATATAAAAAAATAAAATGCAAATTAAAAGTTAATAAAGTAGAAGACAAGTTTACCAAAGATTTAATGTTTTACCCTTCTTACCTAAATCCATTTTAAAGGAATTCAAAATAACAGGATCGAGTTGAAAAAGACCTTTGCTTATGTTGAAGTTATTTGAAAGTTGGATAATGGCAGACTCAAGAATATTTCTATTAACAATGTTGCTTGAATGGAATAAAACTGAAGCATTATTCCAATCAATACAGTGGGCTAACTCTGACAAATGGACAAAAATGGCACTGGACAACTGTCCTGTTCTAACGGAATATTGATGCTGTTTTATACGTGTGTGCAAATCCTTTCCCATCTGACCTATGTAAAAGGAATCACATTGTTTACAACCAATTTTATAGATAATGCCTGAATTATTGGTAGGGCTATTTTTTACTATGATATTTTTCACAATATTGTTATATGAAAATACTACATTAATATCCAAAAGTTTAAGTACATTAGCAATGCCTAAAAAGCCCGGGAAAAATGGAAGTACTAAAATATTTTTTGACAAAGTACGAGTGTTAATATTGACACGATAGAAAGTTCGTTTTGCCTTGTTGAGACAAGATTCCATAAACGCAGATGGATAACACAAATCACTTCCAATACCGTTGATTTTTTCCAATTCGGCATCGATGTATTCTGGACTGGCGATCCTAAGGGCGCGGAGAAACATTGATGAAAATATGGCCTTCTTAGTGGGGGTATCATGTCCCGAGTAAAAGTGTACGTAGGACAAATTGTTTGTCATTTTCCGATAGATACTAAACTTAAAACCTGGGCTTTCCCTATTTACACGCACATAGGGGGGGGTTGGCATCCCTTGGTTACGGTACATCGACGATATTTTGTGTATCTGGCCCATGAATCGTGACCTGGATAGCTTCCTCCTTCAGTTAAATGATCAAGTCCCCTCCATTAAGTTTACTTTAGAAGTTGAGCAAGACAATTCAATCCCATTTTTGGATGTGCGTGTACATAAGGAAAGCCCAGGTTTTAAGTTTAGTATCTATCGGAAAATGACAAACAATTTGTCCTACGTACACTTTTACTCGGGACATGATACCCCCACTAAGAAGGCCATATTTTCATCAATGTTTCTCCGCGCCCTTAGAATCGCCAGTCCAGAATACATCGATGCTGAATTGGAAAAAATCAACGGTATTGGAAGTGATTTGTGTTATCCATCTGCGTTTATGGAATCTTGTCTCAACAAGGCAAAACGAACTTTCTATCGTGTCAATATTAACACTCGTACTTTGTCAAAAAATATTTTAGTACTTCCATTTTTCCCGGGCTTTTTAGGCATTGCTAATGTACTTAAACTTTTGGATATTAATGTAGTATTTTCATATAACAATATTGTGAAAAATATCATAGTAAAAAATAGCCCTACCAATAATTCAGGCATTATCTATAAAATTGGTTGTAAACAATGTGATTCCTTTTACATAGGTCAGACGGGAAAGGATTTGCACACACATATAAAACAGCATCAATATTCCGTTAGAACAGGACAGTTGTCCAGTGCCATTTTTGTCCATTTGTCAGAGTTAGCCCACTGTATTGATTGGAATAATGCTTCAGTTTTATTCCATTCAAGCAACATTGTTAATAGAAATATTCTTGAGTCTGCCATTATCCAACTTTCAAATAACTTCAACACAAGCAAAGGTCTTTTTCAACTCGATCCTGTTATTTTGAATTCCTTTAAAACGGATTTAGATAAGAAGGGTAAAACATTAAATCTTTGGTGAACTTGTCTTCTACTTTATTAACTTTTAATTTGCATTTTACTTTTTTATATATATCGAAACCTGACCATAGGCAGCAGTGTGTTAAAACCCGGGCAGAGTTCCAGTATAAATTTGTATTTTTATAATCCATTTGATCTTGTGCTAAAAATCGATATTTTTCCTTACAAATCTGTACGCCTCACTGGTAATCCTTTAAGGTTTTAATTTTTTATTTTTTTATTTTCACTTCTCTGTTTATTGTATATATATGTATGTATGTATGTAGGTATGTATTTGTATATATAGATATGTATGTATATATATGTATATATATATGTGTGTGTATGTTATTTATTTTTTATTTTTTTCTTTCTGTAACCTATATATAGGCTTAACCTTTTTATGTACTTCAGTGTTCCTGAGGATGTCATTAGACGAAAGCGCTTGAGCACCATTTTGTGTTTCCTTTCCTTCGTGGTTTTATTCATCATATATATATATATATATATATTTTTTTTTTTCCTTTGATTTAGAGGCAGGGCCACCAGCTTGACCAACGTGTGAAGAGAGACCAATGCAAGAAACAACATAAGGTTCATAAGGTTACCGGTGATTTGTACCTATAGAAAGCAGTACATATCTCGGCGAAGCAGTGGGTGGGTGGTGTTACTGAGTTGGGGATGGTAGACTAGGGGGGTGAGTAAGGGTCAGTTGCTGGATAGTGGGTAGAGGGGTATGGTCTTAGATTGGAGTGAGTGAGGAAGAAAAATCTCTTCCATTGAAAAGTGGGAGCCTTCGGCGAGTATGGGATTTTCGGACAAGAGAGGGAAACACCTGCGATAAAGAACGGACAGGTTTGGGCATTCCACCAGGAGATGTATGACAGTGATAGGGACATGGCAGGTAAGCCAGAGCAGGGCTGGAAATTTTGCCATAAGGTGTCCGTGGGTGATGCGGGTGTGGCGTAGGTGGAGATGGGCTAGAATTACTTCTTTATGGTGGGACTGGTGGAATGAGGAGCCCAGTATCCTATTTGTGGTTTGATCCTGTGGTTTATTTTGTGTGGCCTGGTCCCATTCCCATTGTGGTGGGATTCAGTTATCCTAACGGCCACACCAGAAAACAAGAATTTTTTTTTAATTTAAGGCCTCCACAAAACCAGGCTGCTTACCTTGAAGGATTGTTGGATCCAGACTCGCCACTGAGACCTCCGATTCCACGACTGCTGGCTCGTTATAATGTTATAATGTTCCAGACCAACAAAGACCCTAGGATCCACTCATGGCTGGTCTACCTAACTGTGTTCGTAATTGTGTATTGTGTATGTCCTCCGTGGTGGCGGAGGAGACCTACAATTTTATGTGGGTTCCGAACCACAAGAACATAAGAAATTTATGTAAAAACTACCTGTACATTGGCAACGACCAATTTTTACGAAACTAAATAATTATCAATTTAAAACTAATTAATTATCGATTTAAAACTAAAGATAGTCTCTGGATCCAGAGGATCAAGTCATAATAGACTACTATCCACATATATGTTACACTCTATATCTATTTATAACCGACATGCAAATATATCAGATCCAAAGAATCCAGTCAATTTCATTACGGTATCCATCAATACTAGTACCTTGCCAACGAAAAATAAGTCACGGTCCATATCGATTACGGACCAAGTCAAAATTTACAACCATATACATTACAATATATATACTTACGAGCAAAAGTGTAGGTGTGGCTGTAAAGACTGTACAGTAATGTAGAAATGTGTGTGCACCCATTTTGGGTCTCCCATTTAAAGGTGTTTGTGGGGCAAGTGAAGATCATGAGTTTTTCAATACCTCACAGTACTATGGGGGGCACTGCTCGGCAGAGGAATATCTCTAAATGGGGTGTGTAAGGACAGAGAGTATCCCCTAACCCAAGATGCTGCCTCCCTATATCCCACAACAATTGTGTTGAGCTGTGGGATCTATCACCAGAAAGCCTTAATTTTACTACCTTAAACTATACCCAATCTATCAACATATATGTCTAAACTATTTTTAAACATGTTTATAGACGTGCTACTAATTACTTGTACCGGCAAACTGTTCCAGCTATTTACTATTCTGTGCGTAAAAAAGTTTTTGGCAACTGTTGTCTCGAACCTTCTACTTGTCAACTTACACCCATTATTTCTAGTCCTATTATATTGAGATATTTCGAAAAAGCTATCTCTATCTACATTATCGAACCCATTCACAATTTTGAAAACCTGGATTAGATCACCCCTTAGCCTCCGAGTCTCGAGTGTAGTCAATTTTAACTCCTTAAGCCTATCCTCGTACGACTTTGACCTAAGCGACGGAATCATCTTAGTTGCTCGTCTTTTAACTCTTTCAATTTTGTCTATATCTTTGCGTATATGTGGATTCCAAAATTGGATCACGTACTCCAAATGGGGTATAAGTAATGATTTATAAAGAGGAACTATAATATCGCGCGATTTGTACTCAAAATTCCAAGCTATAAAACCTAACACTTTGTTCGCCTTATTAACCGCTGCTGTACTTTGTTTCGCTACTTTTAAATCACCAGTGACTATAACTCCTAAATATTTTTCCTGCTCTACATTTGCTAACTATTTCTCTGTTTCTCTGACATACTATACGCAAAATTACCATTACGCGAACCTATATGCAAAATTTGGCACTTATCAACGTTAAATCTCATTTGCCATGTGACTGACCAATCAACGATTTTATTCAGATCTTCCTGGATTTTACCTCTATCTTCGTCATTAATCACCCTACCACCCAGCTTCGTGTCATCCGCAAACTTTGAAACTGTATTGACTAGGCCGACATCTAAATCTTTAATATATATAAGAAAAAGCAAGGGGCCCAACACAGAACCCTGAGGAACGCCACTCGCTACATTAGCCCAACACGACTCCGCTCCATCAATGACCACCCTCTGTTTCCTACCTCGCAACCACTCTTCTAGCCAATTTATTACTACACCCCTGATTCCATGAGCCTTAGTTTTTTCAATGAGTCTTGTGTGGCACGGTGACAAACGCGTTTTGAAAATCTAAATACACTACATCAACCGCCCGATGTCTATCGTAAACATCAAGCACGCTTTGGAAAAATTCTAAAAGATTAGTTAAGCAAGATTTGTTTCGCCTAAAACTGTGCTGCATATTTCTAACTAGTTTATGCAATTCTAAGTGTTCGACTATACGATCCCTAATTATTGATTCCAGTAGCTTACCTACAACAGACGTTAAACTGATTGGCCTATAATTTCCCACCCCACCTTTATCGCCTTTCTTAAAGATAGGTGTTACGTTTGCTAACTTGAAATTATCTGGTACGCACCCCTCAGAAATAGACGCATTAAAAATCTTTGTTAGCGGCACAACAATGCTATCTTTTAATTCTTTTAGTTGTATGGGATATATGGAATCCGGCCCCGGTGATTTACGTGTTTTCATTTTATCAATATAGCGCATTACTTCCCCTTCACTAACCACAATATTATCCAAAATATTACCATTATCAAAAGGCATTATGTCTATGACCGTAGGGATATTCGTTACATCTTATATAGTAAAAACTGACGTAAAAAACTCATTTATCAAGGTAGCCATTTCCTTGTTTTCAGAAACTAGATCTCCATTAACATTTTTCAAAACCCCCAAGACACTTTTTACTGGATTTCTATTGTTGACGTATTGAAAGAATCGCTTGGGGTTTTCTTTACCATCACGAGCTATGGAGATTTCAAATTTGCGCTTGGACTCTCTTATTACACTTTTCACTTCACGCCTCAGAGATATGTAGTTGTTTCGTAACAAAAAATTGTCTTTATCGCACTTATGTTGCCTATAAGCCCTATCTCTACTCTTTATAGTATCTCCTACTCTACAGTAGAAGTAAACCACAAGGGCTTGTTGTTTACTTTCGCACGCTTAATTTTGTACGGTACACATTCCTCATTTGTAGTCCTAAATACTGTTTCGAATGATTCTCACATTAGTTTTGCGTTGGAGTTCCCCATCACGTTTTCCCAATTGACGTGTGACAATTTATTTCGAAATTTACAAAAGTCTGCATGCTGGAAGTTAGGAATTTTAGTCGAGTTAGCTGGTTTCAAGTGACTTACTGAGGACAAACTCTACCATATTGTGATCGCTATTGCTTAATGGTTCTATTACTTGAAGATCGGTAATTAGCCTATCATCCGTAGTTATTACTAAATCTAAAATACTGTCTAACCTCGTAGGTTCCCCAACCTTTTGAATAAGAAAGCTATCCTCGAGAAAATTAACTAAACGATTACCTTCTGCATCTCCCTGCATTGTATCATAATTCTCGTTGGCGCAGTTAAAGTCACCCATAACTAAAGCCTGCTCACTACCGATTATTCTCTTTAGTTCACGATATAACGCTTCGTCCGTATCAGCTGTTTGATTAGGGAGCCTATATATAACCACAAGAAGTAGTTTGAAATTGTTTAATTTAAGTTCTGCTATAGTCGAATCTATCGGTTCTGGAATTGAGTGCTTTACTTCTATAACATTCGCATAGTCTTTACAAGCAATTAAAGAAAAAAATTCGTTTCTTTTATTTCGTAGTCTACGAGCATTTAAGGATAGAAACTTCAAATTGTTTGTAATTGCGACACCTTCGCGAGCGCAGGGGAAATTTGTGGAATTTACGCTGGGACTGTTCGAGTGACGGCAGCCTGAAAAGGAGAGAGAGTATTATGTAATAGTCTTCCTAAACCGTACCTCGTACCACCAACAATTTCTCATTTGTTTACAGGTTGAATTTAGTTTCCTCCGTTGTTCTTTATTCTCTTAAATTAAATACTTAAACTATTTATTTTTCTATTTCTTTACATTTCCACACACTCGCTGATTGGTTCCCCCACTTCTCAAAACTCGAGTTTTGACACACAGCCGATTCTTGGAATTTATTAACTGTTAAACACTTTTAAACCTCAGAAGTGTCTCTCTTACTAAATTGTTTATTCCTTTTGCTAAAATGTTTTAACAAAAAGTACTTATTTTCTATTTACTAACAGGGTTTAACAAGCAAGAGCCATTTTTGCGCGGAGATCTTTCATACTGTACTAATACTAATAATAAATTGCCTTCCTATACAGTTATTGGATTATCTTGATTCTTATTCTTTTTCTTACAATATTATCAAACATTTATCTTTATTCCTCATTCCTTGTTTACAATATTTACAACATTTACTCAATCTTTAACTTTCCTTCTTATTTACTCTTTACTGTTTATTGTTTATTGTTTATTTTATCTTTATTTGCTAAAATAATTATTTATTCTTTATTTATTTACTTCTAATATTTATTGTTTATTCCTCTGGAAAGAAAGAGAGAACCATTAAAATCCTATCTATACAAGTATATTTCAATCAAAAAATAAATAAATTTAATCCATAAATAATAATAATCAAGGCCAGGGGGAAAGGGTTCACCCTCCCCAAGCTCCTTTCCACCTGTCTTGCCATACAGCCTACACACCTACTGTATTATCCTAAGTATGGTTCTATCTTCTTTTCCTTTACAATCTTTATACAAAATATTCATTAACTTAATTATTTACATACATTTTTTTTTTTCATTTAAATCATTAATTAGATACATGGCTATCATAAGAATAACAGATATTTACAAATTTAACTTTATAATTCATTCATTTATTATTTAAATTATAATTCAGTTATTTAATAATCTTTATATTTAACAAATACAGTAAACATTCAAACATTCAATATTTAGGACTAACAGCTGGCTAACAATTACTTTCTCCTTAATAATTTACGTAATACAAAAAAAAAATATCTACAATTTCATTTTTTAATATTTATTTACAATAGTTATTTACAATACAAGGAATGAGGTTGAAACCTGCAAGGCGGCAAATCACCAGAGCCGGGGATCAGCAGGTTTGGGGAACTCACCCAGACACCTTCCTCCTCCAAGCACAGCCCAGCTTCTGGCCTCAAAATGTAGGCTGCCACCTGGTTGAATTTCCAACCACTCGCTCTCTCACACATCATACAATACTACTTTTTTCTACAGAACACTATACCAATACTTTATACTACATTACCATCACCACTGCCTAAACACTGTTGCACTTTCTCTATCGTTCTAACACATCTACTTCTAATATCTTCCCTAATACTACTAGTTAATTCTACATCTAAGCTTTTATTCAGCACGTTTTCTTCTATCAAGCAATAACATTCTCACTTCCTCTCAAAAATCAAACACATTCATTCTCTTCCTCATTCTTTCATTTATACTTCCTTCACCTCTATCTACTCCCCATTCATCCCTCACACTTTCCATTAAGGTTACAATACTTTGCTCAGTTACACTCCTTTTTCTCTCATACATTTTCCCTTTCACTCTCACTCTCAAGAATTGCAAACCCTACACTCTTAATGCTCCCTCCCTGACACAATCTCTCTACTTCCGAGTGAAGATGATTTCCCCAGTTCCGCTCTTCCCCTCCACCCTCAGAAAATCCCAGAAAAAGGTCCTCAAAGTCTGGAACCCCAAAACCCTCGAAAGAGAATTCCCTGGATGGTCCAGGCTGGCACCAAGAACCACCAAAGTCCCAAACATCCCAATCTAACTCCGCCTCACCCGCAGCTGTTCCAGAGAAACTGGGAATCCTTCGGCTCAAGTACTTCACCTATCTGCCTGGCTTTCTCACCTTTCATTCCCTTTCCTCTCACCTTTTTCTTCCTTTTTGTCTGCTTTGACACAATCAAGAACTCCAGATCTGTATCCATCCATTCACCCTGGTTTCCCATCATGTTCTTAGTTTCTAGTGCTTTCTTTTGTTCCATCCTCTCACACATATCATACATTGGATGACATGATGTACTCCAGAGGTATTCGCCATTTGCATAACTGCCGATGATGTGCTCTTTTTCACACTGTCCATTCTCTTGCTCCCTCTCTATCACATATGTTACCCCATTCTCCCATACCTTTTTCACCACAAATGGACCCTCAAACTTTTGCGCCAACTTATACTCATTCCTTCTCCCAATCTCATGTACCTCTTTCAAAACAAGCTCACCAACACCAAATGACCAAAAATGTACACCGGCCTCTCTCCATCTATCACACGCATTCTCATTTAATCGTATATCCTTTTGCACCGACCTTCCAAATGTGTACACATACCTTCTTGGGGAAGTTTGAATGGCAGAGTGGTATGTCGAATTGTAGCACCAGGCAATTCTTGCCAACTCAGCATCCCACTCAGCCCCTTCCTCAGTACATACACGCAGCATTTCACTTATTGTTTTCACCGTTCACTCAGCCAAACCGTTCGAAGCAGACATCTATGGAATTATTCTGACATGCTCTATCCCATTCTCACTCAACATTCTCTCAAAACTAGCACCCCTAAACTCAGGCCCATTATCTGTTAAACACTTACGCGGCCTTCCAAGCATCATTGGCAACATACTATCTCTCATCACTCTTGCAACATGCTCACTTGTTTTATTCTCTAATGCAGCAACATACACAAACTTACTCTTGTGATCAACCCCTATTAATATTCCAACTTTCCCTCTACTCGTTCTCAGCATACTCACAATATCAAACACCACAAGCTCCCAGGGTTCTTTCACTTCAATCTTTTGCACTGGGGGGGGGGGGGGGGGGGGGGGCAACTATGCTGGGACTGGTATTTTCGCTTTTGGCAACTCTCACAGGTAGTTGCCACTTCCGCAACCACCATTCCCAGCCTAGGGTGGAAAACCATTCCTTTCATCAATTCCCATAACTTGTTTTTTCCCACATGCCCATACATCCTATGTGTGTGTAATAATAACCAATCCTACCATACCCTCAAATGTCATCACTGGCGCGCGCACACTCTCACCCACCTTATTTACCCTCATATAATATAGCACTCCCATCCATACAGCCAACTTTTTCGCATACCTTTTATACTCTTCCACCTCTTTTGACCACTCTCTCACATCTGTACCATTATACACATATATTCTCAACTTGCATATCTAAAATATCTTCATCTCTCAACACTTCACACTGGTCTTCCACCTCTAACTCAATTGCTCCCACTAACATAGCATCTATACCTGTGCTCGGAAATATTCCCATACTGACCACATGCTCTCCTCTCATTACTGAGCCCTGACCAACATCCACACTCAAGTTCATATTCTCAAGGAAAACAATTCCCAGTAAAAAATCCCAAGGCATCGATTCCCCTTTCAAGACTATGAACTTGTGCTCCCCCTCTTTACATGCACCTAATCCCACCCTCAACTGCACAGCTTCATGTGACGTGACTGTCCCCCCTCCTATACCATGTATTCTCACACCCACTCTTTCTTAGGATACAGGCACATTCCCTTCATCTAAATCACACAACACTTGCTCATTCACTAGACTGATTTGGACACCTGTATCCACAAGACCCCTGTAGAGCTCAATAGGACCTTCTAGGACCCTTACAGGTACAACAGAAGGGCTGAGCTCTACCTCATCCACACAGTTGCATATCATCCATGGCCCCTCTAACATACCTACTTCCATACAACCCTCCCCCTCTGACTCTCGTGCAGCTCTAACTTCATCCAAAACCCTTTCCAAATTTTCACCTAACACTATATTTTTATACCTCTTCCTTTCACTCACCCAATTGTAATGTACACCACTAATACACTGCAAATGCAAAATCAGGGCTCCTTTCTCCTTGATCTTTTCATCTTTATACACAACTGGACGATCACTACCATAATGCACATACACTTCAATACTAAACAATGAGCTGACCACCATGAGGACCTCTTGGAAAGGAAAAACACCCAGGCTCCTCATGGCTTTCAGCTCACGTACGTAATTGTGGACCTTACAAACACCCATCCTTTCAGGTTTCTGAATCGCTTCATTCATAACCAAGGTCCGCAATTCATTCACACTTCCTGGTATTCTCCTTTTTAATCCATCTATTTCCAAATCTTTCAACCCATACCATACACTTTCAAACAAACTGTCCCCCCCCCCCCCCTACTTTCACACAACTTTACTATTCCCACTGGCAAATACTCAGGGTTGACCACCTCTTTCTCACACCTTTCATTCACCCCAGGTATTCTTGACATAAGGTCAGCCATACAATTCCATTCCCCTGGCACATACTCAATCTTATAATCAAACTCATTCAACTCAAGCAAAGTTCTAGCAATTCTTCCATCCACAACTTTCATTCTCTCCATATATACCAAGGGCTGATGATCAGTCTTTAAAATAAATTTCATTCCATACAAAAATGACTTGAAAGCTTTCACACAAAACCTCATTACCACAAGTTCTCTCTCAATTGTACTGTACTTTTGCTCTGCCTTACTGAATGGTTTAGATACATACCCAATTATTCTCCTTCCTTCCTGTCCTTCCTCTCCCTGCAACTGGCACAAGCATCCTCCCATACAAAATCCACTCGCATCTGTATACAATTCTAGCAAACTCGCTCCTCCACTCTCAATTGCTCAAAGGCTTCATTCATCATCTCAGTCCACACCAATTGAGTACTACCTTTCATTCCAGTCACTTTGGTCAGAGGTTTGGAAATCCCAGAGCAGCCCGCTATAAATTTCCTCTGAAACTCTACAAGTCCCAGAAAAGATCTAAGTTCACGGACTGTCTGAGGTTTCAGGAACTTCCTGACTTTTTCCATATACTCCCCACTCTTCCGTATACCACTTGAACGCACCTTGTGCCCCAGAAATGCCACACTTTCCCTGAACCACTCACACTTACTTGGTTTCACTCGTAATCCAACTTCATTTAACACTTGCAATACCTCTCTCATTATTTTCAGGTGCTCCTCAAACATCCCTGTCATAATCAAAATGTCATCTATAAAACAGATAACATTTTCCCTTGCAAACTTACCAAGAACACGATTCATTGCTATCTGAAATGCAGCAGGTGCAGCTGTAAGTCCAAACGAGAAAGCCTGGAACATATAATGGTTCCTGGCTGTGGAGAAAGCAGTTATAGGATGAGACTGGCTCAACTGGCATCTGGTAATAGCCCCTCAATAGATCTAATTTACTAAACACCCTCTTTCCATGCAAGGAGTATACACTTTCATTTATCAAGCACATTGGAAACCTGTCTTTCACTGTCCTTTCATTCACCATTTGATAGTCCACACACAAACGAATCCTTCCATCAGGTTTCCACACAGGCACTATTCTACTATTCCACGGACTTGTGCTCTGTTCAATCACTTCCATTCTTTCTAATTCCTCACACTGCTCTTCTATCTTATTCATTACTGGTGGGGAGAACCATCTTGGCCTTTGGTAGATTGGAGTCTCATCCGTTAACTGGATCCTGAAGGGAGGTAGTTTTGTTAAACAGAGATCATCATCATCTCGGGCCAATACACTCCTTTTCTCCCCTGCCAGCTGCCACACCTGCATTCGTTCACTCTCACTCAACTGTTCACCAACAATCACCTCCTTTCTGATTTGTTCATTTGTCCATTCCTCCCCACATTCTTGCCCTTGCTCATCCATTTGTATTCCATTTTCTCCCTCCTCACATACTTCCTCAATCACTGTATACACTCTCCCTATCACATCCCCCTCATTTATTCTCTTTCGCCATGCACCCCCATCTTCCCTAGCTTGCACACAAATCCATGGGTTACTCATATCAATTTTACCATCATACACATGCCCAACCCCTTTGCTTTGTCCGGAGCGATAGGGCGCGTCCCTCTGTGGCGAATGTGGGAATACACCTTTCTTCGGTGTAAGGGCTTTCTCTGCCCTCGTGGACCATTGGGCCCGTTTGGGGACCCGGCTGATCTCCTGCTTCTTTTTCTTTCTTTCTCCTTTAACCCATTCTTTCTGGCTTCTCCCTGTTTTTTTTGGCGTTGTACTTTGGACCTTGATTTTGACCCTTTCCTTGGCCCTTGGGTGTGGGAGGTGGTTGCCCTGCACCCTTGTCACTTTCCAACCAAACCCAAACCCTGTCCCTGCCACTTTTCACCGCGAGTTGGATGAGAGTGGCCGCCTTTCAGGCACAGGGACTGGGTGCGGGTATCTCCCCTGCGTGACATCTATCGGCGGTGGGACCAAGTGTGCCCACACTTCGCCTTTCCCTTGTTGGAGTCGGTGGTGGCTGGATGCGCGCGGGGGATGAAGTTCTTTTTTTTTGCTATGGACACTTCTCCCCTCGGCTTACGACTACTGCTTCTCATTCCCGGACTACTACTTCTCTCAACACTCGGGTGGTGGGCAACCAGGCCCTCGAGTCCTTTACCACTGGAAGACCGCAACCTAATGGGGTTGACCCCCTGTGGAAGCGGAACGCTTGCACTCTCCTTTTCCGTTGCCGACCCCAGTCCGTCCCTCGACTACGCCCTTGGACCTACACTCTCTGGAGCAGGGGTCTCGCCCCAGCCCACTTCAGCCACCTTCGGGCAAGTCAAGTTCCACCGAGGACTTGCCCCCACAACCCGGCTTCTTGCTCTCCCCATATGCCCCCCTCACCCGCCGTCAGCCCACCTCCCCACGGAGAGAGCCTCGCGGCGGACGGGGGAGCCGGCATTCACGGCCGTCCTATCGACCGTTGAATATCCCAGTCCATTTCGACTCTACAGCCTCCCTCTCCCTCCCAAGTATCCACAAATTCCTGGTGATTCGGCCTACATCTGGGTCCCTCCCGAACAACTCTGAACGGACGTTCCAGGCGATCCGAACCCACAGCAACTCCAGCCGCTATGACGTACGCCCACAGAGGGATGGCTCCCTCCTCGTAAAATCACGCTCAGCCGCAGAGACGAAAGCCCTACTCTCCGTCACTGAGGTCCTTGGATGCTCGGTGTCCGTTTCCCCACACCCTCGCCTGAACCAGAGTCAGGGCACTATTTACGCCACCCGCCTATTGTCGGTCGCAGTGAACGAGCTCCTGGAGGACCTCGCACCCCAAGGAGTCACTAAGATCTATCGTTTCACATCCCGACAGGGAGGCACCCCCTCCCCCACCCCACGTCTGCTCCTTACTTTCAACACACTAATCCCCCCGGCCGCATTGTATGGGGTATGGGAGACCGCGCCTCATGCGAGTTTTCTATCCGCCCATACGTCCCAGACCCGACCCGTTGCTTCAAATGCAATAAATTCGGACACGTTAGCTCCGCTTGTCGACAGCCGCATCAATTATGTGTTCACTGTGGACGACTCGCTCACCCTGACAGGTGCCCCAACACACCCAAATGCTCCAACTGTGAAGGCGCACACCCCTCTTCATCCCGAGAATGCCTTTTCTTCAGGTTCGAGAAGGAGGTCCGAGGCCTACAGGTGACGGACTTCCTTAGCCCCCGTGAGGCACGCGACAGGGTGCGGAGTCGGGAGGTGAGGCCGGGGGTGTCCTATGCCGCTGCTCTCGGCTCTATCATCTCGGCACGCCGCCCTGGCCTGCCGCCGAAACCCCCCCAAGCCACTGCTCCCTGTTCCCCTCAAAGAAAACCCTCGCAGGACCCGACGGTTTCCTGTCCCCCACCATTCCTCCTCTTCCCGCACCTCACCTGCCACGAATCCCCCAGGTGTCTGGGACCAGGACACCCAGGTCCCATCCACCTCAAACCCCGCCTTCCCAGTACCCCTGCACACGAACCGGAGCAAGCCGTCGAGGCGGAGACGCCGGAGCGTGTCACCGGACCCTCCGGCCTTCCAACGTCTCTCTCCCTCTTCCCCTCGGACCAAGAAGACGGCTCGGATCCTCACTCCGCCCACCACGTCTACTATGTCCATCTCTCCCATCGCAGAAGTCCCACCACTCTACCCCCACAGACTCTGACAATAGTGGCTGAGATCCACGACCCGCCCCGGACGACGGGACCCAGTCCGAACAATATCCTCTCCCCCGAGGATCCGGTGGATGCGGCCCTGGCGCAGCTGCACGGTGTGACCGAGGGAAGCTCGGTCGCGCCCACGCCCACGAGTCTTATGGATCTGCCCTCCACGAGACTACTCTGATTCACCTCCTTCCACCCCCATCGTACCTACTCCCCCAACATCCCCGGCCCCCTCCTTGTCAACTACCCTGTGTACGCCCTCCCTCCCACCCGCCCGGTCCTTTTGGTACCCCTTATCACCACCTCGAGTCCGCCATGAGACCCCGGACAGGCGGGGTAGCGCCACTTTTGGGGCTACCGTGCCCCCTCCTGGTCCGACCATAGAAGCCCGTCACAGTACATCCGACCCTCTCAGCCCACGATGTTCCTCTGCCTGCCGTGATCCACGCCTCCGGTCTCGCTCGGCCGACTCGATCCCGCCACCTCCGCGGGGTTCGACAGGCCGACCGATTCCTTCCCTGGTGAACGGTAGATAGCCAGCCATGCTCCCGACCAAGCCTTCAATTTCGCGAACTCCGGATCTCCCTTCATATACTCCAACCTCCTAGCACCTACACCTTTACCCATCCCCTTCATCAACTAATGGATCCCCCGAAAACCACAATAGTCCACTGGAACTGTCGAGGAATATTCGCAAATTATGAAGGCCTTACCTCCCTGCTTGCCACTTCCCGTCCGGTGTGTGTCTGTCTCCAGGAGCTAATCCTGGGGACCAGGCCCATGCCCTGCCCTACTGGTTATTTTTGCACCGCCACCCCGCCTCCTACCTGCACTCGAAGGGGAGCTGCCATCCTCGTACACCACACAGCCCCTTCTACAACCTCCATCCGGTCCCCACTACAGGTGACTGCCGTCTGGCTCTCCCTGGATAGACAGTACACCGTCTGCTCCATCTACTCCCCCCCCCACGCTCAAGTCTCCCGCGACGACCTGGTGGAAGTCGTGGAACAACTCCCTAGGCCCTTCCTACTGCTGGGCGATTTCAATAGTCGCCACCCCTTGTGGGGCGGGGCGACACACGCACCACCTATATGGCCCCAACCCTGATATCCGTCATGACAGAACTCTCCTTCGAGTGCCTCAACAATGGCTCTCCTACTTTTTACCATGCCACCACCTGCACTCCATCCTGTATAGACCTGTCCCTCGTTTCAACTGATGCCCTCCTAGACCACGTGGCAAGTCCTCCGAGAGGACCATGGAAGTGACCATCTCCCCATACAACTCACCCTTAATCGACCCGACCAGACTGTTCGGGTACCGGTAAGGTGGGTTACTACCAACGCGAATTGGGCCCGCTTCCGCGACAACACCTATACCACCCTTACAACTGCCCACTTCCCATCCATCGACGAGTGCATCGCTTACTTCGAGTCCGTCGTTCTAGCGGCCGCAAGCACTAGCGTACCACAATCCTCCGCCTACCCCCGGGCCCGACGGGTGCCTTGGTGGACCCCGGAGTGCGCGGAGGCCGTGCGCGCCGAGAAGAAGGCAACTCGGCGCTTCTACCGGACGCGACTCCCCATCCATCGCACGGAGATGCAGCGGGTCAGGGCCATCGCCCGCCGCACAATGAAGACAGCGCGCCGAACCTCTTGGCGTGCCTTTGTGTCCGGCATCACCGCCAACACACCTTCGGCTACCATCTGGAAGAAGGTACGGGGTGTCGCCCCGGTCCTCCGGACTAACGACGGACTCCTATGTGAGCCCAAGTCGGTGGCAGACCACCTTGCTTCTACCTTCGCCGCCGTTTCTTCCTCTACAGCCAATTCCGTACCCGCCCCTGATGATAGCCCCTCTCCACCGTCCATTGACAGCACCTACAACCGATTGTTTACCATGCGTGAACTACAGGCGGCACTGGCCTCTCGACGATCCCCTTGTCCCGGTCCGGACGGTATTCCGTACGGCATGCTCCAGCACATCCACTCTACCTTACAAATTTTCCTGCTGGATCTATACAATCGCATATGGATAGAGGGCGCCTTCCCCTCTAGGTGGAAGGAGGCCCACGTCATCCCTATCCCCAAACCCGGCAAAGATTCCCTGGACCCCACAAACTACAGACCAATCGCCCTGACGTGTTGTGCCTGCAAGATCCTCGAGGAAATGGTTGCCACGCGATTATCGTTCGTCCTTGAACATAATTCCTTCCCGTCTACCCAGTCCGGCTTCAGACAATTCCGCTCCACTACTGATCCCCTCCTGCTTCTCAGCCGAGACATACAGGATGCCTTCGACAATGGACAGTTCGTACTGTCAATTTTTTTTTACATCCAAAATGCCTTTGACACCACCCGTCGAGCAATGATCCTCGGTCAGCTCCGACATCTGGGCCTTGTTGGAGCCATGCTGACCATCAGAGGCTTCCTCTCTTCCCGGACTTTTAAAGTCCGGGTGGGCTCAGTCCTTTGACACCTTTGTGCAGGAGGACGGGGTCCCACAGGGAAGCATCCTCAGTGTTCTCTGCTTCTCCGTCGTGATGAACACGGTCTCACAATGCCTTCCACCCACCATCCGCTCTTCCATTTACGGATGACCTTGCAATCTACTTCGCAGGGCGAGAACCGTCTGTTGTTCAATGACAGATGCAGCTCGCCATCTACCGGGTGGAAAGGTGGGCGACGTCGGTGGGTTTCCACATCTCCATCCCTAAGTCCAAGTATATGGTCTTCAGTAGAAGAAGACCCACAGCCCTTCCTCTACCCTCTGTCACATTATACGGCAGGCCTCTTGAGGTGGTACCCTCCACGCGTTTTCTGGGCATGACCCTAGACCGACGGCTCACTTGGTTTCCCCATCTCCACTACCTAAAGGAATCCCTTCGACGCCCCCTCGCTCTCCTGGATCACCTCTCACACCACATGGGGTGCAGATCAACGCTCTCCTCTTCGCCTTTACACTTCCATAGTGCAGTCGAAGTTGGACTATGGTAGTGCAGTTTACGGTTCAGCCTCCACCGCCCGCCTCCGTATCCTGGACCCGGTACTTAATAGAGGCCTCCGCCTCGCCACCGGTGCCTTCCGCTCCTCCCCAGCCTCCAGCCTCCATGTGGAATGCGATCATCTCCCTCGCCCTCCGACGGGGTCTTCTCATGAGGACATACCTCCGTGCACAGAGGCTATCTTCTTCGCTTCTGTGCATGGTGGTTTCAGAACTACCACCTCAGGGACGGAGCTGGCACTTCACTGAAGCGGTCCGCTCTTTCCTTGATCTTTTCAACATGCCTGCCCCCTCAGTTATCCCCATTTCATTCAGCATCTACCCCCCTTGGATCCTCACCCCTATCAAGTTTTGCAAAGATCTGTGTACCCTACCGAAGACTACCACGAGCGCCATGATATACAGGTCACTTCTGCGAACACGCAACCCAACACCCGGACGCAGTCGCCATTTACACGGATGGTTCCCGCTCGGAAGCCGGTGTGGCCTCAGCGGTGATTCTGTCCCAGCCGCTTTCCCGGGGCGTCGGCCTGCCCCGCGAGGCCTCCGTTTTTTCGGCGGAACTTTTCGCCATTACGGAGGCCCTCGATATTGTGCGCACCCACTCTGCCAGCTCCTTCGTCATTTATTCGGATTCCCAAAGTGCACTCCTCTCCCTGGAAAGATTTAACTCCCCCCACCCGCTCATCTGTACCATCCAGCAAACCTTCCACTGTCTAACGACCCTCCAACACAAGACAATCGCCTTCTGCTGGGTCCCGGCTCATGTCGGCATCCAGGGTAACGAGGCGGCGGATCGCACAGCAAAGACGGCCTGCTCATTACCGGCCTCCTCCCGACCCCTCCCTTTCTCCGACTTCTTCCCGACTTTCCGTTCCCACTTCTGCTCCATATGGCAGCGGGAATGGGACCAGGCCACACAAAATAAACTCCACACGATCAAGCCACGAATAGGATACTGGGCCTCCTCATTCCACAGGTCCCGCCATAAAAAAGTAATCCTAGTCCGTCCGCCTAGGCCACACCCGCATCACCCACGGACACCTTATGGCGAAATTGCCAGCCCCGCTTTGCCCTACCTGCCATACCCCTATCACTGTCATACACCTGGTGGAATGCACAAAGTTGTCTGCTCTTCGTCGCAGGTGTTTCCCTCTCTCGGCCAAAGATCCCATACCCGACCGGCTACGATCCATACTCGCCGACGGCCCCCACTTTTCAACGGAAGCGATTCTCTTCTTCCTTACTCCCAGCTGCTCCTTCGCATTTAAAACCGTACCCCTCCAACCCACTATCCAGCGACTGACCCTTACTCACTCCCCTAGTCTACCACCCCCAACACAGTAACATCACCCACTCACCGCCTCGCCGAGATATGTACCGCTCCTTTTAGGTACGAATCGGCGGTAAATCAGAGAAAGGAAAAAAAAAAATCACATGCCCAACACTTCACTCTATATGATGCATTCATACCATTCACAAAAATCATGCCTCCCTGCCTTTTTTTCCTACCATCACTCACTGGTCACTCAACATACACCAATGCTGGGGTTCCCTTTTCCAGATTTACACTCTTAGATGCTCTCACCTCATTCCCTTTTATTACCCTCATCCAATCCGATTCACTTTTCCTCACAGAATTCACACTTACCCAACTCATTCTTCCACTCAATCATATGTCTAGCAGGATGGATCACCAATCGATTCTTTTTCAAGAACTCATACCCCAGAATCATGTCATACTTTTCACTCTCCTTATCAACCACATAAAGCACACATTCTTTCATTTCACACCCCATCAATTTCACTTTAATCTGCACCTCTCCCAACACTCGTACTGGGATGTTCCCAACCACTTTTATTTCCCCAGTTACTTCCTAATTCACTCTCTTTACACAAACATTCAACTCCTTGCTTACTTATTAAATTAGGTGAACATCCTGTGTCCACTAATGCCCTCCATACACTCCCTCCCCATTCAACAGGAATAACCATACACACTGCCTTTTTCTCACTCGCTCTCACTTCCTTATTCACTTGACACCATCCTGCTAATGCCTCAAATACACATTCATCACTCACAGGAGCAGGGACCCCAACCCCAATGCGAGGCCCCTGCCCTATGCATTTCCCGTACTGGGACCAGCTTCGCGATTTCTAGTGGCACCACCACCCTTGAGGTCCCTGCCTCTGAGGTTGAGCTGCTGGCATGGCTGACACTGGCCAATTTCCTGCATGAGACACAGGACTCCCTCCCGCTGGTGCCGGAGCACCTTCTTGTTGGGCTTGACAGAACCGGGCAATATGCCCAAAGTTCCCACATGCCCTACATTCATGCCCAGGCATTCTGCATTCATATGCCATGTATCCCACATGCAAAACATGCACCCACTCTTCTTCTACATGTCTCTATACCATGTCCCCCTCTACCACAATGCAGACACCCTCTTAGTCCCCATATTCCCTCCATTCATTGGCCCTCTTTGCTCATTCATTCTTGACTGGCCTTGAGGCCCTTGCCTTCTATACATTTGCCCCAGCATTGGACCATTCTTTCTGGGACTCGATGTGGGAGGAGGCCCTGGTTGTTGCATGGCTGACCCTCCATACATCCTTGTGAACTCATTCACAAAGTTAGCCAGCATTTCCATTGGGTTTTGGGCCCTGGATGCTTGGCAAACTGGAGGTTGCCCTGGCCTAGTATTTCTTAATGTTTCCGCATAACTAGGAAACACAAGTACTTGTTCCTCCCTCATCGATGTCCCCATTCGCACATCTGCTTCCCTATTATGCCCAATCCCACTGTCATATACTCGGTCCTCTAACAATTCCAAGATTTCATGCCACTTCAAACGTGTCCTCACTCTTACACACACTTTCCTCTTAACATTCAAAAACTCCCTCACACTCTCAGGCACTGTCTCAATCAACTTTCCTACCAACCTTTTATTCTCATCTATCCCATCATCTCCAAATTTCTTTCTCACCAAAGTTTCAAGTCTATATGCATACAAATCAATACTCCCCCTTCTGCATCCTTGCTCTCTCAAAATCATCATTCTTTCAATATTTCACACCCCCTCTTATTAACACTTGCTCCACCAATCTTTCCCTTAACACCTCATACTTCACAGGCACTCCCAAATTTACAACATTGTAAAACTCTAGCAACCTACCTTCCAAACAGTCACCCATCTCTTTCACCCAATACTCAGGTGTGTCTGGATACTTGCTCGCTCTTACAATAACGTTCATACTCTTTCAAAAACTCTTGTACATCTCTCCCACTATAAACATTAAATTTTGCAACCTTCAGAATCTCCCTAATTAGGATTCCCTTTTGCACTCTTACACCCTCGCTCATATATATATATATCTCACTTTCACTCATACATGCTATCCTCAATACTGGAATAGACGGAGTCATCTGGGCTAACGCAGCATTGAACCCTCTGAGAAGCCCTCTTACCAGATGCCCTCCGAGCCCCCTTCATTCCCGCCTTGCCCCTCTTAGCCTGCCCTTCCATCCTCTTACCTTTCTCCCTCTGATCCCCACCCTCAAGCTTCTTTTTCCCCTCACTCACACTTTCACTCCCTTCTACTGCTACATCTTTTGGATGTGCCCCTTTCATGTTACCAACACCCTTACTATTTTCCCCTTCAAAACCCCCCTTCCCTTCCTTTTTCCCAATATCACACTTTTGCTTAACATCCTCAAATCGCCGAAGGATTTCTTCTTCCATGTCAGGAGTGCGCACGTTTCTCCCGACCAGTGTCATGCATGTTTGCATGAAATGTTCCAGTTTCTCGCAGTCGCCGATGCAAATGCGCAAACGTTTGGTGGTTTGGCACACGTCTGTTTGGGAAGCGCTGTCGGTACAACCTCACAGCAGCTCTTCCGTTTCTATTGGCAGCCCCATACACCATATGCATGTCAGCCATCTCAGCAGTCGTGAAGTGCTCCATGTTACGCGTACTATGTCCGATTTAAGAATGCCCGCGGCAAGCGCGAGTCTAGCCCACTTCACCTTTTAGCCAATTGCAGCGGCGCCCTCTCGCGCCGAATGGTGACGTCAGCGGACATACACTTATAGACGAAAAAGGTTTGTCTTGGTGTTGCCTATCCCCCATTACAATTTGTACAGGAAGTTTTCAAACACCCTGTGTATATATATATATATATATATATATATATATATACAGGGTGGGCCGAAAGTCTGGATCCATAGGAAAATATTTATTTTAATACATAAATTACAACAAATGGTAAATACTTAAAATGAATATCAACTTTAACTCGTAAATGCGTATCCGTGATACTGTACAGTAGTTCGTACTCCATTATAAATACCAGGGCTGTGGAGTCGGCACATAAAAAACCGACTCCGACTCCGAAGGTATATTAATTCTAAATCTGCTATGATGATAATTACACAAGAGGCATTTCATCACCACCACGTGAAGCATCATCATCTGTGGTCATTGTTACGGTAACTTTGTCTGTAATAAAGAATCTTGTAAGTGGTGCTTGTCGTTCAGTAGATTTCTGATCTTTTGTTAACTTTGAAGTAGTTGGAAGGTTTTTATTACTATCTTTCTCAATGACAACTTCTAAAATTTTGGGATGGAAACACTGCAAATGTCTTTTCAAATTTGATTCTCTGGTTGGTGCATTTTTATCAGAGCCAGTAAAACCACTGATTTTTGCTTCACATAATTTTTCATCATCATCATCATCATCATCATCATCTTCATCTTCATCTTCTATCATACACTGACACACGAAATGTTTCCCATCTGTGGTTATTGTAAAATATTAAAAAACTGCAGACTTTGTTGGAAGTGTCTTTGCCTTTGTGAAAGGGGTTTTAGACTTGAAAGTTAAAAACTTATGAAATTTAGAAAGAACTCGAAATTAAATAAGCATTAAAAATAAAAAATATCTGAAAAGAAAAAATGAATTAATGGCATTAGTGTCTGAAATGGAAAACATTGTGTTTATTATTTAAGTGGTTTAACCACCATAGCTGCCAGTGATATCACACAAAAACATATTTTATTAAAATTTATATTGAGGTCGGAGTCGGTACATTTTTACCGACTCAGACTCCGACTCCGACTCCAGCACCACCAAAATTGCTTCCGACTCCACGACTCCACGACTCCACGACTCCGACTCCACAGCCCTGATAAATACTCAAATACTTTTTTTATTTCAGCCCAGAAATGGCTTCGAATCTAACAACAGAAGACCGGGTAGAGCTTGTGCTCATGTACGCAAGACAGGGCGCTACACACAGAGAAGTTGCTACCGAATTCAATAGAAATCATCCTGATAAGCATCCAGTAACACATGCGACTGTTGGCAAGTTGTTTAAACGTTTCAAAGAAACAGGAAGTGTACATGATCGACGGCGTTCTGGTCGTCCAAAAACTGCAACTGATGAAAATACCTCTGCAATGGTATGTGAAACTTTAACGAATAGTCCAGTAAAGTCAACAAGAAGATTATCAAATGAAACACGCATCTCGAGAACGTAAATTCGAAGAATTATTAAAAATCATAAATTCCATCCCTAAGTGTCTCGATGTCAGAGGCCACCAATTTGAGCATTTGTTGTTTATACTGGAGTACGAACCACTGTACAGTATCACGGATGCGCATTTACGAGTTAAAAGTTTATATTCATTTTAAGTATTTACCATTTGTTGTAATTTATGTATTAAAATAAATATTTTCCTATGGATCCAGACTTTCGGCCCACCCTCTATATAAATGAAGAAACATCGCTTGAAGACAAGGAACGCAGTGGCCGCCCTTCCACTTCTCGTACGGATGAAAATGTCCAACAGATTCGATTTCTGGTACAAGCAAATGTTTCTCCATTTTTAAAATTTTGTGCCGTTTGTAAACATTAGCTACACTGAGAGCATCATTTCCAAAAGCTGTTTTAATAATTTCGTTCGTCTCAGAACGCGCGTTGTTCCATTTCAGAGATTTATACGTACTGCAAAAACACACCCTCCTTTTAAGTGCTCCAACCAACTACTGACTCATGGTAGCAGATTTTGCTTCAGACTGCAGATGCCAGATGGCAGGAAGACTCACATATGTACACAGTTATTTCTTATTTGCATTCATTTGTCCATAGCAATAAAATTATCAATACTTTTTGATCACTCCTCGTACATATACAGTACAGTATATATATATATATTGTACATCCTCTCCACCACCACAGAGGACATGCACAGTACACAATTATGAACACAGGTAGACCAGCCATGAGTGGATCCTAGGGTCTTTGTTGGTCTGAAACATTATAACTATTTATATAATGCAACAAGTCTTGCTTATATTGAGGTTCTGGATATAGTCGGCTAGGTGTAGCTGTAACCTCTAAATCCTGTCCCAAAGCTGGATCCTGAATATACCTTACCTTACAAAGGTTTCGCGCGATGATTTCTCATTTCGCGAAGGTCAAGCTTGTTGCCCCCCCTCCTCTTGAGTTGGCCTGGTGAAGTAGTGAGTTGGATTCTTGTGCTCTACACCTCACATAGCCAGGTACGCCCGGCTCATCGGGATTGTTCTGAGCCAGGCATCTAGTCTTCTTTTGAAGATGTCCACTGCAACTCCCTTCGTGTTTCTTAGGTCTTTGGGCAACTGATTAAACAGTTTTGGTCCTCTCACTACAAAACTTTTCTTTCAGGGTTAAGGATGTTCCCTGTCTCACCTTCAATTTGAGAATATGACACAGTCTACCGTTTCTACCTTCCACCGTTGTTTGGGGAGTTATAGGATTCAGAGTAAGATTAGGGATTAGTTTCTCCATTATTTTCCAAGTGTAAATAATGGTGTATATCTCTCTCTCTCTCTCCTTTCCAGTGAATATAGGTCTTGTTCGCGTAACCTTTCCCAGTAATTTAGTTCCTTGCACCCATTGATTTTGACTGTAAAGATTCTCTGGATCCCTTTCAGCTGTGTCTGTCTGTCTTTTTTATATAGGGATGTTAGGACCGAGCAGTATTCCAATCTGGGTATGATCAGGGTTTTCAGTAGAGGAATCATTACATTCCTATCCCTTCATTTAAAGGTTATTAATATTTGTCCCGTTATTCTCTCTGCTCTGTTTATTGCTATCTTATTTTGTGTTTTAAATTTTGCATCATCTGTCATTACAACCCCTAAATCTTTTGCTCTGGAATTTCTCTGAATTTCCTGTCCATTTTGGGTATATTATTCCATGGATTTTAGGTCTCTTTCCATACCGTAATAGCTGAAATTTCTCGGTGTTAAACTTCATATTGTCTTCCGTCCACTTGTAGATTCTCTTTGTCAGTTTGTAGAGATCCTATGTCTTCTGGGTTTCTTATTTTTCTACTGATCTTTGTCATCCACAAAAGATGTTACTGTGCTGTCTCTGGTAACGTCCTCATCTATGTCAGTTAGCATGATTAGGAAGAGTAGTGAAGCTAATACTGTTCCTTGTGGTACTGAGCTGAGGACCTCTGATTCTGATGAAGATACTCCTTGTACTGTAATGACTTGCTGCCACTCACTAAGGAAATTATATATCCATTTCCCTACTTTTCCTGTTATTCCCATATATTTCAGTTTATGTATTACAGTATTATGATTCCGTGGTCATATTTTGGCATTATCATTATTTTTCTTTGGCTGTTTATTTTCTACGTTTTTAGTTATCTTTTTATCATCATTTCGCTCGTTGAACCGTTTGACTACTTCGCAACTTTTACTTATTTCTTTTGTTTCATTTTATTTATTTATTTTATTTATTTATTTATTTTTATTTCTATTTGTTTCCTTTCGATGGTCGAGGTTATTTCAAGGGTTTTATGACCTTTTTCCTGCCTTGTTTCAAACTTTCTCGAATGCCAACCGTATTTCGTTTTGAATATATACGTTAAAACTGGTGATAAATTATGTAAACTGTATTGCACCTTCTTAATTTTAATGAATTTCACTTTGTAATTTATATGCACGGATTCACTGATACTTTATACACTTATGGGCAGTGGTGTAGTGCTGTGGGAACGGCGTTCCCTTGCTTTTTTGGTAGACAGAACGGCGTTCCTTCACTATTTCAAATAAATCCGAATTTACAAATCTGTAACATCATGAAATTTTAATTCCCACCCCTAAAAGAAATATATGAGAGAATCATTAACTGCTTCATTTCTTTTAGCTTCGACTGAGGCAATGCTAGCCTATAAAGATCTGGTGAAAGAGTCACCACGGCGTACCAGTTGTTAACTTTTTTTTAGTTAATCATTCCAGTTGTTAGCTATTTTTATTGATCGTACTGGATGTCGTATATCTAATGACACTGGAAATACTGCATCTTCAACCTTGGAATATATCCTAATATCCAGTGCATATGACCTCAAAATATCCCTGAAATTGGTCAGATTTCAAAAGATTTCCCAGGGGGCTTACAGTGCCCCCGGACCCCCAGCTGTATGGGCTCGCCGCGCTCGCCATTGTCCCCCCCGCATCTGAGTAACACTTTCAAAATGCGTTCCCTCACTTCTTTATTTAGCACTACACCACTGCTTATGGGTGCAAACAGAATAAACCGCCGAGTAGATTATTCCCTTCTAATTTGGGTGTTAAATAAAGATAGCAAAACAGCACGTCCATTCACCACATGGTACAAGCAACATATATATATATGGTGTCCGAGAATTATCTGTATAATTTTTGGCTGTTATTAAAAGTCAACCATGAAGTGTAGAAATTCCAGTGTTCTCCCATTTTACAGAGAATCTCATTAAGTTTTTTCTGATACCACGTTTTGACAAGTTTTTTAGAAATGTACGCGGGTGACAGACATTGATGATTTAAAAGCAAGAATCACAGCTGCTATTGAGCGAATTGATGTGGATATGCTGCAGCGTACATGGCAACATTTGGAGTATCGATTGGATGTTTTGCGAATCACTAATGGTGCACATATCGAATGTTTGTAACAACGTTACTTTAATAAAAGAAACTTTTGAAAATACAGATTCTAAATAATCTTGTTTAAGAATTTTGTTATCAAGAATTTTATTAAAAGATGAAATTGTACAGATAATGTTTGGACACACTGGAATTTCTAAAAAACTTGTCAAAACTTGGTATCAGAAAAAACTTAATTAGATTCTCTGTAAAATGGGATGACAATGGAATTTCTACACTTCATGGTTGACTTTTAATAACAGCCAAAAATTGTACAGCTAATTCTCGGACACCCTGTATATATATATATATATATATACATTATAACTGCAAACACGCAGTATAATTAACGTAAAGAATGACGCTTTGTATATGAGACTTATCCGCGAAAGAACGAAACAATTGAAAAAATGAGGTACCCACCCGGGAATCGAACCCGGGATCTTCCGTGCCAGAATGGTCCCCTGAGAGACCCGTTGCCCACGTTGGGCTAGCATCATGAAAAAGAAAAACTATGGTATTTGTCATTTACCATTACTTATTCGGACTATAGTGGATTTAATTTTCCCAGAAGAGTTCCTTGTTCCATGCACGGTCTGTGTTTAACATATATATATATATATATACTGATAATGTAAATAGTACTAATAGCACTTCTCTTCCCTAGTTCCCAACCCTTCGTTCAAGTGCGTAATGGACCCCATTGAGAAAACCTAAGACTTGTCTACCACTAATAATAAACAATAAGTTTTGTGTTTTAGGTTTCGAAGATGCTGATGAACCGGAAATACGACTCGTTGGCGATTCCATTGTTCGAGGGCAGCTCGAGGAATTCTGTTGGAAAAATCCTCGTCAAAGGCGCCGTTACTGTAGCCCTGTTTAAAAATCAACTTTTTCTTATTTTCATAGGTTTCTGTACTTTTTCCCATGCTTTTTGACCTGAAAAGGCCGAAAATCACAACCATTTTGACATAGGTTGTTGGGAAGCATTGCCGCATGGAGCTTTAAGTTTTCTGCCTTGAAATCGGCCAAAAGCACCAGTTCCGGGGTCCCTTGAATCATGTTTTGCACTATAACTTTTTATCTAAACAAGATAGAGCAACAAAATAGACACCAAATTAAAGTGTTTTTAATCCTCTTTCTAACTTATACAATTATGATAGTCTTGGAACAAGAAATGGCACATTGGTACATACAAAGATTTCAGAAATATCACAAAATTCGTTTTCTCACACTCAAGGCAGACAAGGCGCCTTATTCATGACACAAATTTGAGATTAACATTTTGTCACAAGTCTAATCGATCAAGAAGTGAAAGCATTACATGATGATTAATTTCATAATGACATTTACACAGTCAGTTGTTGAGAGAGTGTTTCTTGAAGCTGTCAAAGCGGCATCTGTTGAACTCCACAGCTTGAAGGAGATAGTCCCTTTGCTTGGCATCTGTTGTTATGACATTTGCAAAGTCGCTCATCATCTTGACACCACGTTCAGCAATGTCATTCACCGCTTTCAGATTCTTAACATAGTCCAACGCTTTTCTGTAGTCCTCATTCTGTGGCCAAGACGTGACAGGTTCCAGAAGCCACTCGGATCCAATGTTCAGTGTGTCCAGCAGGAAATGTGATTCTGGGCCAATGAGATCAACCAGGGTGGTCTTAGCTGTGACTCTGGAATATAGGCTTTCCTGTTCTGAAGCTGTCTGGCTTCTCAGTGGCATGTAACTGGGCAGCAATGTCGTGCTTCAATGTGTCACTCAATCTACTGCTGAACAGGGCAAATGGCACGACTTCCTGCGTCAGGTACCATTTGTGGTTTTCCATCTTATTAAGTACTGCATCAGCAAGCTCTGGGTCAGTTTTCTTGTACTTCAACATGTCCTGGATTAGACTTAGATCATTCACGGGAGCATCTGCAGCAGACATTGACATCATCCATACAGGAGTGTAGAACAGCGCAAGGAAGGTGTTGAGTCTTTCCAGCTTTGATACAGTGTCTTCGTCGTACTCAAGTTGATCTGCAAACATCAGCATTTTCATGGAGTACAGGTATCTGGCCTTATGAATGGCGCCTGGTCGACTCCAGTGAATACCTCGAGGAGGCGTTCCTCCAAGAACAATGACTGTCAGTTCAGCCATTTCCCTGTAGTTGGCTCTTGGAAGCCTTTCTGCTGTTAGAATGTCTTGGAGTATTTCTTCACTGTTCTTCTTCTTTTCCTTCAGCCATTTGCTGTTGATAGCCAGCATCTTTGGGTTTTCCTTGGACAAGTCCGTCCAAACATCCTTCAGATGCTCAAACCAGGGATTATCTGGCCCCTTCACCTTCCCAAACAGCTTCTCCCAAACTGCTCCTACTAGGATTTCCAGGATGTGATGTCGACAGGCCAGAAAAAACACCTTTTTGTTCAGCATTTTCTCTAGCAGTTTGGCAGCTCCTCTGTGAACTCCACTGTTACTGGATGTAGTGTCAAAAACAAGGGCAGTAACATTATCCGTAAGTTCCCATGTCTCCAGTAAATCCATTGAAGCCTCAGCCTGAGCTGTGCCAGAAGAATTGTTGATGACAGGTACTCCCAATAACTTTCCTTCAGTGTATGAAGGTGGACCAGACACTAGCACAGCTAAAGTCTCTGAGGTACTTCCAGGTTCACTGCCCAAGACATCTTTGAGCAACTTTCCATCCCAGTGTAAGGCAGCATACTGGGTTTTTTTCACAAAACTTGGACGTGTGACTCTGGCTGATATTATACCTGGACAGCATTCTGTTGCGACGTGTTGTTGAGGTTGAGATGATGAAGTTATCCAGATCAGCCCCTCCAGCTTTCAAGGTGGCAGAAACCATGGCAGTAACTTGATTGTCTGATAAACCAAGACGATCAGCTGTATTGCAGATGACATCACATTCCATGACCTTCCTTGGAAACGTCAAAGTCACACTAGTCACAGTGTCTTGATGGTGAGAACATCCAGGACGAGGCTGATGGTAATCCATGTCCTCTGTGTTAGCGTCATTGTGAGTTGAGTCACCCCAGGTAATGTCATCCACATGAACAACTGCTTCTTGTTCTGCTGCAGCTGTAAAATAGTACAATATGTTAAGACAGTAATTGTTAAGTACATGCTAAATATCGCAATGGAGTAAAACTTAAAACTTTTTGTAATGTTCAAAGTAATTAGTTTTACCTTGTTCTTGTCTATGCTGCAGTCTTTCATTCCTCGCTGCTTGCTGCAGGGATCTTGTCTCAAAAATCTTGTCATGACCAGACATATGACCTTTCCTCTCAGTCTTTTGGTCTTCGTAGAACCTGATATCCTCATCTTTCTTCTCTCTGGATAACAGTCTGTTGTTCTGTATTTCCTAAATTGCATCTGGAGCTCCTATATCGAACAGGCTGTCTAATTCCAGCACAAATGCTCCTCTTTTTCCTCCAGGGTTACTTGCTCTTCCTTTGCTTTTCACCAGAGCACGATGTTTCTCATGTAGTTTCATGAAGAGCTTCATTGTGTTGTACTTGGTCATTGTCTTGATCCTAGCCATCTGCCAGAATGGGATGATAGATTCAACTGTTTCATATGCAAGGTCTTGAACCATGGGCCTCCCTGCATTTTATGGTAAATTCTGAAGATTAAGGAAATACTGGAACGCCTGTCTGTTGGTGGGAAGCTGGGAACCACTGATAAAAGCTGAAGGGTATCCAACCAGGAAAGTTTCAGTGAGAGATCTGGTAGATGGCCCAGTTGACACCTGCCTGTGGACAGTACGTGGAGGTTCTGAGATATCAACTGTGCGCCCACGGAGCTCCCTCAGCTCCTTGCTTAATGCCATTGTGAAGTTGTAACTTGTAGATGGTTTTCTAGATTCTGATTGAGTTTGTTGTTTCCTGAAAAATGATAGATAATTATTATTATTATTATTATTATTTATTAATTTTATGCTCTTTCATTTGATACCTAATTTGTTGCTCCATCTTGTTTAGATCAAAAGTTAAAGTGCAAAACATAATTCAAGGGACCCCGGAATTGGCGCTTTGGCCGATTTCAAGGCAGAAAATTTAAAGCTCCATGCGACAATGCTTCCCAACATCCTAGGTCAAAATAGTTGTGATTTTCGGCTTTTTCAGGTCAAAAAGCATGGGAAAATGTACAGAAACCTATGAAAATAAGAAAAAGTTGATTTTTGAACAGGCCTACCGTTACTGCTACCCTGGTGTAAAGGTGGAGGATATAACTAATAGTGTTGACCATTTTACAGACGGAACCTCTGAGGACACAACGTATGTTATTCATGTTGGTACTAATAACATTTTAAATTCTAGATCAGAAGAGCTGCTGGCTCGATACAGTGACTTACTTGAGCGACTAAAGGAAAACACTAATAAGATTGTTTTAACAGGTATACTTCCTTGAATTATTCAACGTAACGATTTCTACAGAAAGGCGACCTATATCAACAATAACCTAAAGTCTCTTTGCCAACAGGAAGGAGTGCATTTTGCGAATTTTTAGAACAGTTTCTACGGCAGGAGGAACTTGTTCCTCGGAGATCGTCCCGGCGTAATTTCCTCAAATTTCCTTTCCGCTCGCGAAGGTATTGCAATTACAAACAATTTGAAGGTTCTATCCTTAAATGCTCGTAGCCTACGAAATAAAATAAACGAATCTTTTTCTTTAATTGCTTGTAAAGACTATGATATAATTGTGATAAATGAATCGTGGCTTAGCATTGAAACACGTGACTTTGTAGGGGAGTTTCAAATTAGAGGTTATAGACTTTTTGTTAAAAACAGAATAGGTAGGCGAGGAGGCGGTGTTATGTTGTATATCAAAGATAATATTGCGAACGTTATACAAGTAAAGCACACAATTCCAGAACCGATAGATTCGACTATAGCAGAACTTAAATTGAACGATTTCAAACTTCTTGTTACCGTTATATATAGGCCTCCTAATCAAACAGCTGATACGGATGAAGCGTTATATCGTGAACTAAAGAGAATAATAGGTAGTGAGCAGGCCTTAGTTATGGCTATTTTAAATGCGCCAACGTGAATTACGATACAATGCAGGGAGAGGCGGAAGGTAATCGTTTAGTTAATTTTCTCGAGGATAACTTTCTTATTCAAAAGGTTGGGGAACCTACGAGGTTGGACCGTATTTTAGATTTAGTAATAACTACGAATGATAGGCTAATCACGGATTTCAAGTAATAGAACCATTAAGCAATAGTGATCACAATATGGTAGAGTTTGTCCTCTCAGTTAGTCACTTGAAACCAGCTAACTCGACTAAAATTCCTAATTTCCAGCGCGCAGACTTCTTGTAAATTTCGAAATGAATTGTCACATGTTAATTGGGAAAACGTAATGGGGATCTCCAGCGTAGAAATAATGTAGGAATCGTTTGAAACAGTATAAATTAGGAATGTGTAACTTGTGTACCTTACAAGATTAAGTGTGCAAAAGTAAACAACAAGTCCTTGTGGTTTACTTGTAGAGTAGGAGATACTATAAAGAGTAGAGATAGGGCTTATAGGCTACATAAGTGCGATAAAAACAATTTGTGGTTACGAAACAACTACATATCTCTGAGGCGTGAAGCGAAAAGTGTAATAAAAAAGTGCAAGTGCAAGTGCAAGTGCAAGTGCAAGTGATTTTGAAATCTCCATAGTTTGTGATGGCAAAGAAAACCCCAAGCGATTCTTTCAATACATCAACAATAGGAATCCACTAAAGCGTGTCTTGGGGCCATTGAAAAATTTTGACGGAGAGCTAGTTCCTGAAAATAAGCAAATGGCTACCCTGCTAAATGAATTTTTTACGTCAGTTTTTTACAATAGAAGATGTAACTAATATCCCTACAGTCATAGACATAATACTTTTGATAATGGTAATACTTTGGATAATATTGTGGTTAGTGAAAGGAAGGTAATGCGCTATATTGATAAAATGAAAATGCGTAAATCACCGGGGCCGGATTCCATATATCCCGTACAACTAAAAGAATTAAAAGAAAACATTGTTGTGCCACTAACAAAGATTTTTAATGCGTCTATTTCTGAGGGGTGTGTACCAGATAATTGCAAGTTAACAAATGTAACACCTATCTTTAAGAAAGGTGATAAAGGTGCGGCGGGTAATTATAGGCCAATCAGTTTAATGTTTGCTGTAGGTAAGCTACTGGAATCAATAATTAGGGATCGTATAGTCAAATGCCTAGAATTGCATAACTTGGTTAGAAATACGTAGCACGGTTGCAGGTGAAACAAATCTTGCTTAACTAATCTTTTAGAATTTTTTCAAAGCGTGGTTGATGTTTATGATAGTCAGCGGGCGGTTATGTAGTGTATTTAGATTTTCAAAAAGCGTTTGACACCGTACTGCACAAAAAACTAATTGAAAAAACTAAGGCTCATGGAATCAGGGGTGTAGTAATAAATTGGATAGAAGAGTGGTTGCAAGGTAGGAAACAGAGGGTGGTTGTTGATGGAGCGGAGTCGTGTTGGGCTAATGTAGCGAGCAGCGTTCCTCAGGGTTCTGTATTGGCACTATTAGGCCCCTTGCTTTTTCTTAAATATATATTAATGATTTAGATGTTGGTCTAGACAGTACAGTTTCAAAGTTTGCAGATGACACGAAGTTGGGTGGTAGGGTGATTAATGACGAAGATAGAGGTAAAATCTAGGAAGATCTGAATAAAATCGTTAGTCAGTCACATGGCAAATAAGATTTAATGTCGATAAGTGGAAAGTCTTACATATAGGTTCGCATAATGGTAATTTTGCGTATAGTATGTCAGGGAAGGAGTTAGCAAGCGTAGAGCAGGAAAAAGGTTTGGGAGTTATCGTCACTGGTGATTTAAAAGTAGTGAAACAAAGTACAGCAGCTGTCAATAAAGTGAACAAAGTGCTCGGTTTTATAGCTGAATTTTGAGTACAAATCACGCGATATTATTTTTCCTCTCTATAAATAATTAGTTAGACCCCATTTGGAGTACGCAATCCAATTTTCGAATCCGCATATGCGAAAAGATATAGACAAAATAGAAAGGGTTCAAAGACGAGCAACTAAGACGATTCCGTCGCTTAGCTCAAAGTCGTACGATGATAGGTTTAAGGAGTTAAAATTGACTTCACTCGAGATTAGGAGGTTAAGGGGTGATCTAATCCAAGTTTTCAAAATTCTGAATGGGTTTGATAATGTAGATAGAGATAGCTTTTTCGAAATATCTCAATATAGTAGGACTAGAAATAAAGGGTGTAAGTTGACAAGTAGAAGGTTTGAGACCAGTTGCCAAAAACTCTTTTATGCATAGAAGAGTAAATAGGTGGAATAGTTTGCCGGTAGAAGTAATTAGTAGCACGTCTATAAACATGTTTAAAAACTGATTAGACGCATATGTTGATAGATATAGTTCAAGGTTTTTGTGGTTCGGAATCTACGTAAAATTGTAGGTCCTCTCCGCCACCACGGAGGACATGCACTATACACAATTACGAACACAGTTAGGTAGGCCAGCGATGAGTGGATCCTAGGGTCTTTGTTGGTCTAAAACATTATAACATTATTATATATATATACTGTATATATATATTTTTTTTTTTTAAGGAAACCCCAGTTTTTGCTAACCCTGCCTGATGGACATTCAGTCCTAAGTTTAGAAATAGCTAAATAGCTAAATGTAGTTACACCGAAAGTACATTTCCTTCCTCATGACCTCATCCATCATTCTTTCTTACTTGTACTAACTTGAACCTTAGGTTACTTCATTGTTTATGTAGTTGCTTAGCTACGCTTGATAAATAGTCATAATGTGGTTTATAAAATACAATGGATTCTATTGATTACTCAAAGGTTATATTTTATGAAATTATGAGCTTCAAAGGAGTTTGTTTTTTATTGAAGGATTACAATTTCGCCCAAATAAATTTAATATTAAATATGAATCAGAAAAGGTCAAAATTGTCAAACTACTTTTGATTTTTCGCTTTAGAAACCAAAAAGTATCATTAAAATATGTAAAATCTCCGGTGGATTTATATGGATTTTTTTAATGTCATCCCTGGTGTGTATGTTAGAATTAATAATAGTGTACCATCTCGAATTAGTCTTGCTGACATTAGGCTTTCATAT
Source organism: Bathynomus jamesi (assembly GCA_023014485.1). NCBI lineage: Eukaryota > Metazoa > Arthropoda > Malacostraca > Isopoda > Cirolanidae > Bathynomus > Bathynomus jamesi. Next base: position 407,498 of record JAJOZX010000290.1, on the reverse strand, counting down.
CAAGCGAATCTTATTATGGTGTTGAAGAGTTTGCAAATCCCGAAGTTTATATCCTTAATATTGTATAAAGGTTTTTATTTTTTTCTCCTTTCAGATAACTACAAATTCTGTTGGGCTTGTCAGATGTTTATCCACGAGCAGTGACTCACATTTAGTAGCAGTAGCACATTCTTCGGGCGTAATTGCTACTTTAGACCTCAGAACAGGACAGCTTTTAGCTACATGGAAACCCCATGAAGGGGAGGTGAGTGTAGTTAACTGAGACTAAAATTCATATTAAAATCGATTTACCATACCACCCTATAAAAAAAAAATCGTACATAAAATAAATTTCTTTTGAAGTATGTCGTCATAGGAGGAGATTAAAGACACCAATCGACCAGGGAAGTACCCTGAGAGGGACATTTGACAGAAGATAGGGAGTGCTGGATCTCCCATTTCTCCTGTCACTGTTCTCCTTAGCTAATCTTTTTCCATGTCTCATCTACCCTGTGAGCAGTCCAGCATGCTCTCAAATACACACTTCTCTCCCTTTTACTCACATGCATCTTACACACTACATAATCTTTCCAAAATTAAAAATGAAATGGCATCAACTATAAGAGCCTCGGGGTCCCCTGGGGATGGGACCATAAATGTCCCCACTTCTGCCTGACTCACTTTTCATTAATTTCTGCAACATTCGTAGGCTTTTCTAAAATTTTCAATCTGTTGAACACCACCTCTCCCCTAAACCTACTCATCTTTTCCTCACTGAAACTCGGGTGTCTGAGACGACTGACAGCAACCCTTTTTCTGTACCCTCTTACTTTCTCTCTACTCAATTCATAACAAAGGTTGATGTTGCGTATATGTACACAATGACCTAACTTGTTCTCGTATTCCTGAACTCGAATCTTCTGAATTATATACCCTCTGGCTACTGTTTGCATGCCAATTTCAAACTAAATACAGGGTGTACATAAAGTCAGGATCTATATTTGTGAAGCACTTGGAAATTATATGGAATTCAATCATAAAATGATAGTGGTAACATTTATTAAATAATTAAGAGTAGTATTCGACGTGATGCCCATCAGTATCCCTGCACAGCTCAAATCGTTCTGGAGCATTTGCGGGGTTATGTTCTCTGCAGCAGTTCATGTACGTAAGTACGACGGTACTAACAATCCTATCCCCGTCGTCTATCAACATGATGGTGCTCCTTGTCACTATGCCAAAATTGTTCAGGATTATCTAAATAGACATTTTCCAAATCGCTGGATCGGACGCGGAAGCAACAGACATTGGCCAGCGAGATCACCAGATTTAACCCCTTTAGATTTCTTTGCATGGGGCTTTATCAAATCGCACGTCTATCAGACGAAGATTACGAGTCTTGAAAACTTATGTACACGTATACGAACTGCTGCAGATAACATAACCCCGCAAATGCTCCAGAATGTGTTTAGAAATGCTGCGGAATGATTTGAGCTGTGCAGGGATACTGATGGGCGTCACGTCGAATCCTACTCTTAATTATTTAATAAATGTTACCACTTTATCATTTTACGATTGAATTCCATATAATTTCCAAGTGCTTCACAAAAATAGATCCTGACTTTATGTACACCCTGTACATCTGCGCTGTTTACCTTTCTCCTAATTCTTTGACTACCTCACTTCCAAAGTGGAATACATTCTATCTCACTCTCCCTTTGCTGAAATCTCCATTTTAGGAGATTTCAATGTTGATCACGACCTTGGCTTTCCTCCCATTTCACTCCCATCCCTGGTGAGCTAGCTTACAACTTTGAAATCCTAAATGACCTAGAGTAGATTGTACAGCATCCTACTCGTATCTCCGATTGTCTTGGAGATTTTTTATTATGCAGGAAGGGCCAAGGGCAAACGTCCGCAAAAGCCCCCCCCCCCCCCCCCCCCCCATATAGAAGAAGAAGAGCCAAAATCAAGGTCCAGGGTTTTCGAGATGCGTAGACACACTGCATTTAAAAGATTCGAGGTCATAGACGGGGGGAAAGATGGATTGAGGAAGATCTACAGATCTACCGAAGCTAAGGCTAACAAAGACCCTAAGATCCACTCTAAGGTTAGCCCGAGAGAAAGGAAAGAGTAGGGGGTTAAGTAGCAACACTAATCACTCGTGGGTTAACATTCATTCAGAAAAAGAGAAAAAAGCCTCGCCATGATCATCCGCCGGCCACTGCCGACAAGTTGGAAAAATAGTCGGAGAGAATAGGAGAGGGGTGAAAGATGAAAAGAAGTAAAATAAGAACGCTTACAAACCATGCAAACACAGTCTTAACTCACTGTCATACCATGCAAACTACAGACATGCAAGTAAGAAGAGGATAAGAAAAAAAAAATAGGTAAAGTTAAACAAAAAGTGGGTTACTTTACGCTACGAGCTACATCTACATTCGTGTTAGTATTTTTTTTTTTTTTAAATTTTTTTGTTGGCATATCACACGCTGGAATGTCACAAGCTGGCATTAGACGTCAACAGACTCATCCCCGATTACGACTCCCAGAGCTCCTGTTGCTAAATTGTTTTGTTTTTTATTTTAAACAACGTTAATATTTTTAAAATGCCTATCTAAACGGTTCTTAAACATATTAACGCTGGTAGAGTTAACGACTGACGCGGGAAGATTATTCCATTTATCAATTAATTTAAATGTAAAGAAGTTTTTAGCGATATTAGTAATGAAACGTCTGCCACGCAACTTAAATCTGTTATTACAAGTATTGCTATTATCGAAAGTAAACAGTTTGTCAAAATTTACGTTATCGATGTTATTAATGATTTTGAAAACTTCAATAAGTTCCCCCCTTAATCTCCTAGTTTCGAGTGAATGCAAGTCTAACTTTTATTGTATCTTTATAAGGCTTGTTGCGCAATGATGGAATCAGTTTCGTGGCACGACGCTGAACCCTTTCTAACCTATCAATATCCTCACGCAAATACGGGCACCAAAACTGAACTGCATATTCTAAATGAGGCCTGACTAGGGACTTGTAAAGGGGCAATATAATATCCTTCGATTTAAATTTGAAATTACGCGCTATGAAGCCTAACATCCTATTAGCTTTTGCGCAAGACTCCAGGCACTCTTCCTAACCTTTAAATCCTTAGATACGCGTACGCCTAAATCTACTTCCTCGTCAACGCTCGCTAACTCTCTACCATCCATCGTGTACGTGTAATTATTGTTACGAGAACCTATATGCAAAACTTTACATTTGTCTACGTTAAATTGTATCTGCCACTTAACCGTCCACTCCATAATCCTATTTACATCGTCTCGGAGCCTATTTCTATCGTCTTCGTTAACAACCCTACCACCTATTTTAGTATCGTCCGCGAATTTTGACACGCTACTAGCCAATCCTACATCTATGTCGTTAATGTAGATTACGAATAGCAATGGGCCTAACACTGAACCCTGTGGGATACCGCTACCTACATCCAACCACCCCGATTCACTACCATTAACAATGACCCTCTGTCTCCTAGCACGAAGTCATTCCTCTAACCAGTTAGCTACCTGACCGCGTATACTGTGCTCTTTAATCTTCGCAATTAATCTTCTATGTGGAACTGTATCGAATGTCTTTTTAAAATCTAAATAAATAACGTCAGCCCCTCTATGCTTATTGTATTCGCGCACTATTTCGTTATAAAATTCTAACAAATTAGTTAAACAAGATCTGTGGCATCGAAACCCATGCTGACTACTATTAATCAAATCTCTACTTTCTAAGTGATCGATGATACGATCCCTAACTACGGATTCCAAAAGTTTACTGACAATTGACGTTAAGCTAATGGGTCTATAATTGCTAGCTACTGTGCGGTCGCCTTTTTTAAAAATAGGCGTAACGTTAGCTAATTTGAAGTCTTCATGAATAATCCCCGTTTTGAGTGACTGATTAAAAATCTTCGTTAAGGGGCCTACAATAACGTCTTTCAAATCTTTCAAATGTCTGGGATAAAAAGCGTCAGGGCCTGGAGCCTTGCTAACTTGTAGCCTATCGATATAATGCGCAATCTCAGCCTCGTAAACAGTTATTTCATCCAAAATAGTCTCGCTACCAAATGGAACGATATCGTCCACGTCGGGGACATTATTTACGTCTTCTACGGTAAAAACTGTCGCCAAAAAGTTGTTAAAAATACCTGCCATTGCCTGAGCATCAGAAGCCAAAGCTCTGTTAACGTCCACTAGAGGGCTTATGTTGTCTTTTATCTGCTTACGATTATTGACATTCAAAAAACTTTTTTGGATTATGTTTACTATCCACAGCTATAAGTATCTCTAAATTACGCTTAGCATTCCTAACCGATCTTTTAACCTGATGTCTAAGCTCGATATATCTATTAAAGTTAGCTGCCATGCCATTGCGCTTATTAAGTCTATACGCTCTGTTACGCTCGTTTATGAACTCGCCTATTTCCCTAGTCCACCATTTGGGCCTACCATGATTTCTAGCGCGCTTGGGCCTATGAGAAATAAACTCCCTTTCAATATTCATAAAACTTTCTTTAAACGCCTCCCAGTGCAAATTTGTCATTACCCATAAATAAGTTATCTCACTCCACTACTCACATCCTATCCGCAAAACTCTCAAAATTAGCCCTATGAAAATCAGAGACTCCTATTACGTTACTATCCTTCGTGTTTTCTATCAATAATTTAAACTTAAGAATTTGATGATCACTACATCCTAAACTCTCGCCTACTTCTAAACTTTCGACTATATTTTCGCCGTTCGTCATCACCAAATCTAAAATATTGTCACCGTGCGTTGGTTTGGTAACCATCTGTCGTAAAAAATTATCTTCCATGAACTCAATCAATCTCAAACCCTCCTCATTACCAGTAAAAGTCTCATAATTAACATTAGGACAGTTAAAATCTCTGACAGTTATACTATTCCGATTGTGAATAAAGTTATCAAGAAGTGCGTAAAATCTAGTATCGGTATCGAGGGATTGAACGGGAGGTCTATAAACAACAACAAAATTAAAACTAATACTACGCGCCCTAACTTCAACGCATATCGCATTAATTGCTGCTGGAAAATCTATCTTAACCTCGATAGCCCTAAGGGAATTACGAATGTACAGCAAAATGCCACCACCAAACCTATGTAACCTATTATTAGTAAAGAGTTTAAAACCTGGTACATCAAGTTCCCCTAACAAGTCCCGAGTCACGATATTTAACCACGTTTCAGTGATAGCAACTGTATCGTAGTTGCCAGAATAAATTATCGCCTTAAATTCGTTTAATTTATTTGTAATACTACGCGCGTTACAATAAAAGACGTTTAAGATATTTTTACTACAGGCCGGCATTTTAAACTATTTTTCACATCAGGCCCGCGTTCCCCTGACCCACAACGTTTAAAGAAGGCTTTGACCTATACAGCTTTCGTACGTTTTCGTCAATTAACCTACCTAGCCTAGCATTACCTATTTCATTAAAATGCACCCCATCTTTTATAAAAAGGCTAGGATCACTGAATTCTGACCACAGCTTTACGAAGGGTACATTTTCCTCAGCACAAATCTCTTCTAATTTATTATTCAAAAATATTGTTTTAGACGTAATCCTAAGACCCAAACCGTGCCTAGGGGTGATACCTAAAACTAAAGACCTATCTGACCTTGCCTTTAGGGAACTAATTAACCCCCTATATCTCTCCAAAAGATCAGGCACTCTCGTATCGGACCTATACGAGTCGTTGCCCCCCTACCATCGTCACCAACATCGAGTGACGGGAGGCAACGTCAATTCTGTCCACATCGTCTCTAACTCTGTCAACCCTGGCCCCTGTGAGACAGACCCTCCTCCTCTTGGTTGGATGCTGTTTAACAAACTCTGTGTCCATATGGCGCACTAAAGAGTCCCCAATTAAAATAGTTTCCCCCCTCATTCACGTCCCTGTCTAAATGGGCGAAAGGGTTCGAAACCTCGATAGGGGGGGGGGGGATTCCTATCACCTAACGTACGCGGCCTAGCTCCACCCTTAACTTCTCTAAACCATCCCCATCTACTAATCTCGGACCAACCTTAACCCCTTCCTCAACTCTATCCAACCTTCCCGACAAGCTACCTAAACTAGAAACTAGGTTACGCACCTCACCCTTCAAATTACTAACGTCTTGAACGTTAGTATTGGTTCAGCTTTCATCAACCGTAGCCCTACCCGTGCCCTCATCAAGCGTTGCAAGTCTTTCCATTACCTCACGTACACTGCGTTTTATGTCAACTATTTCCTCCATTAACTTGCAAAAGGACCGCCGTTATAATCTTTAAATTCCGAATACCACCTTTTTACCCCACACCTAACACACGACGCTTTCTGCGACGGCATCGCACAGTTAAAAATTAGTTTATAACCGTCACAAGTTTAAGTTAAATTAAGCCGGCATGCTATGAAAACTTCTAAATCGCTAAAAACCACTAATATTCAATTACTTAACTATAACAATGTGAATATAAACGCAAGTATATAAAATTCAAAACTTTCCAAAAGTAAAATTCTTAGCAATATGCAAAAGTAGATGCAATATCAGAGAGCTCAGGAAATGCGTCCGTTCAGTACAGAGTCTGGCTGACGAGTGAAAGGAAGTCATGGTTAGTAGTGCTGGGTAGATTGCATCATTGAAACCATCTTCTTTTTCAGTAACTGAATGATTTTTCTTGGGGACACTAGCACCAGAGTTGACCGGTTGAGTAGATGAAAGACTGGAAATACCGATTAGCCCTTGCGTTAGAGAGCTGGACAGAAAAGGAATGAGAAAGTGTAGAAAGTTTAGTGCTGCATGCTCTCCTTAAAGGAGGAGGCATGCAGTTAAGTAGGGAGTTCAAAAGAGCAGTGTCCATTACAATAGCGATAGTAAAGAGAGAGTGAGGCAACATTGCAGCGAAGAGAGGGATTGAAGACAGTGAGTAAGAGGCGGGGAATTGATGAGACAAAAAGCCTTTCATTCCACCTGGTCAAGTAGAGCTGTGTGGGTTGAGCCACAACACACATGAGAAGCATACTCCATACAGGGGTGAACAAGACCCCTGTACAGAGACAGCAACTGAGTGGGGGTGAAGAAATTGCGAAGCTGGTGCAGTACACCTAACCTCTTCGAAGCTGTTTTGGAAAGAAAGTACTGTATATGCAATATTTCCAGGAAAGATCATGAGAAAAGGAAATGCCAAAAATGTTAAGAGAAACGGAAGGATTGAGTTGTGTGTTGTTGAAGGTAAGGAGATAGTCGTGTGGAAGATTGTGACGAGCAGACAGATGGAGGAACTGAGTTTTTGAGGCATTGAAAACCACACGCTTTTCTCTGCCCTAATCAGAGATAGCAGAAAGATCAAAGGTCAGGTGCTCCATAGCCGTACTACACAAATCATGGAGTGACTGTTGAGAGGGACACTTTGGGAACCAGGTGGAGAAGTGGAGTGGAATCATCAGCAAAGGAGCGAGTAGAACGAAATGCGAATTAAAAAATCATTAATAAATAAAAGGAAAAGAGTGGGTGACAGGACAGAACCCTGAGGAACACCACTGTTGATAGTTTTAGAAGAACAGTGGCCATCTACAACCACAGCTATAGATCGGCCTGAAAAGAAATTAGAGATGAAGGCACAGATAGAAGGATAGAAACCGAAGGAGGGCAGTTTGGGAATTAAAAAGTTGTGCTGGACTCTATCAAAAGCTTTCAATATGTCCAGCGCAATAGCAAAGTTTCACTGAAATCTCGAAAGGAGGATGACCAAGAGTCAGAGAGATATGCAAGAAGATCGCCAGAAGTGCATCCGTTGTGGAATCCATACTAACAATTTGAAAGAAGATTGTGAGAAGAGAGGTGTTTAAGAATCTTCCTATTAAGGATAGATTTGCAAACTTTAGAAAGAAAAGAAATCAAAGGAAGTGGATGATAGTTGGAGGGTTGAGAACGGTCACCCTTCTTTGGGACAGGCTGAATGAAAATGAACTTTCAGCAGGAAGGAAAAGTACCAGATGAAAGACAAGGATGAGAGAGTTTGCCTAGACAGGGTGTCAGCAGAGAAGCACAGTTCTTAAGAAAAACAGGAGGAACACCATCATGACCGTACGCTTCCTTAGAGTTGAGCCCAGATAGGGCAGAAATATAAGCCGAGAGAGAGTCAGGAGTTGGACGGCGATGGTATCTTCTGAAAGCCTCCTCTCTATTGCGGATAGCACAAGAAGAAGTAAAGTTAAACCAAGGTTTTTTGCATTAGTGGTAGGAATAGAATATGGAATGTACACCTCCATACCCGAGAGAATCACCTCCGTGATGCGCTTAGCACAGTCAGAAGGGCCCCGGCTACAGAAGCAGTAATCATTCCATGGGAATTCAGAGAAGTACTGCCAAATAGCCTCCCAATCAGCGCCGCAGAAGTGCAGGGTTGGCAAAAACCCAGGTTTTTCACACAAAAAACAACCCAACTGAGTTTTTACTCGGTTTTGGGGTTTTTGGTTTTTTGATGGGTTGAAAATTTTTTTAGAAAGGTTCGATAATTATGTAGTGCCTGATATATCTATTATTTTATTAATTTATTTATCTAATCTACAATATATATTAAGAAGACATCTTTATTTCACAGAAAGTTCAGATATGAGATAATAATAATGACATATTAGAATTTTCTCCATTTTAATTTTAGATCTTTCCTTTATTTCTTAACAACAGATTTCAGCTTTATTTAGACCTAACTCAAATTTAAATTTTTAAAATGCCAAACTCAAAGAGTTATAGAGGTGGAAGATCTAAAGCTAGCGAGTGGGACGAGGTGACTTTATTAAGTGATCAGCCTACTAGAGTACTATGCAATTATTGCAAAGAAAGTATCACTCGAAAAATTGAGTGTGTGAAACATCTAGAGAAATGCAGTAAAAGAAAATTGGAATGTTTTGAAAATGAGGCAAGAGGTATGCCGAGACTCGAATTTGGATCATCAGTTGAAACTGATTCACTTCCTCCAAATTTTGCTTCTGGCAAAGATGATCCAAAGATTATAAGTGAAAATGTGCCTGAAATGAGTGACACCAGTGCAGGTTCTTCATCATCCACATTCTGTCATTCAACACAATAAAGTATAAAAGGCAAAGATCAATTACACCATTTGTGGTAAGAACGACTGTGGACCAAAAGGAAGAATTAGATTAACAAGTTGCAAGGTTCTTTTTTTCAGCTAACATACCCTTCAACGTTTTAGAAAATAAAGAATTTATAAAATTAATCGAAGGTCTAAGATCAGGATATGAACCACCAAACAGGAAAAGGTTGGCATCTGATCTGTTAATAAAAGTTAATGATGAAGTAATCAATGAAATGAAGAATGACCTTAATCTTGATGATCAAAGCCTGTGTGCTAAAGCGAATATGACCATAAGGAACTTTCGTTTTTGTATAAGTGAAGCTAAAGACACTCTTTCATACTTTCTGCAGTAATATATACGGTCAGCAACTCTGGGTGAATTATAAAAAAGGTTCTGGCAGAACCCTAAATTTGCTGTACAACAGGTCTTTTAGAATCTTACATAAATTACCCCTGAGATGCCCAGCTTCGCAAATGTTTGCTACCCGCAATGTCCCGAGCTTCCCAGATGTAACAAGACGTGTTCAACACAGTCTAATGCAAAGAATTAAAAAAATCAACCAACCCGATCATCCAAGCTATCCATGAGTCCTGCCATTTATCCTCTTAAGCTATGGACTTCTTGGTACGAAAATGTCTGTCTGTAGCTCCACTTAACTTCGACAGTGCAGTATTATTTCTAATCAATTGTATATATTTCTATCCTTAGTATATGAACTGTCATTGTATTAATAATATTTGTCATATGGACTATAGTCTGCCAATAAACATTTTCATTTTCATTTTCATTACCCTTACCCTTACCCTTACCCTTATACAAGATGGCTGGAGTTCAGTAGGTAATGATCCTATTATTGCACATAGTATTCATAATGGAAAAAAGCCATATCTGATTTCAGCAGTAGATGCTGGAAGTACAAAAAAGAGAGCAGAATATTGTGCACAGTTAGCTAGAGAAGCAATAACAAAAACTAAAGAAATATATGACATTGATGTAAGTATAAGTGAGTGTATAACTATTTTGTAGGTACATTTTATTTTATTTATAAACTGAATGTAATTCTCCACCTTGGTATACTCAAATGCTCAGTTCCTTATGAGTTACGACATTTTATTTTCAGGTATTTGCTATATGCACTGATAACGAAAACAAAATGATAAGAATGAGAGAAATTCTTAAGGAGGACAACTACAGTCTTATTACTTATGGCTGTTCAGCACACCATCTAAACTTGGTAGAAAAAGATATATCCCCAAAATCAGTTCTCAAGCATGTTGTAGAAATTAACAAATATTTCCGAAACCATCACCAACCTCATGTAAGCTAAAAACAAATCCAATAAATTAGCTACTGTCAGCTTTACTTTTATGCATTAGCACTGTCACCAGTGTGAATCCTAATTCACGACTCATTAATAAGTTGCATAGGCTGTTTATTTATGCTGTCAAATCCAGCAATATTTGTAATAAAAATTTATATTTTAGGGTTGGTTAATGAAGAAAAGAGGTATGATGCTGCAACTACCAAATGAAACCAGATGGAATTCTCAATTTGAATGCATAAAAACCTATTTGTCAAATTACTCTCTATATAGAAATAAGAGGAGAGCATATTGAAGACATTGATCACAACACCGGAAAATTGATAGATAACTTATCTATACAGAGAGAGGCACTCAATTTACAGTCACAACTCTTACTTGTTGGAAATGCTCTAGATAAGGTGTGTTTATATTATGCAGTTAAAATTACTTAACTTTAAATACCAATATTAATTTAAAGATATTTTAGACTTATAGTGCACATTTTATTTATAGAATCCTGTACTAAAGCACTACTAATAAATAATTAAAATACACTTCATTTTATGTGTGTTGTAACTTGTAACACCAAAAAATAAATTCTAACAATGTTTACAGATGTTTTCATTCAGCCATATATAACTTTATAGTTTTTTTTTTTTTTGTTACAGTTGCAGGCTGATAATACAACATTATTTGATGCTGTTGAAATTTGGCTCAATTTAATCCAAGATGAAAAATTAGCTCCATACAAAGAAGATATTATTAAGAGATTTAAAAAAGCTATGGAGCCATGTCATCTTTTGGCAAATATAACTGACCTTAAATATGAAGGTAAATAGGACCTAAATGCTTAACTACTATCAATATATAAAACATAGGTAACTCAACTGTATGGGCAGAAGAGTTTTCTCTAATCTGAATCAAATCATCTGGCATTGCCATATTAGATAACAATTAGCATAAATTAGATACCATACCCAATATGATAAAGATTACACTGGCCAACAAAATGAAACTTTTTTTTCTCATCACAAACATGATCACACTTTTCTTAATGCATTTTTCGCGCTGATTCCGAATCTGGTTTTATTTGTTTTCTAGCACGTATAGTTATATAGATACACTGGTTTTGATATTTTTAAGTTTTTGATATTGCTATAAGAAAATTTATGGATGTATAGATCACACTTAGGAAGGCTAAACAACAAATACATCATATACCTTATTCAATGTACTTATAAATAAAGAATATATACATTATTTTATTAAAAGCGCTGTGAGTGTGATTTCCTTTTGTAAATTTGGCCTGGATTGTCACGATACAGCATCCAACAATGGTCCGCCATCATGCTTTCATTCCAATATCCTTGGTAGCGCTTCTCCATCATCTGAATATCTTGATGGAAGCGCTCTCCTTGCTCGTCACTCACTGCACCAAGGTTTTCAGGAAAAAATCTAAGTGGGAATGCAGGAAGTGAATTTTTAACGACATTCGACACTCCATTTCTTTGAAGGCATCAAGGAGGTTCTTGACTCCATCCTTATACGCAGGTGACTTGTTGCTTCCAAGAAAGTTTTCACATATCCATTTGAACGCCAGCCAAGCCTTCAATTCCAGCGGACTTAGGACTTTTTCAAATTCAGTGTCATTCAAAACCTCCCTTATTTGTGGCCCAACAAAAATTCCTTCCTTCAATTTTGCTGCAGTAACCTTCGGAAATTTCCTTGAAAGGTATTGGAACCCTTCAGAATTGACTTTACCCATTGCTTTAACAAAATTCTTCATTAAACCAAGTTTAATGTGAAGAGGTGGCAGATAGATCTTTTGGGGATCCACTAAAGGGACAGACTGGACATTGCTTATCCCTGGGACATATGTATACCTAAGTGGCCAGTCACTTTTGGTGTAATGTTCTATAGTGGCGCGACTGTCCCACAGGCAAAGGAAACAACAAAATTTTGTGAATCCTGACTGCATACCCATAAGCATTCCTATAACTTTTAGATCTCCACAAACATTCCATTGATGACTGTCGTATTTGATTGCCTTAAGTAGTATATCCATATTGTCATATGTCCCTTTTAGATGGACGGAATGGGCAATGGGGATGGATGGCATTATATTACCATTATGCAAAAGAACTGCTTTCAGGCTTCTCTGCGACGAATCAATAAAGAGGCACCACTCAGATGCCACATACGTCTGAGATATGGCTGTAAATAGTCCATTGATGTCATGGCAATAACAGAGAGGACCGTCTACTGAAAAGAATGCTGTTAATTCAAAATTCCGCTTTCGGTAGTAACTAATACGAACATTGTTCTCAAGTAAATTGTTCTCCTTTAGTCTTGAGGCGAGAAGCTCTGATTTCTCTTTAGACAGCGATAAGTCTCTAACAAGATCATTCAACTGTCCTTGGGTTAACTTTTTAGGCTCTAAATGTCTACCTTCAAAAGTGTACTCTGGTTCTGTAGATGGTCCGGAAACGCCAGTTGCACCTTCATCACTTTCCATGTCATCTATGATAGAATCTAGCCTATCACTTGGGGGAATTGGAATGGGCAATGTTTCATCATGTTTTACTGGTCTACGTGCTGAATCCAAGTTTGGATATACAATCTGGTGTTTGTTCTTGGCAGAAAACCCCATTAAGTTCACACTACAAAAATAACAGTCTTGATGATGATCTCTCGGCTCCCTCCATATCATGGGTATGGCAAATGGCATTGAAGCTTTCTTTTTGTTAAGCCAATCACGTAATCCATTTGAACAGCCAGAACAGATTTGATGTGGTGCCCATGGTTTATCTTGGTCACCTAGATGGCAACCAAAGTATAGCTTATATATTTTCTTAATGTCGGTTGTAATACTTCGTCGCTGTGTTTTAGTTGTCAACTGGCCGCATACGAAACAGAACTTGTCGGGGTCATTCTTACATTGTCGAGGCATGTTGACTGACCTGAGCAAACTATAAATTCAAAAAAAATGTACACCAACTTGACACAACAAGTTCTTGGACTGGACTGATCTTTTGACACACACAGCACGGCGTTGTTGCCTGAATCACAATGCTGCTAGACGTAAAAGCTCACACCTGAAATACATAAGATGTATAATTAAGATAATTGAAATAAATAAGATGAATAAACTAAAATAAACACAATCAAATGTTGAAATATTAGTATTTTGCCTATTTAAAATGGTTAAATCTGTGTAGTTATATATATGCCTTCATCTTGAAAACTATACGTGCTAGAAAAGATCTGAATGCAGTTTTGGAATCAGCGTGAAAAATGCTATCCAGCCACTACAAATTTTACTCTGATGAAAAATCTTTGTTGACCAGTGTTATGAAAAATTGAAAAGTTATTAAAAAGGATTTGCATCCATTGTGAACACTATGAGCAATTATTGGATCATTTGACACATTGCTCCAACCATCTTGAATTAAAGTTACAGTAGAATTGACTAAGTCTTTTTTTATTGAATCCAGTACCTACTTCATTATTCACTTTGATTAGCGAGTCATCGGATAATTTTTTTCTGCTTGGAGGACAATAGCCTGGTCTTAAATTTTGGACCCATTTAATAAATTCTTTATTCTCTACAACAACAAATGGAATATTTGCTGAAAAGAAAAATCTGGCCATTTGCAAATCTAGTTCTTTTTGATCTACAGTTGTTCTAACCACATATGGCATTATCTGACCTTGTGTTTTCTTGGCTGGAGTAGAATGAAAAAATGGTATGGAAGATTCAGAAGTGGTTGAAGTGAATGAAGTCTCACTACTGTGAATTGTAGTGTCATCATGAACCAGGCTTTCATATGATTTGCTTGAAGAGGGTCTACTCTCAAAACTGCCGTGTCTATGTGTAGGAGGAAGAGTTGCTGATGTAGCTGTATTTGTAGCTCATCTGCATCACGAGCCTGTACCCATTTTTTATTGCATCGATCTAAATGATGATTCACTCGTTCTATTTTTTTGAAAATACACATCCGCAGTATTTGCACCGAACTCTATTTGGTCACTCAACATTTCTACTTCATCCCATTCAGCAGCTTTAAGTCTGCCACCAGTATGTGCGGGTCTAACTTTCTCTACATGATGTTTCTCTCTCAATTTTTCGAGTGATACTTTCTTTGCAATAATTGCATAGTACTCTAGTAGGCTGATCACTAAATAAAGTCGCCTTGTCCCATTCGCTAGCTTTAGATCTTCCACTTCTATAACACTCTGAGTTTGGCATTTTAAAAATTTAAATTTGAGTTAGGTCTAAATAAAGCTGAAATCTGCTGTTAAGAAATAAAGGAAAGATCTAAAATTAAAATGGAGAAAATTCTAGTATGTCATTATTATCTTGTATCTGAACTTTCTGTGAAATAAAGATGTCTTTTCAATATATATTGTAGATTAGATAAATAAATTAATAAAATACTAGATATATTAGGCACTACATAATTATCGAACCTTTCTAAAAAAAATTTCAACCCAGCAAAAACCTAGTTAGGTTGGGTTTTTTGTGAAAAACACGGGTTTTTGCCAACCCTGCTGAAGAATGGCTGATTGAAATAAATTCAGAATACATGGCAGGATATTATGCATTCTGCTTAAAAGACGCACTAATTTTGCCTCCTTATTTATTCAAAGATAGTATAGTGAGCTCTACATCAGCTAGTAATTGGTGGAAAATTGTTGAAATGAAAGGAAAAAAAGAGACCAGGTTACCATTAGGTTTTGCTAAATTCATGAGATCTATTCATAGTTGTCCGGACAGTTCCGGATCACTGGAAAGATTTTTTTCAACGTTTGGCTTGGTATGGAGTAAAATGCGAAATAGGTTAGGGAAAGAAAAGGCAGAAATGTTGGTTCGAATCTACCGCCACTTAAGGTCAAAAGATGCTGAACATATTGATCAGTAATCAATATTAGGTACCACTTAAATTATTTAAATTATAAAGCTGAAAAGAAACATGATTTATTTTTAGATATAGATAGCCAATTAGAAGATAGATAAATTAGATACAGTATTAGATATAAGGTCCATAATGAAACATGTCAAATAAATAGTTTCTGGAAATTTTCCATATTATAAAAAATGCCAAGTTAAAAATAAGTTAGAAGTAAATTGATATGGGTTTTTAGGTTGGGTGTTTGGGTACCAACCCTGCCGAAGTGCCAAAGGCACCACCTCTTGGAAGGATCCAAAGGACAAATTGTAGCGATAGGACATGAAACAGATATAAGATTGTGGTTGGAGGACCCCAACGGAGAAAAAAAGTTGACAGTAAGAAGAATGAGAGGTAAATATATCCAGAATGTTCAGCCTATCTCCAAGATGATCGGGGATACGAGTAGGGTGCTGTACAATCTGCTCTTGGTCATTTAGTATGGAAAAGTTGTAAGATAGTTCACCAGGGATGTTAGTGAAATGGGAGGAAAGCCAAAGATGGTAGTGAACATTGAAATCTAAAAGTGGAGATTTTAGCAAAGGGAGCGGGAAAGAATGTATTCCACTTTGGAAGTGAGGTAGTCAAAGGATTTTGGATAGTCAGTAGAATTAGTCGGAAGGTAAACAGCGCAGATGTATTTAGTTTGAAATTGGCATGTAAGCCGTTGTCAAAGGGTATAGAATTCGGAAGATTCAAGTTTGGGAATACGAGAACAAGTTAGGTCATTGTGTACATATACGCAACATCGACCTTTGTAGTGAAATTGAGTATAAAGAAAGTAAGAGGGTACAGAAAACGGATGCTATCAGTCGTCGTAAACACCTGAGTTTCGTGAGGAAAAGATGGAGATTTAGAGGAGGAAAGGTGGTGGTCAACAAATTGAAAATTTTAGAAAAGGCCACGAATGTTGCAGAAATTAATGAAAAGTGAGTCAAGCAGAAGTGAGGACATTTATGGTCCCCTCCCCAGGGGACTCCGAGGCTCTTATAGTTGATGTATTTTCTTTTTTAATTTTGAAAAGATTATGTAGTGTGTAAGATGCATGTATATGTAGTGAGCAAAAGGGAGAGGTGTGTGTGTTTGAGAGTATGCTACACTGCGGACATAGTAAATAAAAAATTAAAAATATTTATGCAACACAAAAAGACTAGAGATTAAATGTTTTGTATAATTATATTGAAGATAATAAACTTTTTCCCCTTTTTTTAAGGTATTAACTTTACAGTGGTATCAAAAAGGCACCTTTGTTAGCTCCGCTCTTGATCAAACCATTTGTGTATGGAGTGTATATGATAACAAACTTAAGTTTCTTCTGAAGTAAGTTGTATAGTAGTGCGAGTGTTTTTGTATATTATATGAGATACAGTAGCATTATGTTAGCAGGGGTGTGTGCGCACATGTACGTACGTACACCAGCACATAAACATACATAGGAAGGGTAGTGGGTGTCACTGCCTTAGTCCCCTTGGAAATCTTTGGCACAGAAACATGAGTGTTGGGTTTATGGTGTTAATCTCTTAATTTCTTGAAGAAATCAAAAAATATGCATATGCCTTTCGTTATTTACCTATTATCTTTGGTGTGTGTGTGATTGATTGATTACAAAATTAGTCTTAACCAGAACACTGAAAAAATCCTTCTACGAGTTTTCGAAGTATATGATCAAAATCTGAAAGGTTTCTTCAAAGTGTGACTAAGTTTTGATTCACCCCGTTTGAAGAACAATAAGGGAAGTGAGAGAGCTGTTCGTTTGTTTCGAAGGTTCCCAATCAGCAGCCAATGCGAGTGACAGGGTTTAGTAGCAAGACAGAAGACAGTTGAAATGGACGCATCTCTGAGGCACTTTTCCGCTGAAAATTCTTTTCAACAGACGACTACAAACTGGAAGGATGGATTTGGAATAGGTAGTTTCCTAGTTGTTGGTCTTCTGAGTTGTTGGTCTTCTGAGTTGTTGGTCTTCTGAGTTGTTGGTCTTCTGAGTTGTTGGTCTTCTGAGTTGTTGGTCTTCTGAGTTGTTGGTCTTCTGAGTTGTTGGTCTTCTGAGTTGTTGGTCTTCTGAGTTGTTGGTCTTCTGAGTTGTTGGTCTTCTGAGTTGTTGGTCTTCTGAGTTGTTGGTCTTCTGAGTTGTTGGTCTTCTGAGTTGTTGGTCTTCTGAGTTGTTGGTCTTCTGAGTTGTTGGTCTTCTGAGTTGTTGGTCTTCTGAGTTGTTGGTCTTCTGAGTTGTTGGTCTTCTGAGTTGTTGGTCTTCTGAGTTGTTGGTCTTCTGAGTTGTTGGTCTTCTGAGTTGTTGGTCTTCTGAGTTGTTGGTCTTCTGAGTTGTTGGTCTTCTGAGTTGTTGGTCTTCTGAGTTGTTGGTCTTCTGAGTTGTTGGTCTTCTGAGTTGTTGGTCTTCTGAGTTGTTGGTCTTCTGAGTTGTTGGTCTTCTGAGTTGTTGGTCTTCTGAGTTGTTGGTCTTCTGAGTTGTTGGTCTTCTGAGTTGTTGGTCTTCTGAGTTGTTGGTCTTCTGAGTTGTTGGTCTTCTGAGTTGTTGGTCTTCTGAGTTGTTGGTCTTCTGAGTTGTTGGTCTTCTGAGTTGTTGGTCTTCTGAGTTGTTGGTCTTCTGAGTTGTTGGTCTTCTGAGTTGTTGGTCTTCTGAGTTGTTGGTCTTCTGAGTTGTTGGTCTTCTGAGTTGTTGGTCTTCTGAGTTGTTGGTCTTCTGAGTTGTTGGTCTTCTGAGTTGTTGGTCTTCTGAGTTGTTGGTCTTCTGAGTTGTTGGTCTTCTGAGTTGTTGGTCTTCTGAGTTGTTGGTCTTCTGACCAACTTACAATTGAATATTGTCCCTTGTCATAAGAAAGTGGTTGTGTCAAGAAAGTTACTCAGTATGGCAGCCCATAAACATTGCGATCTAGATCGGAAGGGCTGCTGGCTAGGTACAGGGACTTCCTAGAGCGACTAAAGGAAAAAAACTAACAAGATTGTTTTAACAGGTATACATCCTCAAATTATCCAATGTAGCAATTTCTACAGCAAGGCGACCTATATTAACAATAACCTAAAGTCTCTGCCAACAGGAAGGAGTGCATTTTGCAAATTTTTGGAACAGTTTCTATGGGAGGAGGGACTTGTAAAGATTGATTTAATTGCGATAAATGAATCATGGCTTAGCATTGAAACTCGTGACTTTGTAGGGGAGTATCAAATTAGAGGTTATAGACTTTTTATTAAAAACAGAATAGGTAGGCGAGGAGGTGGTGGTATGTTATATATCAAAGATAATATTGCGAACGTTGTTATAGAATTAAATCACAGAATTCCAGAACCGATAGATTCGACTATAGCGGAACTTGAATTAAACGATTTTAAACTTCTTGTCGTTATACCAAATTTTGTTTGCTTTCAACAGTTTGGAAGAGAGCCCTCTTGTCAAAAAGTTTGCAGGATTCTGTTTTATTTGTATGTACTTAAATTTGATACCAAAGGATATGTTTACAGTTTTTATTTCTATTTGTCTGTTCTTCACAAATATGTTTTTGCAAGAAGTTGTATCTGTGTTGGTCACCCATGGTAGACAAGTTTGACTGTCTGTCTATAAGTAAATGTCTGTTATGTCAACTTCTTTATACACTTGTGAGAGAAAGTCTGCTGTTTTGACTCCCAATGAGACAGCCAACAATTCAAGTTATGGTACAGTTTTTTTTTGGCGGCTTTAGGGTGCCACTTTTGCCTTTGAATAAGCCAAGTTACTTTCATTTTCACTTGTTAAATAGGCACAACACCTAAAAGCTTGTGTGCTGGCATCTGTAAAAATGTGTAGTGTTTGGGGTTTCAATCTGTAAACAGCACATCTTAGTACATAGATGTTTTGAACTTTGTTTAAATCAGTGGCCAATTTTTTCCAATGAAGTTGGTCTTCCACTGAAAGTGGTTCATCCCAATCAATTTTCTTTTTTTCATAAGTCTTGCAAAAGGATTCTAGATCTTATGGTTGCTGGTAAATATAATTCACTGGGGTCAAAAATTTTGGATGATTCTGAAAGCACTTGTCTTTTTGTATTGGCATTTGGATTTAAGTTATAATTCTTTGTGCAAAGAGTGTCATTGTGTTCGGAATTCTGTTTTAAAAACCAAAGCATTCAGTGTTTTTGTGTAATTGTTAGGTTCAGTGTTCCCATTGTTGGCTTTTGTTATTTGTTCATTTAATTTAGAAGAATTAGAAACCCACTCTCACTCCAAAATTTCCTTGCTTCATTATGGGTTGTGACATTTTGTAAATGTCAAGCAATTCCTCTTCAGTTACAGTGGAACTAATGAGGTTATCCACATAAAAAATTTGTTTTAAAAACTGAACTGTTAAGTCCTCTTTAAGTAAGTTTAGGTGGTTTTTAATTGTTAAAGCAAGAATATTTGGAGAACAATTTGCTCCAAAAATAATTACTTTAAATCTGTAGGTTTTCAAACCTTTGTGAATGTCATGTGGATCATTAAACCACAAAAACCTGAGATGATTTTTATCATACTCAAGATTCAAATTTAGAGAGAGAAATGCTTTTTCTATGTCACTCTGTACTGCATAATTGTCTAAACGGAAGCAAAGGAGAATTTTTAAAAGATCTGAGACAAGATTTGGGCCTTCCATGAGACAGTCATTTAAACTAACAGAATTTGTATCCTTTAAACAACAGTTGTATACTACTATTAATTTAGTTGTGGATGAGTCTTCTCTGTAAACTCCTCCTGTGTTAAATAATGACAACCTCGTTTTTTAAAGGGTTCATCAGTAACTTCTTCAATGAAGCCCCTTTCTATTTGTTCTTTGAATATGTTGTTGTATTGTTCTAAAAGATTGTCATTTTTAAGTTTTCTGTAATTTTTATACAGATGTGTCTTAGCTACTTTCAAATTGCCCATTATTTCTGGACAAGGTGTTTTCCAAGGTAGCTCCACATAGTATTGATTGTCTGTGTTGTAATGTATCCTTAAATTGTCCTGTCATCAATTGGTCTTCATGTGTCCTTTATGCCAACTGATTCTAATAGTCACAACTGCTGTAACCCTTCATCCAATGTGGAATCATTTTCATTCAAATGTAGGATTACTATAGTAGGGTGTGTCAGTTTTAGTAAAGTCAACAATTCAAAAAACTACTAGTGACCAAATGATGCATTTTTATGTGCTAAATCGAAATAAGGGTTTAAAATCGAGATTTGACCACTCCTAGCTACTTATATTTGAAGTTGAAGTTTACAAAAAATCAGCAATTTTTGCAAGTATTTTTTTTATTGTATATAATTACATTTTACATACAATTAAAGACATTTTGATTGTATTTCATTATTAAAACTTAGAAATATAGATATGTTTCTTGAACTTTGCCAAAGATGCCATGTCTGCCTTGCTCTTGTTCCTCGACATGAGCTGCCTACTGGCCACCTGGCCACTGATGTATGCCTCCCTCCTCTCTTGTGAGTAAACATGTTGTGCTGCTTCAGTTGTCATCCTTACACACCTCTCTACTGACTGTGTGTGAGAGGGCCATGCAGGAACTTCCATTGGTCTATCCAGAAACTCCTTGATTGCAGCAGTGGTGAGGGAGCAGGTCGGAGGAGGGTCAGTCACGCCAGAGTTCCAGTCAATAAGCGAGAGTTTGGTGGCATCTGGTGTGATGTCAGGAGTCTTCCTGGGTCTGACACTGCAGTCTCCTACCTGTGTGTCCTCATCTCCTTCACCTTTGATTTCCAGTAATTTAGGGTGTGTCAATTTTAGTAAAGTCAACAATTCAAAAACTACTAATGCTCAAATGATGTCATATTATCTAGCAAACTTAGAAATATCTTTAGTGTTGTTTAAAAAAGCCATTTACCTACTTATATTTGACCAGGACGAAGGAGGACGAAGACTTCATACCAGATTCAGTCTGGTATGAAGTCTTCGTCCTCCTCTCTCCTCCCCGCGAATGCAGATATTTAGTTAATCTATCAATATAATATAGAATTATGAATATATGACATAATTTTTCAAATTTCGTGATATTACTATTATGGCAGGCAATGCATAAGAAATAAAATTAATATTAATGTTTTCATTATGATAAAAATAATAACTTTCTCAAGAGTTTCAGCCAGAGAAAATTGAATGAAACAAGTTTCATTCAATTTTCTGTGTTACCACATATTTATATTTTGGTTTATATATTTGTTTGTTCATTAATACTTTACATGAAATGTGCATGACTGGGCCTTATAAGCTACTTTATAAGCTAATTTAATTGTAAATTGCATAATTGATTAGAGGTAATATCCGCATAACATCCGCAGTCAGAAGTGCGGAAGCGGATATTAAAAATGACGCGGATATCCGGTCCACCACTAATATATATAACAGCAAAACTTATATGAAATCAAAATGTATACACCTTATGTTCTACCGCGCTTAACTAAAATACTAAACTCGGATGTGATCGAGTCTACAGTTACATTATTGTTGCCTTGTACAATACAATAAATACGATTTAGCATTATTTCACCACTTAAGGTGTGCGGGTGCCTATACTCGATGTAAAGGGCCTCCATATTGTTCACTACTATTTTTGTGCCCACCTTACAGTTGGTTGGCAAATTATCTTTAAACACGGACAGAATACAATCAAAAGCACGCACAAAGAGGGCGTCGTTAGCCACAACATCGTTATTAAATTCAAGTTTATAGAGACTCCTTTCCAATCGAAGGTTTTTTCTTACCGATCCGAGCTTTTCAATCGTGAATTCTTCACAACGCATATCGGCAGTTGAAATAATCTTCTAAATCGTAACGACAGCACCTCATTATGTAAAGATACAGCTCTTCAGGGTGAACAGTGTAGGTGAGCTCTGCCCTGTACTGCTCAAATCCTTTGTACCAAAGTTCATGATATTTCGAAGAGTCGTCTAAACCATTTAAATAAGCATTCAGCTCTAGAGTATTCTCGCCACGTTCATTCCTACACTCGATATACTCGTCGAGCAGAGGGGTGTATGCGTATTGAAGAACCGTATCGAAATAAACCATATCCGTAACACGTGCGTCTAATATAGGTTTTAGTTTGCCGAAACCTGCGATTTCAAACATTCTGTCGAGGATGAAGCGGGTTTCGCGTGGGGACAAGAACGTTATTATCAGATACATTCTTCCACATCAGTCATATATCAATGCATGGCTGATCGTTATTTATACATAACGTACAAACAATGGCATATGAGGGGGTATCACTAATCTGTTCTCTTCTTGTACCTCCACCTGCAGGTATTTTATAACGGTTCTCACCCCACTTCTCAACTATCACGAAGACTCTATTAATTTCCTCAACATTTAAGTAAACATCATTAAGTTTACCAGAGTTTGCTTGTCTACAAGTCGTTTCAAGTACATAGTTAATGACGCCGGTCTTACGTCTGAACACACGCAATGACTTCGTCACGGACACGTCGTATACGGCATTGAGAATGCTGCTCAAAGAAAGCTCCATCGTTTTCTATTGTGAGAGTACACAACCAGTCTGGTCAAGCTCTGAGATGACTATGAACAACCAGTGCGCTGTTTGGCTCGGGGACAGGTGTGGAGGAGTGAATCATACCAAGCGTTAATGTTTCGTGTACGGGTTTGTTCCAGCATGAAAGAATCATGCGAGTATTTGTACCCATTATACGGGGCAATTTTCCGATACACGAGGCGATATCGGTTTTAATGTTTTATCGGAATGCGCACTAGGCGTTCATTTCCACAAACTAAACACATTAACAATCCGGCGCGCTATTTGAGAAAAATGTGCCCGCATTTGTCCTTTTTGTTTAACAGTCGATACTCTTCTCAAAATTCTATTAAAAACTCTCACAGGCCTTTAGCCACAACCTCACTGCGAACCTCGTCATGATATGAATGTAGTGGTAAAAGTACTTTAGCTTGTCCATGATGACAAGGTTTACATTCTGAGCCGCAGGGTACGCGTACTTGGTATGATGCAGCATGCCGTAATACCGCCTGTCACACCACTCATCAACAAGACTCGCTACCCATACCCGTTGCTTCTCTTCTGCACGCGTTGTTTCTTTCACCTCAAGGTATATGTACGTTTTTATACAGTTTAGCCCTACACCGTAGTCCATTACGTCGTTTGTGCCGCGAAATCCGGCAATGCTCTCGCCAGAATATTCATTGAGTATTTGAACATCTTGTTCCTCAAGCTTCGTGCGGTTCAATGTACCCTTAAAAGTCTCAAATGAGCGGGGGCTAGGCCGTCTTTCAGTATTCACCACATCTTCCGACTTTACCGAATACCACTTCATAAACGTCGAACACGCAATATCAAAAGTCGCCATCACTATTTTTCGTCTACGTGAGAAAATACACGTTTGAGCTCCAGGGTGCGCAGCGGCCAACTGAGCACGCAGGGGCAGTGATATGCCCAGTTAGTAGTAGGAGTCACGTGATCCTTTGATTGAACTTAGTGGGCGGAGCTTAGGACTTTTCATGCACACGCACACACACACGCGCGCGCACACAGGAGAAAATGAAACCCTAATTGAAAGTTATAAATATACATAATAAATAAACATATCGTTAATAAGACATATACATCATTCAGGTACTATGGTACCCAAAGCGTACGGTTTCATAGGTGCCAGGCACCTGGTAACATTTCCTATAGGTGTTACGACACACCTTTGTGCCCCTAAGTTCCTTCACACACCCCAGTTTCTGTGCCCGAAAATTGTGGGTTCCTCCAGTCAGTTTGGGTGGTTGGTCACCCTCATCTTCTAAGCACACTAACTCCTTCATCGAATTAAAGTTAACGACCCGTCGGTTCGCCAGGTTAAGCGTGATGCCCTTCGCCTTCACGATATATTTCAGCTCTTTCCTCACCCACACCCCATAAGGTTTTGGCCCTGTTGAGACAAAGGAGTCAGCGTATGCGATATCTCCATACTCATCCTTGATCTCGTCAGTCAACTCTCCGAGGAATTCCCTGATAGGCGGCATGTATTCATCTTCCCTCTCTGCGAATATTACGCTATCTGTATCAATGTACAACACCCTCCGCCCAAGAGAGTGCAGTAGTCCCCAAAGCTTGATGCGTGCGTATGCCATTGTGAAGCTGGCTACAGGTATTTTTGCAACACGTAAGGTATCTGTGGCCAGTTCGGTGGTGGTGTACTTTATTATGTTCGTGTTACCAACATTCACAATCTCCATAACCTCTTTATCGGGGCATTGGCATAATCCCACACCTCGTTATAACTTTGGGCTAGGTGAACGTTCCCCTTACCTTTATTCTGTGCAAACTTGCCCAAAGACTATTTAGGCATAACTTTGCACTAAAGCGCTTGCCAGGATTCTTAATAATTTGGGCCCGGTCAAGTTTTATCCCTTCACGGTAACGCTGAATATAAGCCGGTTTTTCACCCTTGCTCTTAACCCCTCGCGGGTAGCCTGATGCTTCTACTTTATCCTTCAAAAAAGTATTTATATACGGCGTGAAAAGGTTGGGGAGTTTCTGAAACCTCCACACCTCATATATCTTCAATATTCTGTAACCATGGTGGATGGCTAGGGACAGCTCAGACTTGTATATACACCTCTAATCTTCCGCTGGTTGGTTATGATTACAGGACCCATTATTCTCTTCTGCGCACTTCACGCACAGGGGAAACTTGAGTTTGTGATCTATAACCATGGGTAAGATCGGCATCCATAAATCGCGAGGGGGGAGCACGTCTACGAAAGAAAGACCGACGTAGTACTTGTTCAAATTTGTTGAGAACACATCGATGGTGGGCAGGTCAGGTGCACCTACGGGGTACGGATTGTTCTTCATCACGTAGGGATATAAAGAACAGAAGTCTAGTAATGGAGTTTCACGCCCTCAGTAGGTGGAAAGTATTGCTTGAATAGGTTTTGTACGCCCTCGGAACAAGCTATCACCGCATTTGAGAGGATCCAACACCATTGAACGCTTGATCGTGTTTATTTCTTCACGGTACTGTCTATCTGTTTCCATCCGTGCATCATACTCCTGCTCCTACAAGATCTAGTGAGTGAACTGGGTGCCTATAAGCTGATCGCAGGTGCGGGTCCATGCAAGACTGTCGGCAGATTTACTGTGGATATCCTACGATTCCACATTCAGGACGTGGGCACCCATGCCACCAACAACCGTTCAAGGAGTACACAGTCTTCTCACCAGTGGTACGGTCTTCGCTTAGACCATCAACCCAAAAAACACGGCCATTGACCTCTCCCGTGTTTTGTGTATACTCCGGTCTGCTGTTATGTGTGTGAGCCAGTAAATAGCCTTGTGCCCATAACTGCGAGGGTTGTTTCTATGAATGACGGCTAAAATGTCTTTAGGCCTGAAATTGTCATTGAACACCGTAAAGCACAATGAGGCAATTGTAGTTGCTACTTGCAGCGGATCGCAGTTTATGTGGGGGATACGTCGTAGCTAATATCATAACACCGCTTCCCGTTGATCAGCGAAGTTAAGTGACATTGGGTCGGATAGTAGTTGGATGGGAGACCGTCCGCTGCGTCCAGACTATGTAGCTACCCGTGGTTCGGATCCCACGTAAAGCTGTAGGTCCCCTCCGTCATATGACCTTAGATGTTGCGAAGGAGGTTAAACAAAACCAATAATTATTAGCTCGTCAGCGTGTGTGGAGTCTGTAGCTACACTGTCACGAGGGTCGTGTGTAATATTGATGATGGAGTGCTGTACATCGTCGTCATTCACGGTTCTCTGGAAGAAAAACAAGAATATAAGGAGCAGCACTTAAATTGTTATATTTTGTAAATGACCCACTTAGGGGTGTGACGTGTTAAAGATGGAATCTGTAGAAAAATTCAGGTTCACAAGCCCCTCCACATGTATTATATCTGGCCCTGCAGGATGTGGTAAAACTGTTTATGCTTAAAATCATTAAAGATAAGGGGGAGATGTTCTCAAAATTTGTACATAAAGTAATATGGTGCTATTCGACGTATCAGTCAGTGTTCAACGAGTACCAAGATGATATTTTGTTCCACAAAGGTGTATATGACGTTAATTCGTTAAAGGGAAATGAGCATACAGTCATTGTAATTGACGATCTCATGTTGGAAATGGTTTAAACGTTTGCCGAGACATTTACAGTGTTCTCCCACCATCTTAACATAAGCGTATTCTTCATCAATCAGAATCTATTTTTCAAAAATAGATAAAGGGTGATCCAGAGAAATGGGACCCAAAAGAAACCCCTGTAACTCTTAAAGTATAAGTCCTTTTATAAAATCATACGCATCATTCGAAAGAGGATAGTTACAAGTTTGTACAGGATTGTATAGGTTTTGACAATACAATACAAGATACAAAACAAAATAAAAGTGTTAGTTAAAACTAACCCTTCAAGATGACTGCATGGACTGTGGAACAGCTGCGTTTCATAACTGAGCAATATTATGAGCAGGGTCGTGGAGTCGTGGAGTCGCACGTTTCAGGGCGGAGTCGGAGTCGGTAAAAAACTTCCGACTCCGACTCCAATTTCTGTGTCCTGTGTCACCCTTAATTTCTAAATCCTAAATACTAACATTTAGGTTATTTAGTTTTTTTGGTCAATAAACCTTATTCATTGATAGCCCCTAGATTAAGTTTTTTTAATATTTTTTTTTTACATTTTCAGAATATACAATTAATATTTATTTAAATATAAAATATAAAATTTCACACTTAGTGTGGTGGTGATGAAATGTCTTATTATTATGATAATTATAGAGTGAAACACTAGAGGAGTCGGAGTCGTATATTTAAAATGTGAGGAGTCGGAGTCGGATTTTTAGATTTTTTACAATGTGTGGAGTCGGAGTCGGAAAATTTTGGACCGACTCCACAACCCTGATTATGAGCATGGAAGAAGTGTAGTTTCAGCTCAAAGATCTTTCAAGACAAATTTTCAGATGTCAAAATCACCTTCTAAGAAAGTAATCCGTCGGTGTGTCAGAAATTTTTCCCTAACTGGCAGCATTGGAAAAAGAAAACCAACTGGAAGAGTGCGCACAGCAAGGACAGACGAGATCATTAACAGAACTCATGAAATTGTACAGGATAATCCTAACATAAGCATCAGACGTGCTTCTCAGCTGTTAGGAGTTGGATATGGAACAACACACCGTATATTCAAGCAAAATTTAATGCTTTTTCCATATAAAATTCAAACAGTGCAACAACTAAACGATGGAGATTTCGCACGAAGACGACAATTCTGTCAATGGATCCAACAGAAGGTAAATGACACCACCAATTTTCTAGCAACTTTGATTATGTCAGACGAAGCCCATTTTCACTTGAATGGAACTGTAAACAAACAAAATTGTCGTTTCTGGGCAACAGAAAATCCATTGAATATTACCGAAGTCCCGTTGCATAGTCAGCGTGTAACTGTTTGGTGTGGTCTTACTGCATCTCAGATCATAGGGCCGTACTTTTTCGAGGATTCCACCGGAAACACGGTCACTGTAAATGGTGATCGCTACGAAAAAATGTTGACCGATTTCCTTATTCCTAAATTAAGAGATCTTTGTCTAGAAAACCACTGGTTCCAACAAGACAGAGCTACCTGCCATACCACGAGGAACTGCATGGCAGTTTTGCGTCAAACGTTTCCAGGCGAGTTAATTTCAAGATTTGGAGACGTTGAATGGCCCGCAAGGTCTCCGGATTTTTCTCCCTTAGATTATTATCTCTGGGGATATTTAAAGAGTAGGGTCTACAGAAATAACCCAACGACCTTGCAAGAATTGAAGGCCGCCATCACAAATGAGACACAGGCCATACCACCGCACACTCTTGCAAAAGTGATGCAGAACTTACAAGCGAGAACACTGGAATGCTTGGCAACTAATGGAGCACATTTGAAAGGAGTCATTTTAAAAAAATAAATATTTCATAATAAACTTGTAACTCTACTCTTTCGAATGATATACAGGGTGTCCCGTAAGTCTGGACCCATAGGGAAAAATAATAAAATTACAAAATAGTCCAAAAATTTATTACATAATCTGTTCAAAGTGTCCGCCGTTGTGTCGCACACATAGTTGAAGACGCAATCTCCACTGCGACAGCACTTTCTGAATCACAGTCGCAGAAATTTCTTGACACGCCTCCACAATGCGTGCTTTAAGGTGGAAAATGTTCTGAAGTTTGACCTCGTACACTTTGGCTTTCAAGTGGCCTCACAAATAAAACTCCAGCGGAGTAAGATCATAATAAAAAAATAATAAAAATAATAATAAAAATAATAAAAAAATATATTATAAATAAATTTTTGGACTATTTTGTAATTTTATTATTTTTCCCTATGGGTCCAGACTTACGGGACACCCTGTATATAGTTTTTATGAAAGGAATTAAATATTAAGAATATTTGACTTTTTTTTATGGGTCCCATTTATCTGGATCACCCAGTACATGCGTGATGTGTCGTTAAATACACAATATCTAGTCTTACTCGCGCAACGTAGAGATGTGTCACAAATTGGAGTATTAGCCAATCAAATGTTCCCGAATCAGCGTAACGAGTTTTTGGAAGTTTATAAAGAAGCTACAAGTCAGCGTTACAGCTTTGTGACCTTCATCCGCGAAACACGTTTAGGGTACTTCTAAGAACGAATATATTTCCAAACGAGCCTGAAACGGTGTATATTCCAGAATGACAAATGGGCTAAAGAAATATCGTGACTTAGTCCTATATGGGCACAATTATGAATTTTTTTTTTTTATGTTTATTTTTTTAGTATTATCATATTTGGGCTCATTTTAAACAGAAATAGGATTATTTTAAAATTTATATATATATTTCTTGTTTTAGTGAAACGTTACAGATCTGTAACATCTGACATCTAAGACTCACAATTTATATATTACAAATTTGTAAACTATGAACTCAGGATATAAATAAGTAACTTTTTCAACAAACTTTATTGACAGAGAAAGAAAATAGTAACTTGTATAAATTATAATATAAACAGGTAATATTTTGTAATAAAAAATGTTTGAAAAACGAACTAAAGTATGAAAGAAAATAGTTTACTCTGTGAAATTTCAAGAAACAATTTTTTTTTACCATCAATGCAAAGATAGGCTTCACATTTCTGACAGTATATGTATGGACTGCTTTTGCATCCTGGCAGCTTACACCGTCCCCTTTTTTCATTATAAAGTGGGAAATGGTCCACCATGTCACACCTAATGGCTTTTTGGGGAATTGGTTTACTACCATGACCTGCTCGCTTTTTATTTTCATAGTCCATGTCCACTGATGAAGATGGACGACCTCTTTTTCTTTGCTCTGAAACCTTACCTTCTCTATTCAAGGTATCTGCATACTAATGTTTGAATTCTAGCAGGGTCAGTTGTTTCTTTTTCGGTAAACCTAAGTCTGTGCAGTCTCTTCTATAGAGTAACCAGCATGTCACTACAATCATATCAAGGAAATGGAAGATCCTATGATAGTATTTTTTAGACCGCAGTTTGATTCGATACAACCCTATTAGTGAGTCCAGGAGATCCACACCCCCTATAAACTGATTGTAAGTCTTCACTGCATTGGGACAAGAAACGTCTATTTTGCTTTTGCTTGTTTTATCCCATCTTTTGACTGAATAGGATTTATGGATTCAAAGGTTGTTAGGAGTAGGACAGCTTTGGTATCCAGCCATTTTATTACCCTTACAGTACTATCTCCCATGCTAGCCTCTTTCTGATCATAAGCTCCCCTACCTTTTTTTTCAAGTCTTTATCAGACAAAATAGGGCAACCTTTTAGCCTATTGGCTCGAACAGTCCCAAGGCAGTATATCCTACGTTTTGCTAACTCACATACTAATGGAATGGATGTGAACCAATTGTCGAAATATAAGAGTTTTTGTTTGAAGGAATATTTTGTGCTAACCTAAGTACTATGTTTGAGCTAGCACCTAAATCTACACTGTTGTCTGGTGGGGCAATCATTCCTGTATACATTTCAAAATCATGAATAATACCTTTGCTATCGCAAAGCACAAAAACTTTATAGCCATATTTATGAGGTTTACTTGGTATTAGTGTTGAAAACCGGTTTGTAAAAATTCCCCTAAAAATCGAAAACCGAAAGAAAAAACCGGTTTTATCGATTGATTTTTATTTGCCTCAAACTTGCGCTACAGCGCACAAAAAATAACTTCGAATACATTACCTATTAAGTTAAATTGTGACAAACTGGCAACTGCTCTTCAGTATAATTTTTGCCTATCTGGCAACTCGATCTTCAGTTTGTCTCATCATGTAGGCTGTAGTGTAGAGTCAGTCGACTAAAGCCCTATTCGCAGTATAAGACCCTTAATGCCCTTTGTTTCTTAAGATGTCATTTCCAAAATAGGGATAAAATCTAAATTAATTTATATTTTTTCTTACACGAAGAGTCAATTTTCTGTTTTCTAGGTAAAAATTTTTCATTAAAAAATTTTATTTCAATGTTTTTTTCCAAAATAGAGAAATTTTATTTTTATTCTTTATAATTTTTTTACAAAAAGAAGTTTATTTCTTTCTTAGTATAGATGTTTTATTTTAAAAAATTATTTCAAATCTAAATTGTTTTAATAATGTATTATTTTGGCTAAAATAAAATATGTGAAAGTTGTCATTTTCTTATTCATATGCATACATATGATGCTGCATTTTTGCATTCTTTTGACCAAAAAATAGGCGATAAGCTATGCTTGTTAAGAGTTAAAGTCAGTACCTTTCAATTGTGGCTTTTAAAAATTACTATACTTTTCGGTCATAACCGGTTAAAACCGGTTTTCAAAAAACATCGATTAAAAACCGGTTTGTAAAGTTTCGATTATTTTTGAACACTACTTGGTATATACTGTTTCAGAGATGATGCCCTTTGAACGGTATCATTTGCTCATCAACACAAAGCATTTGATCCATCGGAATGTTATTGTATTTTTGTCGCAAGTGGGATAAAAGTGGCCTCACCTTGAAAAGCTTATCAAAGTTATCATCTCCTGGTTGAACCATTTTACTGTTATCATTGAAGCGAATGTAACTTTTAATCTGCTCAAACCTAACCCGGCTCATAATCTGCCATATGTACCCAATACTAAGACTCTGTGACCAATATAATCTTGTACGAGGTAGAGGAACAATAGACATATTCAAAATAATGGAAATGAATAGCTCTAACTCTTGGGTGGTTAGATCAAGCGGTTTTGACGAATTTTTTTCAATGGAATATAAATTAGACTGTTGTACAATATGTTCCATGATGGCATCATCAAAAAACAACCTAAAATATTCACAAGGTGATAAAATGGATTTACTTGCGGGTAGCACACCAAGACAGTCGCAGGAAGATACTGGGGAACCATCATCTCTGACTGACTTCCAAATCACTCTTCTTTGGTTATGTGCAGTCATCAAAGGAGTACTAGAAACAGTTTGTGGCATTATCTGGAAAGTATGCATTGAATATATATATAACGGATTCTATCGAATAGTGTCACTAAAATTTTTCAACTTTAGTGATACTATTCGTTTGGTGACACTATTTGCTATGGTGACACTATTTGATAGAATCCGTTATATATACATACATATATACACGCACTGGAATGGACCACTATGGGAAGACGCAGGGGAGGGAGACCTAAAGAAAAGTGGGTAAGAACTATGAGGAGAGAAGCTGGAGATATTTCATTGAGGCGCTATGCATCCCCTGGGGTGCCGAAAGAATATATATATATAAGCACACCAGACAAAAAAATTAGTCACCCCTCTCAGAATGTACCTAATAACGTGTGACGGCGCCTCTGGCCTTGATAACCGCACGAATCCGGCGAGGCAGAGACTCTACGAGGTTGTGCATGTACTGAACATCGATTTGCTGCCACTCGTTCATCAGCCGGTCCCGAAGTTCCGCCAGAGTCCGTGGGTGTCTATTCCTGCGCTTCACTTTCTGTTTCCAGCCTGAACAACACCTTCGACGCATTCAGGATTAAAGGCTTCATTGGACCTGCGATGTACTCGTCGCCTCCCATCATTGGAGAACAAACAAAAACGGGACTCATCGGACCAAATTACACGTTTCCAATCTGCCGCAGTCCAGTTTTTGTGCCTCTGAACCCATTTATAACGTGCCAATTTGTGACTTGCTGTTAACAGCGGCCTCTTCCGTGGTACCCTGCTCCAGATGTCCATCGCATGCAGTTCTCGTCGCAATGTCCGTTCGGAAATTGGTCGCTGGAGAACCTCATTGGTTTCTTGGAGCAATTGTTCTCTGGTTTGAAAACGATTTGCAGTTACTAGACGAGAAACATGGCGGCGGCCCCTATTGTCGAGAATTGTTTTCCGGCCACAGTTACGCCGTCGATTGTCAGTTGATTGCGAACTACACCACTCTTTGTAAACTCGCTGGACAGTACGCGTTGACACACCAACAAATTGGGCTACTTCAGACATTTTGTGTCCGTGGGCTCTGCCAAACACGATGGCTCCTTTTTGCCACTGAGTAACGTCTGCCTCACGACCCATTTTGCAGACTATATCCAACACACACTTTGTTCTTCACCACCTCACGAAACAGATCTGATCCTGTGTTCTACGTCACCGCTACTTGTCACTTACCAATGCTACATCAGCGCCCTCTGTGTGACCTTGAACTTCCTACTATCGGTGCTATTAGGGGTGACTAATTTTTTGTCCGGTGTGCTTATATATATATATATATATATATATATATATATATATATATATGATAGTAATAATAATGTTACAGCTATAATTGATAATTTTATGGAATAATAAATAAAAATGCATAGGCAAGGTCAAATGCTTGATATCCTAGGCCAGAGAGGTCATTGAACCTTTGGCAATAAAGAACTAAGCTAAAGGAAAACAATCCATTGAGGTTTATTAGCTGCAAAATAATTTCAATTGAATGCAAAGACTGAAATTTATGTGATGTCAAATAAAAATATAACGAGAAATCACCTGAATCACCACCATCATCACTCAAATCATCATCAGAGCTGCACTGCTGAGGGACATATTCATCTTCAGAATCACCATCCTGTAGGCGTTCGTCATCGCTTTCTCCCCATTCTCCTCCAACCATGGGTGTTCCACTTCCATAAAAACAACTGGTGTCCATGACTAAAAAAATAAAGCATTTGTTGTACATTCGTCATCATAAATATTATATATATATATACCGTATATATATGATACATACACATAGTAAAGCCTACAAGATGGCTAAATGGGCTTTTCTTCTTTGAGGCATAAGCCTCGAGGATTGGCCTAAATGACAGAGTAAACAGATATGCTACATCTCGATGAAGTCTAACAAGTCTCCTAATTTTCCACTACGAATATATTCTACTACCTAATCCTGTCTAAGAGCATATATTGAACTAATAAAAAAATCATTCAACGTACCTTTATTTCAATGAAGCACAAAATGAAGAAAAAAAATTCTTGGTATACACCCTCTTCCAGCTGCGTCGAAATACTAACTAAGCGTTGGGATATCCGCACTATTTACTTCCGTAGGAGTTGCCAATTCGAGATATAAAATCTTTGAAACGTTACAGAACAGAGGATATCGGCACTTGAGTAAAAAGAATTTATTTTCCTGTGAATAACTCATAGGTTTTGAGGCGTTACAGATCTGTTACAAATATCCATATAGGGTTAAAAAAAACTCATTGATTGCCCCGGGCATTGCAGCAGATGTTTGTTAAAAATATCGACTCGGACTTTTTTAAAATGCATCTGTGAAATCTGCCTTAGTTATAAAATGTAATGTGCCAATGAAATCCCTCAGAAGGCTCGTGTACGTCGTTACAAGAACATAATGCGTACGCTCGCTCGTAAAAGTAAAATTGTGGGGAAGAAAAAGCGAATTATTGTACAAAGCGTGGGATCATTCCTCCCCATCTTATTTTCAATTTTGGGTCCTTTACTGACTAGATTAATATAATGAAGAAAGTGGTAGTGATTCCGCACGAGATGTATGCTTCACTGCAAAGTTCAGAGAGTCCAGACACGGTTCTAGAACCCCGTAAAAGCAGGCTTAAAAGAATGGAAAGCGAACTGATAGACCTATTAAACAGTGAAAAGTCACGTGATGAGAAAAGGATCTTGTACCAAATAGGCTCTGCAGAAATTTCTTCATGAGTACGAAGATTATAAGAATCCGACAGAGATCCCCGTGGTTATTAGGCACAGCGCGAGCAACGATGAGCATGGCGACGTAGGACCTGGGGCCGACCTTAGAGACGACCAACCAAAGAATAACGGAACGCAGCACGTCGAGCATGTATTAAAAAGCAGTCTCCCACATACATTGAGGAATAAAGGCTTAAGTCTTTATAATCTATTGAGTGAGGACCCCATCATACAGTGGACCGATACAGGCGAGGTCATTGTTGAAGGAACAAGGGTACAGGGATCGAATATCGTCGAAATTGTCCATGATCTGATGAGAAAGTAGGACAGGCCCTCACCATCAGGATGGAAGTATATTAAAGCAAGACTACAACAAATAAAATGTCCCCAAAACATTGATAGGAAATCTGAATAGGTTAAAAGACTCGGAGGAAGTCTCGCATGTGCCACAACTGAGTACGCCATCACCCCCAACAGTAGCATCTCTGAAGAGGAGAAAGAAGAGACCAAACAACAACGGCCAACCCTATCCACGTGTCTGAAATATGCAAATGGCTCACATTAAGAAAACGCTATTATGACATTTCTAGCCCAGCCTCCTATGGCGGTGTTGATAGACTGTACAGAGGTATTTACAATGATGGAATAGGGAAAAAAGATGTTGAGAGGTTTTTGCGGGAGCAGGATGCTTATACACTTCATAAAACCGGTGAGAAAAAGGTTTAAAACAGCCAGGACAACAGCGGCTTCGATTGACTATTTGGCAAGCGGATTTAACAGACATGCAAAGATATTCAGTATATAATGATGGCTATCGCTACATCCTATTCTGTTGGCAGAGTTTAATATCAGTTACTACACTAGCAATTCTACACATAAGGCCTCTTTAGCTGAAAGAGTTCAACCTACCTTAAAGGAGGGCATGCATCGCTATTTTACACACAAAAACATACAAATATGTAAACATTCTGGGATCATTGGCCTCGTCATACAACCGTTCACACCATCGCGCGATTGGGACAACGCCTAACGAGGTTTTAGAAAGAGGTACGCACACAGAGTGTGAGGTGAGAAGAGATATTCGTAGAGCACCGCCACACACTGCACGATTCAAAATCAGTGATTATGTAAGGCTATCGCGTTCTGGAAATAAATTCGCGAAGGGATTTGAGCAAGGATGGACACGTGAGATTTTTAAAGTTAATGCTATGAGGCCTAAAGACGAGATAATGATGTATTACGTTGAAGATTTGAATGGGGAAGAAATCGCAGGAGGCTTTTACCACGAGGAGTTGCAGAAAGTGACATTTAATTTAGGAAAAAATGTTTTTAAAATTGAAAAAATTTAGGCAGCAAAGGTTCAGGGAAGAGAAAAATGTACCTGGTGAATTGGCTAGGGTACCCAGAAAGGTTCACTGATGCAATAATGAAGCTTAAGTAGTATACATGGCGCCTAACTCCTTTTATGTCACACTCCTCTTCTCTGTCTGTACATCCTAACAGCACAAGCCAACTTTGTAACAGAACTCCATGGACCCATTAAATTGGAACGTGATTCGTACGAGATGGGGTTATGCGAAATTCAGCTATCCACCAGCTACTTAAGTATTGATTATAACGAACCTGTCTTTACGGTTCTTAGAGATCGTGATAAGTGTGAAAAGGCAGGGGTGGGGAGGTCCTGTATTACACTACAGTAGTAATACTAGGCCCGGGTCGTTATGATGCGGCCGAGGATGTTGAGAGACTTAAACGGAAGTTTAAAAAGCTCATATCTTACGGCTGATTTAGTATCCGAAATCGTAAACAAAGAAACCCCTGCACATGCTCTGACCCTAAAATCACAGGATAATAGAAATATTAAAGACAAAGGATTGTTCCAAATTATAACCTAGGGCCGATATGGAGCAGCGTTCCAAAGATATTCCTTTCACGAGGCACAACATGACTTGTCCAGCTTAATGTATCAGGTGAAATTGGAGAAATTGGGTGAAGGCTATCAATCCCCAGACATGTGCTATATTTACAGCAATATCGTGGAGCATCAATTTGTTGGGGATAGCCAGGCGCGTCTCCTGCGCATTCCCAACCATAGAGGGAAGAGCTTGAGCATTACATATGACAAGCCCCATTATGTGACTGTTGCGACTAATCTATTAACCAATATCAATATATATATAAACGATTGAGGGAAAAAATTTCCCATTCGGTGATGGGAACTTAACAGTGAAGCTACACTTTCGTCGCATTCAGTTATAATGACCCGGAGACCTTTCACAGTCTATCGAGGGGTGAGATATCAGCGTGGGAGTGGGCTTGGACCCATTTTTTCAACCATACTACTCACGGCTGTCCCGTTGTTGAAGAGGGGGGGCCAGATACCTCGGGAGGAAGGTGTTACAATCAGGTTTTAACACGATAGAAGACACAATGGGTGGAGCTAAACCTGAAGAAGCTCTAAAAAAACATTTAAAACGTGCACGGGACGAAATCATCAATGATGCAAAGAGAAAAATGCGTGGTGGCGGAAGAGGAGGGCTGTCCGGAAGAAGGGGTTACCAACACGTGGCGTTAAACGTAAAAGGACATCAAAAAAGAAGTGGTGCTCTAAGCGAATGAAACCTATGGTTGACCATTTTTTTAACTGATATAAGCTGAGGACATTGCTCTCATGAATCATAGGCTGATTACTATTTGTCGAGAGAGGTGGCACTATTTCTGACTCGTCATGGCACGCTTCATCCATCCGTGTAGCTCACAATGTTATAAATCGGAGCTGTCCCTCTTTGATATGCCCCCAACACAAGTTTCTATTGACACAGTGACTACAATTAACCTATTAAACACAATTAGTTCCCGAGTGTCCCTATAGAGTTCGTGATGCCCAGCTCATGCCCATACTTTTTTGATCCAAGTTGCATGCACATGTAGATTAGGGTGGATCGATTTTACATTTTTTTCGATTTCCATATTCTAATAGAGACAAAAACTTGCGCATGCATGAGAAAATAGCCTCTGCAAAATCTTAGCTTAATAGGTAATCATCTTCTGCCCCCGGCAGAGCGATGAAAATCATATTTTAGTAGTCAAAAACGTATTTTTCTTATAATTTTTAAAATATTTCAATATGCATCAAAATTATTCCTAATAACTATAAAGTCGATGAAAAAGACCTCATATGATCGTTTTTCCAAGCGCGTTGTCCTACGTTAATATCTTTTGCCCCCGGCAACAACGTCAAATGTTGAAAAAATAGGTAATTTATATACATATATTCAGATCGGCTCTTTGTCTTAAATAATGCATTTATATATTTCCCATAGCATTTATATCGTTGCTTAGGCATGAAATAACACACACGCAAAATTTTATGACTAGAGTAATATCTTCTGTCCCCGAGAAAAGTCTAAATGTGGATTATAATTACGTTAATGCGATGTTATAAGTACAATAAGTGCTAAGTACAGCTCCTCGCTTGCTAATTTTATAAAATTAGCAACCCAGAACTCGCCACGAGGAGGTGGCTGTACGTCGAGTTCCACCCTATCCAGCCCCAACCACCCTTCCTTTGGCTGCATGTCGATTTACATACGGTAATCTTTCTTAGAATCAAATCGTGGAATTTTTGTTCGGGAGTGAAGACGGGAGCGGATGAATCCGTCCCTCTCTTCTATTCCACTTACACTGGCAGAGGCTTCGGTTACTAATTTGATGAGTCTCTCGACCGCTTGAGTATGACAAGGGAATAGTGGGATCAGTCCATGTAGCTGCTACATGCCGATGAGCAACACATAAGAGAATTGGGATGGAGAAGAATATTAAAAGCACGATCAAAACAATCACCAGCGGGGGAAATGCGAGCCTTCGCCATGCCTGAGCTGCTCTACGATAGTCAAAACTTACGAAATGATCAACTGGCAAACGGCTGAGGTGACCAAACCCCCCGTTACAAAAACAATACCTGATACCCGAATAAAAGAGTTTGTTGAGACGGGAGACCAGCCTGATGGACTGATCCCACTATTCCCTTGTCATACTCAAGCGGTCGAGAGACTCATCAAATTAGTAACCGAAGCCTCTGCCAGGGTAAGTGGAATAGAAGAGAGGGACGGATTCATCCGCTCCCGTCTTCACTCCCGCACAAAAATTCCACGATTTGATTCTAAGAAAGATTACCGTATGTAAATCGACATGCAGCCAAAGGAAGGGTGGTTGGGGCTGGATAGGGTGGAACTCGACGTACAGCCACCTCCTCGTGGTGAGTTCTGGGTTGCTAATTTTATAAAATTAGCAAGCGAGGAGCTGTACTTAGCACTTATTGTACTTATAACATCGCATTAACGTAATTATAATCCACATTTAGACTTTTCTCGGGGACAGAAGATATTACTCTAGTCATAAAATTTTGCGTGTGTGTTATTTCATGCCTAAGCAACGATATAAATGCTATGGGAAATATATAAATGCATTATTTAAGACAAAGAGCCGATCTGAATATATGTATATAAATTACCTATTTTTTCAACATTTGACGTTGCCGGGGGCAAAAGATATTAACGTAGGACAACGCGCTTGGAAAAACGATCATATGAGGTCTTTTTCATCGACTTTTTATTAGGAATAATTTTGATGCATATTGAAATATTTTAAAAATTATAAGAAAAATACGTTTTTGACTACTAAAATATGATTTTCATCGCTCTGCCGGGGGCAGAAGATGATTACCTATTAAGCTAAGATTTTGCAGAGGCTATTTTCTCATGCATGCGCAAGTTTTTGTCTCTATTAGAATTAGTGATGTAGGTCACATCCGCACATTTTTCTCCGCATCCGCACTTTGGACTGCGGATGTCGTGCGGATGTGGACCGTTGAGATAAAACGTCATTAATAAGCGGAAATTATCAAATTCTACTATATTAATAGAACTAGTTCATTGTGCGCAAAAGTGATGCAAGCGACAAGACGAGAGGCTGTTCTTGTATGAAGTTACTCTCTTGCAACCTACTTAGATCCACGTTACAAAGCTAAGTTATTTTCACCTAGTACATTAGAACGAGTTAAATCATCACTTGGCAAAGCAGTTGAAGAGCTTCAATCTCTTGAATCTGTCGCTTCGCCACCCACCAAAAGAATAAAAGTTTCAGTGACAGAACCAACACCTTCAACAAGGAAATCTATCACAGAATCTCTCTCTCAGTTTCTTGAGTCAAGCAGCAATGACGAGACCTACGCGATGTCAAAAGATGTAGTAAAAATGATCGAGAGCTATCACCAAGAAAAACGCCTGGCTGCACGTGACAATCCTATTAGTTGGTGGAAAAATACGCAGAATATCTATCCATACTTGAGTAAACTTGCAAGGAAACATTTAGCACGTCCTCCAACAAGCGTGCCAAGCGAGAGATTATTTAGCAGTGCTGGATTAATATATGATGAAAAGAGAAACAGACTGGCAGCAGAAAAGGCAGAAAAATTAATGTTCCTTAAGCATAACCTTCCTATAATTAAGTTTAAATATTAAACGATGAACATCTTAGTTTACTTTATTTTAATTACTCATTTATAAATATGCCTAATAAAACTTTAAACTTAATATAAATAGTTATCAAGCTAATTAAAGATCTCTTTCTATAAGGGTGGAGGTTGGGGAAAGAGGTCGGGTAACACAATTATGGTTTCTAATTGTGGCTGAAACTCAACAAAATATAACGAATTTATTTGCAGACGAATTCACTAATTGATTTCTATATTAGTTAGATGCTTGCTATTATTTTATATGTTCAGGGAAAAGTACAGCAATTATTGTACAATTAATCAATTATACTACATTATAGCTACAGCTCTCTCTATATAATAACTTATTATATACGTTAAACACAACAAATCTCGAATATATCCTAAAAAATAACGAAAATGTAGACATCCGCATCCGCGGATGTTGAAATCAAACATCCGCATCCGCATCCGCGGATGTGAAAAAAATGACATCCGCTACATCACTAATTAGAATATGGAAATCGAAAAAAATGTAAAATCGATCCACCCTAATGTAGATGCAACGGACTGCGATGATAGTTATTCTGCATACCCTGAAACCATGTCAACATTTCGGCAGGAATGAGTTATCATCACCTACGAGCCTATCTGGAAAATGACCAACTTTTCAAAAGAAGCGAAGGATACCTTTTTAACCGCCGAGGGCTACTATCAGACTAAAGACGAAAGTAGTATAAAGGATAAATTAAAAAATTCTAAAACGAAAATATATTAATGCTATGGATATCTGCATACAGACTTCACATTCCAGGAGAAACTACTTATGAATGGGGGTCGATATGAAATTAAAGCTCACCCGCACGAATCCTGAGATCTGGATAAATCTGGGACCTGATTAAGAAGAGGGCGCAAAACCCGTTGTGATTCACATTATGGAAACATATCTGCGCGTACGGCGAGTGAAATGAAGCTGTTAAACAATTAGAAATTGAAAAAAAATTTAATACATGCAACAGTAAAATACCCAATTAACAGAGTACAGATCAAACTTTACACAGTGCCCGCAGGGCTGGTCTCGAAGCAGATAGAAAACGTGGCCCTGGGAGTTCTGCCTAAAAAGGTTATTAATTAGAATGTAGGATCGACGAATGGAAAATATAAAAAGAACGCCTTTAAATTCGAGAATTTCGGCCTTAAAAATATAACTATATATGTCAATGGCGTTGCTTTGGGTGGGACTATGGATACGGACTACTCATCAGACGCTGTGTTCCCGCTTTGCGTGAGACCTTATAGTAATCTGGCCCATATTGCAGATGCTTGTGATGAGCTCAGGATTGGGGTAACGCAGAAAGAATTCATCGATCAATTTAACCTTTACCCGTTTGATATCACCCCCGACTTATCTGCTAATGTAAATATACATTTAAGTCCATAACAAAGTGGGAAAATATCAGTCAGATTGGAATTCGACAACCGGATAGACGCGCCTATTAGTGTACTGGTATACCTCGAGTCACGAGTCGTAAAATTGAGGATACATGCTATTTTAATGAAACATCTCACAAACTAATTTTAAATAAATGTTAACGCGTAATTATTTGAAAAACAAAATTCACTCTCTAAATACTTATTAGAATACCGGATCAGATAATAAACACAAAGCAACTAGCCTAACTGGGCTTTAAAGGAAGATTAGCTGGGTGTACTACGCATCGTGTCAACACCGGGTCTCGAACCCGGGACCGCAGCAATTCTTTAAAGTTTTAGTAATTCTAAAAACCAACCTGTAGAACTTGCTATAAATTTTTAAGTTAACAATCACAGGGAAACAAGCGCGTAATAAAATTTCACTTTCAAAGGATACCTTCATCGCATAATAAAATTCAGTCTAAATGACATGCTTAGGAAGGGAAATTAGCTGGGCTACTAACCCCCCTCCCAGAGTCGAGCCCCTGGGCAGATATCCTCTCATTTCATTTATGGCGTTTTATAAATTAACTAACACTTGCAAGGGTTAAGCACTGAATGATACGATGTATATAGCCCGAGAATGAATCAAACTAAATTATTACGTAATTACTCGCATCTCGAGAGTACTCTCTTGTGCCGGTTCAAACGGAGGATCAATGCAGATATTAAAGTTTTGTGTGGAGAGATCATTCCGGTCGGCTGCTGCGAAAAGATGAATTGCAGACACCGCGGCAGTGTCTCCGTATTCAAACAATTGTGGGGAGCGGTAAAGTTCTTGTGAATGAATCATGACGGAATGTGTTTGTTTATTCACTGATGAAAATAACTGCTGAGAGTTCCAGCTAAAAATGTTCCCTTTTATATACGTGACACCGATTGACCCCACCCCCAATATTCGATTCGCGAGTTTCCTGTGTGAGAACGAGACTTTCCGCCAACCAGAGATCCTGGACTCGTGCTCATGCCTCACCCATTGGGTTGTAATTGGACGAGCCACGAATTCTGGTAGCCGTGTCTTTGCCAAATATTACTTATTCACTCCATAGAATTTAATGAATTATGTCTGGTACTGCGCTAGTTCGATGCCTTTTAAATTTTAATTAAGTCCACAGCTGAGACGATCTATGTTCGATTCTTGAAAAACTACCCACCTTTATGAGCCGCTGTTTATTCTCTATGCTTAAATTGATTTGTAAATGAGTACTGGAAGTTTTTGGCAACTTTTGTGATACATGCCATATTTATTGGGTACGCCATACGAAATCTATAATGAATATTCTAAATAATATAATTGTTTAAATGCTGAATTTTATGGTTTGGGAGAATTTAATGTAAAATATGTCTAGTACTGCGTTAGTTCGAATTATTCTTGTACTTATAACAGAATTAATTCAATGCATAGCGCAATCTGGCATCTAATCTTAAAATGTGAAAAATAATGCATAGCGCAATCTGGCATCTAATCTTAAAACATGATGGGCTAAAATGTGAAAAATAATTGGGTAAAAGATGAAAAAAATTAGTTATCCCCGAAATACAATCTATTTTTAATATAGTTATATTAATATTTTTTTTAATAAGGTTTAAAGATAAAAATGTATATTAAAGGTAAATTTGTATTCTGGCTTCTAACCTTAAAATATGATGGGGTAAAATGAGAAAATAATTGGATAAAAGAGGAAAAATTAAGTAGTTACCCCTAATTTAATTTCTATTTTGTTTTAAAAATCATATTAATGCTTTTTATGTTACAGTTTAAGGATAAAATTGTGTATTATGGCGAAAATTTCTTTTGCCATTAAACTTAGTTTCTTATTCGGTTTTTTGTTTAAAATATTGCATACCAAACGTGAAATTGCCCTCGTGGTATTATACCGAGAAGCTTAATACGAAAACTGGCGTTGCCTTTTTTTGAGACTGTCGGTCTACCCCTTGGCCCCATAAACGTATTTGTTTATGTTTAATAGCTCTGTCTATTGGGTCGTATTTAGAGACCTTGTCGGTCTACCAGGAGCTGGTAAGTAAAGCGGTGGTGGTGGTGTAATACTGCTAAGAGGTCTTAAGGTCTAGACGCTTGATTGTAGCCCTCATATTGGTTACGTGGTGTTGATGGGATGAACTCCTAAAAGTCTATACTTAGACGATTGGTTGTAGCCCTCATCTCACCATGTGCTGTTGATAGGATGAGCTCCTAAAAGTTTATACTTAGACGATTGGTGGTGATGTGTTTGTTTTTGTGTGGTGGTTATGCTCGTATATATCGTGCTATTGGGGTTTTACACATATATATATATATATATATATATATATATGAAAATTATTTCACGAAAGTAACACGTGAAAAATATTTGATGAATAAAACCACGAAGGAAAGGAAACACAAAATGGTGCTCAAGCGCTTTCGTCTAATGACATCCTCAGGAACACTGAAGTACATAAAGGGTTACGGCCTATATATAGGTTACAGAAAGAAAAAAATAAAAAATAAATAACATATATATATACAGGGCGTCCCAAAAAAATGTATACACACTTTAACAGCTGATAGCTCAATTGATGTTTCTTTCCAAGTTAAACCCATTAGAATTAATAATGGCAGTCAGACTAAGCTTTGAACAAAGGAAATTCATTCTAAAATGCTACTGGAAGTGTGAAAACGCAGTTGAAGTGCAAAGACAGTTTAGGAGGGAGTTTCAAACAGATCCACCAACGCGACTTACCATCACTCGAATTAGAGATAAATTTGAAGCCAATGGAACTGTTCAGAATGTCCACAAGAAGCGTTCCGGAAGACCACGGACATCGACAAGCCCCACAAAGCAAGAAAGAGTACTGGAAACGTATCACCAAAGTCCAAGAAAATCTGTGCGGCAAGCGAGTCGTGAGGTAGGAATTTCAGAATCGTCTGTCCAACGCATTTTGAAGCGCTGTCAATGGAAAAGTTACATTCCAAGATTAGTCCATGCTATTAATGAAGATGATCCGGACCGAAGAGTGGAGTATTGCGAGTGGTACTTGGCACGATGTGGATGTGGATTGGACGAAGGGGTTTCGTAGAATACCCTCCGCGTTCACCAGACCTCACACCACTAGACTTTTTTTATGGGGATACTTAAAAGACAAAGTCTACGCTATAAAACCTGCAACAGTCGCTGAATTGAGAGCAGCCATTGAACGAGAATGCACACAAATACCAAACGAAATGTTTTGTGATGTTTGCGATTC
Source organism: Bathynomus jamesi (assembly GCA_023014485.1). Classification (NCBI taxonomy): domain Eukaryota; kingdom Metazoa; phylum Arthropoda; class Malacostraca; order Isopoda; family Cirolanidae; genus Bathynomus; species Bathynomus jamesi. The sequence goes on along the minus strand of JAJOZX010000290.1, from coordinate 362,719 downwards.
CATTGCTTCGCGTTATCAGCAGTGCCTAGGCCAGAACGGACGTCAGTTTGAAAACAGGCGTTGACAAAACAATTAAATAATGTCTGTAGATTCTATTACATTTTGAAAATGAAATGTATTTTAATAAACACTGCCTTATAAGTATTTAAAGTGTGTATACATTTTTTTGGGACGCCCTGTATATATATATATATATATATATATATATATATATATATATATATACTACACACATATATATATTATATATATATATACAGGGCGTCCCAAAAAAATGTATACACACTTTAAATACTTATAAAGGCAGTGTTTATTAAAATACATTTCATTTTCAAAATGTAATAGAATCTACAGACATTATTTAATTGTTTTGTCAACGCCTGTTTTCAAACTGACGTCCGTTCTGGTCTAGGCACTGCTGATAACGCGAAGCAATGGAATCGCAAACATCACGAAACATTTCGTTTGGTATTTGTGTGCATTCTCGTTCAATGGCTGCTCTCAATTCAGCGACTGTTGCAGGTTTTATAGCGTAGACTTTGTCTTTTAAGTATCCCCTTAAAAAAAGTCGTGGTGTGAGGTCTGGTGAACGCGGAGGGTATTCTACGAAACCCCTTCGTCCAATCCACATCCACATCGTGCCAAGTACCACTCGCAATACTCCACTCTTCGGTCCGGATCATCTTCATTAATAGCATGGACTAATCTTGGAATGTAACTTTTCCATTGACAGCGCTTCAAAATGCGTTGGACAGACGATTCTGAAATTCCTACCTCACGACTCGCTTGCCGCACAGATTTTCTTGGACTTTGGTGATACGTTTCCAGTACTCTTTCTTGCTTTGTGGGGCTTGTCGATGTCCGTGGTCTTCCGGAACGCTTCTTGTGGACATTCTGAACAGTTCCATCGGCTTCAAACTTATCTCTAATTCGAGTGATGGTAAGTCGCGTTGGTGGATCTGTTTGAAACTCCCTCCTAAACTGTCTTTGCACTTCAACTGCGTTTTCACACTTCCAGTAGCATTTTAGAATGAATTTCCTTTGTTCAAAGCTTAGTCTGACTGCCATTATTAATTCTAATGGGTTTAACTTAGAAAGAAACATCAATTGAGCTATCAGCTGTTAAAGTGTGTATACATTTTTTTGGGACGCCCTGTATATGCAATAAACGGAGAAGTAAAATTAAAAATTAAAGGATTAACAGAGAGGCATACAGATTTGTAAGGAAAAATATCGATTTTTAGCACAAGATCAAATGAATTATAAAAATACAAATTTATACTGGAAATCTACCCGGGCAGATTTCCAGTATAAATTTGTATTTTTATAATTCATTTGATCTTGTGCTAAAAATCGATATTTTTCCTTACAAATCTGTATGCCTCTCTGTTACTCTTTTAATTTTTAATTTTACTTCTCCGTTTATTGCATATATATATATTTTTTTTTTTTTTTTTAGTTCAGGAAGAACCGATTCGCCTCTATTTAAAGGGCATATCTCAGCGGAAAAACAAAGAAAAAGTGAGAGGAAAGACAGAGGAAAAAGAAAGGGTGGAGGGGACAGTCGAAGTGGAAAAAGACCAAGGACTGCAGGGTCGAGCCCCATCATCCTTGGGTGCTAGGGCCGGGAGGGCGCACGTGAAACCTCCAGGAACAAGCACGTACAAACGAGCACAAAGAGCACTCAAGAGCACGAACTTAGAACCCCCTTGCGGGGGCATATATATATATATGTAGATATGTATGTATGTATATATATATATATGTATGTATGTAATGTTATTTATTTATTTTTTTTTTTTCTGTAACCTATATATAGGCCGTAACCCTTTATGTACTTCAGTGTTCCTGAGGATGTCATTAGACGAAAGCGCTTGAGCACCATTTTGTGTTTCCTTTCCTTCGTGGTTTTATTCATCATATATATATATATGTGTGTGTGTGTGATAATAGGGGCTCTATGGGCGTATAGTCGGGGAGTGTATGTGCGTTTGTGTGCGCTTTTAATTCGTTCGAAGGTTATTAATATATACAGGCCATTTACGCCTAAGCCAACTGACGGATTAGGCCAACTGTCAACTGGTTGCTTAAGCCAACTGGCGGCTTTCGAGTTCTAAGCCAAGTGAAGTTACCTGAGCTCTCATTAAGCTTCTGCATCTGCCAAAAGCTGAATGGTCTCTCTCTTAGGTTAGATGTACCCCTTTTGGGGGTGAGGCCGTCCCAACTTCTCCCCCAAAAGAGGTTAGGTGGAGTCCCCCATCTTGCTGGGGGCTTCCCACCTTCTTTGGTACCTTGCAACAAGGGGCGGTGGGGGTACTGGCATTCATTTGGTCAACATTGCAATTGCATATGCACACTACCATTTTTCGGCCATACTACTATCTCAAGCCCATACAGAAAACGAGACATTGCGAACATTGAAGCTATACAAAAGACTTTTACATCTAAAATAGAGGAAACGGAAGGTGAAGACTACTGGTCTCGACTACAATCACTGAAACTCTACTCTCTCGAAAGGCCGAGCGGTACACAATAATATACATATGGAAAATACTTGAGGCAGATTTTGTACGGTCCCAGCTTCGGTGAGACAAGGGGCCATGAAAACGAAGATGAAAATACCCTCAGAATAAGAGACCCAAAGCTTTTCAATGTCCTACCAAAAGAAGTGAGGAATCTTCAGCACACCGACCTGAATAACTTGAAGAACCAGCTGGACAGATTCCCGTGCAAAGTCCCTGACCAGCCATGCGTGGCTGGCTACGAGGGCAGGAGGAGATCAGGGAGCAATTCCCTCCTTCGCCAAATCCCGCAAATGAGGCAGGATGCTGCAGAGGGTCCTGAACCGTCGTTCGAACTCACCTAAAGTATATATATATATATATATATACAGGGTGTCCCATAAGTCCGGCATCATAAGAGAAATTCATATTTTTCTATTTCTACAAACCATAATTCATATTTTTCTTATGCTCGGGATGCCAATTTCCCGTCCACCATTCTGTTCAGCGACGAGGCTGTTTTTTATGGAAATGGTGAGGTAAATCGACAGAACACCCGCTACTGGTCTCAAAACAACCCTCACTGGTATACCTCTTCATAGGAACAAGGTGCATCTCGGGTGATGGTATATGGTGTGGCATTTGGAAGGACCGCATCATAGGCCCCCTCTTTTTCGATGAACATGTCGTGGAGGCACCTACCTACGTACGCTCAAGGAAGAAGCATTTCCCAGTGTCTTGAACGAAGAAGGAAATTTCCCAACATGGTTCCAGCAAGACGGCGCTCCTGCACATTACAGCACCCAAGTAAGGGAATACCTGTACCAACAGTTCCCTGGTCATTGGATAGGACGTCGAGGGCCTGTGGAATGGCCAGCTAGAAGCCCGGATCTCACGCCACTAGATTTTTATTTCTGGAGCCACTTGAAAGCGCTGGTATACGCAGAGAAAATTAGGTGTGTTGAACATTTGCGGCAGCGCATTATTGGGGCATGTAACACCATTACTCCTGACATTTACCGTGTGCTTGCTAACTGGGTATCACGTCTGAATTTGTGTATTGAAAACAATGGTGGACATATTGAGCACGTTCTGTAAATTAAAGCTTTTGTTTTGCCTTTTTTATTATTTTTCCTATGATGCCGGACTTATGGGACACCCTGTATATATGCACACAGTATTGTGCAAATTAATGTGAACGGGGCAAAAAAAATCAGAATTTTTAGTAAAAGCATATATTTTAAAGACTGGGACAAACCTTAATATTTGATATAGCTACCTTTAACTTTAATAACGTCTTGAACACACTTTGGCATAGAATGTACCAGTTTTTCAAAGATATTCTTTTATTCTTCATCATGAAACCTAGATGACTTAGATGACAGATCAATTTTGCTTTAGTTATACAGTCCAGTTTTTGAAGTCGAGTCTTGCATATGTCCCATAGATTTTAGGTTTTAGATTTGGTGAGTTTCCCGGTCAGTCTAAACAGCTGATATTGTTCACTTTTAAGGACTCCTTTACATATTTTGATGTATAGCATGGAGCCATATCCTGTTGGAAAACCCCCTTTGGGAACAGTTTCTGCAGCTTTGGTTTGCCATGGCGTTTTAGAACCTGTTTATCGCTTACTATTCATCATGTCTTCCATAGGCACTAATGAGCCAGTTCATCGTGCAGAAAAACAACCCTAGAACATTTTCTTTCCTGGGTGTTTCACAGTTTGGTTAATTTGGAACTGGTTGTGGGTTCACCAGGTGAATGGCACGCGTACAAATCGATTTTGTTGACCTTGAACAAGAAAAATGACTCGTCTGAAAATAATAGTGTACCAATCTTTTGACCACTCAGCATATTTTTTGGCCCACGCATAGCGTTTTGTCTTCATTATTGTTGTCAGCAATTGTTTTTCCATAGGTTTCTTGTCTTTGCGTCTCACCGCCACCAATCGATGTCTTACAGTTGATGATTATACCTGGATATTTGATGCTGCTAATTCCTGGTTAAGCATATCACTAGTTTTTCTGAGATCCTACTTGTTCATTCGTATTAACTATTTACATCATCTCTGGGAGTCTGGGTGTTTTCCGTTTTCTTCCGCATTTGCCTTTGATGAGGATATTGAGCCCGTGGTTTGTTTCTGAAAAATCTTATTGAATGCTCCCACACTAACTTTGATTGCATTGGCAATTTCTCTGTGTGAGCGATGCATGTTCAATTGTTCATGCAAGGTGATTATTTTACCTTTTTTTCTTGGTGCAATATCCAAATTCAACTCTGATACACACACAGCACAGAAATCACACGTACTGACTCTGATGGCTGACAAGAATAAAAACTAAATTAGGCAGAAACTGAATGACAAGCTTGACTTCAAAAGATGCTGCAATAATGTTTCAGATGATACAGTAATGTAGTGTATACCATAAATAATTGAACTTATACATAAAATTAAATTTAAAAAGCTTTTTTTTTTCATTAAAACAATGAAAAATCATATTTTTGTTCCATGTTCACATTTTTCACACTATATATTATATATATATATATATATATATATATATATATATATATATATATATATATATATATATATATATATATAAATAGACCGTTTCACGATTATATGGTAATTTTTCAAATTGAATTTTGATAAACGCACACACTTTTATTTTTTTATATAAAGGAAGAAAAACAAATAGACAAAATATCATTTTATTTCAATGATAAAAAGGCACCCCTCAGATGGCACTTCTTTTACATTAATGGATAATTAGAGCAAATATAAGCCTGAACGAAAAATATGTTTTAAAACAAAGCGACTTAAATTCTATTTAAGACATATATTGATTAAGAATATAGGGATTTCAGTGGCTGAGGGACCTCCTTTCTCTGATTTTCAATGATTTGAAAGGCCAGTTGTCTCTCTTTCTCACTCTTTGTGAGCTTCTCATTAAACTCTATAGCCAGTTTGACTCCTCGTTCAGCACAGTCGTTGATTACTTTGACTGCCATGACCCGATTACGGTGCTCCTCAATGTCTTCAAGTTTCTTGGGAATTTCTATTTTCAAACACTTGAAGAAGTCTTGTGTTTGAGTTGTGACAAAACGTAATCTTTAAGTCATTGGGGTTTTGCAACATTCGGGGGTCCACCTTTCTTGCCCTCACTTTTCGAGGAGGCGCGTGGTGAAGGTTGTGGAGCATTAGAACCTTATCATCTTCAGTCACGAGGTTTGAGAAAAAGCCAAATCCTACAAGATCCTCACTCAAGTACCAACCATGGTTCTGAAGTTTTTTGAGGGCTGTAGCATCTTGAGGAGGGCCAAATCATTTGCTGGAGCATCAATTCCAACTGGAGATGTATACCAAGCTTGAAGATAAATAAGTAAATTTTTAAGGAATAGATGCCCTTTCCCATCCATCTAGCTCTGCTGTAAGCTCCTGGGTAGTGGAATCTGCTATCAGAGCCTTTATTTGTTTCAGGCATTGGACAACCAAGGAAGATAAGTGCAAGTTCTAAGTATTCCCTGTAGTCACCTCGAGTGTGGCCCTCTTGAAGTTTGGAGTTGATGAAAGAAATAAGCTTGTCTCTGTGCTTCAAGATCCAATGATCTAAAGATTCTGAGGTGAGATCATTGGGTTCATAGGGCTTGTAATTCTGCTGATCAATGTTATCCCAACAATCTCTGAATCGATTGAATAAGGGAATTTGTGGACCCGAAGAAGAGAAAAACATGTCAAAAACTGCAGTGATAAGAAGCTCGTGGATATGGTGGCGGCATGCCAGAAAAAGGAGTGATCTCTGAAGGGCCTTTTGGATGATGGTACAAGCCCCAGCATGGATACCTGTATTGCTTGCAGTAGTATCAAAACAAAGGCCTGCTACCCACTCGTTTACTTGTGGCCATTGCTTCAAGACATCTAAAACTGCTCTCCCCATTTCTTCTCCTGTTCCAGAAATAAGCTTTGGAATAGACAGTAATTTTTCTAATTCGCCTGCACCAGTCACAACAATGGGCATTACATCAATCTTACCCCCCATGCATGGATGGAAGAAGCTTTCCATCAAAATGAATTATTAAAGGGGTATTTGGTTGGAAACTGGCTTTAATGTCTTCTCCCATCTGCATCCGTGTTGATCGCCGAGACCTGTAGATAGAGGATGATGAAAGTGTGATCTCTTCAATTTCCACTCCAGCAGCTGAAAGGGCAGGTGCCACAATGTGCATAGCAGCTCTTGCAGATGTTCCAGTGCGGTCCAGAGCAGCCAAGAACTTTTTATCCCTAACAATTACACCTGGTTCAAGCTTCTTTTTTGAAGATGATGATGAGAGTGCTCTGTAGAACAATTCATCACCAGATGATTCTTCACTTCCTCCTGAACTGGAATTTTCACATTGGTTGAGATCCACAACTTTTGTCAATTGCCTCATTTCTTCCTTTGATTTCCTGCGAAGTTTTTCCATTCTTTCCATGCTTATCTGTCGTGCTTTTGCCTTTCTTGAAAACTCCTTGTCTTCTGGACCCATAATCATTTTCCGATCGTTCCTTTGATCCTTAAGAAAATCTTTATCCTCCTGCAATTTTATTTCTGTTTCCACTTCTGAATGAGCTACATCGAAAAGCTTCTTTAAGCTGGTGACAAATTCTGCTTCATTCTTCTCTTGGGTAGGAGTTCGTCGAGTTCGGTTCTTGACCAGCCCTTCATGCTTATTGTAAAGCCTTTTAAGCTTTGAGACAATATAAGGCTTGTGGGATGTAATTAAGGAGGCTTTTTCCCACATAGCAATAACTTCGTTGGCTACAGTTGCGCAAGCTACAGAGACATTTTGCTTTCCCACCTTAATGTGATAAAAAAGACGTTTAAGGACATCACTGTTAGTTGGAAGCTGCTTCTCAGAAAAACCCTCTTCCAGCACTTGTCCGACCAACCAGACTTCACACTTGTTTCTGGTTTTTACCATAATTCTGAGGGAAAAAGTTTTACCACCTGTTAGTCTTAATAATAATATAATATAATCATTAATCACTCACCTAAATTATATTATGACTTGATTACTGTAAGAAAGTTGTAAAGTAACATGAAGTAACCTTTCTAGAACAGTAAACTTGTGAAAATATCAGTAATTATAGATGAAAAAGTAAATAAAACATCATATAATCCATAAAGGGAAACGGCCTAATATATATATATATATATATATATATATATATATATATATATACATATATACATATATACATTTAACTGCAATGACCGCGCAGTATATTAACGTATAGAAACGACGTAAGCATAGAGGAGTGTTCTGCACACGAGGAAGAGAAATAACAAACAAATGAAAAATCCTGGGTTCGATTCCCTGGCGGGTGCCTTATTTTTCATTTGTTTGTTATTTCTCTTCCTCGTGTGCAGAACACTCCTCTATGCTTACGTCGTTTCTATACATATATATATATATATATTAGGGTCGGGTAAAAAAAATTTCAACTATTGCTTCACTGGTAATAAGGTGGATTGAAGGGTGATAAAAAAGAATATGGGAATTAAAAAAATTTTAAATTCATCCTAAGTACCCCATTTTTCTCCCTAAAAAAATGGCCGCCAGCCAGTCATTATACGCTTCATAACTCGAAAAGTATTCTTTTTAAAAGAAAGTTTGCTGAGGCAAAAATTGTTTATTTCACATTTTCTACCTCATATAAATGTTTCGGATGCTTAATGAAATTTTTTTATTTTTCAGGTTTTTGTTGGATTTGGAATTGGTAATTTCTGACAAATTAGTAACAAATATGGCTTCTGCTTCGAATATTAGAGCTACAAGGAGTCAATCAAAACCACATTTTATATTTGAAACCGCACAAGAGCTTTCTCTTACAACAGTGCCAACAAATAAACAGGTGGGCCAATGTTGGTTGGTTTGCTCATTGTATCAGTTGCTCGGAGACACTAGCACCGGACCATGTTCCTTTAAAAGAAGCCACTTCAGTGACTTCACATATAACTGGTATTTTCAACAAAATTACTGAAGATATACTCTGTATTTGAAGAAAAGCTTCAAATCCTGCAATAGCTGACAAATCAGTTTATATCAAATTAAAGCGGTTCATCGGCAAAACAAACGATCTTAATAGATCAAAAAGTAGTGTCAAAATGAGAGAGAATTTTAATGACACCTTGGTAGAATTACTCGATATCAGTGCCTGTAAATGCCCTTTTATCTCCCATCAAAACTGTGGCTGTTCTGAGAGCTGCGAAGATGTTCACATAAGATGCCCCTGTCGAAAAGAACTGAAGGTACCAAAATGCGATCGACGCATTCAAAAAATGCAGTCTAGGAAATTGCGGACAGAAGAAGGAATGGTTGAAAGAAGAAGAGAAATGAAGGACTCTCATATTTTAACTCTCATATATTAGACCCACATCAGAGTGAATCAGCTAGAAAGGAAACAAATGGTACGGAGACTCCATTAGAGAGGAACACTATGTTTTGGTGTCTGAGCCAGGAAATGAATATTTAACCCATGTAGTTCCTTCTTCTGGTAAAGCTCAAGATATAGCTGATAGTTTGTTCTTCTTTCAAGAGTCAGCTATTAATGAGAGCATTCGTCTTATAGGATGTGACAGTACAAATACCAACACAGGTGCCAAGGGTGGGATCATCCACCTCATAGAAGAAAAACTAAAGAAACCGTTACAATGGAGCATTTGTATGCTGCATACAAATGAACTTCCCCTTCGACACTTATTTGAACATTTTGATGGTAAAACAAAAGGTCCAACATGTTTCACTGGAAAAATCGGAGTAGCACTGAAAGAATGTGAAAAAATGCCTGCAGTCAATTTCAAACTAATTAGAGAAAGCATTGATTTAATACACACATCAGAAGAGGTTATCAATGATCTTAGCCAAGATCAACAGTATTTGTACAAAATTATTGTGGCTATAAGAAGTGGGAATGTCCCAAAAGATTTGGAAAATACAAAACCCGGACCATTGAACCATTCTCGATGGCTGACAGCAAATCGTGTCTGCCGCCTATACAATATACATTGCAGAGAAAACTCCTTCATTGGCTCTTTATTCAATAATTTTCTTCATTGTGACAAATTATGGACCAAGCTGGTTCGATATCAAGAGTAGACTATATATATATGGAATGGACCACATATCACATTTGGAGCAATTAAAAGATTTCATCTTCCAAAGGATGTTCAGAATGTAATGAAGCCTTACATTGCTAGAAACGCATATTTTGCTCATTGCGAAAATGTTCCGATAGCAATGTTATCAGATATATCGGAACAAAAACGAAACAGAGCAGTTGATTTCATCATGAACATTAGAACAAGGACGGAAAATGTGTCCAAAATCAGAGAATTTAAGGTTCCTGAGATAAATTTCAACGCAAACGCATGGGATGATATTATTTACTGGTCAAAAGAAATGCTGACTGAACCTCCCCTCACTATGGCCCTCACAAATATTGAACTCAGTGCACGTAGGGTTAAAAAACTGTGCCTACCCAATTATCCACTTCATTCACAAAGTGTCGAGAGGGCAATAAAACTTGTCGCCGATGCGGCCTCATCTGTATATTCCCAAGAATCCTGTGATGGATTTATAAGAGCAAGAATTAGGTCTCGTTCATTGCTGCCATGTATGGAAACCAAGAAAGAAATTACTTCACTTTTTGACAATTAGCTTTTAATTAGAGACTGAAATAATTCACCAAAATTTCATAAAAGCAAACACTTCACGGTTTTTGAAAAGGGATCTTTCTGGAAGTGTATTGATTATAAGTTTGTGCAATTGTGGTAATAAAATGTCAATAACTTCTCTCGTTGATTAGTGTTGTTGTAGATTATAGTTTGAATACCTATTCAAAATTATATAAGGTTATTAACTACTATCAAAGAAATATAGTTCGGTCATCAAAGAATTTTTCATTTATTTAGAAAAAAGTGATTTATTTGTGATATCATTTACCGAGGTAAGTTTTGATAAAATTTAAAATTGAGAAAATAATTTATAAAAGGCCACTTTCTAATGTATTTTTTTTTTTTTTTTTTTTTTTTTTTTTTTTATTCACGTCGGATTGAATACATCAATGAAAAAGGGGTAACTATTGTATTTTTAGCCAAAAAAGTGAATGCAACGAGTTTTTTGCTTATAATGAGGTTCTAATTATAGTGGGGCTAGCCTGCTTTAAACCCTAGATCCTGTCCCAAAGCTGGATCCTATCTGTTTTGCAGATAGCTGATGATGGAAGCTATATTTTGGGGCCTCTTTGCGAGTGACCCGTTGCCCACGTCGGGCTAACATCATGAAAAAGAAAAAAATAGTGCTTGTCATTTACCATTACTTATTTGTAGTGGATTTAATTTTCCCAGAAGAGTTCCTTGTTCCAAGCACGGTCTGTGTGTATCATATATATATATATATATATATATATATATATATATATATATATATATATATATATATATATATATATATCCCCCTCCCCGCGGGCGGTCTTTCTGGGGTGGATCGCCCGCGGGCTCCTGCCTCCATGTGGCGAGGGGGGTCAGCCGCGGCTGGGGGCCCTGCCGGGTCCCCCGCCCGGTTGCGAAGTGGACTTTTAGCATACCCTGCTATCCTACAGCCCCCTCTTTACCCTCTTCCTTGCCCCCTCTGTTTTTTCTGCTTTCTCTGTTCACTTCGCGCGCCCCGTGGGCTGCCGGGGCTGGTCGCTGGGGGTCTCGCTCCCATGGCCGGGGCCGGACTAAGTTGGCTGGTAGGGTGCCCAGGCCTGGGACCCTGGGGGGCCTTGGTCTTTGCTGCCGGCGGGGGAGAACTTTCGACGCTGCAAGGGCCCCTTTTGAAACGGGGGTACCTACATGGGACGAGGCACCCATCCCCCGCTGGCATGCGCTTGGTCCCCTTGGGCCCCGGGTAATCGGTTCCCCGCGGCCCCGGGCGCGAAACAAAAATAAAAATTTTCTTTATGGAAACACTTACAAATCTAATGGACCTCGTTGACGACCCGGCTTGTGCATCTGACCTCCCTCTGACTACCTCTTTGGACCTTGGGTCTGGTAAGGGCAGTCGGCAGCCCTCGCCCACCCCGTCTGCTCTTCTTGCCAACACCACCTCTCCCTCTCTTCCCCAGGCTCGTGGCGCCGCTGCCCGACCCCCGCCAGTGGCGGATGGACCTGCAGTGGACCCCCCGACCCCTGGATCCCCCCATATTCCACGTCCCGATAGGGACCCACCTGCTTTTTCGCCCTCAGGTGGGAAGCCCGCGGCCCCGGTCGCCTCCCACTCCGGTCGGGCCTCATCGCCCCCGGCCCCCTCGGCCCCTGGGGACGTGGGACCCGACGCCGCCGTCCGCCTTTCTCGTCTCCCCGTCCCCTCGAAGTACCGGTGGTGTTTGGCCCGACGTCTTCGCTCGGCCTTAGGACGGTGGACAAGTTCCTCGTCCTCCGCCCCTCCTCCTCCAAGCCCCTCCCCACTAACCATGAACGCCTCTTTCGAGCGATCCATGGGGTGACGGGGACGGCTCGTTTTGACCTTCGGCCTCAGAGGGATGGCTCCATTCTGATAAGGTCGCGTTCCTCTGTCGAAACCTCCTCTCTGCTCGCTATCCCCAATGTCCTGGGCTGCGGGATTACGGTGTCCCCCCACCCCCGCCTCAATCAGTGCCAGGGCACAATTTACGCTGCTCGTCTTCTACCCATCCCGGTGGAAGACCTCCAGATTGACCTCGCCTCCCAGGGTGTTGTGAGGGTGTACCGCTTTCCCGACAGATCGCGGTCCCCAACCGCCCCTTCTCGCCTGCTCCTCACTTTCGACTCACTGGTGCCCCCAGTTTCGGTATTCTGGGGCTTTGGTGAGAGACGAGCGTGCGAATTCTCAGTACGACCATACGTGCCAGATCCTACGCGCTGTTTTCAGTGCAATAGGTTTGGCCACGTGAGCAGCTCCTGCCGTCAGCCGGCCCCGTTGTGTGTCCGCTGCGGCGGCCCTCCCCACCCCTTGCCCTGTACTGCTCCGCCTTCCTGCACCAACTGCCATGGACCACACCCTGCTTCATCCCGCTCTTGCCCGTCCTTCCTCTTTGAAAGGGAGGTTCGGGCCCTCTGTTCATCAGAGTTTCTCAGCGCTCGGGAGGCACGGGACCGGTTGCGTGGCTGCGAGGCCCGGCGTGGTGCCTCGTACGCCGAGGCTCTCCGTTCACGGACCCCGTCCTCACCGGCGGTTCCCAACGCGCCTCCACCCACCGTGTCCGCTACTCCCAGTCCATCCTCTGCCGCCCAGCGGACTCCTACCGCGGCTCCCCGTACTACCAGCGCGTCCCCACGTGCTCCCTCCGCGAACGCCGATGTTTCGTCGGCAACCCCCCCCCCCCTGCCCCTTCTACGCCCTCTCCACCGGCGCCTTCGGCCACCCCCATTCCGGATCGTGACCCGCCGTCACCCATGCGGGCCGCACGACGGAGGGGTAGGGGCCGCAAGCGCCGCGCCAGTGGTGACCCCGAAAGGTTCGAAGCCATAAGCCTCGCATCACCTTCCTCTCCCAAACACAAACGCCCCCTTCGCCCTACCGCCCCGGTGTCCTCACCGTCCCCACTGCGCAACCGTTATGCACGCTCCCCCCTGGGGTCCCCGACGGCCCTCGTGGTGGGGGCTGAGATACACCCCTCTCCGGACCGGTCGATGGACCCACTGGAGGGGGAACTCGCCCGCCTGGTCGGCGTGGGTGGGACGTGCACGCCCCCGCGCTTGACCCGCCCCATCTCCTCGACATGCCAATGCCTCTGGGTGAGGTATTATTTTCCACTCCCCCTCGTAGTCCTGCCTCCCCCGCACCTCCGGTGAAGGGAGGGGCATTCTGGATACCTCTCACATCCCCTTCTCTGCATCGCTCTCCCCCGGACGTCCGGGAGACTCCTCTTCTGGAGGACTTGCCGGCGTCTGGTTCGACATCGCCCCCTCGTCGGGGTGACCCTCGCCTTCGCCCTCGTTCGGCGTCCCTCGCTGAACTCCGGGGCTTTCCGATTCCCTCTTTAATCTCCGGCCGCCCGATCGGCCCACCCACCCCATAACCATCCTTTACGCTGACCTTCCTACCCCTCCCTATACCTCGCTCCTGCAGTGGAACATCCGCGGGCTCCTGGTAGGCCTCGAGAGTCTCTCCTCTCTCCTGGCCTCCAGGTGTCCGGCGTGTTTCTGCCTTCAGGAGACGATTCTGGGATCCCGTTCCCTCCCTCGAGTGTCCGGTTACTGCGGGCTCCCTTCCCCGCCTCTCGATGGGGAGGGGGGGCGCCGCGGTCTTCGTGCACCGCTCCGTCCCTTTCCGCCCCCTCCCGCTCCGTACAGTCCTGCAAGCTGTGGCCGTGCGCCTTTCCTTGGGGCGCCAGCTCACGGTCTGCTCTCTTTACCTCTCCCCTAACGTACGCCCTCCACCCGATTCTCTCCGTGACCTAATTCTTCAGCTTCCCCGCCCTTTTCTGATTCTCGGGGACTTCAACAGTCGGGACCCGGCCTGGGGGGACGTTTGCTCCACCTTTCTCTCCGGGACCCTTCTCTCCCTTATGGACGAGCTCGAGTTCACCTTTCTGAACGATGGCTCCCCAACCTGCCTTCACTCGGCCCACGACAGTTTCACCTGTATCGACCTTTCCCTGGTTTCCCTCGAAATCGTGACGGAGTTCACCTGGGAGGTCCTGCCGGATTCTTCCGGCAGTGACCATTTCCCAGTGTGTCTTACCCCGACCCGTCTCCTCCCCCCCACCTCTGTCCGCCCGCGCTGGCTGTTCGCCCGAGCAGACTGGGCCTCATACGCGAGGGGCACGGCGATCTCGCCATCAATTCCTGCCTTTCCCTCCGTCAGTGAGGCCCTCGCCTTCCTCGAGAGTAAGATCCTCTCGGCTGCCGCCAGTTGCATCCCCCGTACCTCTGGCTCCCCCAGGCCGCGAAGCGTCCCATGGTGGACCCCAGAGTGCTCCCATGTCGTTCAGGAGCGGCGCCGTGCCGGCCGCCGCTTCTACCGGACCAGCCAGCTGGAGCACAAGATAGAATTTCAGCGCCTGAAGGCAGTGGCCCGTCGGGTCCTGAAACTGGCCCGGCGTACCTCCTGGCGGAGTTACGTGTCCGGGATCTCCTCCTCGACTGCCCCCTCGACTGTTTGGCGCAAGGTGCGTAGCTTTGAGGGGACCCGTGTCCCCCCGACCCCCGGTGCTTCGGGTCGGGGACGACGAGTTCGTCTCCGATCCGGAGGCCGTCGCGAACGCACTCGCGGCGCACTTCGCAGCCATCTCCAGTTCCGATTCCCCCCATTCCCGCCGCGACCCACCGGATTTTTCACCTCATAGGGATGACCCCTATAATCACCTCTTCCGCATGACGGAGCTTCGGGAGGCCCTCCGCCCCCGACGCTCCTCCGCACCCGGCCCCGATAATATCCCCTATGACTTGTTACGGCACCTCCACCCCTCTGCTCTCAGCTTTGTACTGGACCTCTATAACCGGATTTGGTTGGAGGGTTCATTCCCGGACCGGTGGCGTGAGTCCATCGTCGTCCCCATCCCGAAGCCCGATAAAGACCCCTCACTCCCGTCGAACTATCGCCCCATTTCCCTGACATGCTGCGCCTGCAAGGTTATGGAGGCGATGGTCGCCTCGCGGCTGTCCCTTACTCTGGAGGCGAGTGACCAATACCCTGCTACCCAGGCTGGTTTCCGGCGCTTCCGGTCTACCACCGACCCCCTCCTCCTTAGCCACGACGTGCAGGAGGCTTTCTCCCGGCGTCACTTTGTACTCGCCGTCTTTTTCGACCTCCAGAAGGCCTACGATACTACTCGGCGGAGCGCGGTCTTTGACTGCTTACGCTCCCTGGGTTTCGTAGGCTTTCTCCCCTCCTTTATTTATAACTTCTTGTCCGCCCGTTCTTTCCGCGTCCGCATCGGTTCTACCCTCTCTGACCGCTTTCCGTTGGAGGAGGGTGTCCCTCAGGGTAGTGTCCTTAGCGTCCTGTGTTTCTCACTAGTGATGAACACAGTCGCTACGGTCCTGCCTACTTCCGTTCGTAGCTCCCTCTATGCCGATGACCTGGCTATCTATTGCTCTGGCCGCCTCCCGTCTTTGGCTGAACGTCGACTCCAGCTAGCCATCAACGCGGTGGTTCGCTGGGCGTCCTCGGTTGGCTATGCTTTCTCACCCTCTAAGTCTTCCAGTATGCTTTTCCGTCTGTCGCATACCTTCGCCCTTACCCTTGCCGGCACTCCTCTTCCCCTCGTCCCATCCGTTCGATTCCTGGGTATGACCCTCGACGAATTTTTCGGTTGGGTTCCACACCTTAGGCGGTTGCGGCAATCATCTCGCCGCACCCTCTCCCTTTTGAGTCACCTGTCCCACATGACCTGGGGGCGGACAGGCGTACTCTGCTGCGCCTGTACACCTCCCTGGTGCAATCCCGCATCGACTACGGCTGTGTGGTCTACAGCTCCGCCTCCTCTCCGGCACTCCGTATGCTGGATCCTCTTCTCCACCGTGGCCTTCGCCTGGCGTCGGGTGCCTTCCGCTCGTCCCCTGTCGCTAGTCTTCAGGTGGACTGCGGACACCCCCCCCCTGCCCCTTCGCCGGGGCCTTCTCATGGCGAAGTGTTACCTTCGCATCTGCCGCCTCCCGAGGTCCCTACTCTTCTCCGCGATCTCCCAGGCGCTACCCCGGCCTGACACGTGGCATTTCGCTGCCTCCCTGGCCGACATCTTTTCGTCCCTGGGGATCCCCCCACCCTCTATTCTGCCGTTCTCCTTCGACCTGTCGCCCCCCTGGCTGACCACCCCTATCTGTCGCTGCCAGGCGCTCCGTGGCCTGCGTAAGGAGTCTCCTCCTACCATCCTCCGGTCTTCTTTTCTGGCCCATCTTCCCGTACACTCGGACGATGTTCCCGTCTACACCGACGGCTCGCGCTCCCCTGCAGGTGTCGCCGCCGCCGTCTTCTCTCCGTCGCTGTCACCTACCTCCCGGGGTATCCCCCTGTCGGTTCAGGCCTCCATCTTTTCCGCGGAGCTCTTTGCCCTTCTGGAAGCCCTCCGTCTGGTATCGGGTTTTTCGCGGTCTTCCTGTACCATCTTTTCGGACTCGCTGAGCGCCCTTCAAGCGCTCGAGCGCTATGATTCCCCGGACCCCCTCGTACGCATTATTCAACAGGAGTACCATGTCCTGCACACCGTTCACCGGATCCGGGTCACCTTCTGCTGGGTTCCTGCCCATGTCGGTGTTTCCGGTAATGAGGCGGCTGACCGCACAGCCCGGTCCGCCGCCTCGATGCCTCCCCTCCCCGCCCGCTCCCCTTCTCTGACTATGTGCAGGTCTTTCGGTCCCTCTACGACCGCATATGGCAGCAGTCCTGGGACGATGCCACCGGAAATAAACTCTGGTCCATCCGCTCCCGCCTGTCATATTGGGCGTCCTCTTTCCACCGCTCCCGACACAAAGAGGTCGTCCTTGCGCGGCTTCGCATCGGCCATACGCGCCTCACGCACGGCTATCTTATGTCCCGGCAGGAGGCTCCTTGTTGCGCCTCCTGCCAGTCGCCCCTCACCGTCTTTCACATCCTTGTGGAATGCCCCACCCTGTCGTCAGTACGTCGTCGCGCCTTCCCGTTCCTCTCTGATTTCCCCCTCCCCGATCGTTTACGTCTTATGCTCGCTGAGAGCCCTCTCTTCTCGCTTGACCGTCTTTTCCTTTTCCTCTCTGAGCTTTAGGTGACTTCTCACCCGTCGTCCGCGGTCCTCCCACTTCTAGTGCCTTTCCCCCGTCTCCGTTTCTCTCTCTCATATTCTGCTTCGCCATGATATCCGCTAGCGTATAGCGGGAAATGGCGGTAAACGCTCCAATACCAAAAAAAAAAAATATATATATATATAAAAAATTATATATATATATATATATATTAAAAATGCCCCTCGGTGGTGTAGTTGTTAGTGTCGCTGACTACGAATCCATCGGCCCTGGGATCGAAACCTGGCGACGGCAGGTGGCACGCAGCAAAACCCAGCTGCTCATCCTTCCACAATAAAAAAATTGTCTGGTAGATAAATGGGTACCCTGAGTCACTTAGTGTTTGAGACGCCACGCTGCTGGTGGGGTGTGGTTCGGATTCCATGTTAAAATGCAAGTCTTAAGATGGAGTGAAAAGCTTGATCTTCGTGAGAATGAACATTACACTTTTGTTTTGCTTCCGCCCGAATATATATATACTTGATGCAAACCCAAACAAGGAAAAAGAAAAAATATTCCAAAGCCTTTCGTGCATTCAACAGTGCACCTCGTCAGGGAATGACGAGGTGTACTGTTGAATATACGAAAGGCCTTGGGATCATTTTTTCTTTTTCCTTGTGAACTTGCATCATTCATTCTTTTCATGTGTTTAAGTATGAAATTCCTCCCATATATATATATATATATATATATATATATATATATATATATATATATATATACACTTCAACTGCAAATAACACGCAGTATAAACAACGTAAAGAACGACGCTTGTATAGGAGAACATTCCGCGCAAGATGAGAAGAGAACGAACAAATGAAAAAATGAGGTAACCACCCGGGAATCGAACCCGGGATCTTCCGATTGCCGGTCAGATATGATAACCATTACACCACGGGCCTCACTCGAACAAATGCCGTAATTCTTCTACATACGCGCAGAAACCAATGCCCCGAGGGGGCACCTCCCGCATGCCGTATCTATATATACATTTCAACTGCAAAGAACACGCAGTATAAACAACGTAAAGAACGACGCTTGTATAGGAGAACATTCCGCGCAAGTTCTCTCTTCTCATCTTGCGCGGAATGTTCTCCTATACAAGCGTCGTTCTTTACGTTGTTTATACTGCGTGTTCTTTGCAGTTGAAATGTATATATAGATACGGCATGCGGGAGGTGCCCCCTCGGGGCATTGGTTTCTGCGCGTATGTAGAAGAATTACGGCATTTGTTCGAGTGAGGCCCGTGGTGTAATGGTTATCATATCTGACCGGCAATCGGAAGATCCCGGGTGGTTACCTCATTTTTTTCATTTGTTCGTTCTCTCTTCTCATCTTGCGCGGAATGTTCTCCTATACAAGCGTCGTTCTTTACGATATATATATGTATGTATATATATATATACACACACACACGAAGGTACTTCAATAAGTATCCGCACTTTTTATTTTAGTGATAATATAGTCACAGTGTATATAGTATATGTATACTCGTAATAACGAGTCAAACTGAGATTTATAGGCTTATTTAGGCTACTCGTAGCTGTCACATATCGTACGAGTAGTGAGCATGGCTGCGCCGTTTTCAATTTGTACTCTGGAAGAAGAGAGATCCGTGGTTCGTTTTTTGTGGGCAGAAGGTGTGAAAGGAGCTGAAATTCACACGCGTTTTATGTGCTCAGTATGGGAATAATGCGTTACCACGGCGAAGTGTGTACGAGTGGATTCATTTGTTCAAGGAAGGTCGGACAATCAGTCAAAGGTCAGCCTATTCGATAGTTCATGACATTCTTGGCTTTCACAAGGTTTGTGCAAGATGGGTGCCCAAACAGTTGACAAGAGTACAAGCGTAATCGTATGGACGTCTGCTCTCGTCTTTCGGCGCGGTATCATAATGAAGGTGAAAACTTTTTGGAGTATATTATCACTGGAGATGAAACCTGGATCCATCACTATGAATCAGAAAGCAAACGACAGAGCATGCAATGGAAGCATCCAACATCTCGCGTTGCAAGGAAGTTGAACATTATTTAGAGCGTGGAACTACAGTAACAAGTGCATCGTATTCTGACATGCTTTGGAATGAGTTAAAGCAAGCAATTCGCACAAAACGGAGAGGGAGATTGTCGAAAGGTGTTATTCTGTTACACAACAATGCGCGGCCTCATACCGCTGCACAGACTAGAAAATGCCTTCAAGAACTTAAATTTGAAGTTCTCAACCATCTAGCCTACAATCCAGACCTGGCACCTTCGTATTTTTACCTGTTTGGACCACTAAAAGACGCTTTGAGAGGTCAGCGATTCCAAGGCGATGATGACCTGAAGGAGGCGGTGCATGACTGGCTACGCACACAGCCAAAAACATTCTTTTGTGATGGGATTAGGAAGCTTGTAGATCGTTGGACTAAGTGTATTGAGAAACAGGGAGACTATGTTGAGAAGTGATGTGTTTATAATCTATCAGATATGAAAATAAAAAGTGTGGATTGAATTACCCTCATATATATATATAAAACATATTCCGAGCCTACAGAACAGTGAGTCGTAGAGGAGGATGTGCTATTTACACGCGCGAAAGGCATATGGCAGAAATAACTATAAGTACCTCAAACAGCTACGTAGAATGTGTAGCAGCAAAGTTGAAAAATTAAATATGGTACTAATTGTAATGTACAGACCCCCAAACACGCCAACCTCAAAATTTTCAGATTCCGTTACAGAGGTAAGAAACTGGGTAAAAGATCTACACTCTCCAACCCCAAATATTTTCCTGTGGTGATTTTAATTTTCCTTTCATGAAATATAAAAGGATAGGAAAAAATATATGTATACACCAGGACAAGGGGCGCACACGGGAAGACTAGGAGAGGTAAAAATGCTACTAGCTCTAGCTGATGAATTTATGTTAATGCAAGAAAAAACAACTGCCTAGATTTGGTATTCACAAACAACAGCAACCTAATTTGATAATGTAGAAATATCCCCGACTATTAATATCGGATCACAACATTATTGAAATAATAATAATATAAAAGCAACAGGAAAGGAAAGAACACGAACAACAAAGAAGCAAATTCGAAATTTTTAATTTTCACTCCAAAGCTATAAACTGGGAAGATGTTGCATCCAGCATGGAAGTAATAGATTGGAAAACCATTTTTGAAGCCAAGACAACGGAAGAGATGCTAATGACTTTAGAGGAGAAGACGCTGGAAATTATGGAGAGACATGTCCCAGAAATATAACAAAGAGGAAAGAGAAGCAGGTTCGAGAGACAAAAGAGGTCAGTGTTCCAAAAGAGGAGTGACTGCAAAATTAAGTCACTCTAAAGATAACATCAGAAAAATATTAAACGATAAACTGCAGAGTATCGACAGCGTCATACAGGAACTAATTGAGAAGCATACAGAAAAAGACGACGACGACGACGCTATAGAAGCGATAAAGGTTACCTGAAAGTACTTCTATAATTTTGCAAAAAGGAAGTCGAAAACCATATGACGATCGAACCTTTGAAAAACGAGAACGGTGCTTTATCTGATGATCTAACAGAAGTAACTGAAATATTAAGAGCTCAGTACGAATCATCTTTCAGTATCACAAAAACTGACAAACTGATATGCGATAGAAACGCGTTCTTTGAAGAACTATGACAAGGGGAAAGTATAACGGACTTCGACTTTACGAGAGATATTACGCAAGTTATAAGGAAACTAAAAACGCACACAGCGGCAGGACCGGATAAATGGAATGCCACACTGATCAAAAACTGCAAGATAACTGAGTCCCTATATTGGATATGGAGACGATCACTAGACACGGGAGAAATACCGGGCATCCTGAAGAGCGCGAACATAGTCCCAATATATAAAGGAGATCGATCCGAGGCCAAAAACTATAGGCCAGTGTAGCTTACATCTCATCTCAATAAAATATTTGAAAGAATAGTTAGACAGAAAACCTGACTTTTTGGAAACTCAGAAAAAATTAAATGATAACCAACATGGGTTTCGGTCAGGCAGATCATGCCTATCACAACTAATGGAACACTACAACAACATTATTGATGCATTTGAAAGTAATGAAAACTATGCTGTAATGTACACAGACTTTGCCAAAGCGTTCGACAAGTGTGACCATGGAATCATAATACATAAACTGAAATACAGGGTGTTCGGAAAGTCACTGTGCACTTATATAATCGAGATCGTCCACTCACGCTTGATGACCTGAAAACTGCAATAACTGCGTACATAAGGTCCATTTCAAAAGAAGAACTGACAAAGGTGTTTCAAAATAAAATAAGATGGGTCCAGGCCTGTATTGCTGTTAAAGAACATCACTTTCAACACCTTTTATAAGTTCTGATGGTCCCATCCATAACCTCTATCATATATGCAATGTTATACTATTGTATGCTATTAAATAAATATTAGTGCACAATGACTTTCCGAACACCCTGTATATGGGAATAACAGGAAAAGTAGGGAAATGGATATATAATTTCCATAGTGAGCGGCGGCAAGTCGTTACAGTACAAGGAGTATCTTCATCAGAAGTCCTCAGCTCAGTACCACAAGGAACAGTATTAGCTCCACTACTCTTCATAATCATGCTAACTGATATACGGGGCTCCAATAAACCTTAGCCCCCCCGCCCATGGCCTAAACCATTAGAGGTACAGTAAAACTAAACATACCTTACAAAAGAGAATTTAATCCTGCATTTAATGAGAAACAATTAAAACTTGGTGTTCCCGCCAGTGGCTTCCAAGACAGCCTGAATTCGCTTTGGGTAGCTTGCCAAAAGTGACGTGAATAGATCTTGATCGTTAGTCAAATTTGCTAAAACAGTTTCAATGTGTTGCGTCATTGTATCCTTCGAAAATCGATTTGCTGCAGGTTCTTGAAACAAGAGACATTCAACCTTGTCCTTTATAACTGATCCAATGTGTTCACAGACGTTCAGGTCAGGAGAATTTCCTGGCCATTCTTCATTTACAAAGAAGTCGATCTCATGGTTCCGCAACAACTGTTGAGTGGCTAATGCCTTAAAGCAGGGGCCTTATCGTGCAGAAGTGTGACCTGATCGACATCCATAACATTGTTTGGGTTTCTTAGAAAAGGAATGACATGCTGGGATAGAATAATATCACGAAAATACTGTCCATCCCAACTCTGACCATTTGGCTTCAGCACCCACATGAGCTTCTTTACAGTGAACAAAACAAACACACCAACACAGTCTGGACTTTTTAATAATTCGCGGTAATGTTCATTGTCATCGATTTCATCTGGTGTTGTGGCCCACACTCGATCATTTTGGTAGTTGGCCGACGTGTTAACGTAAACAAAAAATTCATTGGAGACAGCTAAATGCATGAAATCATCCACATCCCAATCTTCAAGATATTGGACAAACCACATTCTGTCATCGATGTTAAGTTGAGTTTTTCTTGGCTTTGGAAGTTCATGCCAAGGCTTTAAACCTTGCCTATGATGGTACAGTCGAATGATCTCACCACTAACGATCTTTCCTCTCAACACTTCGATCTCTCTAGAAAGTTTAGCACAGCTGTTTTTCCGCTTACGCGTACTGCTTTCAATGATGTCCTTTGTTTCCTGAGAGAGTGGCAAATTTGGGCGCCCAGATTTGGTTGTATCCATTTCACATTCATCCAAAGTTTTATTCCAATTTCTTTTGACGAAGTCCTCACTACTTCGCAACTTTTTGGCAACCCATGAACATGTTATAAAGGTGGCTCCAGCATCACGAGCTTCCCGAAATGTTATTGCTCGTATGCGATCTATCACACGTTGCCTCTCCGAATCACCAATTAATTGAGAAGCCATTATATTATCACTTTATCAGCTAGAGTAATTTTAATACCTGCAATAAATAATTTTATATATTTTTATAATCACTAAAAACTATTTCGATATAAGTAAACATCTAAGCTGCAAATGGGGGGGGGGGGGGGCGCTAAGGTTTTTTTGGAACCCCTTAGATGAGGACGTTACCAGATACAGCACAGTGACATCTTTTGCGATGACACAAAGATTAGTAGAAAAAAATAATAATAAACCCAGAAGATATATATAGGATCTCTCAAACCGACATGAACAGAATCTACAAGTGGACGGAAGACAACAATATGAAGTTTAACAATGAGAAATTTCAGCTGTTAAAGTATGGGAAAAGAGAAGACCTAAAATCCATGGAATATTATACCCGAAATGGACAGGAAATTCAGAGAAATTCTGGAGTAAAAGATTTAGGGGTTGGAATGACTGATGATGCGAAATTTGAAACGCAAAATAAGATAGCAGTAAACAGAGCAAAGAGAATAACTGGGCAGATACTGAGAACCTTTAAACGAAGGGATAGGAATATAATGATTCCTCTACTGAAAACACTGATCATACCCAAATTGTAATACTGCTAGGTCCTAACATGCCCATATAAAAAAAAATGACATTAGACAGCTAGAAGAGATTCAGAGAAGCTTCACAGCCAAGATGATGGGGTGCAAAGAACTAAATTACTGGGAAAGGTTACGCGAACTAAACCTATGTCCTATATTCACTGGAAAGGAGGAGAGAGATATACACCATTATTTACACTTAGAAAATGGAGAAACTAGTCCCTAATCTTACTCTGAACCTCTAACTGCCCAAACAACAGTGGAAAGTAGAAAAGGAAGACTGTCGTGTTCCCAAATTAAAGGCGAGACAGGGAACATCCTTAACCCTGAAAGAAAATAGTTTTGTTGTGAGAGAACCAAAACTGTTTTATCACCTACCCAAAGATCTAAGGAACACGAGTGGTGCTGCGGTGGACATCTTCAAAAGAAGATTAGACGCCTGGCTCAGAACAATCCCCGATGAGCCGGGCGTACCTGGCTATGTGAGGTGGAGAGTACAAGAAACCAACTCACTCCTTCACCAGGCCAACTCGAGAGTAGGGGCGACAAGCTTGACCTTCGTGAAATGAGGAATCATCGCACGGGACATTTAAAAGGTTAAAAGGAAGGTATATAAGCACACCGGACAAAAAATTAGTCACCCCTAATAGCACCGATAGTAGGAAGTTCAAGGTCACACAGAGGGCGCTGATGTAGCATTGGTAAGTGACAAGTAGCGGTGACGTAGCACACAGGATCAGATCTGTTTCGTGAGGTGGTGAAGAACAAAGTGTGTGTTGGATATAGTCTGCAAAATGGGTCGTGAGGCAGACGTTACTCAGTGGCAAAAAGGAGCCATCGTGTTTGGCAGAGCCCACGGACACAAAATGTCTGAAGTAGCCCAATTTGTTGGTGTGTCAACGCGTACTGTCCAGCGAGTTTACAAAGAGTGGTGTAGTTCGCAATCAACTGACAATCGACGGCGTAACTGTGGCCGGAAAACAATTCTCGACAATAGGGGCCGCCGCCATGTTTCTCGTCTAGTAACTGCAATCGTTTTCAAACCAGAGAACAATTGCTCCAAGAAACCAATGAGGTTCTCCAGCGACCAATTTCCGAACGGACATTGCGACGAGAACTGCATGCGATGGACATCTGGAGCAGGGTACCACGGAAGAGGCCGCTGTTAACAGCAAGTCACAAATTGGCACGTTATAAATGGGTTCAGAGGCACAAAAACTGGACTGCGGCAGATTGGAAACGTGTAATTTGGTCCGATGAGTCCCGTTTTTGTTGTTCTCCAATGATGGGAGGCGACGAGTACATCGCAGGTCCAATGAAGCCTTTAATCCTGAATGCGTCGAAGGTGTTGTTCAGGCTGGAAACAGAAAGTGAAGCGCAGGAATAGACACCCACGGACTCTGGCGGAACTTCGGGACCGGCTGATGAACGAGTGGCAGCAAATCGATGTTCAGTACATGCACAACCTCGTAGAGTCTCTGCCTCGCCGGATTCGTGCGGTTATCAAGGCCAGAGGCGCCGTCACACGTTATTAGGTACATTCTGAGAGGGGTGACTAATTTTTTGTCCGGTGTGCTTATATATATATATATATATATATATATATATATATATATATATATATATATATATGCGCCTCGGTGGTGTAGTGGTTAGCGTCGCTGACTTCTAATCCATCGGCCCCGGGTTCGAGACCCGATGGCAGCCGGCGCGTAGCAAAACCCAGCTGTTCATCCTTCCACACAATAAAGAAAGTGGTTGGTAGATAAATGGGTATCCTAGGTGGCCTAGTGGTTAAGACGCTGGGCTGCTGATGGGGCGTGGTTCGGATTCCACGTTAAACTGTAGGTCTAAGGTGGAGTGAAAAGCTTGACCTTCGTCAGAATGAACAATTCGGGCGGAAGCTAACCAAAGGTTATATATATGTTATACATGTTATAATTTATAATCGAAGTAAAGCCGCGCCCTGATGACAATTATGTTCATGTAATTTCATTCATTCAATATTTCCCAAACTATGTATGACTCGCTTCCTTCCGAACGGAATTCACACACAGTGACGCAGATGGTTTCTTTGATTTCACTTGGGGAAAACAATGCTCTCAGGTGACGTCAACCGCTTGCGTGATGGCGTAGCCAGGTTCCATTCCTTTAACTATATAAGAAGGGGATCAGCGCCCTTAAAGCAGATCCCTGGAGAGGGTCTCTGGGCTGAAAGGGTTTCGGTCCGTTAACGGGAAATGCTTTTGGAAATTGGAAGAATTATGGGGTTTCAATTTAAGTCTGACTGTTTAGAGAAAGATCAGTAGCTTAGAAATTGATTCATATAAGCTTAGAGACTCAGAACGGACAAGGGTGTCTTAGAGGGGTGTCTGACTTATTTCGTATCTTACAATGAAGAAAAAGTAACCATATTATAATTATGAAACTTTTATTATTATTATCAACTCTCTCTTCTGTATAAAAGGCACATTTGACTTACTCTAATCAGTTATATTTATATCGCCTATATTCAAATTAAAAATCGTTTCAGTAAGCCGTTGTGTTTATTTTCTACTCTTTGGACTTTGATAACTGGGGAAAAAAAAAATTACGGGCCCACACAGTACTCCGCGATTGTAGGAATACGAAGAGTAAACTATTTCTGCATCCAGGAGTGCTAAAGTAATACCCTCTCTCGAGTAACATCTGACCTTGCCCGAACTCGGGGAGAGGCGTTATTACATATACACATATAAATGAAAATGTTTATTGATAGACTATAGTCCATATGACAAATATTATTAATACAATGACAGTTCACTTACTAAGGATAAATATATATACACAATTGATTAAAAATAATACAGTAATGTCGGAGTTAAGTGGAGCTACAGACAGACGTTTTCGTTCCAAGAAGTCCATAGCTTAGAGGATAAACGGCAGGCCTCGTAAATAGCTTGGATAATAATCGGGTTGGTTGATTTTTTAATTCTTTGCATTAGACTGTATTGAGCACGTTTTGTTACCTCCGGGAAGCTCGGGACGCTGCGGGTAGAAAACGTTTGCGAAGCTGAGCATCTCCGGGGTAATTTATGTAAATCTAAAATACCTGTTGTACAGCAAATTTAGAGTTCTGCCAGAACCTTTTTTATAATTCACCCAGAGTTGCTGTCCGTATATATTACTGCAGAAAGTACAAGTGTGTCTTTAGCTTCTCTTGTACAGAACCGAAAGTTCCTTAGTCATATTTGCTTTAGCACAAAGGCTTCGAGATTGTTTTCTTATATCCGAGTCATCACTCAAGGAGCTGGTAATAGTTTGATCCAAATACTTAAATTTTTGTACTTCCTCAATTACTTCACCTTTCATTTTAAACCTAATGTCAGCTGGCTGATTATAGCTTTTAGGATGAAATTGCATAACCTTACTTTTTGTTACATTAAAAAGAATATGTTTCTGCGAGTACATTTCGCATACTTTTAGTAGCCGATCCAGACCTTTAACGGAGGGACTTATTAACACCATATCATCGCCATAAACTAAGTTATTTATCCTTGTGTTAGCTATACAACATCCCACTGTTACCTCATTGAGGCAATTAATCCGTCAATATACACATTAAACAGCATAGGGGAGATCAAGGAGCCTTGTCTCACCCCGCAAGAGGAGCCAAAACACTCGGATAGTGCATTGCCCCACCTAACAGTAAAAGATTGGTGGGAATACCAAAATTTCAATAAATTTAATATGTACATGGGAACCTTTCTGTCTTCTAGTTTTTTAAATAAAATATCGTGGTTCACTCTGTCATATGCATTACTTATATCTAGAAAACAGCTATAAATAGTTGAATATCCCTTTGCTTTGTCCGGAGCGATAGGGCGCGTCCCTCTGTGGCGAATGTGGGAATACACCTTTCTTCGGTGTAAGGGCTTTCTCTGCCCTTGTGGACCATTGGACTCGTTTGGGGACCCGGCTGATCTCCTGCTGCTTTTTCTTTCTTTCTCCTTTCACCCATTCTTTCTGGCTTCTCTCTCTTTTTGGCGTTGGCGTTGTTTTTTGGACCTTGATTTTGACCCCTTCCTTGGCCCTTGGGTGTGGGAGGTGGTTGCCCTGCACCCTAGTCGCTTTTCAACGAAACCCAAGCCCTGTCCCTGCCACTTTTCACCGCGCGTTGGATGAGAGTGGCCGCCTTTCAGGCACGGGGACTGGGTACGGGTGTATCTCCCCTGCGTGACATCTATTGGCGGTGGGACCTAGTATGCCCACGATTGGCCTTTCCATTGTTGGAGTCGGTGGTGGCTGGATGCGCGCGGGGAATGAAGTTCTCTCTTGTTCGCTATGGATACTTCTCCCCCTCGGCTTACGACTACTGCTTCTCTCAACACTTGGGTGGTGGGCAACCAGGCCCTCGAGTCCTCTACCACTGGAAGACCGCAACCTGATGGGGTTGACCCCCTGTGGAAGCGGAACGCTTGCACTCCCCTTTTCCGTTGCCGACCCCAGTCCGTCCCTCGACTATGCCCTTGGACCTACACTCTCTGGAGCAGGGGTCTCGTCCCAGCCCACCTCAGCAACCTTCGGGCAAGTCAAGTTCCACCGAGGACTTGCCCCCACAACCCGGCTTCTTGCTCTCCCCATATGCCCACCTCCCCACGGAGAGAGCCCCGCTGCGGACGGGGGAGCCGGCATTCACGGCCGTCCTATCGACCGTTGAATATCCCAGTCCACTTCGACTCTACAGCCTCCCTCTCCCTTCCAAGTATCCACATATTTCTGGTGATTCGGCCTACATCTGGGTCCCTCCCGACCAACTCAGAACGGACGTTCCAGGCGATCCAAACCCACAGCAACTCCAGCCGCTACGACGTACGCCCACAGAGGGATGGCTCCCTCCTCGTAAAATCACGCTCAGCCGCAGAGACAAAAGCCCCACTCTCCATCACTGAGGTCCTTGGATGCTCGGTGTCCGTTTCCCCACACCCTCGCCTGAACCAGTCAGGGCACTATTTACGCCACCCGCCTATTGTTGATCGCAGTGAACGAGCTCCTGGAGGACCTCGCACCCCAAGGAGTCACTAAGATTTATCGCTTCACATCCCGACAGGGAGGCACCCCCTCCCCCACCCCACGTCTGCTCCTTACTTTCAATACCTTAATCCTCCCCGACCGCATTGTATGGGGTATGGGAGACCGCGCGTCATGCGAGTTTTCTATCCGCCCATACATCCCGGACCCGACCCGTTGCTTTAAATGCAATAAGTTTGGACACGTTAGCTCCGTTTGTCGACAGCCGCATCAACTGTGTGTTCACTGTGGACAACTCGCTCACCCTGACAGGTGCCCCAATACACCCAAATGCTCCAATTGTGAAGGCGCACATCCCTCTTCATCCCGCGAATGCCTTTTCTTCAAGTTCGAGAAGGAGGTCCGAGGCCTACAAGTAACGGACTTCCTTAGCCCCCGTGAGGCACGAGACAGGGTGCGGAGTCGGGAGGTGAGGCCGGGGGTGTCTTATGCCGCTGCTCTCGGCTCTATCATCTCGGCACGCCGCCCTGGCCTGCCGCCGAAACCCCCCCCCCCCAGCCACTGCTCCCGGTCCCCCCCAAAGAAAATCCTCGCAGGACCCGACGGTCTCCTGTCCCCCCACCATCCCTCCCCTTCCCGCACCTCACCTGCCACGAACCCCCCAGGAGTCTGGGACCAGAACACCCAGGTCTCATCCGCCTCAAACCATGCCTTCCCAGTACTTTCTGCACACGCCCGAACCTGCCGCCCGGAGCAAGCCATCGAGGCGGAGACCCCGGAGCGTGTCGCCAGACCCTCCGGCCTTCCAACGTGTCTCCCTCTTCCACAGGAACCAAGAAGACGGCTCGGACCCTCACACCGCCCACTACGTCTACTATGTCCATCTCTCCCGACCGCAGAAGTCCCACCACTCTACCCCCACAGACTCTGACAATAGTAGCTGAAATCCATGACCCGCCCCATACGACGAGACCCAATCTGAACAATATCCTCTCCCCCGAGGATCCAGTGGATGGGCCATGGCGCAGCTGCACGGTGTGACCGAGGGGAGCTCGGCCGCGCCCACGAGTCTCTTGGATCTGCCCTTGCCTCCTGGTGCCATCTTCTCCAACCCTCCACGAGACCACTCTGGTTCACCCCTTTCCACCCCTATAGTACCTACCCTAACATCCCCGGCCCCCTCCTTGTCAGCCACCCTGAGTACTCCCTCCCTCCCACCCGCCAGGTCCTTCTGGTACCCCCTGTCGCCACCCAGGGTCAGCCGTGAGACCCCGGACAGGCGGGGTGGCGCCACTTTCGGGGTTAACGTGCCCCCTCCTGGCCCGACCACAGAAGCCCGTCAAAACACTTCTGACCCTCTCAGCCCACGACGTTCCTCTGTTTGCCGTGATCCACGCCTCCGGTCTCGCTCGGCCGACTCGACCCCGCAACCTCCGCGGGGTTCGACAGGCCGACCGATTCCTTCCCTGGTGAACGGTAGATAGCCAGCCATGCTCCCGACCCATCCTTCAATTTCGCGAACTCCAGATCTCCCTTCACACTCCAACCTCCTAGCGCCTATGTGCGCACCCACTCTGCCAGCTCTTTCGTCATTTATTCAGATTCCCAAAGCGCACTTCTCTCCCTAGAAAGATTTCTCTCTCCTCACCCGCTCGTCTGTACCATCCAGCAAACCTTCCACTTTTTAACGGCCCTCCAACACAAGACAGTCGCCTTCTGCTGGGTCCCGGCTCATGTCGGCATCCAGGGTAACGAGGAGGCGGACCGCACGGCAAAGACGGCCTGCTCACTGCCGGCCTCCTCCCGACCCCTCCCCTTCTCCGACTTCTTCCCGACTTTCCGCTCCCACTTCCGCTCCATATGGCAGCGGAAATGGGACCAGGCCACACAAAATAAACTCCACATGATCAAGCCACAAATAGGATACTGGGCCTCCTCATTCCACCGGTCCCGCCATAAAGAAGTAATCCTAGCCCGTCTCCGCCTAGGCCACACCCGCATCACCCACGAACACCTTATGGCGAAATCGCCAGCCCCGCTTTGCCCTACCTGCCATACCCCTATCACTGTCATACACCTGGTGGAATGCCCAAAGTTGTCCGCTCTTCGTCGCGTGTTTCCCTCTCTCGGCCGAAAATCCCATACCCGACAGTCTACAATCCGTACTCGCCGAAGGCCCCCACTTTTCAACGGAAGCGATTTTCTTCGTCCTTACTCCCATCTGCTCCATCGCATCTAAAACCATACCCCTCCTACCCACTATCCAGCAACTGACCCTTACTCACCCCTAGTCTACCACCCCCAGCACAGTAACACCACCCACCCAATGCCTCGCCGAGATATGTACCACTTTCTATAGGTACGAATCGGCGGTAAATTAGAAAAAATAAAAAAATAGTTGAATATATATATACAGGGTGTCCCATAAGTCCGGCATCATAGGAAAAATAATAAAAAAAGGCAAAAAAGCTTTTATTTACAGAACGTGCTCAATATGTCCACCATTGTTTTCAATACACAAATTCAGACGTGATACCCAGTCAGCAAGCACACGGTGAATGATGTCAGGAGTAATGGTGTTAAATGTCCCAATAATGCGCTGTCGCAAATGTTCAACACTCCTAATTTTCTCTGCGTATACCAGCGCTTTCAAGTGTCCCCAGAGTTAAAAATCTAGTGGCGTGAGATCCGGGATTCTAGCTGGCCATTCCACAGGCCCTCGACGTCCTATCCAATGACCAGGGAATTGTT
Organism: Bathynomus jamesi; assembly: GCA_023014485.1. NCBI lineage: Eukaryota > Metazoa > Arthropoda > Malacostraca > Isopoda > Cirolanidae > Bathynomus > Bathynomus jamesi. The sequence goes on along the minus strand of JAJOZX010000290.1, from coordinate 331,260 downwards.
GGTACAGATATTCCCTTACTTGGGTGCTGTAATGTGCAGGAGCGCCGTCTTGCTGGAACCATGTTGGGAAATTTCCTTCTTCGTTCAAGACATTGGGAAATGCTTCTTCCTTGAGCGTACGTAGGTAGGTGCCTCCAGTGACATGTTCATCGAAAAAGAGGGGGCCTATGATGCGATCCTTCCAAATGCCACACCATACCATCACCCGAGATGCACCTTGTTCCTTTGAAGAGGTATACCAGTGAGGGTTGTTTTGAGACCAGTAGCAAGTGTTCTGTCGATTTACCTCACCATTTCCATAAAAAAACAGCCTCGTCACTGAACAGAATGGTGGACGGGAAATTGGCATCCCCAGCATAAATTATGGTTTGTAGAAATAGAAAAATATGAATTTCTCCTATGATGCCGGACTTATTGGACACCCTGTGTGTGTGTATATATATATATATATAATATATATATATATATATATATATATACACACACCTTGTTGTAGTTTCGTGCGTTGGTCTCTTCACACGGAGGTCAAGCTGGTAGCCCCGCCTCTACGTCTGGCTTGGTGGAGGAGCGAGTTGCTTTCTTGCCATCCACCCTAATAGCCAGGTACACCCGGCTCATCTAGTACCGTCCTGAGGCAGGCACCTAGTCTTCTCTTGAAGACTTCAACTTTGACCCCTGTAACTTTTCTGAGGTCGTTTGGAAGCTGGTTGAAAAGTCTTGCCCCCCTGACAAGCAAGCTATTTTCCTTCAGTGTAAAAGAGGTCCCTTGTCGGGCCTTTAATTTGGGAACACTATACATTCTGCCTTTCTTATTTTCCATTGTTGTTTGGATGGTAATTGGGTTTAGTTTTAGGTTTGGTACCAGTTTTTCGATCATTTTCCATATGTAGATTATGGTGTACCTCTCTCTCCTTTCCAGGGAGTAAAAATTTAGTTTACGTAGTCTTTCCCAGTAGTTGAGTTCTTTGCAGCCATTAATCTTGGCTGTGAAATGTCTTTGCGCTTCTTCTAGTTTATTAGCTTCTTCCTTTTTATATGGGGACGTCAAAACTGAGCAGTATCCAAGTTTTGGTATAATCAGTGTTTTTAGCAGGGGAATCATTACTGCCCTGTCCCTTCTTTTGAACGTTCTTAGTCCCTGTCCCGCGACTCTTTTTGCTTTATTTATAGCTATCTGATTTTGTGTTTCGAATTTCGCATCATTTATCATTATTACCCCCAGATTGATCGCTTTCGTGCTTCTCTGAATTTCCTGTCTATCTGGAGCATAATATGCAGTGTAAGTTCCTCATTTCTACCATATCTCAAGAGCTGAAGTTTCTCGGTGTTAAATGATATGTTGTCTTCTGACCATTTGTATATTTTGTTAGTGTCCCTGTGCAAGGCCTGCACTTCATTTACGTCGCTGGTTTTTCTGCTGATCTTTGTATAGTCTGCAAGGGATGTTACTATACTGTTGCTGTTTACTCCGCTGTCTATGTCTGTTAGCATGATAATGAACAGGAGTGGGGCCAGTACTGTCCCTTGTGGTACTGAGCTGCGTACTTCCGATTCTGATGATGATATACCTTGAATTTTGACGACCTGTAGACGTTCTCTGAGGAAGTTGTAGATCCATTTTCCCACTTTGCCTGTTATTCCCATATATTTCATTTTATGTGCTATTCTACCATGGTCATACTTGTCGAAAGCTTTAGCAAAATCTGTGGATATGACATCATAGTTGTCATTGCCATCCAGTGCATCTATGATATTGTTGTAGTGTTCTATTAGTTGTGATAGGCATAATCTACCTGATCGGAATCCGTGCTGATTTTCGTTGAATCTTTCCCGTGTCTCCAAGAAATCATAAATGTGTGTGTAACTATTCTTTCAAATACTTTGGTGAGGTGGGATGTCAATGACACTGGTCTATACCTCTTTGCTTGAGATCTGTCCCCTCCCTTATATATAGGTACAATGTTTGCTCGGTATTTCCCCAGTGTCTAGGGATCTTCTCCATATCCAGTGTAAAGGTGTAGCTATTTAATTTTTACAGTTTTTAATCAATAATGCGTTCCGATTGTCCCTATCTATCTATCTAAGGTTCCGTGCGATGATTTCTCATTTCACGAAGGTCAAGCTTGTCGCCCCTCCTCTCGAGTTGGCCTGGAGAATTAGTGAGTTGGTTTCTTGTACTGTCCACCTCGCATAGCCAGGTACGTCCGGCTCATCGGGGATTGTTCTGAGCCAGCCGTCTAATCTCTTTTGAAGATGTCCACCGCAAAATCACTCGTGTTCCATCACCAGACGCCTTACTGAGCGGACACATTCCCTGGACTCTCTGATGTTGTTTCTACTTTTGGATATTGCCGATAAATTTATCGTTGGGAAGTTCTGAATTTTATATACTTGCGTTTATATTCACATTGTTATAGTTAAGCAACTGAATATTAGTGTTTTTTAGCGATTTAGAAGTTTTCATAGCGTGCCGGCTTAATTTAACTTAAACTTGTAACGGTTATAAACGTTAACTACTTTAACTTGCGCGATGCCCTCGCAGAAAGCGTCATGTGCTAGGTGTGGGGTTAATCGGTGGTATATGGATTTTAAGGATTACAACGGCGGTCCTATGGCGATTACCGAGAGATCGGGTTTTTTTTTTGGTGATTTAAGGGAAGAGATAGTTGATATAAAACGTAGTGTACGCGAGGTGCCGGAAAGATTTGCAACGCTTGATGAGGGCAGGGGTAGGGTTACAGTTGACGAAGGCCGAACCTATCCTAACGTTGAAGACGTTAGTAATTTGAAGGGTGAGGTGAGGTACAGTTTCTAGTATTAGGTAGCTTATCGGGAAGGTTAGATAGAGTTGAGGAAGGGGTTAGTAGACGGGGAGGGATTTCGAGAAGTTAAGGGTGGAGCTAGGCCACATACGTTAGGTGATAGGAATTCCCCCCTATCGAGGTTTCGAACCCTTTCGCCCAGTTGGATAGAGATGTGAATGAGGGGGAAACTATTTTAATTGGGGACTCCTTAGTGCGTCATATGAATAAAGAGTTCGTTGAACGGAATCCAACCAAGAGGAAGAGGGTCTGTCTACCAGGGGCCAGGGTTGACAGAATTAGAGACGAAATAGATAAGATTGGTGTTGCCTCCCGTCACTCGATGTTGGTGACGATGGTAGGGGCAACGACTCGTATAGGTCCGATACGAGAGTGCCTGACCTTTTGGAGAGATATAGGGGGTTAACTAGGTCTCTGAAAACAAGGTCAGATATGTTCTAGGTATTACTCCTTGGCACGGTTTGGGTCTTAAGATTACTTCAAACACAATATTTTTTAATACTAAACGAAGAGATTTGTGCTCAGGAAAATGTACCCTTCGTAAAGCTGTGGTCAGAATTCAGTGATCCTAGCCTTTTTATAAAAGATTGGGTGCATTTCAATGAAATAGGGAATGCTAGGCTAGGTAGGTTAATCGATGAGAACGTTCAAAAGATGTATAGGTCGAAGCCTTCTTTAAACGTTGTAGGTCCAGGAAACGCCGGCTCGACGTGAAAAATAGTTTAAAACGCCGATCCGTGGTAAAAACATAACTTAAACATCTTTTATTGTAACGCGCGTAGTATTAGAAATAAATTGAACGGATATAAGGCGATAATTTATTCCAGGAACTACGATATAGTTGCTATAACCGAAATGTGATTAAATATCGTGACTCGGTACTTGTTGGGGGAACTTGATTTCGCGGGTTTTAAACTTTTTACTAATGATAGGTTACATAGGATTGGTGGCGGCGTTTTGTTGCAGATTCATAATTCCCTTAGAGCTAATCAGGTTAAGATACATTTTCCGGCAGCAATTAATGCGATATGCGTTAAAGTTAGGGCGCGTAGTATTAGCTTTAATTTTGTTGTTTATAGACCTCCCGTTCAACCCCTCGATACCAATACTAGATTTTACACACTTCTTGGTAACTTTATTAATAATCGGGATAGTATAATTGTCGGAGACTTTTAACTGCCCTAACATTAATTACGAGACTTTTACTGGTAATCATGAGGGTTTGAGACTGACTGATTGAGTTCATGGGAGATAATTTTTTACGACAGATGGTTACCGAACCAACGCGCGGTGACAATATTTTAGACGTGGTGATGAATGATGAAAATATCGTCAAAGGTTTAGAAGTAGGTGAGAGTTTGGGATGTAGTGATCACCAAATTATTAGGTTTAAGCTATTGATAGAAAACAGCAAGGATAGTAATGTAATAGAAGTCCCTGATTTTCGTAGGGCTGATTTTGATAGTTTTGCGGACAGGATGAGAGTAGTGGACTGGGATAACTTATTTATGGGTAATGACGCAAATTTTCTTTGGGAGGCGTTTAAAGAAAGTTTTTTTGAATATCGAAAGGAAGTTTATTCCTCGTAGGCCCAAGCGCACTAGAAATCATGGTAGGCCCAAGTGGTGGACTAAGGAAATAGGTGAGTTCATAAACGAGCGTAACAGAGCGTATAGACTTAATAAGGCAATGGCACCGTAGCTAACTTTAATAGATATATCGAGCTTAGACGTCAGGTTAAAAGCAGTTAGGATTGCTAAGCGTAATTTAGAGATACTTATAGCTGCGGATAGTAAACATAATCTAAAAAAGTTTTTTGACCGTCAATAATCGTAAGCCGATAAAAGATAATATAGGCCCTCTTGTGGACGCGAATTGCGCTTTCGCTTCCGACGCTCAGTCGATGGTGGGTATTTTTAACAACTTTTTTGCGACAGTTTTTACCGTAGAAAACGTAAACAATGTCCCCGATGTGGACGATATCGTTCCATTTAGTAGCGAGACTATTTTGAATGAAATAAATGTTTACGAGGGTGAGATTGCGCAGTATATCGATAATCTAAAAGGTTGCAAGGCTCCAGGCCCTGACGCGCTTTATCCTAGACATTTGAAAGACGTTATCGTAGCCCCCTTAACGAAGATTTGTAATCAGTTTTAATCAGTCACTGGAAGCGGGGATTATTCCTGAAGACCAAATTAACTAACTTTACGCCCATTTTTAAAAAAAGGCGACCGCACATTAGCTAGCAATTATAGGCCTATTAGCTTAACGTCAATTGTCGGTAAACTTTTGGAATCCTAGTTAGGATCATATCATCGATCACTTAGAAAGTCTCGATTTGATTAATAGTAGTCTGCATGGGTTTCGACACCATAGATCTTGTGTAACTAATTTGTTAGAATTTTATAACGAAATAGTGCGCGAATACGATAGGCATAGAGCGGCTGACGTTATTTATTTAGACTTTAAAAAAGCGTTCGATACAGTTCCGCATAGAAGATTAATTGCGAAGGTTAAAGCGCACGGTATACACGGTCAGGTAGCTAACTGGTTAGAGCGGGGGTTCCAAAATTGTGTTCCGCGGAACACTTCACACGGTATACAAGTGTTCCGCGGAACACCAATTTGGGAACCCCTGGGTTAGAGGAATGGCTTCGTGCTAGGAAACAGGGTCGTTGTTAATGGTAGTGAATCGGGGTGGTTGGATGTAGGTAGGGGTGTCCCTCAGGGTTCAGTTTAGGCCCATTGCTATTCGTAATCTACATTAACGACATAGATGTAGACTTGACCAGTAACGTGTCGAAATTCGCGGACGATACTAAAATTAGGTGGTAAAGTTGTTAACGTGGACGATAGAAATAGGCTTCAAGACGATGTAAATAGGATTATGGAGTGGACGAGTAAGTGGCAGATGCAATTTAACGTAGACAAATGTAAAGTTTTGCATATAGGTTCTCGTAACAACAATTACACGTACACGATTGATGAAAGACAGTTAACGAGCGTTGACGAGGAAATAGATTTGGGCGTACGCGTACCTAAGGATTTAAAAGTTAGGAACCAGTGCCTGGAGTCTTGCGCAAAAGCTAATAGGATGTTAGGCTTCATAGCGCGTAATTTCGAATTTAAATCGAAGAATATTATATTGCCCCTTTACAAGTTCCTAGTCAGGCCTCATTTAGAATATGCCGTTCAGTTTTGGTGCCTGTATTTGCGTGAGATATTGATGGGTTGGAAAGGGTTCAGCGTCGCGGCACGAAACTAATTGTCATTACGCAATAAGTCTTATGAAGATAGGATTAGAGTTAGACTTGCATTCACTCGAAACTAGGAGATTAAGGGGGGAGCTTATTGAAGTTTTCAAAATTGTTAATAAAATCGATAACGTAAATTTTGACAAACTGTTCACTTTCGATAATAGTAATACTCGTAATAACGGATTTAAGCTAGGTGCATACGTTTCATTACTAACATCGCTAAAAACTTCTTTACATTTAAAGTAATTGAAAAATGGAATAATCTTCCCGCGTCCGTCGTGAACTCTACCAACATTAATGTGTTTAAAAACCGTTTAGATAGGCATTTTAAAAATATTAAGTTATTCAAAAATAATAAAACAATTAGCAACAGGAGCTCTGGGGGTACTGGTCGAGGATGAGTCTGTTGACGATTAATGCCAGCTTGTGACATGCCACCGTGTGATATACCAGCACTAAAAAAAAAATTACACGAACTTAGATGTAGCTCGTAGCATAAACTAACCCACTTTTTGGTATACTCTTCCTACTTTTTTTCTTTTCTTATCCTCTCTTTACTTGCATGTCTGTAGTTTGCATGGTATGACAGTGTTTGAGTTAAGACTGTTTGCATAGTGTGTAAGTGTTCTTATTTTACTACTTTTCATCTTTCACCCCTTTCGTATTCTCTTCGACTATTTTTCTGACGTGTCGGCAGTGGCCGGCAATGATGATGGTGAGTCTTTCTTCCTCTTTTTCTGAATGAATGTTAACCCACGAATGATAGGTTTTGCTACTTAACCCCTTATTCTCTTATTTTAACTCCCAACTCTCTCCTTTCTTTCGGGCTAACCTTAGAGTGGATCTTAGGGTCTTTGTTAGCCTTAGCTTCTGTAGATCTATAACTCTTTGGGTAGGGGATTAAACAGTTTTGGTCCTCTCACAACAAAACTATTTTCTTTCAGGGTTAAGGATGTTCCCTGTCTCGCCTTTAATTTGGGAACACGACACAGTCTTTCTTTTCTACTTTCCACTGTTGTTTGGGGAGTTACAAGGTTCAGAGTAAGATTAGGGACTAGTTTCTCCATTATTTTCCAAGTGTAAATAATGGTGTATCTCTCTCTCCTCCTTTCCAGTGAATATAGGTTTAGTTCGCGTAACTTTTCCCAGTAATTTAGTTCTTTGCACCCCTTGATCTTGGATGTGAAGCTTCTCTGAATCCCTTCTAGCTGTCTAATGTCTTTTTTTATATGGGGATGTTAAGACCTAGCAGTATTCCAATTTGGGTATGATCAGTGTTTTCAGTAGAGGAATCATTATATACCTATCCCTTCGTTTAAAGGTTCTCAGTATCTGCCCAGTTAGTCTCTTTGCTCTATTTAGTGCTATCTTATTTTGTGTTTCAAATTTCGCATCATCAGTCATTCCAACCCCTAAATCTTTTGCTCCAGAATTTCTCTGAATTTCCTGTCCATTTTGGGTATAATATTCCATGATTTTAGGTCTTCTCTTTTTCCGTATCTTAACAGCTGAAATTTCTGTGTTAAACTACATATTGTTGTCTTCTGACCACTTGTAGATTCTGTTCATGTCGGTTTGAGATCCTATATATATCTTCTGGGTTTCTTATTTTTCTACTGATCTTTGTATCATCGGCAAAGGATGTTACTGTGCTGTCTCTGGTAACGTCCTCATCTATGTCGGTTAGCATGATTATGAAGAGTAGTGGAGCTAATACTGTTCCTTGTGGTACTGAGCTGAGGACCTCTGATTCTGATAAAGATACTCCTTGTACTGTAACGACTTGCCGCCGCTCACTAAGGAAATTATATGTCCATTTCCCTACCTTTCTTGTTATTCCCATATATTTCAGTTTATGTATTATGATTCCATGGTCACACTTGTCGAACGCTTTGGCAAAGTCTGTGTATATTACATCATAGTTTTCATTACTTTCAAGTGCATCAATAATGTTGTAGTGTTCCATTAGTTGTGATAGGCATGATCTGCCTGACCGAAACCCATGTTGGTTATCATTTAATTTTTTCTGAGTTTCCAAAAAGTCAGATTTTCTGTCTAACTATTCTTTCAAATATTTTAGTAAGATGAGATGTAAGCGACACTGGCCTATAGTTTTTGGCCTCCGATCGATCTCCTCCTTTATATATTGGGACTATGTTCGCGCTCTTCAGGATGCCAGGTATTTCTCCCGTGCGTAGTGTGATTGTCTCCATATCCAATATAGGGGCTCAGCGATTACATTCTTGCAGTTTTTGATCAGTGTGGCATTCCATTTATCCGGTCCTGCCGCTGTGTGTGCTTTTAGTTTCCCTATAGCTTGTGTAATATCATCTGCCGTAAAGTTGAAGTCCGTTACACTTTCCCCTTGTAGTTCTTCAAAGAACACGTTTCTATCACATATTTGTCAGTTTTTGGGATACTGAAAGATGATTCATACTGAGCTCTTAATATTTCAGATACTTCTGTTAGATCATCAGAAAAAGCACTGTCGTCGTTTTTCAAAGGTCCGATAGTCGCATGGTTTTTCGACTTCCTTTTTGCAAAATTATAGAAGTACTTTGAGTTAACCTTTATTGCTTCTATAGCGTCGTCGTCGTAGTCTTTTTCTGTATGCTTCTCAGTTAGTTCCTGCATGACGCCATCGATACTCTGCAGTTTATTATTTAATACTTTTCTGATGTTATCTTTACAGTTACTTAATTTTGCAGTCACTCTTTTTCTCTTTCGAAACGCCCTCTTTTGTCTCTCGAACCTGCTTCTCTTTCCTCTTTGTTATATTTTTGGGACATGTCTTTCCACAATTTCCAGCGTCTTCTCCTCTAAGGTCATTAGCATCTCTTCCGTGGCTTCGAAAATGGTTTTCCAATCTATTACTTCCATGCTGGATGCAACGTCTTCCCAGTTTATAGCTTGGAGTGAAAATTAAAAATTTCGAATTTGCTTCTTTCTGTTGTTCTTGTTCTTTTCTTTCCTGTTGCTTTTATATTGGTTGTTAATTGAATAATGTTGTGATCTGATATTATAGTCGGGGATATGTCCACATTATCAAATTAGGTTGCTGTTGTTTGTGAATGCCAAATCTAGGCAGTTGTTTTTTCTTGTTTTCTGTTATTTCTTGCGTTAACATAAATTCATCAGCTAGAGCTAGTAGCATTTTCACCTGCTCCTGGTCTTCCTGTGTGCGCCCCTTGTCCTGGTGTATACATATATTTTTTCGTATCCTTTTATATTTCATGAATGGAAAATTAAAATCGCCACAGAGAAAAATATTTTGGGTTGGAGAGAGTAGATCATTTACCCAGTTTCTTACCTCTGTAATGGAATCTGAAAATTTTGAGGTTGGCGTGTTTTGGGGTCTGTACATTACAGAGCTGGGCACCGCAAACTCCAAATCACTTCCGCAATCGCAAATCCGCAAACTGCTTGCCATTTTTGGTGCCGCAAACGCAAATCCGCAAACGCAAACCATACTTCCAATTTTTTACATTACACTTAGTACCATATTTAGTTTTTGAACTTTGCTGCTACACATTCTACGTAGCTGTTTGAGGTACTTATAGTCATTTCTGCCATATGCTTTTCGCGTGCGTAAATAGCACATCCTCCATTACGTCTCACTGTTCTGTCGGCTCGGAGTATGTTATAGTTGTCAATTTGTATTTCTCTTTTGTCAACACAGAACTCGCAGTTTTCACAGTTTGCTTGGCAGTCCTTTAGATGAGTTTCCGTGCGGCATGCAAAGTCTGCTCCAGCTTCTTGCACGAGTCCTTTCTGGTATAAAACTTTGTCCGGGGAATGATTTGATTTAAGCCCCTGAATGTTGGCTAGGATTATTATTATTTTTTTCTCTGTCGTTTTCGCATTCAGGTGGTTCCGATTCGTTTTCCAATGGTGGTGCCGGCTTCGTTGCCTTGTGGTCGTCCGAGAATTTGCCTCTCTTCATCTTTGTCGGTACCTGTTGTCTCGATAACGTATGAAGTGTCTTTGTGCATGCCTTCTGTCTGGCTCTCGGATTCCTATATTTGTCAGCTGACTGTATTTGCTGGATAGTATTTAGCAGCTGAATTTAGTTGGCTACGTCTAAAAAATTGGTACCCTTCTTTGATATATATATATATATATATATATATATATTAGTGATGGATCGAATAACCGCAACCGCACTACAACCGCACAAAAAATCACAACCGCAACCGCCGTTCCATAAGTGCGGTTGCGGTTGTAAAAGCTTAGTTAATTTTGATTTTAGGTTAATTAGAAATATTCTTTTTTTAAAAGAAAATGATGGGTCTCCTTATGCGTGCTTAAACGTGACGTCATACGGCTGCCGTAGTAAAATTGGTTTAAACTGCGCTCTAAGTTATTACTCTGTGAGCTCCATGAAGTAACATTTAAATAGTATTTATTTAGTAAATACCTTATGTTGAACACAAGTTTTGCAACACACAAATAGCGGTAGCGGTGTATTGCAAAACTTGTGTTCAACATAAGGTATTTACTAAATAAATACTATTTAGTATATATTATGTACCAAGTGTGGCTAAATCGCACTATAGTGGCTAAATCCAGTTAATAATTACGCATTTTTCCTAGTATATGATAACCGCAACCGCAACCGCGGTTGGAAAAAATTCGACAACCGCAAACACAACCGCAACCGCGGTTGTGAAAAACCGACCACTCGATCCATCACTAATATATATATATATATATATATATATATATATATATATATATGCGCCTCGGTGGTGTAGTGGTTAGCATCGCTGACTACGAATCCATCGGCCCCGGGTTCGAGACCCGACGGCAGCCCGCGCGCAGCAAAACCCAGCTGTTCATCCTTCCACACGATAAAGAAAGTGGTTGGTAGATAAATGGGTACCCTAATTGGCCTAGTGGTTAAGACGCTGGACTGCTGATGGGTCGTGGTTCGGATTCCACGTTAAACTGTAGGTCTAAGGTGGAGTGAAAAGCTTGACCTTCGTTAGAATGAACAATTCGGGCAGAAGCTAACCAAAGGTTAATGGTATATATATTAGGGGCACTCAATATATTTTGCCCCACCCTTTTTTCTTAGCTAAATAATAGGCCATGGCGCTGAAATGTCTTTTGCGCCGTAAGTTTGAACTTTCTGCACTTCACATAACCGGATTTTTCCAGTTTCAACCTCCCCTCCTTGTATAAAACCGCTTTTAAACGCTCTTGTATAAAACCGATGGTTAACGCAGTTCCGAAAATGGCGTCTGACAGTGATGTGCGTCGTAAACAGAGCTGTTATCGAGTTCTCAACCGCAGAGAAGGAAACAGTTGGAAATATTCACAAACGTCTACAAAACGTTTACGGAGATGGTGGTGTTGATCGAAGCACAGTTGGACGCTGGTCTAAACGTGTGAGATCATCGGAGAGAGGGAGAGCCAGCCTCGATGATGAGCCACACAGCGGTCGCCCGGCATCGGCTGTGACATCTCACACTGTGCAACGTGCTTACAGCATCATTCGATCAAATCGGCCCGTCACATACAACGAGCTATCACTAGAGCTAGGAATTAATGAAGGAAGTGTGAATACGATAATTCAGCAACTGGGATACTGAACAGTGTGTTCACGGTTTGTTCCTCGCGAACTGACTGAAGATCACAAAGCCCAAAGAAATTAAATTGCTTCTGAGTCGTTGGTTCGATATGAGACAGAAGGGGATGACTTCCTTTCACGAATTGTGACGGGATGAGACTTGGGTACACCACTTTGAACCTGAAACAAAACGCCAATCCATGGAATGGCATCACGCAGACTCCACGCAAGAAAAAGTTCAAAATGGCTCCCTCTGCAGGAAAGGTTATGGCCACCACCATCTGGGACATGAAAGGGGTGATTCTGCTGGACATTCTGAACAAAGGACAAACAATCATAATTCAGAGAGAGGCTATCACGAAAATGCGCTTGACTGCGTTATCCCACCCTCCATACAGCCCGGATCTGGCACCTTCAGACTTCCATTTGTTTGGGTCAATGAATGATGCTATTCGTGGAAGAAAGTTTCAGAATGACGATGAGGTTAAGAGGTGGTTCCAGCGGAACCCAGCAGACTTTTACCAGCAAGGAATAACGGCCCTTGTTTCGAGGTGGAGGAAAGCTGTAGGAAAGGATGGAGACTATGTAAAAAAATAAAAACTTGTAAAAAAAATATGTAACTACTTGTGTACAAAATTTCTGTTACTTACAAGGAAACTTGGAAAGAAGAAAAAAAAGGGGCAAAATATATTGAGTGGCCCTCATTATATATATATATATATATATATATATATATATTTTTTTTTTTTTTTTTTTTAGTTCAGGAAGAACCGATTCGCCTCTATTTAAAGGGCATATCTCAGCGGAAAAACAAAGAAAAAGTGAGAGGAAAGACAGAGGAAAAAGAAAGGGTGGAGGGGACAGTCGAAGTGGAAAAAGACCAAGGATGACAAGGACTGCAGGGTCGAGCCCCATCATCCTTGGGTGCTAGGGCCGGGAGGGCGCACGTGAAACCTCCAGGAACAAGCACGTACAAACGAGCACAAAGAGCACTCAAGAGCACGAGCTTAGAACCCCCTTGCGGGGATATATATATATATATATATATATATATATAGTGATTAACGTTTTTTCATTATATTTTATTCGTTATTATAATTACTTACTTTACTCTTTATTCCGTTTTACTTTTATCATTAATCATTCTCTGTACACACGTTTTCGCTATACTTTGTAAACGCGTGGTAGCCGTGGGCCGAGCGGGAAGCCGTTAGACAATGAAAAGGGACACGGGCGATTAATCATACTCTTTATTACACTTTTTACTATATTTACGCCGAAATGACTTAGTTAAACGGGGTAATGCGAAGTGGATGAATTTATAATACTTAAGTCGGAGAGTAATACGAAAGAATACTCCTACTTTAAAACTACATTGTCACACACAGGAAACGCCCTACCCAGCCCACGCTGTCCGAATGACCCCATTTTTGGCTATATATTTTTCTCGTTTGAGCCGAGAGAGTATTGCCAACCAGTATAGTCAACAATTATTTTGACGTAATTATATTTTCATTAAATATTATTATCTTTATTAAACAAACATTATATTATCATTTTCTTTATTAAACAAACTTTTTCTAAGATTCTTAATTAGACATTACTATACACGCATCACCCCCTTGAAAATAAGTTTTTCACTAGGAAAACTTAATAATATCGTTTAACAAATTTATTAATTTATTCAAGTTATTTTGCAATTTTTTTTTTCATTAACAATTTCAAGTTAGAGATAGACAAGAAATCAGTAGAATGACAAATTCCACACATCAGATATTTTGTATCATTTTATACAAATCGAAAACAAACTATAATTTTCACAACATTTGCATAAAATAACGTTTCACACTAATAATAATCAAATTACAAACGATAACAAATCCCTAACGTGCCAAAAACTAACGAAAAATTTTCTTAGTGGCTACACAAATTTCAAGTTCACAATCTATTCCAGCGAGTTCTCATCAAAGGTCGCTTTACATTTGAAACAATTATTTGTATAGCTATACAGTTACTATCAGGGCAACAGAAAAATAAGAAAACGTTTATATAAAATACTGACCAGAGCGCACATACTATTACACGAAACAACACATATGGGCAATAATCGCACCTTTTCATTTATAATTTAATTTCATAATAATCAGTACATTCATAGCTGGACGTTGATTAGATCACAATCCGCACAGTTGACAACGGACTTCAATTTTCAATCGCAGCGATCCTGCTCACTTCACTAGAATGCAAGGGATTGCATCAACATGCAACAGGTCAGCGCGCTTTAGGTTGGTTCCGCTCTCTCCAAATGGCGGAAAAAAACAAACAAGAGACGTCCAATTCTAAAAGGATCAGGAGGGGAGATATACTGAAAGCGGGACCACGCACCGGAATTGGACGGAATTTGCAATTCTAGAAGTCGATGAAGAAACTCGCCTGTCTCGTCAACTTTTGTCAGTGAACGCTGCTCTTCCTACGTCCTGCTGAGAGGTTCTCTCACTGGCAATAATCAAACGATCACTTCGCCGTAGGCCGTTTCGCAACGAACCTACTGTATGTCTGTATGGACAGTACAGCCTTAGACACCCGTTCAAGCTCTCGTGGCTTGCCTACCGCGTGCTAAAACACACATTTAGCGAAGCATCGAGCAGCGTGACCAGCTACTACTCGAAAAATACCAGTAGACCATCGAAACTGTCCTGCGCCAAGTCCCTGCGCATTTCGGCTTCCTCTTTTCTCTCTCTCTCGTCATTGGTGATCGATCACCTATCCGGTCGACTAACTCATAAATGGAATTTGGATCCAACTTAGTTGCCTCCAAATCGATTCTCTCGAAATTTAATAAAAAAAAGTTATTCGAAACATTTTTCTGTACTGCTTATTTCATATTTAATTTACCGAATTTTCTCGACAATTCATTTCCAAACAATAACTACAAATTTGCTCTGGCCAGATTGACGGAAAAAACTTACAAATTTTACAGAATTTTTCAAAATTTTAATCACAGCCTAACTACCAATAAGGTCACTTATGGCAGTTACATCGAAGATAAAAAAATTCATGAAACGAACGAAACAAAACTAGTATAAATATAAAAGCGCCCATACATAGTAACCGTTAGTATAATTTAAGAAATATTATTGTTCAAACTACCGTCAGAAATCACATCGATACATTTAGATACAAGAGACAAAAATGAACCCCAGAAACTTCATCAATTCTTTGAAACTCACAAACCCCTCTTACATTTTGGGGGGGCACACTAAGACGCCACAAAAACGTTACTGGTTATCTAAGAAGGCATCGTTTCCGGGTGAACACTCGAGCCAATGTTTTGACTGCATTAATAACCCGACTGAAGTTTTAAACAATAAAAATTTTCCAAACCAGTTATTAAAAAAATTAAAAAATTTAAATATTACTACCGAAATTATTTTAATACATTAATTCCAACTCGAAAAGCCAAATTTCATAGGAATCCAACTCGTAATTCATAAATTACATCTGAGAGACAACTCCCTCCTGCAACACAAAACCCAGTATGGTTTGTAAATCACAAAAATCCCAGTAATTTATCGTTTCCAAGTGAAACTACAAATTTACATCGTTATATTAAATAAGAACAGATATTATGAACCCAAAAATACACGCAACCTACTATGTAAACAAAACAAAAAAATTTAAAACAATCACTGCATTAAAGGAGTGTTTTCGCTTTTGTTTGTAAGCGAGCCTCTATAAAAAATATTCCTAACCGAATGAAACTGCATTACATCCTGACATAATTTTGTAATGTCAATGCAAACGCGCGAACGTAAAAAAAAGACATTTTTTTTTCATTTTTAATATCCAAATTAAAATGTCACCCCAAAACACCCTTTATCGCAATAAAATCTAAATTCAGAATAAAAATTTAACCATTGTCATTGAACTGGAAGAAAGACAAATAAATAAAAATCGGCCCACCTATAAAAATAAAAATGAATGAATCTATAAAAAGAAAAAAAAAAACCAGACATTAATATATCAAAAGAATTTACTACACCAATTTCTGTATTTCAAAATAAAAATTTATAATAATTTGCAGATTTATAGTTAATAAATTCAACGTTACACGTGAAAAGAACAATTAAGAATTTAATTCATAACATGTTATAATGTTTCAGACCAACAAAGACCCTAGGATCCACTCATGGCTGGTCTACCTAACTGTGTTCGTAATCGTGTATTGTGTATGTCCTCCGTGGTGGCGGAGGGGACCTACAATTTTACGTGGGTTCCGAACCACAACAACAAAAGAAATTTATGTAAAAACCGCCGGTAAATTGGCAACGACCAATTTTTACGAAACTAAATAATTATCAATTTAAAACTAATTAATTATCGATTTAAAATTAAAGATAGAATCTCTGATCCAGAGGATCAAGTCATAATAGACTACTATCCACAAATGTTACACTCTATATCCATTTATAACGGACATGCAAATATATCAGATCCAAAGAATCCAGTGAATTTCATTACGGTATCCATCAAGTCACGGTCCATATCGATTGCGGACCAAGTCAAAGTTGACAACCATATACATTACAATATATACACTTACGAGGAAAAGTGTAGGTGTGGCTGTAAAGACTACAGTAATGTAGAAATGTGTGTGCACCCATTATGGGTCTCCCATTTAAAGGTGTTTGTGGGGCAAGTGAAGATCATGAGTTTTTCAATACCTCACAGTACTATGGGGGGCACCGCTCGGCAGAGGAATCTCTTTAAATGGGGTGTGTAAGGACAGAGAGTATCCCCTAACCCAAGACGCTGCCTCCCTATATCCCAGAACACTTGTGTTGAGCTGTGGGATCTATCCCCACAAAGCCTTAATTTTACTACCTTAAACTATACCCTTTCTATCAACATGCGCGTCTAATCGATTTTTAAACATGTTTATAGACGTGCTACTAATTACTTCTACCGGCAAACTATTCCAGCTATTTACTATTCTATGCGTAAAAACGTTTTTCGCAACTGCTGTCTCGAACCTTCTACTTGTCAACTTACACCCGTTATTTCTAGTCCTATTATATTGAGATATTTCGAAAAAGCTATCTCTATCTACGTTATCAAACCCATTCATAATTTTGAAAACCTGGATTAGATCACCCCTTAACCTCCTAGTCTCAAGAGTAGTCAATTTTAACTCCTTAAGCCTATCCTCGTACGACTTTGACCTAAGAGACGGCATCATCTTAGTTGCTCGTCTTTGAACTCTTTCGATTTTGTCTATATCTTTGCGCATATACGGATTCCAAAATTGGACCGCGTACTCCAAATGGGGTCTAACTAATGATTTATAAAGAGGCACTATAATATCCCGCGATTTGTACTCAAAATTTCTAGCTATAAAACCTAACACTTTGTTCGCCTTATTGACCGCTGCTGTACTTTGTTTCGCTACTTTTAAATCACCAGTGACTATAACTCCTAAATCTTTTTCCTGCTCTACGCTTGTTAAATCTTTCTCTGACATACTATACGCAAAATTACCGTTACGCGAACCTATATGCAAAATTTTGCACTTATCCACGTTAAATCTCAATTGCCATGTGACTGACCAATCAACGATTTTATTCAGATCTTCCTGAATTTTACCTCTATCTTCGTCATTAATCGCCCTACCACCCAGCTTCGTGTCATCCGCAAACTTTGAAACTGTACTGACTAGGCCGACATCTAGATCGTTAATATATATAAGAAAAAGCAAAGGGCCCAATACAGAACCCTGAGGAACGTCACTCGCTACATTAGCCCAACACGACTCCGCTCCATCAACGACCACCCTCTGTTTCCTGCCT
This sequence comes from Bathynomus jamesi, assembly GCA_023014485.1. Taxonomy (NCBI): domain Eukaryota; kingdom Metazoa; phylum Arthropoda; class Malacostraca; order Isopoda; family Cirolanidae; genus Bathynomus; species Bathynomus jamesi. The sequence continues at coordinate 313,762 of JAJOZX010000290.1, read as the reverse complement.
CGCAACCACTCTTCTAGCCAATTTATTACTACACCCCTGATTCCATGAGCCTTAGTTTTTTCAATGAGTCTTTTGTGCGGCACTGTGTCAAACGCTTTTTGAAAATCTAAATACACTACATCAACCGCCCGATATCTATCGTAAACGTCAACCACGCTTTGGAAAAATTCTAAAAGATTAGTTAAGCAAGATTTGTTTCGCCTAAAACCGTGCTGCGTATTTCTGACCAGATTATGCACTTCTAAGTGTTCGACTATACGATCCCTAATTATTGATTCCAGTAGCTTACCTACAACAGACGTTAAACTGATTGGCCTATAATTTCCCGCCGCACCTTTATCGCCTTTCTTAAAGATAGGTGTTACGTTTGCTAACTTGAAATTATCTGGTACGCACCCCTCAGAAATAGACGCATTAAAAATCTTTGTTAGCGGCACAACAATGCGAACACATAATCTGACAACGTCCGAATTAACCCAGTCTAAACTAGTATTTGTAAGATTATTTTTCGACTCACTTTAAATTAACTTAATCCTATTTAGCGAAGCGAACAAAAGCCCTAAACCTACATAAACAATAAAATAATTCTATCATTATATACATTCCGTCGCTTAATAATCTCAAAACTTTACTAATAAATTCTGGAAAATTTTGTTACTTGTACATTGAATTTCTTAGAATTCACTAATATATATATACATATATATACATACATACATACATACATACAGTGTGTCCCATAAGTCCGGCATCATAGAAAAAATAATAAAAAAAGGCAAAACAAAAGCTTTTATTTACAAAACGTGCTCAATATGTCCACCATTTTTTTCAATACACAAATTCAGACGTGATACCCAGTCAGCAAGCACACGGTGAATGATGTCGGGAGTAATGGTGTTACATGCCCCAATAATGCGTTGCCGCAAATGTTCAACACACCTAATTTTCTCTGAGTATACCAGCGCTTTCAAGTGGCCCCAGAGATAAAAATCTAGTGGCGTGAGATCCGGGCTTCTAACTGGCCATTCCACAGGCCCTCGACGTCCTATCCAATGACCAGGGAATTGTTGGTACAGGTATTCCCATACTTGGGTGCTGTAATGTGCAGGAGCGCCGTCTTGCTGGAACCATGTTGGGAAATTTCCTTCTTCGTTCAAGACACTGGGAAATGCTTCTTCCTTGAGCATACGTAGGTAGGTGCCTCCAGTGACATGTTCGTAGAAAAAGAGGGGGCCTATGATGCCATACCATCACCCGAGATGCACCTTGTTCCTTTGAAGAGGTATACCAGTGAGGGTTGTTTTGAGACCAGTAGCGGGTGTTCTGTCTATTTACCTCACCATTTCCATAAAAAAAACAGCCTCGTCACTGAACAGAATGGTGGGCGGGAAATTGGCATCCCGAGCATAAAACATGAATTATGGTTTGTAGAAATAGAAAAATATGAATTTCTCCTATGATGCTGGACTTATGGGACACCCTGTATTATATATATACAGGGTGTCCCATAAGTCCGGCATCATAGGAAAAATAATTAAAAAAAGGCAAAACAAAAGCTTTTATTTACAGAACGTGCTCAGTATGTATTGTTCCGTAGCCCATTCACAAAATTCCATCCGCCGGTCGGGATCATCTTCGCTTAATTTCTGTAGGATCTGAAGTTTATATGGATGCCATTTGTGAGCCTGAAAAATGCGATGGATGCTACTTTTCGACACTCCTGTCTCGGCGGACACTCGCCGAAGAGACTTATTGGGACTTCTGTTAAAATGAACCAGGATAGCAGTCGCTGTATCATCGTCAGTGGACCTCCTTGAAGGTCCACTGCGTGGTTTATCTTCTATGAATCCTGTTTCCTTAAACTTTGCAACAAGTCTGCTAACACAACTCTGTGTTATTGGCTCGCGGTCTGGATGCAGTCTGTTAAATTCAGCAGCGGCCTCTCTCTGACTCCGATTTCCTATGAGTAGAATTATCTGGATTCGTTCTTCTTTGCTCACAGACATTATGGCCTGTAGAAAGAGAGAAATGTGAATTATGGTTTGTAGAAATAGAAAAAAAATATTAATTTCTGCTATGATGCCGGACTTATGGGACACCCTGAATATATATATTATACCTATATATTTTTATTACCTGGAAATGCGTTTCAATTTTACGCTCAAACTTTTTTTTTTTCTTGTATAAAAAAAAAATGCGTGTCAGTCTCTCTACACAATTATTTAATTCCTATTGTTATTATTATTAACATCACAATTTTTTACTAATTCCATAATTGTAAACAAAAAAAACGAAACGAAAGGTAGGCTGAGACAGGAGTCAAAGTGGAAGAGACGAAAAGAAAAGAAACACGAGCCACCCAGACAGCACGATCAATTTTGAAACATTTCCTTTCCGACGGAACGAACGAAAGCTAACGGACTAACGACTCTCGAAAAAATTTTAGTCAAGACAGAGTCCGACTCTATGGGAACGCAAATGGAGTCGGTTTGAAAACACAGGATTTTAACGAACAGGAAAAAAAAAAAAATTTTTTGGCCCGCGAAGATTGTCGAAGCGATGCTTAGAATTTTGAAAGTGAGACGCCATTTTGAATTTCATCGACCATGAACTTTTTAAGAATGGGAAAGAAATCTACTTGCAAACGGGATTTTGATATTTTAATAATCGAAACAGAATATTCATTAATGCTATAATCTATAATACTGGTAGGTAGCACAATTTAAACCGAAATAATAGGCCCCGTGGATGTAATAATCCCATATTATAATTTAGGGCCACCGCCGCCACCAGAAAATGTAGTGATTAACGTTTTTTCATTATATTTTATTCGTTATTATAATTACTTACTTTACTCTTTATTCCGTTTTACTTCTATCATTAATCATTCTCTGTACACACGTTTTCGCTATACTTTATAAACGCGTGGTAGCCGTGGGCCGAGCGGGAAGCCGTTAGACAATGAAAAGGTACACGGGCGATTAATCATACTCTATTAAATTTTTTACTACTTTATTTACGCCGAAATGACTTAGTTAAACTGGGTAATGCGAAGTGGACGAATTTATAATACTTAAGTCGGAAAGTAATATGAAAGAATATTCCTACTTTAAAACTACATTGTCACACACAGGAAACGCCCTACCCAGCCCACGCTGTCCGAATGACTGCCCATTTTTGGGTATATATTTTTCTCTCGTTTGAGCCGAGAGAGTATTGCGAACCAGTACAGCCAACAATTATTTTAACGTAATTACATTTTCATTAAATATTATCATCTTTATTAAACAAACAAACAAACATATAATTTTCTTTATTAAGCAAAAAAAAATTAAGATTCTTAATTAGACATTACTCATATATATATATATATATATATATATATATATATATATATACAGGGTGTTTGAAAACTTTCCGTACAAATTGTAATGGGGGATAGGCAACACCAAGACAAACCCTTTTCGTCTATAAGTGTATGTCCGCTGACGTCACCATTCGGCGCGAGAGGGCGCCGCTGCAATTGGCTAAAATGTGAAGTGGGCTAGACTCGCGCTTGCCGCGGGCATTCTTAAATCGGACGTAGTACGCGTAACATGGAGCGCTTCACGACTGCTAAGATGGCTGACATGCATATGGTGTATGGGGCTGCCAATGGAAACGGAAGAGTTGCTGTGAGGTTGTACCGACAGCGCTTCCCAAACAGACGTGTGCCAAACCACCAAACGTTTGCGCATTTGCATCTGACGATGAAACGGATGT